>CM053770.1:74660246-74682037 GCA_028658325.1 Potorous gilbertii
TGAAGGTGCTCAGATTCAGTCTAGCTCAGACTCTGTCTAGCTGGGATTCTATCTGGCCCACTTGTGAATACAAGGGTTACAAATGCTTAGGCTCCTTAAGAGGCAACCCAATTAGGCGAATCTCTAATAAACTTTGTTTTCTTTGGCTTTAAGAAGGCTTGAGTCGAATTCATTCGAGCATGACCCGGACCGTTGGTATTTTGGGGTCCCCCATCACCCCTGAACCTCATCACTTGTGGCTACAGGCAAGTGATGAAGCAGCAGATGCCGATACACTGGGAGCTGTAGTCACAACCCTGCATACATGTGGCCCAGGCCATAGGGTCATTTCTCTCTGGAAGCAGTTGTGGGATTCAGCAGCCTCTGGGTGTCTGAGCAGTTTTTTAAGGATTGCACTGCTCACCTCCTGGTGTAAGGAAGGGGGCCAGAAAAGGTGCCCTAAAAATTGTCTGCTTAAGCAACCCTGGTCTAATTACTGGGGCAGGCAGGGAATCCCACTTTGAAGTTGAAACACAAAAAAATGTACAAAAACATCTGCAAAGACGATTCCACTCACCATCGGCACATGGAACAGAGGCACACTTACAGACAACACAAAATCCAGTAGACTTAAAAGATGAACACCTCTTATTGCAAGAGAATTCAACAGGTATTACATCCAGACAGCAGCCCTGAGTGAAGCAAGGCTAACAAATGAAGGCCAGCTTACTGAAGTTGGAGTTGGATACATGTTCTTCTGGAGTGGCTGCAGTGAAAGGGAGCGCCATGAAGCTGGCGTAGGTTTTACTGGTGTGCCTGACAAAAGGAGTGAATGACAGACTTATGACAATGTGATTACCACTTGCAGGAAAATGTCATGCTACCATCATCAGTTTCTATGCTCCTCCCATAATGAAAGCACTCAAGCTTATAATTCTGGGTGTCTTTAATGCTAGAGTAGGCTCAGAGTACCAGACTTGGCAGGGAGTCCTAGGGAGGAAAGGAATGGGAAACTGAAGACTTGTGCAACCTATGACCTCATCATCAACACTATTTTCTGTTTAGCTAAATGCAATAAAACTTCATGGATGCAACCTTTGGCATTAGATTGACTGTGATTATAAGGAGAAGAGACAGACAAGATGTGAAAGTGATGAAGGCAATGTGTGGTACTGAGTGCTGGACTGATCACAGACTTACCCTTTCCAAGCTAAATATTCTCTTCACTTGCGCATCTCATCAGCTCCCTTGAATTCAGTTATTATCTCTATACTGATGATTCTCAAATCCACTTACCCAGTCCTAATTTCTGTTTCGTTCCAGTCTCACATTTCCAAGTTCCTAGTGGTCATCTCCAATGGATGGCCAACGGATAGACCTCTTATACTCAGTATGTCCAAAACCAAACATTATTTTCCACCCAATCCTCATCTCTTCTTAATTTTCTTGTTACTGTTGAGGGCACCACCATCTTCTCAGTTACCCAGGTTTGAAACCTAGGTATCTCCCTAGGGGCAGTAGAGTGGTAGAGTGGGGCTGGAGTCGAGAAGGCCTGAATTTAAGTGTGGCCTCAGGCTCTTACTAGCTGGATGACCCTGGGCAGGTCACTTAACCCCTGTTGTCTCAGTTTCTTCATCTGTAAAATGGGGATAAATAATAGCACTTACCTCCTAGGGTTGTTTGTTGTTGTTCAGTTGAGTCTGACTCTGCCTCTTTGTGACCCCATTTGGGTTTTCTTGGCAAAAATACTAGAATAGTTTGCCATTTCCTTCTCTAGCTCATTTTATAGATGAGGAAACCAAGACAAACAGGGTTATGTGACTTGCCCAGAGTCATCCAGTTTGTAAGTGTCAGAAGCCAGAACTGAACTCATGAAGATGAGTCTTCCTGACTTTGAAACCCAGATCTCCCTTCCTTCCCCTGTTCTCCCCCACCCAAGTTGTTCTGAGGATTGGGATATAATTGCAAAGTGCCTGGTACATATGTGCTATATAAGTGTTAGCTATGGTTATCATCTTTGACTTCTTACTTTCTCTCACTCCTCTTCCCCATATTCAACCTGTTGCCAAAGCCTGTTACTTCTATCTTTACAATTTGTTTCATATGCCTCCTTTCCCTTCTCTGACCTTGCCACCACACTGGTTCCAACTCTCACCTTGTACTTGGCCTACTGATTGGTTTCCCTGCCACAAGTCTCTCTCTTCCCTGTACAATCCTCCATAGGCACATGTCTGACCATGTTAGTCCCCTACTCAATCAACTCTAGTCACCTTGAAGATCATCTATAAAATCCTCTTCTTGGTATTCAAAGTCTGTATAACCTGCCCCCCCATACTTTTAGACCTTGATTACTCCCCATGTCCTCATCATACACACACACACACACACACACACACACACACACATGCATTCTCTGTGATCCAGTGACATTAACTTCCTTGCCATTACTCAAGACACTCCATTTCCCAACTCCAAACATTTTCACAGGTCATCCCCCATGCCTGAAATGTGCTCTCCCCTCATCTCCACTTCCTGATTTGCCTGGCTTCCTTCAAGTACTAGCTAAAATCCCACCCTCTTACAGGAAGCCTTTCAATCCTCCTTAATTCTAGTGCTTCTCCTTTCTTTATTATCTCCAGTTTATCCCATACAGAGTTTGTACATGCATAGTTTTTTGGCACGTTGTCTCTGCTGTTAGATTTGAGCTCCTTGAGGGCAGGGACTATCTTTTTCCTTTCTTTGTATCCTCAGCACTTAGCACAGTGCCTGACACATAGAAAGAGCTTAGTAAATATTTATTGACTGACTATATTACTTTTGTTACATAATTATGAGTTGTTTTTCAAAATAGTTTGATCAATTTGCAACTGCATCCACACTGAATTAGTATGCTTGTTTCCTCATGCTCCCAACATTGGACTTTTTCCATCTTTTATCATATTTGCCAATTTTACAGGTGTGAGGTGATATCTTAGGATTGTTTTCATTTGGATTTCTCTAATAGCAATCTTGAGAGCACTTCTAAGTTGATTATATTTCTTCTTTTGAAAATTATTTTATTATTATTTGACCACTTGTCTACTGGGGAATGGTTTTTAATTTTGTAGGCTTAGTATTGATCCCTTATGGATTTTCATTGATTCCCTTATAGACTTTGGATAACAGAGTTTTAGCAGAGATATTTTATGCAAAGATTTCTGCCTTGTGTCTTTTGTATTTATTCTAGATATTATATTGTTGTATAGAATATTTTTATGTAATCAAGGTGACTTATTTTGTATTTTATTTTATTCCCTGTGTAAATTCATCCTCTATTCATAGCCATGAGATGTATGTATAGACTTCTAGCCTCCTCTAAATGTGAAATATCACAGCTTTTAATATTTAGCTCATTTAACTATTTGAGATTTTTGCAGTATGTAGTATAAGATGCTAGTGTAAATCTATTTTTTTTTTTACCAGATCTCTATCCAGCTTTCCCAGCTCTTCTTGTTTAATAAAGAGTTCTTTTCCCAGTACTTAGTGTTCTTAGGTTTATTAGACTTCTGCATACATTTCTTTTTAAGTTTTGCTTATCAAATGTAGACCATCAATTAATTTTTTTTTACTTTTATCTTGTAGCGATCGTTTTGGTAATTGCTTTATAAATACTAATTCTCCATCATTCCTATTTTTAAATTTCCTTAAATGTTTGTAACTTTGTGTTTTTTTTACATACCTTTTGTTATTATTTTGCCTAATTTTATATAGCATCCCTTTGGTAATTTGCTTGATAAAATATTAGATCTGTAGGTTAATGAAGAAAGTAACACCACTTTTTAATATTTACTTGGCCTGTTCTAACCAAGAATAGTGAATATTTGCCCATTTATTTAGGTTTCCTTTGTAACTATTAAAATTGTTCTATAGTTATACTTAATGTAAATCTATGTTTCTTACTAAGTTAGTTCTCAGATGTTTAACACATTTTATTGTAATTTTGAACTTTATTTCTCTTTTTATCCCTTTCTATTTTATATTATTAACATATAGAAATGCTAATTTCTAATAACTGATAATACTGTTTGTTTTATATCTTGCTACTTTATTTGTCTCAATTATTTGCTTTTGTCTCCATTAATTTTTTTTTTTGTTGATTCCTTAGGATTTTCTAAGTAAACCACAATTATTTCCATTTTGCCTTTCCTTATCCTATATTTTATTTTTCTCCTTACTGCCATAGATAGCATTTCTAGTATTATATTATACAACAGTGATGGCACTGGTCATCTTTGATTGACTCCTGATTTTAATTAGGAAGCTTGTAGTTTTTCTTCATTACAAATACTTCTAGCTCTTTTTTTTTTTTTCAGTAATTCCCTTAGTCTCCCCATTGGAAATATTTAAAGGCAGCTAAAGCCAAATTTCACCATGTTAACGGGCCAGGAAAGGAACAGTCTTCAAAACAATAAACTATTTAATCAGGACAGATTCTCAGAATAAACAAATTAAAACCAATCTCACCATTGATTCCTCCAGGGGAGTGGTCCAGGAGGAATGGAATAGTGACTTGGTTTCTCAATTCTGGAATGTTAGCCCAGACTATAATTATAATTTCCTTGTTCAAGATTCTTATAAATGTTACCTGAAATTGTCTTGGGGAAGACAGTCATGATGGAGGGGATGAGGAAATTATGCCTTTGAAAATCTATCTCTCCATGCTAAAAATGACTTGGATATAGATTAATGATAAATAAAATTGTTTCTGGCAGATTTGGGCCAAAATCAAAGAGTACATAAGCACTCATGGAAATCTTAAATCATTCTTCCCATTCTTGAAGCTTCCTTCTTCCACACTCCCCCACCACCTTCATCCACTATGCTCCCCAGAAATAATTTAATAGATAGAGCTGTGGTTGCTCAGATATTGCTAGTTCCTTTTAGAAAACCATGCTGGAGAATAAAGATAAGGTCATTCTAAATTTCAATGTAAAGGGAGTGGATCAGAGGGATCCCTGATCAAGCTGAAGAGTTCACCAGTCAAATTAAAAAGTAGTTTTCGCAATATTATCTGTGGACATCTGGTGGGACACAGAGACCTCTTAGGGAATGGCTTACTCAGAATCTTCCCCCCTTTAAAAGCAAGCTAGATTCACTCCCTGGGCCCTCAGTTGAGTTGAGAACTCAACTTTTAAACATTTTCCTTTTATCTTCTTCCAAAATTCTGTAAAGGGGTGAATTGATCAGGCTTTATCATGTCTTCTCCACAGCTCACCTCCTGCCCAGAAGTAGCAAAGGCTACTTGGAGCAGAAACACATGGCAGTGGGAAGCATGTGCTTGCATGTGGTCCAAAAGAAGAATCCAAAAATCCTGTGTAGTGGAGAAGAACAGGGTTAGTCTGCCATGCAGCATGATTCTACAATTTAGCCTTCTAATAGAAGAGAGACACTCAATGGTTCTAACCAGCTTTGAGAGCTGCCTTATGGATAATCCAGAATTGAAAGTTAATTAGAGTTTATCTACCATATCTTCTAAAGAGAGAGAGATGAATTCTTGATATGGTATGCTTCTTAGAAAAATAAAAAGGTTGTCTATATGACCCTTACAATGTGTCCTATTTAGAGAACAAAGACAATGAGTTACTCCATGTATATTAAAAGGGAAGGGGTTTGCTTCTTCAGCAAGCTCCAAAGTGTGTTTATCTTTTGGTGGGAGTCTGAACCACAGGGAGGCAACCATCCGGCTTCTGATTCTGTATGGGACTGTATGAAAGAGGTACTCCCTGGAATGACAGGTTCTCTCAATAGCAACTTGCTACTGATTATAAGCATATTTTATAGTTAGATGGTTTGATAGATAGAAGGTTGGACTTAGAGTCAGGAAGACCTGAGTTTAAATCCTGCTTCAGACATTTACTAGCTGTGTGACCCTTAACCTCTGTCTGCCTGGTGCCTAAATAGCACACTCAGTTAATTAAATTCCCTTGCTAGATAATTAGCACTGTGACATGCTTTTTTCCCTATATGTTTTCAGAAGTTAGCAGCTGGATGGACAATTTATAGAGCTTGTACATCAGTATACCTGTTTTAAATAGATACTGGACAATGAGTTGGGCCCTGAATCAAACAGGAGGAAAGATACGAGGTAAATGGTCTTTGGAAAATTGCAAATTTTGTTAATCCCAAACTCCTTCTTGAAACAGAGCCATATTTTTTTTTTATGTCAGCATTCTTCCAGTGAAATTATGACTTCAAATCATGGAAACCATAAAATTAGAGTTAAAAATTACTCCAAGGGTAGTGTAGATACACATGAGGTATGAGGGCTACAGATGAACATTACACATCACAAACAAGGAATAATGTAGGAGGAAGGATGTAAAGGTTATCATCAAAGAAATGTATGATCAGAAAAAATGATGGGCCAGTTAAGTAACAAGAGTGAGGGTTACCTATTAGATAGTGCATGTGCTCCATTGGTATCTGTGGAATGTAAAGAGAATCTGAGAAAGGCCCCAAGAACGGTTTTTAGAAGATCAGTTTTACAAATGTTAGATGGAGGAAATGTGACTAAATAATAGGTGATCTAAAGAAAACATGAAGAAAACTGGGTTTAGTTGACCACAGGATGTGGCAGGTAAAAAATGAAGTGACTGAGAAAACAAAGGTTTGAGCTTCTGATCATATCTGTTTATTAAGCAATGCATGCCACTTGCCCAACAAATAGGGTCCAGTTGCCTTCTTCAGCTTTGGCATTAGACCCCAAATATAAGGGTGGAGAGATTTTTATACATTAAAAACAATCAAATAAGACCAGTTAGTTAAAAGGAAACAATTAATTAACCAGGATACTATGTTAGATAATCTGATTTCCAATCACAGGAATGATTTGTGACTTTCCATGCTGGGTTGGGGAGAGTGAACAGGTGTAGTTCCTTAATACTAGAAAAAGAAGTGTCCTATTCCCCCTCAAGGGTCTGATTACAGTCAAAGGAATAGGGAAACAAATAAGTACAGGGCTAGTTTTCGTATAAGACATATGGGTTGCTTGAAATGGTAAGATTGTGAGAATACTTGCGTCAGTCTTTGGATCTGATTGGGTTTCTGGTCAGCATAACCAGGGCTTTTAGTTAAGGGTATCTAAGCAGCAGGTTGAGGTGGTCCAGCTTCACAGACATACAGGGCTAGGTTCAAACAATGCGACAATGTTTTCTCTCAGTTCTCACAATATAATAAAATTTCTCACAAAACAGTTCCACTTGTTGCTCCAATCCCCACAATACCTGTGAAGCTTAATGTGGTTTGGAATTGGAGATGGAATTAGAGTTTGAAGACTTGATGTAGCTGCTCCAAGAAAAAGTAAATGCAATCTTAGCTACATTAAGAGAGTCACAATGAACAAAAGGAGAAAAAGGAAAGTAGAACCCTGTGAGTGGGTGGATCTGGCCCTGTCAAGGGTCACAGCCTCAATTTTGGCCATAGATCTGGAGGGGCCTATGCCATGGAGAACACTAGTATCCTTGAAGCTCTCTGCTGTCCGTTCTATGACATTGTTCCTCTCCAGGTCTAGGTGATGATCTGATCTGTGACCTTAGCCAAGGTGTGACTCGGCTTGACCAGACTGTCTTTCCATGTGTATTTGTGCATTTCGCACTCTCACTTTCTGGGACAAAAAGAGTATGTATATTGAGTAAGTAAAAGGATCTTTGATGGCATTGCTAGAAAGCCTTAATTATGGGGTCTTTGTGGGGGATATGTACCATAATGATAGGTTACTCTATTGGAGGATCCTAGGTGTGCTAGGGGAAGTAGTGGGGACTTCATCTGCTATACAATTCTGCTTAAGACTTCTCTGGGTGGGAAAGGCTCTTCAGTCCAGAGGTCCCTTTTGTGGATCTAGGAACTTTTAAGCTGTGGGAAGGAAGGACCTCTCCCACCCAATTTCTACTTCTCTATAACTTCTCTCTCCCTTCGGCCTTCCTTATCTAACCCTATCTCTTCTTTGCTCCTCCTTTTTTCTCTGCCTCCCCTATCTCTCCATCATCATCAGTACTAGGGTCTGGAAAAAGTATATGTGGAAATGTGCCAGTCTTAGAAACTGGAAGCACCTCCCTAACTCCTCTTGACCCAGAAAGGAAAGGAAGAGGAGAGGTACATTTGATAATTTATCCTAGCTAGGTAGAGAGGGGGAATCTTAAAAGTCACTATAGGTACAGCCTGGATCCATTTCCACTGTTAACCAGCGGGGAAGCAAAAGCTGCTGCTTGGACCACAGCAGGGTGGGGGGTAGCAAGGGTTGGCTACCCCAGTAGCACTAGGAGTAAAGACTGTAGGAGTAAAAGGTACAATGAAGAGTAAAGGAGGGAAGGAAAAAAAAGGAAAAAATAAAAAGAAATTTACATGTCAACTGTGTTATATATTTAAAAAGAATAGCAAGTTGTACACAATAGATTTGCAGTTTCATGTTCACTTATCTTTTAAAAAATGCTTGTTTTATTTCATAAATTCAAAATAAAATAAAAATTTTTTAAAGAGTAAAGGCGTATACAGACAGGAGTAAAGAGAGACAGCTCCAGGGAAACAACTAGGGAGAAACAGGAGAGTCAATATATCAGTTCTTTAATTTCCCTGAATGTGGATGACTGGACAGCTATCTCTTTGGCATGATGGTGTCTCTGAGTACTTTTGGTGTTGTCTATGTAACTTTTTCTCTTTTGTTTCCACCTTCAGAACATCTTTCCTATGTGCCCTCTTCTCTCCTCTGACACTACCACCAGGCTGGTTCAGTCCTCACTACTTCACACTTGGCCTTTTTCGATAGCCTGCTGCTTGGTTTTCTTGTCACAAGCCTCTTCCCCAATCCAGTACTTTTACCAATCAGCTGTCAAAGTGATCTTCCTGAAAGAACCCTCTTTTCCACTCTTCTCCCCCAACTCAGTAAGCTCCAATGACTGTCTGTCACCTCCAAGATCGAATATGAAATCCTCTATTTGGCATTCAAGACCTTGGTAACCTTTCCTCTCCCCACAACTCTCCAGCCTTCTTACACTGCCCTCCATATAGTATTTTGTGTGTTATTTGTGATCTAACTCTGTTATCTGCGTGTAACTTGTCTCTGTGTGTCAAATGTGTAGGCTCTAACAATAATGGGGAGATGCCAGGGATAACCCTGCTTGTAGTATTGTACAAGTATTGCTTGTAGACTCTTCTTGCCTCTTGGCTGTTTCATCTCCCTTAATTCTAATGCCTGCCTACTGTTGTTTTTTTTTTTCCTGTTTTCTCCTGCATATATCTTGTTTGCAGATTGCTGTTTGCCTGTTGTCTCTCCCAGTAGATTCTGAGATTCTCTTGAGAGCAGCAACTGTCTTTTGCTTTTCTTTGTATCCCAGGGCTTATTAGAGTGCCTGATGTATTAAGTAAATTGTTTATCAACTGATTGAAGGTAGATGAGTGTATGTCCACAGTATAACCATGACAGCCCGTTTGTGACTCTGTGTTTTTGTTATTCTTCAGCCCTGGAGGGCAGGCCTTGTGTTAGGTGTGTTCTATATTACACCATGGTTTCCATAGAGGGTTGATAACTATGATACTTGGGATCATATTTGTTATTTCTCCTATAAATTTGAGCAAATAAAGTTAGCCTCAAGTCTTTTGCCTGAATTTCTCTGAGAATGGAGGGACAAAGGAGGAACAAGGCAACATTTATCTTTGGTGTCCCTTGCCATAACTCTTTCCCCACTCCACTTAACTGTCAGTGATCTTCCTGAACCTCCCTCACCTCCCACTCAATAAACTTACATGTCTCCATATCATCTCCAGGATCAAACAGAAAATCCTGCTTAGTCTCACCTCCACCTGCACTCTTTCCAGTCTCCTTCCACTGCCCTCCATATGCTCTGTGATCCAGTTCCTCAAACAAGACAGTGTTGCCCATGCCTTTCCCCCATGCCTGAAATTCTCCCGCTTCTCTCTTGATCTCCTGATTTACCTGGCTTCCTTCAGGTCCCAGCTAAAATCCCACCCTCTACCAGTAGCATTTCCCAATCTCTCTTAATTCTGTTACCTTCCTTCTGTTATTTCCAATTTATCCTGTATGTAGTTTTTTTTGTATATAATGTTGTCTTCTCCATTAGACTTTGAGGGCAGGTATTTATTGGTAGTTTTAAAGAATCTTAGAGTCTTAGTGTTGGAAGAGAGCTCAGAGGTCATCTGAATTCCCACCTAGAGCAGGAATCTCTTCTGTAACATCCCTGAGAGCTGCTCTCAGGGATGTTACAGAATGACCATGGAAAACTACAGTGACAAAGAAGATCAAAACACACACTCAGAAGACAACAAAATCAAAAGTTTCAATATCCAAAGCCTCCAAGAAAAATATGAATTGATTTCAGGCCATGGATTTTGAAAATCAAGTAAGAGAGGTAGAAGAAAAATTGGGAAAAGAAATGAGAGTGATGGCAAGAAAATCATGAAAAATGAATCAATAGATTGGCAAAGGAGACACACAAAAAAATACTGAAGAAAATAATACCTTAAAAAACAGAGTAGGCCAAATGGTAAAACAGAAACAAAAGGCTAATGAGGAAAAGAATGCCTTGATAATCAGAATTGGCCAAGTAGAAAAAGAGGCACAAAAATTCACTGAAGAAAAAAAAACACCTTAAAAAGTTGAATTGGTCAAATGGAAAAGGAGGTACAAAAGTGCACTGAAGAAAATAATTCCTTAAAAATTAGAATGAGGGAAATGAAATGAATATTGAAAACTTAAATAAAAAAAAATTTGAATGGGGGGGAGGGACAAGGTCAAAGAGAGAATAGAATAAATGGGGGGCAGGATAGACTGGAGGGAAATATAGTCTTACATAACATGACTATTATGGAAGTCTTTTGCAAAACTACACATATATGGCCTATAATGAATTGCTTGCCTTCTCAGTGGAGATGGGTAGGGAGGGAGGGAGAGAAGTTGGAGTTTAAAATATTAGGGACGAATGTTGAGAAATGTTTTTGAATACAACTAGGAAATAAGAAATACAGGTAATGGGGTACAGAAATCAATCTTGCCCTACAAGAAAGGAGAGAAGATGAGGATAAGGGAAGGGAGGAATGTGATAGAAAGGAGGGCATATTGAGGGAAGGGGTAATCAGAATACAAGACATTATGGGATGGGGAAGGGAGAGATGGGAAGAAAATTTGGAACTCAAAATTTTATAGAAATGAATGTTGAAAACTAAAAATTAATAAACATTTAAAATTTAAAAAAATTAGAATGGAATGATTGGAAGCTAATGATTTTATGAAAAATCAGGAAACAAACAAAACTAAAAGAATGAAAAAATACAAGACGTGAAATATCTCACTGGAAAAATGATTGACCTGGAAAATATATCCAGGAGAGATAATTTAAAGACTACTGGACTACCTGAAAGCCATGATAAAAAAAAAAGCCTCAATATCTTTCAAGAATTAAGCAAGGAAACTGCCATCATATTCTAGAACCAGAGGGTAAAACAGAAGTTGAAAGAATCCACCAATCACCTCCTGAAGGAGATCCCAAAATGAAAACTCCCAGGAATATTATAGCTGAATTACAGAGCTCCCAGGTCAAGAGGAGAATATTGCAAATAGCCAGAAAAAAACAGTTCAAGTATCATGGAGCTACAGTCAGGATAACACGACTAAAAATTTCTATATTAAAAGATTAGAGGGCTTAGAATATGATATTCTAGAGGGCAAACAAGCTAGAATTACAACCAGCAAAACTGAATATAATCCTTCATGGGAAAAAAATGGATATTCAGTGAAATAGAGGACTTTCAAGCATTTTTGTTGAGAAAACCAGAGCAGAATAGAAAATCTGACTTGCAAATACAAGACTTAAGAGATGTATAAAAAGGTAAACAGGAAAGGGAAATCATAAGGGACTTAATAAGGGTAAACTATTTATATTCCTACATGGGAAGCAAAAGATACTTGTAACTCATAAATTTTTTTTCATTATTAGGACAGTTAGAAGGAGTATATTAGAGGGTGCAGGTGTGAATTGAATATGAAGTGATGATATATAAAAAAATAAAAGGGTAAGAAAAAGAAATGAACTGGGAAAAAGGAAAAGGGTGGGGTAGAATGGGGTAAATTATCCTACAGGAAGGGGGCAAAAGAAAGCTTTTAGAGTAGAGAGGAAGATGGGGGAGGTAGGAGGAAAGGAGTGAAACTTACTCTCATTAAAATTAGCTCAAAGAGGAGAAATAACATACACAGTCAATTGGATATAGAAATTTATCTTACTCCACAGAAAAGTAGGAGAATAAGAAAGGGGGGGTGATAGAAAGGAGGGAAGATTGAGGAAGTGGTTAATTAGAAGCAAAACATTTGAGGAGGAACAGAATATGAGCAGAAATGAAAGAGAATACAATAAATGGTGGGGGTAGGTTGGGGCTAGATGGAAGGAAAAATGCATTTAGCAATAGTAACTGTGAAAAAATTTTGAGACAAGTTTCTCCAGTAAAGGCCTCATTTCTCAAACATATAGAGCACTGAGTCAAGTTTATAAAAATAAGAGCCACTCCCCAACTGATAAATGATCAAAAGATATAAAGTTTTCAGATGAAGTAATCAAAGCTATTTGTAGCCATATGAAAAAATGTTCTAAATCACTATTGATGGGAGAAATGCAAATTAAGCCAGTTCTGAGGTACTACCTCATAGTTGTGAGAGACAGCAAAAGTTAAGTTTCCACAGAAGTTATTATTAGTTGATGAAGTCGTTGAGAATATGTCAGATAATAAGAAGACCAGCAGACTGCTGGTGCACTCAACCAATCAGGAGACAGACAGTGACCTTCAGAAAATTACAAAGTTTTTGATAAAGGAATCAAATCTACAGCTATCTGGAACTAGTCAGAGAAAATGACCTAGAGTTAACTGGTGAAGGCTTTTCTTCATTGCGCTTACTTCTTGAACCTCATGTATATAGGCAGGCACACCCTGCATAAAACTATCCTTCCATTTTCTGATGGGTACTATGTTAAAACATGTTTGCGAGGGGGGAATCATACCAGGGGTGGTTACGTAATGGGCATGTAGAGAATATGGTGACCTAATGGAGAACAAACCAATCTGTCTCCTGATGGGAGGATTTGTCCTGAATTAACAGTATAAAGCCAATCTCTCTCCTGTATCCAACACTCCCCTCTCCTGAAAAGGGGGTGGGGATCTGCTTTGGCCAAAGTATTCAATTCCTCTGAACTCTGCTGTAATAAATTTTCCTTGATACCTTATTAGTGTCAAATGTATCTCTAACATACCTATTAGACTAGTTAATAGTAGGTGTTGGAGGGGATGTGGAAAAATGAGACATTAGTGCACTGTTGGTAGAGTTGTACACTGATTCAGCTATTCTATATGTATTCTGTATTCAGCTATGCTCAAAGGGCTATAAAACCATGCATACCCTTTGACCTAGCAATACTACTACTAGGGCTGTATCCCAAAAGAGATAAAAAAGAAAAAGGACCTATATGTGCAAAAATATTTATAGAAGCTTGTTTCTGGTTGCAAAGAATTAGAAATTGAGGAGATGCCCATCAATTGTGGAATGGCTGAAGAAATTATGCTATAAGAAATGATGAGCAGGATGCTCTTAGTAAAACCTGGAAAGCCTTACATGAACTGATGAAAAGTGAAATGTACTGTCTACAACAGGCCTGCACAACCTGTGGCTGAGGGCTGCTTGTGTGCTCCCTCAGGTTGCTTGTAGAATACCAAATTATTTCTGGCAGCCTTTGAAAAATGTAGAGGAAAACTTCCTTTGTATGTAGAGAAAATCATTTGGCTGCCCACAGGTTGCTCAGGACTGGTCTACAAAGTAACGGCAATATTGTAAGATGATCAGCTGTGAATGACAGCTATTCTCAGCAATACAATCATCCAAGACAACTCTGAAGGCCTTAGGATGAAAAATTCTATCCACCCTCAGACAAAGAACTGACATCTAAATACATATTGAAGCATACTTGTTTTTACTATATTTTTCTTGAGGGTTTTTTTGTCTGTTTTCTTTCACAATATAACTAATACAGAAATATGTTTTGCATGACTACACATATAAAACCTATATCAAATTACTTGCCCTGTCAATGAAGTGGGGAGGAAGGGAATTTGGAACTCAATTTTTTAAATGAACGTTAAAATTGTTTTTACATGTAATTGGAAAAAATATGTGAAAACAAAATAAATTATCAGTCAGTTTAGAAAACTACTGATTCAGAGTGATAGAATTGTAGACTATCATATGATCTAAAATACCTGTCCTGGTTACATTTCACTCCAGATTTCAGATGGAGTTAGAGGCTGGAAGTAAGACCCCAATCCATAGCTGGAGTTAGAAGCAAATAGCTGCTGTTTGCTTCTGAACCTGATCTTTGGTTGGTATCCAGTCTAGAGCCTATAACCACTCTTTACACTGAAAAACTAATCTTGCCCTAGGGCTCCTGCTCATTCAACCTTGGAACTAGCTAATGAGAAAGAGTTGCCAATTGCCACCTATTTGTACACCCTGAACAAGTTTAGGTGCTTCTGTACTAGTTATGGGACTTCCTTCTGATACCTCACCTCTCCCTTGCACTAGAGTACTCCTTGAAGCAGTTCCTGGGTTAGATCCCATCCCCAGTACTGTCAGATCTCTGTCTCCATATGCTGACCTTAGCTAGAAAAAAACTCACCATTATTTTTTCTTGAATTTTCCTATCAGAAACAATCTCTTGCACTTTCCAGATGTATTTGGAAGAGTTGTGGGATAGAGCTTGACTTCTTACTCTTCCACCATCTTAATTCTGCCCCTTAAATATCTGTGATCCTCAGACCATGCTAAAGCAGCTGAGAGGCCTAAGGCCACATACATAAAAGATGAAAGGATTATATCTTTTTTGTTGTTGTTTACTATTTTTTCCCAAATGACATGTAAAAACTATTTTTAACACTGATTTTTAAAACTCTTGAGTTCCAAATTTTCTCCCTTCCTCCCTTCCCTTTCCCCCGCAAATGATAAGGCAAGCAATTCAATATATTATAGGTTTTGTAGTCATGCAAAATATTTCCATAATATTCATATGAAAAAAAGACCCTCAAGAAAAATAAAGTAAAAAAATAAGCTTCAATCTCTATTCAGCCATGACCTGTTCTTTGTCAGGGGCTGGATAGCACTTTTCATCATTAAATGCTTCAGAGTTGTCTTGGGTCATTATATTGCTGAAAATAGCCAAGTCATTCACAGCTGGTCATCTTACAATACTGCTGTTACTTTGCAGACAGTACGTTTCACTTTGGATCAGCTCATGTAAGTCCAGATTTTTCTGAGAGCATCTTGATCATCATTCCTTATAGCACAATAAATAGAACTCTATCACAATCACACAGTACAATTTCTTCAGCCATTCCCCAGTGCAAAACATATTTCCATATTAGTCATGTTGTGAAAGAAAATACAGACCAAAAAAATATCCAAGAAAAATAATGTAAAAAAAAGTATTTGATATGTATTCAGACTCTATCAATTCTTTCTCTGGAGATGGATAGCTTTTTCCTTAAGTCCTTGACAACTGTCTTGGATCACTGTATTCCTGAGAATAGCTAAGTCATTCACAGTTTGATCCTCCATTTAAAGAGGGTGCCCAGAACAACCAAATCTTCATTTCCCATCTGGCTGTACTCTTTGGATTTCAGGAATCTTATCATCCTGAAAGAGCACATCAGCTTGAAACTCACACCTCCTCAGTACCATCCCCAGAACCCCTCCCTCCCTCTAATTGGAGAGGGGAAGGGTGGATAGTGGGGTACTCTACCCAGATCCTCCATTTAAGCAAAGTGCCAAGGGCAGCTTTTCCCACCATTTCCCATCATTTCCCACCAGTCTATACTTCTGTGGATTTCATCATTTGCTAACTTTTAACCATTTTTTCCCTAGGGGGAAAATGTATGCCAGTCATCTCAGTAGGCAGAAGCTGGGAGGGGTGGCCTACTTGCTTAGCAGGGCCTGGAAAAGCAAAGAAACCTGCCTTAGCTATGTTAGCAATGAAAGATGCCAGTCTTTCTTGGTCACTGACTAGCTTGATCTTGACTAAACATATACTAGCACTCTGATGTTTCCCTTTGAAATAAAACAGAATAAATAAATTGATTTTGGTATGACATATCAATAAAAAGTTTTAATTACGTGAGAAATCAGATTTTTCCTCCCCTTTTTGGTCCAGGTAACCTAATCTGCTGGCTTATCCTTTGTTAATGTTAAGTAAAAAAGATAGGCTACTTGTA
Source organism: Potorous gilbertii (assembly GCA_028658325.1). Lineage (NCBI taxonomy): Eukaryota > Metazoa > Chordata > Mammalia > Diprotodontia > Potoroidae > Potorous > Potorous gilbertii. The sequence goes on from CM053770.1 coordinate 74,676,516, forward strand.
AAGCGTTTAGCACAGTGCCTGGCGCATGGAAGACACTAAATAAATGTTAGCTAAATAACAATAAAATAATTATGATCCAAAACAAGGAATACATTTTTCTGTTGCACAAAAGCTTTTGCCTTGAGTCTTCCAAATTATCATCTCTAAATTGTAAAAAATTGACAATCTATAATGACCTCATTCCATTGATACTTCAAATAATATCTCCCTGATAGAGGCTACAGGTGAGGAGAAGAAACAGGTATTAGAAAGATGACATACATGAAAATTCAACAGGAGGAGCTGGAAGATATTTGTGAAGAATTAAGAGTTGGTAGGATGTGAAGAAGAATACTGAAAAGCTAATCCAAGAGGAATAGGTACAGACCAATGAACCCTCTAATTTTTTTTTCTGGTTATGTGACAAGTGTAATAATAAAAAATTACAGGAATACTATCTCATTTAATGTTAAGTTTCTCCTACTAAACCAGTTTAAACTTTTTTTAAGTGCGTATTTTCCCCAATCAAAACTGATCACAAAATAAACAAAAACACAGACCTCATTAATAACATTAAAAAGTGGCTTGGAACAATCATGCATGAAGCCAAGCCCTTGTTATTGACTAATTGGTAAACTAAAAGAAGACTATGAATTAGCTTTCATAATATAGTACAACCTCATCTGTTGAATGTCAGCTGTTTTGTTACTGTTTGATACTGTCATACATCAGCGTGTAATCTTTTAGTTGTTTTTTCATCACTTTTCCATCTGTATCTTGTATTTCTTTGAATTCTTCCTACTTATTCCTTATGCCTAACCCCAGGGTTGAGGTAATATATACCTTCTATTTATAACTAGTTTAATCTTTGGCTTCTACTAATAATTTATATTAATTTTATATTCCTCTTGAATAGCACATTTGCATTTTTAACAAGGATCTTCAATGTCTGAAATCAAAGGAATTATGATACCAAATACAGTAATTTTAGTTATGTTGGTGAAATCTCAGGGGAGATTTTTCAGCAGGTGCGATGATAGGGTTGATTTTTAGATCCTCTGAAATGACAGGATGTAGAGAGTGGCTAGTAAATTAGCCCTAGTATGGAAAACAATATCATTAATAAGCTGGAAAAATGAGTACAACACAAAAAATATTCAGAAGAGAACTATAAATAGGAAAGGAGTGGAAAGGTATGGGGAAATTAGTCTCACAGCAGTAGTGCCATCTTCAGGGAAGGGAAAGCAATTAAAATTCAAAGTTAAAACTGTTACCTTGGATTGATAGGTACTTCTGAGAAAGCTAGCCCAGTTGCCTGCCTTTAAGGAGACCTATGCCTCACCATGCAATTTATAAGGATTTCTAGAAGAGATTCCCTAAATTTCCACTATAATCCATTCCTTAAATGTATAGGTGTAGAGGGAAGAAATGTATGTGTCTATAAAATAATATAAATATATAAAGTATTTATATACAATATATATTTACATATGATGTTACCTCACAGGATTTTGAGAAAATGTGAATTATGAGTACAGCTCCTGTTATAAAGATTAAATATTATCTCCAACTACACTATCCATCCAACAATTGTTAATTTTAAAAATGGGTGTCTTGCCATATACATCATTGGAAGTATAAAGGGATCATGGATTTTGAGCTGGAAGAGACAGAAATCTGCTAGTCCAACTCTTTCATCTTATGCATTGTTCCCCAAAGAGGTTAAATGCCCAGAGAATATTCACATCGATGAACTCATAAATCAATCCACGTATTGAGTATGAAGCAAAATCATAAATGTAGGTGAGGAAGAAGAGTATGTCGTTATCATCATCTGATACAAGCATTCTGGGATATTCTGTGGTTAGGCTCAGTTGTACTCCGTGACAGAAAACTAAGAATGTAAGTCTATCCCAGATAGTTCGATCTTTCCTTTCTAACCTACTATGAATGTACTTTTCATGTACTTAATGAAACCTGTTTAGATATGTATTTTTAGCCCGTGCCAGTGTATCACCGTAAAGAGATCCGCAAGGCACTTACCCTATCTGACCCCTTAACGGTAGAATGGGGGTCACAAGACCCACCTCCCCCAGCTTGTTGTAAAGATTAAAGGAGATAATTACAAAGCACTTGGCACAGTTCCCGGAACATAGTAGGTGCCATATAAATTCCGGCTAGTACTAACCACTGGGAATTGGATCACTACTTAGCAAAACAACTCTACCGGTCTATTAAGCGCCGGCCCTCTTTCTATTTTTCAAGAAATAACATCGTTAGGTACTTCAAGTCGGACATTCCCGTGTGAGACTCCCTCTCTCCCCAACCCAGCTCTCCACTCTCTCGGGTTAAAGGGAGATAACAACGCCTTTGGAACGTCTGGGCGCCGCCAATGACCAAGGCCACGCCGCGGGTCGTGGATGGGCCCGGAAGCCCCCGGCTCTCCGACCCCCGGTCCGCGGCTCCCAGCACTCTCCCGGGCGGCCTCCCGCGGAGGCGATGGCCGGAGAGGACGCAGAGGCCGGCCCCGCCCTGCAGAGAAGCCTGCCCTGCGGAGGCGAAGCGACAAGCCCCAGGCGGCCAGCGCGGGCCACGCCTCCGGCCTCCGTCCGGGTCCGGCCACGAGCGCCGGTCACCAGGGGCACCAGCGCCGCCCCCATCGGGCGTCAGACGGGCTCGGTCACAGGCAGAGGACGCCTTCCTTCTTGGGGCCCCTATAGTAAAACAACCAGGCCTCTCTCCCCATCCCCGCCTCCGCCAGCGACCTCTCACAAAGGGCCGACCGTTGTTGCCTAAGCAACGGCCCCCAGCAACCACCGCTCCTTCCGGCGAAGAACTTCCGCTTCCACTTCAGAGGAAGTGACGTCACACGGCACTTCTCCTCGGAGTCATTTTCGACTCCCGACCCGGAGTCCCTTTTCCTACGCCTCAACTTCCCCCTTCTTTTTCTCCTGTGGAGACGTCACAGCTGTTGGTGTGATCACAGGTTCGGACTCGCTGTGGTCTGACCACTTCCGCCCCAAGTTACATCTCCCAGGAGGCACCGCTCTGCCTCGCTGTTGACTTCCTGGTGCTTACGGAAAAGCCCCCGATATCTCCCAGCATGCAGCACTGCTTTAGCCAGGGGCTCGCGAGTTTGGAACAGGGGCGTCCTCAAATCTCCCAGCAGGCCGCGCTCCCTTAATGGGCAGATGTCCGGGGTCGGCTGTGCTCCCTGCTGCCCCTTAACCCCCCCCCCCCCGCCCCCGTTACACCCACAGGCCTGCGCCGTAAGCGTTCAAGGTAGCGCCGTGTGGTACACACTTAATCTGGGTCATGGAGGGAACTTGCGCGGCTCCCTAGCTTTATTTGGCTTTCATCGGCCCAAGTCCCCCGTTTTCCTGATGAAGAAACCGAGATGTAGAGGAGTTGGGGCCTTCCCGTAGCCTCGCAGCTGCCGAGTAGCCGAATTAGGGCCATGACCTAGACAGCACCAGACCGTCAGGGTCTGGGCGATCATGTAGCTCAGCCTTCCCCTAAGCAGGAGCCCCTCTGCGAGGTCGGGCCGGGCTCGAATTCTGCCTGTTCTGCTTGGTAACTTCGGAGCGCCCAGCCTTGGGACCGAGGGACTCCCCTTTTCTCAGCATAACGTCTTGCTTCCACGTGCTACTTGCTTGATAAATGTGTGTTAAGCCCAGACTGGGGCAAGTCATTGAACATCTCTGGGCTTCCTTCTCAAATCCTGCCCTTGCAACCTCAGGGCTGTGGGGAGAAGCACGTGAGATAGTGGATGCATGGGGATGGTAATAGATTTTAGAAAGGTAAAGTGCTGTGCCATGTTACAATGCTGCTGCTGCTGCTGCTTTTCTGGGAACCTAGTCACGGAACAGTCCTATAGTGACCTGGCCCTGAAAACCCCAGTTTGACTGAGGAGGAGATCCTAGTTTTCCCGTTTGGGGAATCCAAGGTCATGGATGTCCCCGAGGTCTCTGAGGGCAAGGGACATGGCTCAGAGAAGGAGAGAGAGAAATCCTGGAGAGTGAGTAGGGGATCCAGAATAGCAGTTTTCTTTGCCTTGCCCTATTCCTAGAAGATTCAATTCAAAGCCACTTAGTAAGAAAGAAATTATACCAGAATGCATAAGGAGTTTATGGAACAGAAAGATAGATGTTTGGAGAAGCAAATAAAGGAGTTTGGTTTTATCATGTGCCCAAAAGCAAGAAAAAACTACTTCATGGTTTACTTGGTCATTTCACTTGGACATGCCATTGGCAAACATTAACAAAAATACCACCTAGCACATCATTACTTTTTGGGCCTGTGTTCCAGAAGATGAAGATTGAGATATTCTACACAAACAGTTGATAAGGTCCTTCAGACCAAGGCAATATATATCTGAATATGTGGTGACTTGAATGCAAAGGTATGCACAGGGAAAGGATTGCAAAAAATGTGTTTGAAAATATGCTTCAGGATTTAGAAACAAAAGAAGCCCTATGGTTTGAATATCTACTGTGCAAAACACCCTTATGGTGATTTATTAAATAGTTCCTTCCCTTTTCCTCTAAGGCAGTTTAACAAACTAGAGGCCCTGCCCCTTTGAGTATAGTGTGACTGGAGGGTCCAAGTAAATATGGTAACCTGTCATATTTTCTGTCCATTTGTTGTCCTTCATTCAATTTTATGCACTAGGGAGGATAGGGTTTATCTTGGTTTCATGCAAATTCATACAAATTCTTCCAGACTTACTTTACAATCTACTCCTTTTCTCTGAGGTGTAGTGGTGCCATCCTCCTCTGTAATGTTTTACTCTAAATCAGCCTTGCCTTTGCATATCTCTTTGCTTGACAAAAGGAACAAATGTTTGATGGCTACATCAGTCTCTTTGTTCTTTTGGCCCCTTTTTCTTGGAAACTGATACATTTAGGTAAGAGATAATAAAAATCAATCACCTTTTTCTTTATCCATTTCCCATTTTTTCAGCATCAGGTTTGTTTAAATAGAGAAGGATGGAGCTTTTGTAATTTCCCACAGTGTCTTCTTATTTTTATACTTCTAATTTGGTGCTATTTTGACCTTTGTTCTAAATAATTGATGATATGATTAAACATTGACAACTGATTTTAAATTGATTTCTTCATCAGTAATTACAAGTTTCTTATCTTTTTTTTTTTAATATGTTGTCTGGTGCTTACCACTTCCAGTAGCTTTCAGGTTTCTTTGTAAAGAATGTATTCATGCAGAGAGCACAGAGTGAATTGAATAGGATGGGATCATATCTTTAAAAAATGAAGTTAAGCGGTGAGAGAGAAATGTATTGGGAGGAGAAAGGTAGAAATGGAATGGGGCAAATTATCTCTCATAGAAGAGGCAGGCAGGAGACTTTTTAGTGGAGAGAAAAAAGGGGAGCCGAGAGAAAAACATGAGGTTTACTCTCATCACACATTTGACCAAAGGAAGGAATAAAATGCATACTCATTTTGGTATGAAAACCTATCTTACAATACAGGAAAGTGGGGGAGAAGGAGATAAGCAGGGTGGGGGGGATGATGGAAGGGAGGGCA
>CM053770.1:74688997-74754660 GCA_028658325.1 Potorous gilbertii
AGAAAACAAAGTTTATTAGAGATTCGCCTAATTGGGTTGCCTCTTAAGGAGCCTAAGCATTTGTAACCCTTGTATTCACAAGTGGGCCAGATAGAATCCCAGCTAGACAGAGTCTGAGCTAGACTGAATCTGAGCACCTTCATGGAGGCAAGGTGGGACTTAAATACAGGAAAGAGTATAGGAGGGATGGGGAGGTGGGGGGGGGGGGTCTGGCAGTCTAGAGTGATGGGGGAAGAAGTTCAGGAAGGGACTCCAAGGAGGATCCAAGGCTGGAAACAACTGGAGGTAATCAACAAACATCAGACAAGGGGGCGCCTAGGTGGGAAGCAGGTAGGGCAATCAAGAGATAACCGACAATGGTCACAGATTTGAGTATGAAAGGCCAGATTCTGTGAGGAGATACAGGGAGAGCTCAATTTGATCATGGAAAGCCAGATTATGTGTGAGGAGATACAGGGAGAGCTCAATTTGGGTATGAAAAGTCAGTTTCTACTGGGAGAGCTCAATTTGAGTATGAAGAGTCAGTTTAAGTAAGGAGATTCCAGGGGAACTCAAGAAGTTCCCAGAGTCTGAACCCCATCAACAGGACTTTGAGAGAAGTATAATAGTAAAATGGTATGGGTGGTGTCTTTTGATTCACAAGTAAATTGGATTTAAGTGAGGCAGAGTTGCATGAAGTCATCAGCCTCACTCTCTCCTCCAGTCATCATATCCATAGAATCAAGATGACTGGTGATGGCTCAGGATGCATGGATGATCTTGGTATCTTCGATGTCAATGTCCTTCATGGTGCTGGAACAAATTGTTCTCATCCACCCATTCCACCAGGGAAAGTCTTCACATGCTTGGGGTAGGCACGCCACTCCCCAACTCACCAATGGGTTTGAGAACCCTTGGTTACCCTCAACCTGGTTTAGCCCACCTGCCGAAATGGTTTACCAGGGTATGGCTGCTGAGCATGTTACAGCTTCCTGGAGCCACAGGTGAGAGTTGAGTGAACAGGTGGACACTAGAGGTGAAGAACAGCCCTGAAAGGGCTCAGCAGTCATCACATCAGAGGAGGTACTAGTCCTCCCTGAACACACCTTAAACCCCACAAGTGAAATAGTATAAACTGGAAGGAGAAGAAAAAAGGGTCAGGACACAGCCCCAAGGAACGCTCAAGGTGTGACCTGGATGAATATCCAGCAAAGGAGGCTGAGGAGAGGTTGGATTGGTAGAAGAAACAAGAAAGAATAGTAGTCTCCAGAAAACTTAATTGTAAAGAATTGTTTATACCCTTTTACTCACAAATCCACTTGTGGACTGTATACCTGTTGGGGAGGGAGGAGGGAGGGCTAGAGAGAGAGGGGCAGGGCTTAGCACAGATGCTTTTCCTTATTAGGTTATAAGTGTGGAATATAACGATGATTGGTTGGTGGTATTCAGGAAGTGCTAGGATCTATATATGTTGGGTTCACGGGGAGGAACGCTCTCTTGGGATGTGATCCCCGAACATTAAAGACCGCTTCTGCTACCTCCGGCGTTCTGTCTGGTTATTCCTCCCAGAGGACTGGGAGGCCGGTGGCGCCCCGAAGGCTCATCATGACTGGGATTGGTGAGTAGGAGAGCAACCTAGCTCCAGGACCAGGGACCCTGTCAGAATAGCTGGAAGGGATCCACAGGGTCACGTTGCATATACCCAGAGGGCTGTTGACAATAAGACCTATCAGTACAATATAGTTGCACTATTGTAAAAAAAATTTCTATTATCTTTGTTCTTGCCTTGCCTAATTTCCCCCTACCCCTCCCAGAAAACCATCCCTTATAATAAAGAATTTAAAAAAGAGAAAAAAATCAGCAAAATCAATTGCTATCTTGGAAAAAAAACTGACATTATATAACACCGATGGATGCCCTAACCACCACCACCTCGAGAACACTATTGTTAATAGCAAAATTTAAAAATTGGAAATAAACTTCATACCTAATGATACTGAAAGGTCTGAACACATGATGGTACATGAATGTAACTGAATATTACTAAGCCAAGAGATATGAGGAATGTGAAGAATTCAAAGAATTCACAGTTAACAAAGCAGAAGCCAAAGGACAATACGCAAATTTACTGTAACTTCGTAAATGAAGACAACTCTAAATAACAAAATTCAGATTTAAAATGTGACTGCTGTTAACTTATTTATGCTTACCTGAGGATTAAACATCTTTGAAATGAGAATGCTCATACTTTCCTGGGCTTAACTTCTGGCTATTTCTCTCCAGACATTTCATCCTAGAAGCTTGCTCCCCACCCCGGAATTCATACATCAAAGTGATGGGGTACAAGCCCAAGCCAAGACTTTTTCCCCTAAGATCAGGAGGGCATTTGTCTGCAGGGCCGCAGAAAGTCTGACCTTGGTGGAGAGAGGATCCTTGGATTCCCCTTCCATTTCTCTCAACCTGGATACTCCCTATCTCATCACCATTTAGCAATCTCTTACTTGGACCCTAGCATCCTTTTGATATTCCTGATTACTTAGCATTCTCTTAAAGTCCTAGTGGCCCAGCCTGGTTTGTGGATTGTCTGGACCACAGGCCACTCCCATCAGGATTCTGCCTAGGGTTGATCTATAAAAATCATCGCTAGGACCCTGAGACCATCTGACAACACCTGGATGCTTCCCTGAGTCTTTTTCTGTATTTAAGTTCCATCTCCCCTCTGTGTGGGATGGCCCGGATCTCTACTTAATTACTCAGAGGCCTCTCAAAGTGATGACAGAAAGTTTATTTATTCGATTCTTGAGAAGTGGGGCTCACCTGGAGCAGGAAAAGCCGAAGACAGAGGAGAAGCAATGATATATAGAGACTCTAACGCAAGTCCCTCCCTCCCTACTGACCATTATCTTGAGAATATGATAATACATTCTAGACACGAAATCTAACCAATCTCTTTTGAAATGAAGGCATCGAAGAATTATGTAAGTTTCATCCAATCATTGAGACCCTAATGTACTACACAGTTTTATATCCTTCTATGGAATGAGTCTACTCTAAAAATATGGTAACCTTGAGCTTCTCAGTCTTACCCCTAGGAGAATTACAATCTGAGAAGTCTTCACTATTCCACTCACCTCCATGAAGGCGCTCAGATTCAATTCAGTTCAGATCCTGTCTAACAGATTCTATCTAGCCCACTGTTACAAATTCTTAGGCTCCTTTAAGAGCCAACCTAAGGGAGCGAATCTTTAATAAGCTTTGTTTTCTTTGGCTTTAAGAAGGCTCCTGACGCATTCATCCGAGCAGGACCCGATGTGTAGGTATTTCAGGGTCCCCAGAAACCTCATCGAAAGTATCCTCTACCTTTATGCCTCTCCCTCAGTATATTTTCTCCCAAAACATCCATTTAAAGAGGGCATCAGAGCCAGTCTTGTCTCCATCCTTCCCAGGTATTACTCCGGACTTTCTCTGCTATGCCCCAGGAGTGAGTATATTCATTAGCTTCCCTCTCTTTCATTTTTCTTTTAAGTATTGTCTGGCCCCATTATGTAAGTAAGCTCCCTGAGGGTAAGGACTTTTTGCATGTATTTGCATTTCCATAGCTTTTCATAAAATGCTTATTGATTGAGAAGACTTCAGGAAATTGTATTCAAGTATTTGAACAGCTTGGTCGCTTGGCCCCAGGGGGCAAAACTAGAAATTGCTACATGTGGAAGAACCGAGGAAGTTACGCATCGAGCTCAAATCAACTTGAGGGAAATCTTTGCAACAATTACAGTTCTCTGAAAAGGACTTCCCGGCTGCCCTCAGAAAGTAATGGGACCCTGCAGAAGGCCTCGTGCCTGCAGGACCACTTGCCAGGTGCAGCGGAGGACGGACTCTGGGTCACGTGCAGGTCCGGTTAAATGAGGCGTTTTTAACTGCTTCCAAATTTAATATCCTACGAGTCTAGGACATTTAACTCACGGATTTCAGAAACTGCGAGACTTCGTCCTAGGCAACGCCTCGCTTTACTAGACAACGGAGGTTCAAAAAAACGAGGAGGCAACTCGCCCCTGGCCACACCAGTGACCGCTGACCCTCGTCTGTCTTACTCTTTGTCCCTTCTTATCCAGTATATGTGGGCAGTAAGCCAAGTCAAAACTCCAGACACCTCCTTTTCTCGTTTTAATGAGTCTCTCCTCCCGGCCAGTGTCTGGATTAAAAATAGACGGGAGGGAAGGGAATCTTGCAAGGACTACAATTCCCGACGTCCATTGCGGTCCCAAGTCACCCTTCGCTTCAAGGAAAAGCGTCGCATACCGAGACAGAACCTTTCTGTAACCACCGGAAAGGCGTCAACGGATAAGCGCAGTGTATCCTGGGAGATGTAGTCCCGCGAGGTAGCGTAGTCCTCCAACGGCTAGAGCGATTCCTGGAGTCCGATCTGGGCTTGCAGCTCAAAGCTTCGAGGAAGGAGAGGCGGAGGCATCCCTCGGAAGCCGAAGCGCACCCAAGGAGGCCGAACGATTGAGGTTATCACTTCCGGTGGCTGGCGTCTAGAACGCAGCTGTTGCTGCGGGCTGGCTGTTTGGACCGCGGAGGATGACCCTCTGCACCCGGATGTTTGGTTCTTTGTCCTTAGGCCCCGAATACCGAAGGTGTCTTGTCTGGCCACGATCAGCCCCCAAAGCGGCTTCCGCGTCCCCACCATTCTGGCGGGAGGGGGAGGGGGTGAACATAATGCGGAGACCCTAATACATCCGATGTCCTCTGCCTTCTCCAGCCAGGTCAAGTCAAATCAACAAGAATCCATAACGTGCCTACTGTGTGGCAGGCACCGTGCTGCGGGCTAGGGAGACAAGAAAGGCCAAAAAAAAAATCCCTTCAAGAATCCTCCCTCCCACTCCTCTAGCGCCCTGTTCCTGCCTCCTGGAATTCCTTCCACGAATGTCTTAGTTTTTGCTCTTAGTGTGCTGTTAACTAACTACTTCCAAGGTGTTGACTAATGACACTTTGAGGTCTTTCTGTATCAAAAAAGAATTTTTGCAGATGGAAAAAACCTTCCTTTTTACATACCTTTCCCTTCCGTGAGCTTCACTAGACTACCTCATACTTCTTCAGTGTCTTGGAGAGATCAGAGACCTATCTATGGGTGGCTGATCTGACCTGTGGCATAGCCCACTCTTAGGGCAAATAAATGATGACTGAAAAAGCTCTCCAAAAAGTTTTTCCATTCTGGTGTTAAAGAATTGAAGCCTTCTGTTTAAAATCAGAGATGTTCTCTTAGTAAACCGTTATCAGACCTTAGCAGAAATAGTATACAGAATCCAAGTTGGAAAGGCCTTCAGAGACCAACCAGTCCAACCCAAAGAGAGCTCCCCAATAGATGTATTTGTCTACACTTCTGTCTGAAGACATCCAGTGAGGAGATAACCACTGTCTACTAAGGTACCTCCTCTACTGCTAAACATTTCCAATTGTTCAGAAGTTTCACCTTTACATTGAGCTAAACTTTTATCAGTTACACCAATTCCTTCTGGGGCAAGCAGAATACACTTCTTAGTAGTAGCACTTCAGATAGTTGAAGAGAGCTGTAATTCCTCCCTAAAACTTCTCCAGACTAAACATTCTCATTTCTTTCAGCCAGTCTAGCCATAGTCTTCAGTTCCCCCATTGTCCTTGTCTTCCTTTGCTGAGTATACTCCAGTGGAACAATGTCCATTTTCAGTCTCTTATCTAGCAAGGGTCCTTAGATAATGAACATATGATAGATAAATTTGGATCTGTGAAGAATATATCCTGAAAATGACTTTTCAGGGAGAACCTGTGTTCTACAATCCAGTGGTCTGTAGATTGATAAACTTGATCAACTTGAAGCTGATACAACCATTGGCTATATTGCTGAGTGGCTGGTCCCAACCATTGCTGATAAGGAAATGAATGCTCTCTTCCGTGAATGTGCTGATGCTTCTTTAGGTGACATATTTGGATGAAGAGAAGCTTGAGATTCAGGGGAATGGAAGGCCCACCCACTATTTTGTTCATACTGATGCATCTTTATATCCCATTTCTGGTCAAAGTGGTGGTACCTATCAGGGTAATGACCACATATCACTGTGTACACGCTGGTACTTCTTCAGTTCCTACTTTTGAATCAAGTAGTGTCCATACTTGGAGCACCCTAAGGAATACTCTTCAGCATACACCGAACAGTTGGTCACCAGAGCCCACCAAGGCCCGCTTTTGCAAAAAACAAAAACATTTCTTGTACTCAGGGCAGTGAAGTGGCTGCTTCCCATTATGTATAGAACAATTACCAGAGCCTGCTTCTGCTGGAAGCATGTATCACCCTCAAAACCAGAAAATGGGTGTTGCTTATTGTGCAGCATCACCAGAGCTCACTTCTCCCAAAATCATCTCTCACGTTTGAGACAAGAAAGGAAGTTTTTACCACTATGCACCAACTGGTGCTTTTTCAAATCCTACTTTTGGGTAAAGTGGTGCTCATACTCAGGTAAAGGGAATGGGTGCTCACCCTTGTGCATATGGTACTGTTTCTTGATGGCTTGCTTTTGGGGAAAGCTCCTGGCAAGGAAAAGTATGTTCACTGTTTTACCTCTATTTGGTTTTCTCAAGTATTGTTTCTGGGCAAAGCATCACCGACCCGTAGGGAACGGGAAGGGGCACTCATTACTGTGTTGGGTCATTAGGGCTGACTTCTCTTTCCATGTTCTGGGCAGGGGAAAGGCTGTTCCTTTGTGTGCCATCATCTCTTGTCATTTTCTGGATGAGTTTTCAGAGTCAAGACAAGGCTAAGGTTTCAGGGGACATTGGGGCCCTGTACTTTGAAACTAATATCTCTTGGTATTTAAGCTTCTCTATATCAGCTACTTCACCTGAAGAGAGGATGAGAAAAGCCCTATCATGTGTTCCAGAGCCTCAATTATTAGTCCTCACCAAACTGTCTGTCATGGGGACATGGGTTATATCCCTGAGACTATTTATGGTTTAGGATTAGAGAACTTGCCTCAGCCTGTCCCACTGGGAAATCCCCATCTAATAGCTGTTTCTCAGAATCATCCTGAAAAGGCTTTGTAAGCACAAAGCCCATACACAGAAGAAGAAGCAGCCAATATTATCTACAGCATTCTTAACCCAAGGTCCCTGAGATTGTTTTCTTAATATTTTAGTAATTGTATTTGAGTATAAATTAGTTTCTGTCACAATCCTATATGTAGTTTCTTTTATGCATTTAAAAACATTACTCTGAGAAGATCTCCATAGGCTTTAAAAGACTGCCAGAGAGGTCTATGACATAAAATCAGTTAAGAACCCATGAATGAAGGGATGTGCTAAGTGAGAATTATGTAAAAGTAGGATCATAAGAGTGATATATACAGATATATAATAAGAAGGGCTGGGAGAGGAGAAATTAAGTGATTTGCCCAAGTCACACAGATGACATAAAAAGACATAAAACTGAGCAGGCTTCCAACTTGACTAGATTAAAATGTGTACGTGCACAGGAGCCGCTCACTCATCCAAAATCTTAATTTTCTTTCAAGGGTCACCTCAGTTGCCACCTCCTTTGACATATGCCCTGCTTCTCCTGGTAGTAAATGCCAATCCCAGTTGCAAATATAAAATTTCTCCCTTCTCAAATTACCTTCTACGCACTTATCTCTGTACTTGTCTCCCCGCCCTAAACAGGATTTGGACTCAGTCAAAGAGGTGCACTTGAGGACCTAGAGAGTCACATGTGGGCCACATATGGCTTTGAAGTTGTGGGTTCCCCACCCTTACGTAGACCTGCCAGCAAAATGGAAGCCTCTTGCCCCCACAGTTTCCTTTTTGTCTTTGTATGTCTGGTATGTACTTAGATCGGTGCCTTGCAAATAATAGGTGTTAATATGTTTGCTGAATTGAATTCTTGCTGGTAAATTATAAGATTTCCAGCTTTTTTATGGTAAAGACAATTGTTATTTTTTTCTGTATTTCTCCATGGTAACTAGAATTGTAAATACATGGGTATTTGATCCAAGATGTTTGTTGGCTAAGTTCCTGGTCTGAATTGATAGTCCCAGAGGGAGAGAGAAGATAATTATTTGTGTGAGCTTGCCATGGTTATTACTTCTTTTCACCAGATCCTGATGCTCTTTCCATGTTCAGGAAACCTTTATTAGCCTACAGAATATGTCTGGAAGGGCTCTCAACCTGTCTGTTTGAAGCAAAGTCAACAAAAATTCCTGATTTGTGATTGTATTATGCCAAGGCTTGCATCCAACAAACACCTGCTGTCTTTCTTCCTTGTGCTACAGAAACTATTGCTCAACCCAGGCCATGACTGATGTGAGAGTAAAAGAAAAAGAAGTGTCCCTTCCTTTCTACACTTGAATCAACACATCCACCTCAACACCTTGGTTTCCAAGAGTTCATACTAATCTAGTTTTTTCCATTTCCACTTTTAGTATCTGTATGTAAGGTGAATTTTAGTGTAAATAAGGTGGATTTTAGTGTGTGTAAGGTAAAATTTTGTTATTATTTCTCAGAGTTCAATTTCCCGGGATCCATAGCCATAACAATCAACAGTTCTCAAGTTTTAAATATGAGTTCCCACAGTTATGGTTCAAAACATCACCACATTTGTGCACAGTTGTATAATGGTAAATAACATAAACATCCACTGCAGCTGTGCAGTGAGATACAGGGATGACGTGATGTAAACTTGTGAGGCTATTGCTGGCAGTATGTCTTCTTTGTCTTTTGGCCTATAAAACAGGTGGTCACTAGACAGTGAATGGGGAACCCTTAGAGTTGAATGCACAAATGCTGTGTGGGCCTCAACTGACCCCCATTGAGGCTTGGGGGAACCTTAGAGTTGAATGAAAACGCTGGGATGCTGTTCTTGCCTTGATCAGCCCCCATCAAAGCTTGGGGGGAATCTATCTTTGCCCCAACTGGCCCCCATAAAGGTTTGAGGGAATTTAGGGGAAGCACAAGCTGTGCCTGTCTCCAATTGAACCCACTGAGACGTAGGGGTCGTTACCCCTCCCTCAGAAGGGTGATTAGGGAATGCTGTAGGAGTTTGTGCTGTCACTATCAGCAACCTCTTCTGAGAGAACTAGACTAGAATAAAGTAAGACTTTAATCCCTTTTTAGTGTCTTTCCTGACTGACCAGATCAAGAGTGAACTTGTGCTAGCACCAGCCCTCAAGTGTGCTGTGTTTATCTGTCTTACAGCATCTCCTCTCTCCTGCTCTCCCCTAACCAAAGTCTGCTCCCTTTTCATTCACACTCTTGGGACCTTCACATAGATTTTCTTAACTCCTAAATGGACATGAGTTAAAAATTTTCTCTTCAGTAAGACTCTCTTATCAACCTATCAGATCTATCATTCCAACTGTTACCAATTCAGAGACTAGATGAGACATAGAGCAGAAACACTACTTCTACTTTTTCTAAAATTCTGTCTTCCCCAGGGTGTAGAATATCAAACTTAGCAGAACTCAAAGAATTCAAAGCATCATAGGTCTCCTTCATCACATTTTATACATCTCATGTCTCCAAGTAACCAGTATCCCCAATTGTGTCTGAAAGTGACAGCCACATACTCAAATGTTAGGAAGACTTGAAATTACCAGTCATATTTATCTTCTTTTTCCAGTGCCTTTCTGAACACCCGTTTGCAAAAGTTATTGCCTAAGGTCTAGGATATTTCTGATTCTTCCTTCCAGCCTCAATTTGAGGTCTTTTCTTTCTCTTCTTTTCTCCTCTCTCCCATTCATACACTGTCACTGACACCATCTCAGTTCCCTAGCTACAGATCCATGAAGAAAAGAATACAGTGCTGAGTCATATTTGACTTGAACAACAATAGTTATCAACTCCTATTTAGAAAACTCTTTTATATTTGAAAAGTGCTTTCCTAGCAACAAACTAATAAAGAAGATAGTGCAAGTATCCCCATTTTACAAATCATAAAACTGTGTTAAGGGTTGACTTACCCACGATCACATAGATAGTATGTGAGACAGATCTTGAACCCAAGGCTCCTACTATTCCCAGCAGCCAGGCTCAGAGCTGATCAAGCAGGAAAACAAACAAGATTGCCCTCAGCTGGAGAGCTCTCAACCTCAGGCATGGCTTCCCAACTTAAGAAGTCTCTCCTCCAAAGGCCACCATTGCTCTTCAGAGTATTAGCACCACATGGGGCAGAAATGGTACAATGTACAATGTAGAGCATGCATATGCTTATAAATGCTGGTAGGGGCTAAATTAAACAAGAGCTATTTACCTAGTCCTGAACGGGCAAACACATTCTTTAGCTTTGGACAAGCCATCAGACCCACAGCTAAAATAACAAGGAAGGTCTTTTCATATTAACCCCTATAAACTCATCAGGGCCTCAGACTAAAAGAAAGGAATAACAGTGAGTCTTGTTTCCTACCCTAGGCTGCGGTTTTACATGGGGTGTCATAGCTAGTCTTATTTCTATTAGACTGTTCTTCCTGTAGCACAGACTGTTAATTCATAACTTTTGGGTTGCTGATTCAACCTTTAAAAAGGAATTAATCCCACACAAAATGAACTTGCAATTTCAGTAAAATCTCAGCAATGCTTAAGTTTAGTGACAGTTATGTGGTCTAGTGGATAGAATGCTGGATTCAGAGTCAAGTAGACCTGAGTTCAAATGTGACCTCAGGTGCTTCCTGGCTACGTGACCCTGGGCAAGTCAGTTAACTTAAATTTGCCACAGCTTCCTCATCTGTAAAATGGAAATAATAACAGCCCCTAGCTGACTGGGTTGTTGCAGGTGTAGGAAACAAGGAAGTTCTATTTCCACAGTCTTGACCTAGGATAGTCAGGTAAAGGGCAGAAACTAATTGGCAGGCTCAACAAGCTGTTGAGGGAAAACCTATCAGAGAGTATAAGGTAAAGTCACATGGCCAGGGGATGGTGGCCCTGAAGAGCCAAGTTCAGAACACTCTAAGAAGTTTGTTGTAGTCTTCCAGTAGCCATGCTGGAGCCCACCTGTTCATTCAAAGGAATGAATGTAGAAGGCCCACCCTCCTCTGAATGCCTTTCTAATAAATTTTCCTTGATACCTTTACATGTGCCAAGTTTGTCTCTAACACAAGGATCAAAGTGCTTTGCAAATATTAAACTACCATGTAAATGTAGAGATCAAGATCATGATCATGATGATGAGAGTAGTCTGGACTATATGTTCCTTATCTCAGGTTCCCAGTGATCACTTTCTTAGGGGTGTGCCTAAAGCTAACACGATGGTTGTTCAGGTTTGAGATGAGTCTTTATCTTGAGATGAAATGAGATACTTGGACACCATCTCAGTTCCCTATGAGATACATTAAACAGAAGTAAAAGATTTACTTTGTCCTAACATAGGAAGGATATGCAACAGAGATACAATCACATCACAAGCTTCTATAGCTGTGTCCTCCTCCTCCCCCACTCTATTTCCATATGGAAAAAAGTCTGATCAGCAGGGCAGGATATGGTGACTCCAGACATGTTAGAAAGGCTCCTGTTACATGCGGGTGGGACTTTTATGCTTTTAGGTGATGGGGAAGATTCATCAAGGGAGGCAGGGGCCAATCAGGTCCTGGGACCAACTTTGTCAACATTTTAGGGTGTTGACCTGAAAGTTTGGTTAAAAAAGGCAAACAGGCTAAATGTATATTGTTTATTCCCTTAAAGCTAGCAGTTACTTGATCATGGAGCCAGAAAAACTTCTGACTAATACAAGAATGACCAGGTTTAAATCTGTTTAGGACAGTCCAAAGTTGTCTGTGTCCTTCAGATTTATGGTCTCCATGAGTGATTAACTGTAACATGAGAAAAGAATTTCTTGATTGGATAGGTTGTAAATACAATAAGATAAGAGAGTGGACAAGGTGTTGATTGAAATTACAACTCCATCTGCGTTTTCTTTATCACTAATATGTCATAACATAGTATATGTCCACAAGATAAAAAAAAAATCCCTTTATTCAAAATAGTATCTTGGGTTAAGGGTCTCATAAAGTATGTTAAGTCAACCCCATCTGGCCTTGTTGACATAAAAAGGGGTATTCTCTAAGTTTACTTCAGAGAACAAAGAGACATGTTAGGTCCAAGCTCTTCTTCTGATTGATTAATTCAGACTCTGGCCCTTATTAAAGTACAAAAATTATATTAAATATTATCATTCCTTTGTTTTGGTCAAAGGCAAACCGAAGACTTCGCTTGTAGACCAACAAAGGTATGGAAAAACTTCTAAACAACCAGTCCTGGGTATGCAAGGGACTCGGGTAGGGAGGGAGCTGCCCTTCATACAGGTCTGGTCTTGACTCTTGGGAAAGCTGTCTACATCTGATGTTGTCTTCTTTAGGCCCTTTTGAAATTGGAGGGCAAGGTCTACTCAGGAGCAGGGGCAATGAATGTGACAGATGGATCCAAGAGTCTATACAGAAAGACCTGACAGGGTCTCCCAGAAAACATGATTTGAAAATTGAGAGGAAACAGTACAGTATAGTTAACATGGCTAAAGGTACATAGAAATAGTTCAGTTTCCCAGACACACAGGGATAGCTTCAAACAGCACAATAAAGTTTATTTCACATTTCACAAAATTGCATTTTTACATTAAGTCAGGCAGAGATTAAACTTAGATGACTCACAATAGACTAGTTTTGAGAAGGGAGATTTACATATCACCAAGATAAACAAGAAAACTTAAACATGAACCATACAAATCAATGCAATTACCAATGTTAACTAACTAAGTTCCTTGTATCCCAGGAATTCATTCTTATTGTCCATTTAAACATCACTTTTTGAATCCTAGATGTCTCATGTAGTTATCTGATGCCAAGATATTCTTTCATTGACAATAGGTTTTATTCTTGGGACAGTTCTAAAACGGAGTTCTGCTTCTCTGGTTCAGTTCTATAAATTTCCCAGATGCTTCTGACAATATAAATTAGTAAAATCTCTTAAAATTGGTTCTCCATTTTTGAAACTTCAGCAAATTTCAGTTTATATTATTTGCTGTTTCTCTCTTTACCTAAATCCTGTACCTGGAATAAGAATCTGTTAAAATGTGAGAATCCAACCATAAAATGAATTCATCTGCCTTTTAAAATTCTTGGACAGATACTTTAATAAATAAGAAATAATTTCACTAACTTTTACCACTATCTTATATAATTTTTGTGCAAAAATCCAAATATGAGATCTTATTACCAAAACATGATAAATTCTAGAAGCCAATCATATACATCTATATATAATTCTTAGAGGAACCAGTTTGATCCTGTTGCTTTTCCTCAAAATTTGCTATCCTATTTAATTAGACATCTCTCACCTTGCATGTTTGTCTTATTACTTGGTCTAATTATTTCCTCCTTTGGAGGATGCTATCTCTATATTATATTTATTTATTTGGCCAGGAATATAGGTTAAAATTGCAAGCTATTCATTCCTGCATCCCATTATAATAACTCAGAGATGTTCCAATTTCCATTTATTATGTAATAGACTTGTTATTGTACTCACAGAACTTAAGAGAAGGAAAGGATTTCCTTTGCTTTGTTTGAGTCCAGGAATGAGGCATTATCTGACAGCCAATCATGTAGTCACTCTCTGCTGAAAGAAAGACAGGAGTAATCAGGTGGGGAATTTCCTTCTTCAGAAAGGAAATGGCATGTAGGAAGGATCTAGGAAGATCCTACCTAGGCCATGTCCAAGGTCGTCTTCAAAACCTTTCCAGGCATCCACCATTCTAAGCCTGCAGCACATGCCAATTGGCTTTATGATAACTTAGACAACTATTCCTGTAATCAGAGCTTCAAATAATAGTGAATTGCAGTCCCAGTCTTAAATAGCAAATAAATATTGGCTGGTATCCTTCAGATAGGATCACTCAAATTTGCTTGAGCTATTAATTGTCAAATCAAGTTACATGATTTTTTCTGTCTTCTTGAAATACTTCCTCACACTCTCTAAACATACTTAAGCCATCTGAAACTGACACAGAAGTATTCGGAACAACTATCTAGGGACAAGAAGGATAACCCCCATTTCCTCCCAAACCTTATTGTCTGCCTTCCATATTTTCAATCAAAACCTTATTTATCTTTCCAAATCTCTTAATTATATTCTTCAGATTATCGCACTTTCCTTTGTATTTTAACCATAAGACAAGATAGTTCCTAAATTATTACTTTTTACTAGTGTAACTGTACTGGAGTCTCATTAAACAAAGCAGAGGTTAATTGCTAACCTTACAGATTTTTATGTTTTTGTTTTACAGATTTGCTATTCTTCCCTAATTATACTTACTCTCAAAGAATAAGATATTAAGTCCTTTACATATGATAAATTCAAACACAATTTTTAACTCATGCTTAGGCCATAGAATGACAACAAATTCAGATCAAAACAACAAAACAGATCTCTTCTACTTTAATGCTCATTACATTAATTTAACAATTTAGCAATAAAGTATCTTGAACTAAAAATTTAGCAGGCCTTCAAACAATCACACGAGATTTTTCACATGCTTCTTCTAAAAGTATTTCCCTTACTTTAAAAACAGTTTAAAATTTATTCTGATGTTCACTAAACTTTTATGAAGAAAATTAGTTGGAAACTTTTAAAATGATAGATATCTCTTTCTTCCTCCTTAAAGCAAAAAATAAACCTTTAAAATTGGAATTCATTAAAACTAAGTTTTAATAATACAAATAATACAAATTCACAAAGTATTATAACAAAACTAAATTCTTAGTACAGAATTCCTAGATATCAAAAAGTTTCTTAGTCAAAAAGGTGTTTGTAATAGAAAAGAGATTTAGTTTTTATATGTCAAGAATGACATATCCAATTAATTTAGCCTTATCACAATAACAATTTTTCTTTAAATATATCTCTAGAATTAAGTACATTCTGGCATTTCACATAGATAGTCCATAAACCTTCAAATGAACATATGTAAATTCATCCTTAGATGAAACAGGTTTGAAAATCATACCCCAATTTTTTAAAGGGATTCTCATTTGCTCAACAGAAATTCTACAACACAGAAACTTTTGCACAGAGTTTTATAAGAACTTTAGGTCAATGCATTTCTAAACCATCTTGCATAACATGTGGAAACTCTAATTTTATACCACCAAATATTTTCATAATAGCCAAGATTTCAAATGGAAAAATCTGCTGTCATAGTAAATATCAAATTATCTAATTTCATCACATTCTTTTAAAGCCCAATTCATATGCAACAAGATCCAAATTAAAATTGCTTTAACATTTCTACCTCCCAGTGGTCTCTCAAATTTCACAATTCTAAGAGAAATTCAGAAATACAATACAATTTCAGAAATAACAATAAATTCAGATGATGTCATTTGCATTTCCAGAAATTATTGTAATTGTAAATTGTAAATACAGTAACTATAAAAATTGTAAATACAGTAATCGTTACCAATTACTTTTGGTAACTAAAACTACTTCAAAATTAACAATTTATTTTTCCTTTTACAAATCAGGAAATGGGTCAAACAGATAAAATAAATTTTTCGATTGGAAAAGAGAAGTGTGAAGTTTACCAAGAGCAGAGAGGCTGGTATTTCAGTGGTGATGATTCTTGTAGGCAGGGCTTAGTGAATGTTTGCTACAGGCCTGATCCATCCACCTATCCCTTCCCCAGCAACTGCAGAATTTACTAAGCCTGGGGCAGTTTCAGCTGCTGGTACAGGGTGGGCAGAATGTATAGGACCTAGGTGACATTTCCAAGCTTTACCTAGAAGTGTGGGCTACAAGGTGCCCAAGGGCACAGGACTATTAGAATCACTACCAGTCTGCAAATTGTTGCCCCTACACTTCTCCTACCTTCTCCTCTCTGTAATTAGATCTGGGATGACAGGGGTTAACATGAACCCTTGTGGATGTTAAAAATCCCCATTGTGAGATACTATCTTAACTCTGGGAGGGAGTGGAGAGTGCTAAGTGATCAGGATTGGGAGGGAGTGGTTTTTAGCAAGGTGAGGTCCTAGAGCTATCCAAAATCTTAGGAGTTCTTTTCTAATAATTCCAAATAATCAGTTTCCAAACTTTTTAATGATTCATCTCACAACCTACAAAAGCTGCTAAGATGATTTTAGTTAAAATGATCTAACTTTCCTTTGTAATTCCAGGTTGGCCAGACTGGAACAACAAAGGAAAGTTTTGTTTGTTTGTTTCCCTAAGCTGCAGGCAGCCCTTATAAGTCTCTGGCTGCCTGCATTTTACAAGATAACAGATTCACTCACAGCACACATGATACAGATAGAGACGTACACTGACAGACAAACTGACAATTAACAACAGGGCAAATGCAAACAGAGCTCACAATGAACAACAGAGAGAGGGAGAGAATAAGAACTGTGTTAGAAATTCCCATCACGAATTGGCTATTATTATTCTGAGGAAAGGGGATTATAAGGATTAAGGACCTGACAGAATAAGGGTGGATCCTTCAACCTTTGCTCAGAGCATCCCTACAGTCATGGGCTGTGGGGAAGTCTTGGTGCCCCAAAGTTTCTGCTTATCTTGAAGAAACAGACCCCATGGGGATAGGTTCAGGCCTCTATCCTGTAGGATAGTAACTGTCCTCAAGACCAGAGTGCTTAAGGGAAAACGGGGAAGGGGAGGAAGGAGGAGGCGATGGAGGCAGAACAAAGTTATCCTCCTCAGGGTTAAGGCAGGTAGGGGAGGGCAAGGAGGGAGGAGGTAAAACAGCTAGGTGCCGTTATCCTTCCCAGATTGAAGCCTTTGAGGGAAGCAGGAAGAAAGAAGGAGATAAGGAATAAGGTAGAGAGAGTGAAAGGGAGGGACCCTTGGGATAGAGGAAGTTAGCCAGTACTGGACTTGTGCTGAAGTCACTTTGGGAGCCTTAAGGGGAGACGCTCCTCCCTTTTGTTCTCCCTCAGCCATTTCAGCAAACCCAAGATGAAACATTCCCACTGCTGGCTAGATGTTTTGTTGCTCTTTAAACTTAATTTGAATTTTAAGATAAAGTAACTTTGATGGGTCCAAAAGAGCCCTATGGAGGTCAACATAATTTTGGACTATCTTTAGTTGATTCATACTAGTGCTAGTAATACTTGTGTTAATTTTTCCTGAGATCGATCAGTACAGGGGATCTATATGGAACTTTTGAGCACAGACTTGATCCCTGCCCCCTGAGCTACCCTTAAAGGGAAATTTCAGACTTCAACCAAACTAGTGGGAGTCCTTTGGAAGCTGGGAATAAGAGGATTTACCCAACTGCATCAAGGTTTAAGACTTCAGGAAAAATGAATCCTGAGGCTCCTAAGTCTTTGGCTTTGTCAAGGTTCCAATCTGAGTCACACGCAGCACCATAACCATCGACCTGAAAGTTTGATTAAAAAAGGCAAACAGGCTAAATGCATATTGTTTATTCCCTTAAAGCTAGCAGTTACTTGATCATGGAGCCAGAAAAACTTCTGACTAATACAAGAATGACCAGGTTTAAATCTGTTTAGGACAATCCAAGGTTGTCTGTGTCCTTCAGATTTATGTTCTCCATGAGTGATTAACTATAACATGAGAAAGGAATTTTTTAATTGGATAGGTTGTACATACAATAAGATAAGAGAGTGGACAAGGTGTTCATTGAAATTACAACTCAGAACATCTGCATCTTCTTTATCACTAATATGTCATAACATAGTATATGTCCACAAGATAAAAAAAAAATCCCATTATTCAAGACAGTATCTTGGGTTAAGGGTCTCATAAAGTATGTTAAGTCAACCCCATCTGGTCTTGTTGACATAAAAAGGGGTATTCTCTAAGTTTACTTCAGAGAACAAAGAGACTGTTAGGTCCAGGCTCTTCTTCTGATTGATTAATTCAGACTCTGGCCCTTATTAAAGCACAAAAATGATATTAAATATTATCAAGGGAAAACATTTTTTTGTAGCATACCATGGCCCTATCACAGGGTCTCTGTTGAAATCTCACTCAAAGATGTATAAACTTAACAGGCTGTTTTTCATTAAATTAGAAACAAAAAATGTATGCTTATTAAATGTTATGCTGAATAACTATGTTATGGTCTAGGTTTACTCCAAGAATTGTCTATATCTAGAGTAAGCTACTCTTTTGGATGATAGTTGATAAGGGGACCAATTGTTTAAAAATGCAAGGCAAATATGGGAGGTGAAGAGGCAGTGGTTGAAGTCTAGAACAAACTAGCTAACTGGCTGTTAAATTCCCTTGCTGGGGGAAAGCCGGTTTGCCAGGCTTCAAGCAAACCAGTAGCATCACACCCTTTTCTGTCTTTCTCAGTTTTGCCACAAGACAAAACAAAAACAAAAACAAAAAAAACATGGAGCTGAAAGTCAGGAATGGGGAAGGGGGAAAAAATGGGACCTTTTCTTTCCCCTAAATTGTAGGCAAACATTTCTCTTACTAAGGGAGTTAATGACTGTAAGAACTATCTCCAAGGGTTTGTGATAAGGGCAAGTGTCAAAAAAAAAAAAAAGTCTGAATCACCTAAGGCAAAATGTGTATGTTTCCTTGAAGGCAAAACGTGTATGTTTCCTTGAAGGCAAAATGTGTATGTTTCCTTGAAGAGCTGTTGACTAGATATATTGTGTTCAAATTCAGGACAAGTTGCAAGCCTTCAGGGAAAGTCAAGGAATAAGCAATAATTCAGTAAATTACATGCTTATAATAGTTAAATAACTTAGTAAGAAAAGTAATTGTACTTAGTTGTTTATATTTCTTTAAATTTTGCTCTACTCATTTTTCAGTATAGTATTGTTTAATTTTGGTCCCTGTTTTGAGAAAGAATTATGATTTTAAAGAAAAAAAACACACCTGAGCACAGTATATGATATATAATTTATGTCTCTCAGATAACTCTTCCTATGAAAAATATTACTACTTTACACCATAGCCAAAAGTAAGGCCACCCACATGTAGTAGCTCATCCTAATGAGTACCTAGGAGAAAAAAAAACACCCTCCTGAGTTACTGCATTTCAAAAACAAATATAAAACCAACAGTAAGCATAAATGTTTTTTTCTATGAATTTTATTTCTCTTTGGAATCATCCTGGAAATTCTGTTGTTTTATGATCTCTGAGGAATCCACAGGGTTCTTTCTTTCACTAGGCAATCATAATCCATTTTCTTTCCTGTTAAAGTATTTGTTTAATATGCTTTGGTTTCTCTTTTAAGGTTATTCATTCTTCCTTTTGGATTTAAGATCAGCCAATAATCTGTACTGGGGATACAAATACAAAAAAAATCCAACAAAACAAAACACACCTCCTACCCTTGAGGATCTTACAGCCTAATGGAGAAGATATCACACAAAAGAAAGTTGAAAAGTTGAAAGATTCTGAGGATCTTCTTGGTTTATCTGCTTCTACAATAGGCTGTTAGTGGGGTTTTGTCACTTGATATTTCAGCCTTTTTGTTTTGTCTTTTATTCTGTCGTTATTCTTTGGCTTCTGCCCTCTTTGGCTGGTACACAGAACCCTGGGATTAGGCTTCTGAGAAGTCTCAGACTCCTCATATTTGGAGGGATATGGTACCTCCAGGTCAAGACCCTGTTTTGAGGAAATTCCAGAGGGAGAGGGTTAGCCCTAGTTGCTCTTCCATTTCCATCCAATCTGACATTGCCTCCTTTTAGCCTGTGGCTCTGAATGCACATATGTTGGCACATTTGCAGCCCTGCCCTATTCTTCCATCCTCTTTCCTCCTTTCTCTCAAGTATCTGAACAGAATCAGTGCCTATTTCTTATTGCTGAATCAGTGTGAGGGAGATGAAATTCAGGTATAGTCACTGATGAAGAGAATTCTTCTCTAGGGACCCCAGTAATAAGTCAGGGATTTTACTTTTGTAAACTTTATATATGTAGGATCTGTGGAGCTGAGTGAGATTGATGAAAATTCTAATTAGGAAAATTCCTTGGTGTTAATTATGGAGTTTTAACTTTTTAACTTTGACTTCTTATTTTGTGGAATCATCTGTAATTTTTTTACATCTATAGATAAGTCCTTCATTTTGAGGTTTAGAGGTTGCACAGGTTTGTAGCTAACCATGATGGGCAAAGATATTTGAGAGCAGAGCAAAGAAGACAGAGCAGGAGGTAGAAATACAATGAGTTCCCCTAAAACAAAAAACAACAACAAAACTCCTCCAGAGAGATCTAGAGAACATACCAGACCAAATCCTCATTGGGAAAGCCAGGGGGCAAAAATCCCAGTGAGTCATTTTTCCAGCCTGTGTCAGCACTGGGAGCCAGAAAGAGGTCTGCAAACAACAGAAATGGGACCTGTCCAGGAGCTCACTATGTGGAACATTCCAGCATAGGAAGAGGCTACGCACCAGGACAAGAAGAGGTCCCAGATCCAACAGAGAGGGGATTAAACTTGTGCATAGTTTAGGAACAGGTTCCAACTAGAAGTTCTATTGTTTGCTACTCAATTCCAAGTCATGGATTCAAAGTGTAGTGAGGGGCCCTGCACCTAGCGATGGAATTCTAGGGTGAAGAGTGGTTGTAGGACCTAAGATCCTAGGAATACAGCAGAGTTGTAGTTCCAGACTCCAGCCTAGATTTAAGCCTATGACAGAATAACGAGGGCAGAAATCACATCATATGAGAACCTATAGTACAGTCCCTCTGGACCAGCAGAGCTTTCCAGCTAATTAAGAGGGGTTGAGTTCAGAGGCAGTCTACTGAACTTCTAAAAGGAGAAACTCCACAAGCCTATTGCTCAGACCCTGTGTCAGCAAGGGGGATGGTATTTGTTTGGAGTTGTTTTCCACCTCAGGCTAGATTGTGAGCACCTGAGGGTTCAGTCCTGTTTGAGCCCAGATGGTTCACATCTGTGCTGAGTCATGTGAGTTTTGTGCCTGCTGACTCTGAGCCAGTCAGGAGCTGAGTCTTCCTTATATATGCTGAGATGTTAGTATTTTGCTTTGGGGGATTACTTATGAGAAGAATCTTGTGATTATCTGCTCGACTCTGAGTGGCCCTATGTTCAGATCCCAGACTGCTCAGATGTAAAGGCTCTCTTGATCCAGGGATGTATGTAAATTGTATGACAATATTGTTTTGATTTAGGCAGTAAGAGCCCTATCTGTTGGTCTTTACCTCTCTGCTTATGTATTTCTGTATGTTGGATGTAATTAAAGTGATTGTTGACCCCTCAAAAGTTGCTTTTTATAAATGCAGATTTAAGAACCTGTGATAGTAGGCCCCCCTGTGTATATTGAGGTGCTTACTGATACAGAGTCAAACCCAAGAGAACTTGCAGAGACCAGAACAAGGGAACAGCAATCCCTGGATCAGACTCTTTTGGAAGACTTGCAACTATTTCTGAGATCTTGGAATAATGCAAAATTCAATACCCCAAGGAAGCAAAAGCAGCTTAGATATTCCCTCCAGAAGTATGCAGACCCTGGCCCTAACATAAGAGTCAAGAAGTTTGGAAAAATGAGCCAGCAAAAAAAAGTATCCAACCATAAAAAGTTATTTGTAAAAGACACTTAAGATAAACCCAGAGGAAGGGAATTACTTCAAAACATTTATGAGCAGAGCTTCAAAGTAAAATATAACTTACATGCAGGTTCAACTAGAATTCATGAAAGAGAATAAATATAAGTTTTAAGTGTCTAAATACTTTAATAAATGAGAGCACTAGAGGCAGAAAAATTGGAAAAGAAATGAGACCCATGGAAGAAAGAATTAGGGAATTAACTTGCCAGAGAGGTACAAAACCTTGTTCAAGAAACAAACTTCTTGAAAATTAAAAGGTATCAAGAAGCTAGTGACTCTTTGAGGCAAAAAGCATTAAAAGACAAATGACTGAAAAAAATAGAAGAAAATATAAGGTATTTCATAGCAAAAATAACCTACCGGGAAAACAGATCAAGGAGAGAGAATTTAAGAATCTTTGGCTTACCTAAAAGCCATAACCAAAAAATAACCTAGATATAATTTCAAGAAATCATAGAAGAAAACTGCCCAGATCTCTTAGAACCAGAGGACAAAATGGAAATATAAAGAATGTACCTGTCATCTCCTGAAATTGACCAATCAATTAATCATTGAACATTTATTAAGTACCTACTCTGTGCCAGGCACTGTGCTACACACTGAAAGAAACCCAAAATGAAAACTCCTGCATTATGTTGGCTTATGCCCCTTCCCCATCAGATGTTAAGCTTAAGGATAGAGTCTACTTCTCATTTTATCTTTTTATCTCTAGCAGCTAGCTCAATCCCTTTCACATAGTAGGTACTTAGCAAAAAAGTGGTTGAGTTGAATTGAATGAAATTTCCAGAACTCAAGGGTTATTTGTGCAAAATATGCCCAACACAAGCCTTGCCCTCCAGAATTTAGAAGGGATCCAGTCATATGGTCATTTTAGCCTTAAGTTTGCAAGCACACAATCTTGGGGAAGTATACCCCCCCACATAACTATCATAGATTCATATACAATGTCACATTTGGACATACCACATATTTATGAACACATGATCCCTTCCCTGCCCTCATCCATGAATACATTAATACAAATATATGGAGGGCTGTCTTCATAAAGAAACAGAATGTAGCTTAAATTTCTGTCTGCTCCTCTACCTTCACTTCCCACTATGGAAAAATTGGCATATTTGATATCTAGTGATAATGTTTAATATAAATTTGGGAATAATCTCTTTGTTCTCTCTGAAGCAAACTCAGAGAATGCCTCTTCCTATGTCAACAAAAGCCAGCCAGGGCTGACTTAACATTCCTTAAGAGACCTTTAACCTAAGCCACTATCTTGAATAATGGGACGTTTTCCATGTCTTAATACTTGTAGACATATACTATGTTATGGCATGTTAATGGTAAAGAAAACAAACATCTTGGGTCGTAATTTTTCAAACTCTGTTATTGTATTTACAACCTATGCAATTAAGAAATTCCTTTCTAATGGTCTAGTTAATCACTTATGGAAATCATAAATCTGAAGGACACAGAACGCTTCTTTGTCCTAAAACATATTTAAGGCTGCCCAATTCTTTGTATCGGTAGTCAGAACATTTCTGGCTCCATAATGCATTATGTTACTGTTATCTTTAATAGAGAATTGATTAATTAATTAAATCATAAAATATATGCATTGAGCCTGTTGCCTTTTCTTTAACCAAGTTTTCAGGTCAACAGTAGTTACAGGTAGCCTTGATGGGGCAAATAAGTCACAAAAGGGCAACATGGAATCAGGTGGGGTGTTTATGAAAGGAAAAGAGAAAGGGTACTACCCCTTTGCTGAGTGGGGGTGGAGAACATACAGAGTGGACAGGGGACAGGAAAGACTTAAGTTTCATTAAGGTTTTGTTTATTTTTAGCGTTGGCTGACTGCTACCTCTTCCTCTAGAGTCAATTATTAAAAGATCCCATTGCAACATGGTTAATTGGGGTAGGGTCTCCAAAGGAGATAGATATATTACCCCAATTTTCTATCTCTGAGGAAGGTTGCAGTCACACACAGAACTGGAAAGTCACCCAGACACTTTCATTCAACAAGCATTCAGTATAGATATAGACCTTCAGGAAGCAACCTACACAAAGCCACACACAGACACACAGTCATGGTCAAGCATGCAGAGCCACAGTCAAAGGGCCTCTTCACCCTCCCAGTGCCATGATGTCATTCAGGGGCCTGACCTGAGCTGCCTTGACCTCTTCCAGGCCTCCTGTTACCTCTTAACCAGCCTGATTAGGGGTGGATCTATGCCTGTGCAATAATGACTCCTAAGAACCTTACCTGGAAGAAATCCAAGAGCTACCTGCTTTCCCTTCTCCTACTGGCTCCAGTGGAGCATGGATAAAAGGAGTTTAGGAAGGGATTAAGGTTGCCAGACTTGTGTGCATAATCAAATCTAGTCCTCGCCTTCACTGGGGCTGGAAAGGGGAGGAGAAGAAGAAAGGGATAGACTAGAAGAATTAAGGCTGAAGAGAAGGGGAAGGAACAAAATAAGAGGGGAAGGCATTGAGAATCCCTCCCTCTGGTATAAAAGGTCCACAGAAAGGACCCATCAGTCCCCCACATCCTTTCCTCTGGGTATCCTACACATCATAGGTGTTCAATAAATATTTGTTGATACTCATGCGGGGGTTCAGTTTCCTTTGGTTTCATATCACTGAATCACATAGCTTAGTGCCTGGGCCTGGAGAGGAACTTTGGATTGCCCTGGAGAGAAAGCAGAGAGCTCCAGATGAACATCTGCCAAGAGATCCTGAAGGTTTGAGGGACTGCAAGTAGGGTGGGCATAGAATAGAAGCCCCTATGATTTCTGGGACTAGAGATGGAAAACCAAGTTGCTGACTTCTGTTCAGTAGCTATGAAGTAGGTGTGGCTCAGCTGAGGAAAAAAAACACCAACCCCTAGCTGTTCAGGATTGTACTATGTGACCTACAGCAAGGCACTTCATTTCTCTGGGAGATGGTCTTCTCAGCTGTACAATGAGAAGTTTGCACTAGATAATCCTTGCAATTTCTGGGGAGGGAATGCAGGAAGAAAAAGGAGAAGAAAACCTGTCAATATTTCTGGGAATGGAGATAGAAAGTCAAACTCTTGACTTGTATTTAGTAGCTATGGTGCTATCATTGCACAGAGGAGAGGGGGGAAGTGATAATCAGGATTGCCTTGTATGACTTTCACTTCTTTAGAACTGTTTCTTTGGCTGAAAAAATGGATACACAAGTACATTAATTTATTGGAGTAGGTAGTACATGGACAGTTTCTTCCAGCTCTGATGTCCTATGATCCTATCATAACTGTTAGTATTTCAAAGATGGCTTGATGTCAGTACTTACTCTAAAGAGAGAGGTCAAAAAAAAGCCTACAGGAGAAGGCCCTTCCAGTCCTGTATCATCTCTTCCCTCTGGAACTCAGTCTGCAGCCATCTATAGAGGACCTCTTACTTTGATCACAGCCATCCTCTCTGCAAAAGCCATTGGTATCCATTTTTCCTTTGACTCAATGAAATGGAAATTTTCGCTAGTGATTTGGAAGCATGGGAGAGGTCCCTACCTGATGAAAATCCAGGCTGATCCTCAGTTTTTGCATGTTTAAAATTCTGTATTATGAGTTAATCCAGAGTGAACTGATTCATGTTAACCATGTCTCACTACGACAAGATGGTCCTCTAGGGATAAATTAGAATGGGATTAGTCCATGAAATGATTACAAAGTGCTGTGAGCTGGGAGAATCAAGGAAAGCTTCATGGAGGAGAGGGCATTTGAGTGGGTAGACTATCACTAGGCAGAGAGGGAGGACTGTCTAGGTTATAAGAAACATTGTGAGCAAAGACTCACAAGTATAAAAGGGAACAATCATTTTTAGAAGATAATCAATAGTTGCTTTATACTCTTAGGTGAAACATTGATTTACATGAAAAAAAGCTGGGAAGTGAGTTAAGTCCTAGAGAGCCCAGAACACTTGAATCAGAAATGTGTACTTTATTCAGTAGATAATAGAATGTTGGAAGTTTTTGATCAGCGATGCAATTGATCCTATGAGTTAGGCAAAGTAATCTAGCAGATGTAACTCTATTGTTGAGAAAAGTAACTCATGGCTGGATAAAGATATTCCTTATGGATATTCAGCAGGGTTGTTTTGGTCAAGTATTTTATGCTCATTAAACTTCCCTATTATTGATAGCAAGAAGGGAGTGTGAAATGGAGTATTCCAGTCTTCTCTGTGTATGTATGTGAGTGTATAAATGTATATACACAGATACACACACACATACATATGTATATCTTTCCTGCTGTAAATTAACAAATAGCTATTCCAGTTTGTAAATTGGGCCTTTTTGACTTGATAAAAGAACTGTGACAGCTGAACACTGGGATGAATCTAACAGGATAAAATTTAATAGAGTTCCAGTCTTGAACCTGAATATAAAAAAAAAATCAATTTGACAAGAATAAATGGGCAAATCATGGTTAGAAAACAATTTATCTGAAAAAATATCTAGGGGTTTAGTGGACTACAAATTCACTATGAGTCAGCATCATGATGAGGCAACCAGGAAACAAATACAATCTTATGTTGCATTAAGAAAAGCATATGTTCCAGGAATATGAAGGGTCCTTCTGTACCCTGACCTGGTCATATACATCTGAGTGTTTCACTTTAAAAAGGATCCTGATAAAAATGGAGACCATCCACCCAAGAGAGCAAAGAGCCTAAAGTTCTCATCATATGAAAATCTAGGATATTTATCTAGAGAAGGAAGGTTTGGGAGGACAGGAAAGCGGGGTGCAGGTATCTGAAAGGTTCTCCTCTAGAGGAAGGATGAGGTTTGGCCCCAGAGGGAGAAATCAGGACAATGAATGAAGTTGTAGAGAATCCCATTTAAGCCTGATATCAGGGAACACTTCCTAACAGAGATATCCGAAAGTGAAGTAGGCTGAATTGAGAGGCAGTGGGTTCCCTGGAGAGGTGAGCATCCTTTCCATGCTATGGCTAAATATGCTTCCATTTGCGAATTGTGGAGTGTTCCCCAGGCATCTCATTTTATATCATGCAATTTGAACTATCTGGCCTACTTATCAGAGAGAAGAGATATCATAGACAGGGCCAACTAGGCCAGGGTGTAGCAGGGGTGGGGAACCTATGAAGGCCGTACTTGAGGACCTAGAGGGCCACATGTATCCTCGAGCCCATAGGTTCCCTACCCCTGAGTAAAGTAAATGAGAAAGATGAATGTGTCATCAGCCTGAAAGCTCGGGCAACACGGACAAAGGCTTTAAGTGCCGGACAGGGGAGTTTCTCTTCCTCTTCTGTTGAGGGCCAGGGTGGAGTGCTGTTGACAAGATCAGGATAGACCTTTGGGGAAACTGTTCTTTGAAACTGTGCTCATTATCATCCGGAATGGCTCTCCATGCCCCCTAGATGTTGCTGTCTCCTTGAGACAAACAAGAGAATTACAGAAAACAAGGGATGTGTAAAATAGATGCCCCTAGGCTCACAGTCTGATTAAATCTGTCTGATAGGTCTCATTTAATCACCCTGACAGATCTAATCACCGGGACAGGGGGCTAGCAGAATGTCACTTAGACTTGCAGATTCTGTCTATATAAACCCTAACCCTCAGATCAGTAAACGGAATTGGTCTATCTTTTCCCGCCTCCCGTGACTCTTTCCTTCAACCACATCACTGAGCCGTGTAGGTACGCGGGCCGCCCTGCTTTGCTACATTCACCATAGCCAAGTAAAGTACAAGAAATTCCAGATTTATAATAAACCAGCTAGAGTACTGTATTTTGAAGAGCAATGGGAACAGATAGAGAAATAAATAGAATTGATGAAGGGCATATTCTTGGGAATAAGTTGTACTAATAGCACAAATGGGGAAGTTGTATAGGCACATTTTTTTAAAATCCTTATTTGTAAAACTGAAAAAAATTATGAAATATTTTCTCTGGTGGGATAAAAAAGCCTTTTACTTACTTCCTAGTTTGAAGTTAGGATAGATCAAGGTAAAATGAAAAAGGGCCTTTCATAGGTGAATCAATGAGCATCTGATGGCAGAGGCAATAGAATGCTGTGCCTGGAGTCAGGAGTTCAAATTTGACCTCAAACACTTGCTAGTTATGTGACCCTGGGAAAGTCACAACCTCTTGCCTCAGTTTCTCAGCTGTAAAATGTGCATAATAACAGCACCTAACTCATGTTTGTGGTGACGAGCAAATGAGATAATCACCAAACATTAAGTGCCTATTGTATAACGGGCATCACCCTAAGGGCTAGGGACACAAAAAGGCAGTCCTGCCCTTGGGAGCTTACAATCTAATGGGAGTATTAAACGTTATTGTTCACTCCTTTCAGTTGTGTCCACCTTTTCTTGACCTCATTTGGGGTTTTCTTGGCAGAGATACTGGAGTGGTTTGCCGTTTCCTTCTCCAGTTCATTTTATAGATGAGGAAACTGAGGCAAAGAGGGGTAAGTGACTTGCCCAGGATCACCTAGCTAGTGTCTGAAGCCAGATTTGAATTAAGAAGATGAGTTTTCCTGACTCCAGGCCCAGCAGCTCTATCCACTGTACCACCTAGCTGTTCTGCATTAGACATGCAACAAATAAATACAAAAGAGGTATTTGTCAAGAGCTTAGCATGCTGCTTGACACATAGTAGGTACTATATACATGCTTATTCCAGTCTCTGAACGGATTAATGGGAGTAACCAGAAACTTAACCACTTACCTTTTGTCTAGATACTGCTTTAGGAAATCCAATGATACTGACCCAAATATGGGTAATCTATCAACTGAAGGAATTCAGCTGGGGTTTACCCCGCTTCCTTTCTAAGGAAGGCACTCAAACCACACTTATTCAATTTGTATTCTGATATTGATCTTTGGGAAGAACCTTCAGGAGAATGAGGAAGAAGATAGAGATTGGTTGCTAACTATTCAGAATGTTAACCTGTAACTATATTGTTAAATATCTTGATATTATTTCTTGGCTTCCTATAAACATTACCTAAAATTGCCTTAGGGTAGAGACATGTCAGAAAACAAGGGAAAACTCTGCCCTCTTTTGGACATTTAAGTCAGATGAATTAATCTAAAATTAAAGGATTTTCTGGCAGACAGGTGCAGAGAACAGTAACATTTCTGTTTTTCTTGCACAGTGTAACAGTGAGGGGAAGGTTGAGCTTAGGGATTGTTGTTGGTGGTGGTCCTTAGTTCTCAAAGACCATTGACGTCAGGAGGGTAATGTCTCGACTGGCAAGTGAGTTGGATTTAAATGAGGCAGGTCTGTGCCAAGTCATTAGTCTCACTCTCTTCCATGGTCATCTGACTCCAGTGGCAGAAGCTGCTTCTGGAAAGGCATCATACCATGAAATGGAAGTGCCCTGCTCCTAGATTTGGAAAATGCATAGCCATTCTTTAGCTGGTTCTGGTTTGCTAATCCTATGATAGGGAGTCAAACGATTGACTGCACAGCCAAAAACTGGGCTGCATATAAAAGGCACTTAGCAGTTAGAGCATGGTCCTTACTTTACTCTGTAGTTTTCCTTGTGATTATGAACTGTTCTGTTCCTTCCCTCTTTGCATTGTTTTAGGTGAAGGACACTGAGATGACAATGACCTTGGGAACTTTTGAAAGCTTAGGAGAGGGAGCAGCTAGGTGGTGCAGTGGATAAGAGCATTGGTTGGCTGTGGAATCCAGAGATTCTGAATTACAATATGGCCTCAGTCACTCACTAGCTGCATAACTCTGGGCAAGTCACTTAACCCCAATTGCCTCCTCTTCCCCCCCAAAAAGCTCAAGAGAATGAGGTACCAGAGTCCTGGAGCTGCAGTTCATGCTGGGATTTGTGAAAAGTCAGATGGAGAGGAGCAAAGGCCTCAACTAACTTACTAAACCTGGTCCAACAGCAGCATAGATATGAACTCATCTACCCATGGGCTACACCACACTGGGAAGTGAACTTGGTAGGGCTAATGATATTTCATCGCTTGAACCCATTCTCCCTGGGGGTTAAGATAGTACAGGGGAGAATATGCCCCCAAATGTTGGGGGGAAATATATTTCTGTTCTTGTCATATCTTCTATGTCAATATTTATTTGTAAAAGCCAAATGATGTTAAATTGGTTAATTAGAATGGGGGCGGGGAGGGATGACTGGAAGGAGAATGGACTAGTGTGGAATGAAGCTGACAGCAAGAGAGAAAGGAGAGATTCCTCCAGAAGGAGTCCAGTTAATCGGGACATATATTTTTTTAAATATATACCTAAAGCAAAGTGGCTGTTATTACTTTCCCAGTCCTCCTACACTTTGCTCCCTTGCACGTACCCCACAACGCAGTAATGAGAGGCTTCTTGCT
Organism: Potorous gilbertii; assembly: GCA_028658325.1. Taxonomy (NCBI): domain Eukaryota; kingdom Metazoa; phylum Chordata; class Mammalia; order Diprotodontia; family Potoroidae; genus Potorous; species Potorous gilbertii. The sequence goes on from CM053770.1 coordinate 74,718,876, forward strand.
GTTCCCCTGAACATGACATCACACCTCCAGATTCCATGTCTTTTCACTAGATTTTCCTCATGCCTAATATACTCTCCCGCCTCCCGTCCACTTCCTGGCTTCCTTCAAGACTCAGTTCAAATCCTACCTTTTCCAGGAGGCATTTCCCACCCCAGACTGGTGAAGTCCCTAGGAGATTACCTTCCATTTGCATATATTTCTTCTGTGTAAAATGTTTGCATGATGTCTCTCCTGCTGAAATGCAGGCTCCTTGAAGGGAAAGCCGAGGTTTGGGGGTTTGTTTTTGCCTTTCTTTTGTCCCCAGTTCTTGTCATTTTTCAGTCATATCTGACTCTTTGTGACCCCATTTGGCATTTTCTTGGCAGATTCTTGAACGGTTTGTCATTTCCTTCTCTAGCTCATTTTACAGATGAGGAACTGAAGGAAACAGAATTAAGGGACTTGCCCTGAGTCATATAGCTAGTAAGTGTCCAAGGCCAGACTTGAACTCACAAAGATGAGTCTGATTCCAAGTCCAGTGCTCTTTCCATTGTACTGCCCAGCAACTTTATCCCCAGTTCTTAGCACACAGTAAGTAACATAATTTGTTATGTGACTTATCTAGGGTCACACAACTAGTAAGTGGGTCCTTTTGATTCTAAGTCTAGTGCTCTATCCACTACACCAAACTACCTCTTTAAAAAAAAAAGAACAGGCTTAGAGCAACTGCTCCAGAGGTCACTGTTATGAAAGCATGGCTCCTATCATCCACAAGTATGAATTAATGTATCAGATACATAGTTGATGAGTGATGCTATGATGTTAGAGCTTTAAGGAGCTTTGCAATAATGAATAGATTTTGAGGCAGTTTTCAGTGGAAGAAATCAAAGCTATCTATAGTCATATGAAAAAATGCTCTAAATCACTATTGATTAGAGAGATGCAAATCAAAACAACTCTGAGGTACCACATCACATCTATCTGATTGGCTAACAGGACAAAACAGGAAGATGATAAATGTTTGGAGATGTGGGAGAGTTGAAACACTAATTCTTTGTTGGTAGAGCTGTGAGCTGATCCAACCATTCTGGAGAGCAATTTGGAACTATGACCAAAGGGCTACAGAAATGTGCATACCCTTTGACCTAGCAATATCACTACTAGGACTGTATCCCCAAGAGATCATAAAAATGGGAAAGGGTCCCACATGTACAAAAATGTTTATAGCAGCTCTCTTTGTGGTGGCCAAAACCTGGAAATCAAGGGGATGCCCATCAACTGGGGAATGGCTGAATAAATTATGGTATATGAATGAAATGGAAATACTATTGTGCTATAAGAAATGATGAACAGGAAGACTTCAGAGAGCCCTGGAAAGACTTATATGAACTGATGCTGAGGGAAAGGAGTAAAACCATGAGAACTTTGTAAACAGCAACAATCACAGTGTGTGAGGAATTTTTCTGGTAGACTTAGTACTTCATTGCAATTGAAAGACTTAAATTTCTGATGGACTCAAGGCAAAATGTCTTCCACATCCAGAGAAAGAAGTATGGAATCTGATTGAACAATGAAGTAGATAATTTTCTTTTGTATTATGTTTTATGATTTCTCCCATTCATTTTAATTCTTCTACACAACATGACTAAGGTGAAAATGTATTTAATAGGAATATATGTGTAGAACCTATATAAGATTGTATACTGTCTCAGGGATGGAGTGGGGGAGGGATGGGGGAAGGGAAGAAAAAAATCTAAGATATATGGAAGTGATTGTAGAACACTGAAAACAAATAAAATAATTTAATTAAAAAATAATGAATAGACTTAGATGACTTCACAGGGAAGATGAGACTGAGGTATCATAATTGAATGTTGAAAGTAAGATAGCAATCATCAAATCTAAACCTCTCACTTTACTTACGAGGGAAACTGAGACTCTTAGAAATTAACTGACTTGTCCATGATTGAACAGCTAGTTTGTGGCAAAGCTGAAAGCAAACTTTTTCTGTCTTCACTCTCAACGCAGTATTCTTTCTACTCTATTATGATTTTTCTTTGCTCACTTTGGAAGGCACTGAGAGTCTGGTTAGGAGATATAGCACTGAGCAAATAGATTTCGGTAGGTTTTAGGAGCAATGGGGGAATGGATGGACTGGAAAATGGTGGGAACCATGTTGTCTCATAGGATTTAGAGCTAGAAGGAAGCTTAGAAATCATCTGATCCTGGGGACAGGTGGGGAGGGAGGAAGGGAGAGAAGTTGGAATTCAAAATTTTAAAAATGAATGTTAAAAATTGTTTTTACATGCAACTGGGAAATAAGACATACAGGCAATGGGGTTCCTGATCCAGGTGAGCATAGGGGAAAAAGGGGAATGTGATGAGACTTAGGTTTTGAGGAAGCAAAGATGGGAGACCCTGTTGCTAGCTCCTAGGTATGATTGGCCACATCTTTTAGAATTTCCAATTCAGCATATATTAAGCACCTATTATATACAAGGAACCGGAAGGTGACTCACATTTAGCCTCTCTATAGGGAGGGGCTCTCAAAGAAACTGGAGCAAGGGAAAATGCTCTACCTCCACACTTGTCTTTATGGATCAACCCTTAGTAATCTAGGGTACTTTCTATTCTCTGCCTCCCTTCCTCTCAGTAGCTGCCATGGGGAGCATCACTGAATCCTAGATACAGAGCTGGAAAGGATTTTAGAGATGATCTAATGCAAATACCTCATTTTGCCGGTGAGAAAATAGAAGCTCAGAATGTTTAGGGATTTACCCACTGTTACAGGGCAGATCTTAAAAAAAATAATGTCCACTTCTCTGGACATTTTATTTTGACAGATCTGTGTTCCCTATTCTGTATAAAACACTGCCACAAAATAACGAGACCCACTTTTCCAGAAAACAAATCCATTAGGACATAGGCATCCAGATAAGTGTCTTTCTTCAAAGCTTTTTGCTGGGAAGCCACACTGATCCCCATAGTTTGGCCTTTGCTCAGAACACATCTGGGATTCCCCCATCCTTTTTTTTCAGCTGTACTCAGAGCTGGTTTGGGAAACATGGAAAAACCTTGGCTCATTATCTTAGGGTCACACCACACACTTAAAAAGCCCCAGTGAGTTCAGAGAGGTTCTATGTATTGACTGACTAGAAAATTGGGTCAGTCCTTAGTAAAATTTCACTGCAGATTTTCTCTCTCCCCATCCCACCTGACCTAACCTTTCATCTTTCCCTTCAATGCTGCAGTGATCTCATGCTGCACCTCATCTAACTGTTCAGGGTTTCTCTCACTGCAGTCCTGAAAGACCTGCTCTTTATTCTGGTTCTACCCTATTCCTTAAGCCTTCCATTCAAACATACTCATTACACATCCTATTTGTTATCTCTGGGGTCTGATCTCTTGATCTCTGTTAGGTAACAACTAAGGCTGGGCAATGCTATGGGTTCAGAGTCAGAATTCTGAATGCTGACTTTGACACCAGACCTAGCAACATGTGACCTAAGCAGGGCAAGTCACTTAATCTGAACCTCTACAAAACAGGGATGTTTGAGCTGTCTCACAGAGTTTTAGTGAAGAAAATCTGCAAGCATATATCAAGATTGTAATCCAAGTTAGCAAGAAGTTAAGATGGTACAGTAGATAGATACACTAGACTTGAAATCTAGAAGATCCTAAGTTCAAATCTGGCCTCATTTACTAGTTGTGTGACCCTGGTAACCTGTTAGCCTCAGTTTCCTCATCTGTAAAATGGAGATAAATATCACCTACCTCCCAGGTTGTTGTGAGGTTAAAAGTTAGATACTTGTAAAGTGCTGTGTAAATCTTAAAGTACCATTTGAAAGATATCTATTATTGCTATCATTGATGGGTCAAAGGGTTCTGGTACAACAATCTTTACCAATAGGTGAATTTTAACAAAGAGCTTTTGGGGACGATGTCAAGCTGAAACGTCTGTTGGAGTCGGGGTGAGATATTTTGAGAATTAGACCAGGATTGGCTGGAGGGGACATATTTTTAGATGGGACTATTTTGCCTATATAGAGGACCAAGACTGGGGGAAGACTGGAAGTACAAGGGGATTGTTATAGGGACACCCACTAGAGATGCAAAGCCCAAGAAAGGGGCCAAGACAACCCTACCGCAAGGAACATTATGTCCTCCCCCCAGCTCTCCCACAAAGAAGCCAGGAGCACCTCTCTTCACAGTGATAGTATCTCTCAATACCCTCAGGGTGGAGGGCTGAGGACCCACAGGAATAAAGTTGTGTCTTCAGCCTCCACCATTCAGCTCTTCTGGAGGCATAGCTTCCTGCATACCATTTTCTACATGTTCACTCTGGACTAGTCGATAGTCCTTATAGCAAACCTTCTGCAGTCAATACATATTGTATCTGTCGTTTTCACAATTAGCTGCCCTGGAGATGGTGAGGAGGGGAGTTCCCTACCCTGGCTAAGGCCACAAGCCCTTTCCAAGCTTCACATCCCTTTCATCAGACCCCACCTCTAACTCAGAACATCTCTTGCTTTCATCCCTACATCCCCATTTGTCTGTCCAGAATCATACTGGATGAGTTGGAAGGGAGGTCGGTGGCCATCTCATGCAACCTATTCCCCCTGAAAGAGTCCAACACCTCCAACAAGGGGCCATCTTTGTCTGCAGAGAGCCACTTGTGGGGACCCAGGACCTCTCAAGGCAGCCTGCTCCACTTTTGAATTGCTCACTAAGGTAGCTTTTCCTGACACTGAGCCTACATTTGCTTCTTTGAAACTTGCACCCACTGCTCCGAGCAGAACACATCTCATTTAATCCTTCTTTACATGACTGCCTATCATGTACCTGAAGATATCTCTCATGTCTCTTCTCCCCTCCAACCCTTTCCTTTTTCAGACCAAACATTCCCAGTTCCCTCTAGGACCTCCACCATTCTGGTTCTCTGGCTTAACAACACCCTTCTCAAAGTGAACACAATAATCCAGATATTATCTTAACAAGAACAGAGCAAAAAGGAGTTGGATGTCACCTTCTTTTTCCTGGAAGCTACAGCTTCCCACATTTATTCTTAGCAACTGAACACTTTAATGTATGACTCCAACTCCATCCTTTGAAGCCAAAGGCAAAGCCTACAAAATATACCCAAAGGTAGACAGGCCCCTGGCATGAGAGTATGTATCAAGTACATAACGCATCTTTTGGCTCACCAGAGAGGGATGAGAATTACTCAATTCACCCTATGAAAGTTGAGGTAGCAGGGAGAGGAAGGGACACTGGCAACCAAAGGTGTTATGTAGCCACTTGGGTGACATAAGCACTTTGGCAGCTCCTGGGCAAAGGGATAATGGTGTGAAGAAACATGTAATCAAGGTTTCATTGAAGCTTAAGCTAAGGAAAAGGGAAAGAAAACATCCTCAAGTAGTTGCTTCTTCTCTAAAGAAACTGTCCCAAAAGTACCTGGGAAAGACAAGAACTAAAAGAATATCTGGTAGCCCCCCATCTATGTGCAGCCAAGAGAGAGAGGAAGGGGAGGACATGGGAGGAAGCAACGGCTCCTCCCAGAGGGACCCCGAAAGGCCATCTGCCTCCAGAGGAATTTAGCTAGTGGGCTTTCCTGTTAGTTAGCCAGGTCCTCCATGTTGGCCTTTTGTTCTTACTTCCCCGGGCCTCCCACTGGAAGGCTCTCTGGATTGCTGGGACCAGGCTCCCTTCATCCCCGTGTCCATGGTGGATTTCCACTTGCACTGCTCCAGTTCCCGCCAGGATTTGAATCCTTCCTCTGGGCTTGGAGGAGGGGCAATGTGAGAAGATGCTATGACAATGGGATGGGGTGATGGGCTTTGGTAGCCCTCCAGTTGTCTTTGAGATGAGTGCACAGTTGGCAATGTAGAGCAAGGAGGGGACAAGAGGAGAGAAGAGGGGGAGGAGCCACTATTGGCACCAAAGGGAGTAGTCAGTGCCATAGGTGTTATTCCTGGGGGAGCATCTGGAGGCAGTCGTGGCATCATGTGGGGCTCCCGTTGTAAGAGGTTAGAGGTATCACCAACTCCTAGGCCTTTTGACTGCCTCCCAAATTGTAGGGATTGTGACTGAGTGGGCTTTTTTTGTCCAAGTTGATGTCTTCGAATAGAATGACAGCACCTTTGGTATTTTCGGCAGAGAGTCCAGGGTCGTGATCCCCTTCCTAGCCTTTGATGTGACTGGAAGTTCCGCCCCAGCAACTTCATGTGGTTCTTCATGGCTGACATGTCCTGGGAGAGGGTGACTAGGGCAGAGGAGAGGTGAGTCAACTGTTCTGTGACAGCAGCACCAAGGTTGTGAAGCTCCCCCCGGAGGGCATCCCCACAGTGGCAGGAAGACTGTGGGGAATCAATTGGCAAGGCAGGAGGGGCACTAGTCACTGGGGGTAAGGCTAGTCGTGGGGTCTTGCTGGGGGTCTCAGTTGAGCTACATAGCTGACTGCTTGAGGTTCTCCTGCCCATCTGAGCTGAAATCAGAAAAGAGATCAAGTTCAGATCAAAATGTCTGCACAACCTCCTCCCTGTTCCCTCAGGCATCATTTACCCTCATCTTTCTCATGTAATCCTGGTTTTCCAGAAAGAAACAAGGAGCTCTTAGGAATACAGCCCTGCTCTGAGACCCTTCCCAAGATGATCCCTTTGCTTCCATCTGTCCAATCCATGAATAGGATAAATCACCAATTCAGTTACCATGAAGACTCCTCCTGCCGTGGAGACAGGCATTCCTTCCTTTGGGAGAGACAGTGATGAACATTTTGTGTTACACTCACTACACTGGTCACTGAGGGACTCTTGGGTGTGGATAGCTCCATAAGGCATTTGTGACTGGTACAGAGAAACAGACTCTCAGCAGGAGGAGAAGCAATTCTCAAAGCCATCCTCACCCTGGATCAACAACATTCTTCCTTACTCAGCCTTTCCTATCAGCACCTCAAAGCAACTGGCCTCAGGCATACCAAATGGCCAAAAAAGGACACCCTACTTTCATTCCTTCTATCTATTCAAGAAGATGGGGTTTATCTAAAGAGCTTTGCTGGTTGGATCCTTAAGAGAGAGGCAAGTGGGGCATAACGAATAGAGAGCCAGCCTCAGAGTTGGGAAGGTCTGGGTTCAAATCCTGGCTTCAATTCTTATTCCCTGTGTGGTCCTGGGCAAGTCACTTCATTTCTCAGTGCTCCAGGTACTTTTCTAAGACTATAAATTGCAGAAGACATGAGGCCTTCCACTACTAGGGGAATGTCTTCACTAGAAGCTCCTTATACCAAAGGTATCACAAGTCTAGTAGTGGTGTTGTACTGCAGGAATGGGGATGAGGGGAAAGGCGCTAAGAGACTTGCAGGCCCTTTGCTTTTCCTCTGTCTCTTAATAGATGGCCTTTGGTAGCTGTCATCACTCAGTGGCCAACTTTCTGATCTCATTCTGATTTGTCTGGTCCCCAGACATATGGACCATTATCAGTCCTGTCCTAGAAGCTTTTCCAACCAACTAGGACCTACCAGAGTTTGGCACAGCCTTCAGGAACCTAGGGTGACTCCCAACCCACAACAAGACATTAGAGAACTTTAATAACAGTGAAAGAGAAATAAGCTAAAATAAAGTTTAGAGTACATAAATGGTGAAGTTACGGGGTACAGGGCTGATTTAAGCCTACTGTAACCCTAGGGACTGACACAGATTTGTTGTCCTAAAATGATATCTATAACTGGCATTTTGGCCTGCCTGGCCCCCTGGGCTTTGGGAAAAGCCTCTGAGCATCCTTGCCTTGACCTGATCAAAATTCCACTTAAATTCTTCTTCTAGTTCAAAGCTAGTGCTCCTTCTGGCCCCTCTCTCCAATTTCTATCACATTAAAAAGTCACAACAATAAGGAAGAGGTCATTTCTTCATACCTTCTGAACAGCTAAGAGCTGGCTCGCCCAGAGAACACAGGCGCTTGTTCCCTCTATCTGGCCTTGGTGGTGATGGAGAGTCCTGGGAGGTCAGGGCAGAAGTGCCAACCCAACTCTGGATGCCTTCAGGTGTTTCTGGTGGATTCGACTGGGGTACATCTTCGGCACCTGGTGCTGTGGGCCATAAGCAAACAGATCAGCGGTATCAAAATCAAATAGAAAGGAGCCTTGCAGCAGTACATAAGGATCCATATGGTTTGATTTAGAAAACCACATATCAACATTATCTATGTTCTATTGTATTTTTACTTATTTTGTTAAGGATTTCCCAATTACACTTTGATCTGGTTCCTCTGCACTTGAGAGTGTTGCAGGGAGTCCACAGGCCATATATTTGACACCTCTGCCTTAGATCATTTAGTCCGGAGCTTCTTAAGGTGGGGTTCACCAACCCTGAACTGATTTTAAAGGGTCTGTGAACTTGGATGGGAAACAAAATTACACCTGTATTTCAATATAACTGGTTTGTAATCCTATGTATTTTGTTTTATACATTTAAGAACATTATTCTAAGAAGCAATTCATAGGCTTCAACAGACACAAAAAAAATTAGGAATTTCTCAGGACATCTCCTCAATGTCCAAAGAGAGCTATTTATTGTCATACCCAAACCTAGAAGAGAACTCACAAGAGAGCAGCCAAGACTGATTGTACTAGGAACGCTTGCCCACCATGTTCCAGCTCTCTCTGCCTGTGGCACTCCCTTCTTTGTTTGGGGCCCTTTCCTTACTCACCAAGTTCTGTGAAGTCCCTGGCCTTTGTCTCTGGTGGGTCTGGCTTAGCATCCTTGGGACCTATACAGAGGGAACATGGAAAACTGAGATACTGGGAAGAGCCAAGCTACTGCAGAGTGAGTCCCTCGAACATGAGTCCTGACCAGGGAGTGGGGAGCCTCTCCAGCTGGTTTCTGTTTGAGGAAGAAGGGACAAAAGACTCAGCCCCAGGTCCCCCAAAAGCACCTGAGACCCAACAGTAGACATATCCTCTTATCTAGTCCCTAGACTCTGGCTCTGTTCCTCTGGAGGGGAAAGAATTGTATGTATTTGTGTATCTGAGTGTATCATTGAGCATATTTGCATTCATGTCAGAGAACTGCTTAGCAGGTCTACATACATAGTTCTGTCTTTCCTGGTATTTCTTAGTATCTTTGAATAATAGTACTTCAAGACAGCAGATGCCCTCACTACATCACAGCTCCAGCTCCTCGGTGACCGAATAGATGGCCCTTGAGAGCTGCCAGACTGCCTCTGAGGCTCTCCAAATCAGCTTGGCTAGTCCTCGTGTAAAAGACAGTCTGTCACTGAGCCTGCATGTCAGCCTTTCTCACCTAGCATGGATAGCCAGATCTCACCTTTCTTTGGCGTGGCCTGGGAAAATCCTGGCCATCAATGGACTCCAGTGGAGACTTCACAATGGAAGCTAACACTTACTTAGTGCTTTACAATTTAAAATGTGTTTTCCTCACCACAGGCATGGGAGGAAGGTAGCACCTGCAACACACTTATTTGACAAATGAGGAAACCAGGACTCCAAGAATTTAAGTGATTAATCACATGACTAAGTGTAAGAGTCAAGATTTTCTGTCTCCAAATTCAAGGCTCTCCCACTGCGGGAAGGGCCAAGCTCCCACACTTTGGGCCCTTTAAACAGTGACCCTGGCCAAGGAGTTGGGCCAAGGAATGAGGCCCAGAACTCACAATAACACAATCCAAGCTGGGAATGGGCTCCTTGTCCTGTCCCGCCCTGCTGGGGATAGCCGAACACAGGGAGGAGGTAGGAAGCAGCACAGGAGAATGGACGCTTATACCAAAGTCACCTTGGGGCCCTCACAGAGCCCTCCCCCTGCCCCTGGGCCATCCCCAAACTCCAAGTGGTCTGATCCACCTGAGGAGAAGTGAAGGGACACTGACTAGCTCACTTGTGATACTTGGTTCTCTAGACACAGCCTCTGAACTGTCAGCTTCTTCATCTACCTCTGGCCTTCCAAAAGAGGGGAAGGGGGTTGGCACATCGGGAGCTTCTTCCATGTCAGGGGCAGAACTGGCATCAGCAGATGACCCTATAAGAAGACAGCACTGTGAGTTTCTGTAAACCCTGACCCTGTCATCGATGAAGATTGTCTGTTCGTGAATCTACCTTTGTCTCCATTCAAGAATGGGTGTGTACCTGTCAAAGGGACCTCAGTTTCCTTAAGTTGTAATATGGGAGTTGAAGTAGATAATTTCATTTATATAGCACTTTAAGGATCACAAAGTTCTTCACATATGATTTGAAGGTACCTGTACTATTATTAGCTACATTTTACAGATGTGGAAACTGAGACTGAGAGAGGATAAATGACTTGTCCAGATAGTAAATCTCTGAGATGGGATTTGAACTCAGGTTATTTCTGACTCACTGCACTCTATCCACTATACTATTTAACTGCTTCATCAACTAGACTAACTTATTCGTGACATCTCTGACCTGGGGGTTCTTCTACCAGGGAAATAGGCTCTTCCTAGGCCAATCTATGGGAAACAGATCACAAGCAGTGCTGGAAAGCTCCAAAGACCATGAAGAGCTTGAGGAGATTTTATTCTCCTGTCTACCTGCTCAGTCTGTGGCCACAGCACTGGAACCCTGATCACAGACTATTGATCAAGGAAGGTAGAATTCTAATGTCAGCATCATTTTAACATAGTGCTCTAAAGTCTGGAAAGTACTTTAAATACATTCTCACATCAGATCCTCAGAATAGCCCTGTGAAGTAGGTACTATAAATAGTATTATCCCCATTCTAGAGATGGCAAAATGAGGTTGAAAGAGGTGAAATGCCTAGAGTCACAAGGCTAGAAAATGGCAGAGCTGGAGCTGAAGCCCAGGCCAGTCTTCTGACACCACATCCAACTCTTTGCACTCTATCATGAACAGATGGGGTTCTAGACTGCTAGTACCTATCCTTTCTCTTCATTGCCCCTCTGAGACCCCGTGCTCTCCCCCATTCTTAATCTTTGCCCCTCTTCTACTGGTATTCACCTGTTTCAGTGCTCCCAGGGGTGGAAAACCCACCAGAGGTCTCTTCAGGTATATCCTTCTCATGGAGCCTGGGGCTACAGATGGGAGTCTCCTCTGCTTTCAGAGCTGGGAGGAGAAACAAAGCTCAGCAAAACCAGAATGGCTTACACAATTACCACAATAATGTGTGGGTGGTTGGTGGCCTAGTAGATAAAAATCTGAATCTGAAGTCAAGAAGACCCCCAGTTCAAATCTTGTTTTAAAAATGGGCAAGCTGTGTGTCCCTAGGCATGACATTTAACCTCTCTATTAGACTAATTTTCCTCATCTAGGCCTAGAATGTAGACCAGTCTGACCATTCCCATTTTACAGAGGAAAACTGAGGCAAGAAAATACAAAGACTGCTTGGAAATAGGTCAGTGAGTCACCCACAGCTAGGAAGTTCATGACCCTCCTGCTCTGTACATAGTTTTCTCCTCTTCCCTTCTCTTAAAGAGAAGAGAATGTTCCATTCCTTTCTTCCTCAACAAGAAATTCAAAGATCACCTGTACGGAGAGCTCTCCAGTCCCCAGGCCCAGTGCTCCTCTGGTCTTTGTTTGTTGTGGAGCTATCAGTATTGCTTGTGAGGGGGCTGGGATGGCTGCTGGCCTGAGAGATAGGTCCCCGTGGGATGGGGAAGAGGGAACACTCTGTAAACAGAAACTAAAGTCAGTGTCTGAGCTGGGGATGCCGCAACTTCTCTGCCTCATCCTTCTCATCCCACTAAAGAACTTACCCTTGAGACGATCTCTCCACAGTTCAGGCTCCAATCTCTGATCTTCTCCCTCCGAGCCACCGCCACCGCTGCTGCTGCTGCTGCTGTGGCTGAAGCTTGGGCTAGGGCTGGAACTAAGGCTGGGGCTGGCCAAACAGGTGAAGCGCAGGGGCCTCATGGCCAAGATCCCCCTCAATGAGTTTTCCAGACATCGGAGGGGAGAGGGTTTAGGGGCTGCCCCTGCCCAAACAAGAAGGGGACAAAACCAGTGGCTTGCTTAGAAAATGGGTGTGCTCATAACCCTTTAGAGAAGATGGTGTCCAGAGCCCAGGACCTGCTGCCTACCAAAGGGCCAGGCCTCTACAAATGCCAGTGATGGGTTCAAGGAAGAGAGGTGTGATGGGGATGTGAAGAAATCCCACAGTTATCCCCCATCACCATCTCCTTATCTTCAATAGATCTTCTACTGGGCCTAAAAGTGGAGGGAATTATTTTGCTAAATTGGGCCACGCTTTTCTTATTGACCAGAGGGGACCCAAGACCATAGCTCCTCCCCCAGAGCAGCCTGGGGAGGCTTGGTAAGAACAGCTAAAGAAGTCACACTTGAAGTCATAGAATTTAGAATTGAGACTTTTGTCTTTGTATCTCCAGTACGTGGTATAATTTGACACAGAGCAGACATTTAATAAATATTTGATTGATACATATTTTTAAAAATTAGAGCTAGAGCAGGCATTAGAGATTATCTGGTCCATTTTACAGATGAGGAAAATGAGGCCCAGAGAAATCAAGTGATTTGCCCAAGATCATTCAGCTCACAAGAAGGCATCTGCATGGCCCAGTGGACACAGCACTGAGCTTGGAGTCAGGGAGACCCAAATTTAAATCTTACCACAAATATTTACTAGCTGTTTGACCCCAAGCAAGTCACTTGACTTCTCTGTCAGTTTCCTCATCTGTAAAATGGGAATAATAAATGAACATGTCTCATAGTGTCATTGCGAGGTTCAAATTAGGGAACATAAAGTATTTTGGAAACCTTAATGCACAATATGCTAGCTATTACTGCTGCTACTGCTGCTGCTGCTGCTACCGCTGCTGCAGCTATTACTGATATAGGTTATATATATGTACTACACAGTTCTTAGCATCCTTCACTTTCCACAAATATCATCATTCAAAGCTCTCTAACTTTTCTTGCTAAACTTTCAGAGTGGTTGCAGCTGATAAGGAGGAAAAATGTAAAGGGGCAGGAAGCCCTGCTTCATCTTTCAGTTCTTTCTGAAGGAGTTCTGTTGGCAAGGAAATGTGGGAGAGATAAAGTGTTGGCCTTAAGAAGTTCATGCTCTAAAGGAACCATCAGACATACACAGAGAAATCCAAGTTCACCTTCCCCCAGGTATTTCCAAGGCCCTGCTTCAGCGGTCTGTTCTCTGTTCCCAGTCTGGCGATGAACGAAGGAGCTGCAGACTCTGCTCTGTGGGCTGCCCAGGTTCAGACCCTCAGACAGCGCCTCCTTTCTACCTTGCCTCAAACACAGAGAGTCATGGGGCTCACTCCCCAGTCCTGTTTGCAACAAGAAAGTCAGACCTGTTGGCTCCATTCTCAGCCTCTAAGTTTCAAAGGATACAATTCCAGAGGACTAAAAATTCAACCTACTACCTATACCCTCTGTGAGAGAGGTGATCAACTTAAAGTGAAGATTCACAAATATATTTTAGACATGGCCAACGTGGGAATTTGTTTTGCTGTGCTATGCATATTTGTTATGAGGCTCTTGGTCTTCTTTGTTTCTAAATTGTTTAATGGAAAGAGGGGAAGGCATGGGAAAGTAAGAAAATCAATGAACAGTAATTAAAAAAGGCAATAATTTTTTTAAAAGCTTAATCATATTCTCAGGGGCTCTGGCCCCTAGAATCTTCCAGGATACTCCTTGCTTGTAGACATGGCTCTTTTTATTCCCCCTGGGAAAGGGGCCAGGACATTTAGAAGTGAAGGAATAGCACAGTCAGTCCTGCCAATTCACCCAGAATTGAAAGAGACTTAGTTGGTAAGCACAGGGGCCACTGACGCTGCTGAAGACTTAGAACCCAGCCCTGACGTACTTTGTGATACAAAGTTGTGATACAGCAGAAACAACCCAGCATAAAGAATGATGATGATGAAAAGTTCAGAGAAACATGGGGGACCCTGCAGAAAGTCACTCAGGGCAAAGAAAATGGAGACTAAAGAATTAATAATTACAACAATGTAGATAAAGGCAGCACAGGAAGCCAACAAAACCAGCACCAGTCAGTGTGAGTACCATGCTGGCAAAATTAAAGGACACGCTCATAATGCTTTAGCTGGAAAGAGTACTGACACTGGAGGTAGAGGACCCAGACTCATGTCCCATTTGTGACATTCCCTGTGTGCTCTAGGGCAAGTCACTTTAGGGGACTTCAGTTTCCTCTTCCCCCGAATGGTAAAGTATTGGGCTGCCTCAAGTTACCCATAAACTCCTAATGGTTCAGTCTGACTTAGGTTTGGATGACAAGTCTTTTGAGATGGGATTTTTTTCCTCTAAGTCTCTGAAAGAGAAGAGTTTACTTCATCAAGTATTAGAACTCCCTTCCCCTGCTCCCAGACATAAGCACACACTAGCTCACACACATACACACACACACTCACACACACACACATACACACACTCTGTAATCTCTGGTTTACCTTTCTTGTCTAAAATCCAGTTCCTGGGTTCCGCTCTACTTGATATCCCATCCCCACCTGGGGCCAACAATGAGGCAGGCTGACCGAGGTGGGGCCTGTTTGTAGAGATCTCTTTGAGACAGTTCTCCAAGCCCTGGAGGGGAGAGCTCCCAACTGGACTTGCTGCAGAAACCAAACAATCTCAGCTCTAGCTATGCAGTTTGGACTCTGATCCCCCAAATCTCTGCCCAGGCTGGCTGGGGCCCACAAACACATAAAGACCAATCATTTTCATCAAATCAGAGTAAAGTAGCACGAAACATCCTTGCCAGCCCAGGCTTCGTTTTGTAGATAGTACACATTATCAAACATTTATTAAGTACCTACTGTGTTCAGAGCACTATGCTAGGTACTACTAGAGATAGAAAGTTTAGGTAAGATGTGTCTGCTCCTCAAGAAATTTACAGTCTATTAGAGGAATAAGACATCAAACAGAGAAGTCTATAACACAAAATATTACCTAATAAATGCCTTACAGTGTTACAAAGTGAAATGTAGTGTCTGAGGAAAGAAAGGTTGTTAACTACAGGTAGGGATCAAAAGACAAAATTATCCTTTCCAGATAACTAGTCTGATTTTTTTTTTTTAAAAGAATTCAAGCAAGGAGTAATGAGGGTCAGTGGGAACAGAGAGTAGGAGATGGATCTTTGTAGAAAGCAGAATCTCCAGGACTGGTAACTTTGTGTATGAGTGTTGAGAGAAAGAGAAGAGTTAAAGATAACCCCAGGCCTCCAAATATGGGAGAAAGGGCAAATAATAGTGGCACCATGGTTTAGGAGGATAATGACCTCAGACTGGGTCATACGATGCGTTTGAACTATCTGGAAGACATCCAGGTGGAGATATCCTGCAAACAGTTGAGTTTACGTAGACCTACGTAGGTCTGGAGGAAAGGTGAAAAACCCAGACTTAGAAAATATCAGAACCATCTAAATGGAAGTGGTTCAACATGCCTTGGGAGCAGATGTGACAGACAAGAGAGAAGGGAGTCAAGTAGAAGTTCTCAGGAAATAGACTGAAAGATTGAAAAGAAGAAGATGAATCAGTGAAGGAGACAGGAAAGGAATAGTTAAAAGGCTAGGAGGAAAATCAGGAGAGATTGGTATGTTTCTGAAGCTAAGGTGAGTGGAAGTGGAGAGGGGGTGGAGGGATGGAGAATCTAGTGGCAGGAAGTGGTCAAAGTGGTGGAAGACTGACAAAAAAGTCATTGGACTTAGCAAATAAAAATAATTGGTTGCAATCTGGAATTCTACAAATAAAATTAATCTGATACAGAAATTCCACTACCATACATCAAGGAGGTTAATAATAAAAAAAGAAAAAAGGTCATTGAGATACATTTTTTTTTAAATTCAGAGAAGAAAATAAAGACTAGAAAGAAGCACAAACAAGATAGCTTTGAAAATTCCGCATTGAACTTATGTACCTAAAAAGAAAGCAAGCTATTCACTAGAGAGATCTAAAGTTTCATGTGCAATCTTTTTTTTGTTTTTGCTCACCATAAATTAAAAATAAATTTCTTAAAAATTCATTGGTTAAACAATCTTGGTTCTTTGTTGTTGCTGTTGTCATTTTAGTTGTATCTGACTCTTCATGACCCCATTTGGGGTTTTATTGGCAGATACTGGAGTAGTTGGCCATTTCCTTTTCTAGCTCATTTGACAAATGAGGAAACTGAAGCAAACAGGGTTAAGTGACTTGACCAGGGTCACAAAGCTAGTAGTCCAGTCTGAGGCTGAATTTGAACTCGAGTCTTCCTGACCTCCTTCCTGACTATTCCTGGCTCTATATCCACTGTGCTACCTAGCTGCCCCAGTCTTGGTCCTAGAGAACTGATAATGACTCCTTCTTTATCTCAGTAGAAAGGCAGAGGCTATGGATACAGAATGTGGTATGCATTGTTAGATAATATACTGTGTCAGTTAATTCTGCTTAAAAGTTTTTGTGGGTTTTTATTTTTAAATATAAGAAAGAGTTCACTGTGGAGGAGGGCTAAAGGGAAATGTTTGTAATTTAGGAACAAAGGCATAAAAAAAAGCCCCCGAGGTGTTCTTGTTCAGGTACCGGTTTGGCTAGTGGGCCTCAGAAGGCCTTTTCAAGCTGAGATTCTGTGAGTTTGATTCTCAAGCAGGGCCAAGGACCTATCTGAATGAGATGATGTGACATGGTTTTGTAGTCAATTGGATAATGGAGATTACCCAGAGATAAGGTTGAAATAGCAAGGGACTAGGGTATGAAAGTTTAAAGCAAAAGGCTATGGGGTCAAGGATAAGTACAAGGCAAGGGAAACTAAAGAGGGGAACAAAGACCAGGAAATAAAGGATGGCTTGCTGTAAGGGCAAGGGTAGGTTCAGTGGGAGCAAGGGAGTGGGATACACAGAAGGCTAAGAGGTAGGATGTGGAAGTCAGAATTTCAAAAATTTTGAACCTTTCGGTGGGTGCAATCCCAAGAGACAATGAGGTCTAATGCCTAACTGTGTTAGTGTGTAGCTTAAGTGAGACATAAATGGAAGTCATTAGAGTAGAAGAGATTAAAGAATAGTGTGGTCAAACTGTTAGAGCGGTTGCCAATATCAATACCTATGCCTGATCTCCCAAGGATAATAGCAGGGGATGGGAAATGAGGAACACAGAGTACGGGAGCCAGGTGGTGTGCCAATCCATGAATGAGTCAGTAAGTCATTAGATGGCAGCAACAAGGGTAGTGGCACAAGTGAATTACATGGACTTTGAAAGAGAAAACCCAACTGAGGGATGGCCTCTGGAAGTGGCAGTAGAGGTCAAGGCATGTGTAGGATAGATTTTGTTATGTCCATTTTACAAATGGTATTTGAGAGTGGAATGAGCTCTGAAAGAGAAAGTCACAAGGAATGTAGCATCCTGAGGGCAGAGGCAAGTTTTGGTAAACACTGAGGCCAAAGGAGACTGTAGTTGGGGAGGAGAGCCTTACTCTAGAAATGGAAACCCCAGAGTCATCTTTGGTCCTCCTGTTTACAGCCTCCAATAGGCTTCTGTTCCTCACTCTGGAGTTCAAGCACTCCTAGACAGCTGTGCCTTGTTGATTAGGTGAAACACTACCCAGTGACAGGGATAGGGATAGAGATGGAATGATTCCTCAAAATCTTTCCTGATCAGATGATCCAAACCACTCCTGCCTCCCCCACCTCATTTTCCACCCTCACTGCATCTGAATAACTGAAGACAGGGCCTGGGAGGTCCAGCTCACCTTCTTTGCACCATTGACCCCGACTCCCTTCTGGGCTTCTGAGCTCCAGGTCCCCATCTGTGCTGCTGGCTGATGAGAAGCTATTGGGGGTGTTAAGGTAGCTCAGGCGGCGAGCAGAAAGATCCTTCACACAGCCATGTGGCCCCAGTGAAGAGGGAGAACCTGTGGTCACCGATGTGTGGAAAAACACACTACCATCATCAAGGTTTCGGTCCAGAAATAATCTTTAATGATCTGCTCAGGTGAAAAATCCCTCCAAGAACGGGACAAACTGGGACTAGACACATGCTGTATGACCCTCAGCAATGCATGAAGATGAGGTGGCTTAGCTGTGTCTATTCCAGGATGAAGCAAAGATTCCTGGATTCAATTATAATCTAGAATGTAAGGCCAGGCCATCATTGTGGGTTGGAAAGGGGCCCTGGAGGAAATTGAGACTATGCCCGTCATTTTACAGATGAGGAATATTAGAGAAGTAAAGTCACAAAGAGCAGAGCTGGGACCAAACCCAGGTCCTCTGACCTCCAATCTGGGCCACAGTCAGGAATGATCCAAAGAGCAGGGAGGGAAGCCACTTAACTCTGTGGTACTGTTTGACCCATGGCTTCACATTCCTTTGACAGCCTGCCCTAGGGCCTAAAAGTCCCTTTAGTCACTCCTTTCAGTTAAGGCATTGAAGGCCACTGTTAACATGCGACTGCTGCTTAGATAAGGTAACCCACTGACCCACTTGCATGCTCTCATATATTCAGAAAGCATTCATTTACCAAGTGCAACAGCAGAACCTTGAAGCCCCTGTGGGACTAGAATGGGACAGATGCCTTTTGATGAGAGGGTTGTCTGGGGAGGTAGGCCTGTGCAGGGCACCCTAGTGAGGCAGGGGCAGCCTCTCTCTTTAGAATTCTACAGGATCATCGAATCAGGGAACCAGATGATGACCCTGGGGATTTGGTGGGGACTGAGGTTTTTGAAGGGAAATCTGAAAGGGTGCTGGGACAAAATAAACTGAGGTTTTGCTGGGATGTCCCGGTTAGGATTAGCTAGGCCTCTCCCTCATCACTGCCTCTGTGACAAGCACCACACACTTACCTTCCATATACCACTTTCGGGTCCGTGGATCAGACTTCACCTGCCCAGGGCTCAGGCACCAGTAGTTGTGCAGCGGCTGGGGTCGTGATGATCTGTTCAGGGGCATGTCCTTCAGGTAAGTTTCCAGGGCCTCCAAGGGCGAACTCTGGGCACTGTCAGCTGGGACAAGAGACATTCCTGTACAGTCGTCATCACCAGCAAGGTACCGTTGGTGCCTGACACCATCCCAGACTCCAGGCCTCAAAATGAGGACGATGCCAGTTCGTAAGCCCTTACAAGGCAACCCTGAATCTCCTGCCTAATGATGCAGGGATAATCACGGTGCCCCATGCTCAACCCTGGGACAAGGATTAAGAAAACAGGAGACTTTCGCTTCCTATTAGCCATTAAATCACTACTGAAAAGAGGGCTGTGAAGACAACCAGCACGGTAGAGACAGGGACTAGCTGAATACAAAGGAGTGAAAAAACGTCAACAAGAACTGTCTTTAGGTCCTTACAGAATCACTAACTCAACGGTTTCTAGATTTTCTCCATCTCAATAAATCACAACAAAAGATCCTTGGAGGTCACCTAATCCAGCACCCTCATCTTACACATGAAAAACTGAGGCTAAGAGATAGAAAGGTGTCATAGCTATTAGGTGACAGAACCCAGGTCTTCTGGCTTCCAGGCCAATACTCTTTCTGGCTACATGACGTATCTTCACTTAAGATTGAACAAGAAGTGGGCTTAATCTGCAGTATGAGAGATCTGGGTTAGAGATTAGGGTGCTCTTCATAATGTAGAGATTCCTTGCCCATTGGAATATGCAGATGTCCTTCCCTGTGATTTTGGGTTTGGTCTTTCTCAAGATAAAGGTAGAAACCAGAAAATTTATGGAGAGCTTTCAGAGCCTAAAGTTTCTGGGATTATCAAATAACTAACAAAGTATTGGAAAATGAAAGGACAAGCTTTATTTCCAAAGATGAAGGACCACTTCTTTATTTACTATCAGAATTCTTGTCAGCAGGAAAATGGAAACCGGGAATTTACAGGGCCAACAGACAAGGAAAATGATGCATCCAACTCAAACTAATGCACTTCAACCCTGCACCAGCACCCAGGGCTCACCTTGGTTCACTGGGGTCCAACCTGGCACCTCTGGCTCCCCAAGGTTCCCCTCACCCTCCACGCTGCTACTACTGGAAGAGCCATTGCTGAATGCACTGAACTCACAGGACACAGGAGTGGAAATGTCAGGGATGTAGCTCTGAGGGCTCTGGGCCCAAACATCATCGCAGCTTCTTTCCATCTTAACTGCAGAAAGAATCGTGTTTAGACAGAGAGCACAACTTGGAGGTCATCAAATGTAATACCTTCATTTTAGGGTCTGTACTAGGGACAGAGGCATGTGCCCATCACCCGACAGCAACCCAAAGAAGCAAGGTAGCTTCTCAAGGTCACGCAAACAAGAGGATTTGAACCAAGATCCTAGAATCTGAAGCCAGTTCTCTTTCCACTGGCATGCATGTATTGACCTATAGTTTGTAGATTCCATTCTTTCCTTAAAAACCCCCAGCAGATTTCCCTTTCTCTGTCCCTGTTCTGACAGCGACTCAGGATCATGCCTGCCAGTTCTGCTACTAGGAAATGTGCATCTAGTGACATGAACTCATCAAGGGCCTCTGGTGCCCTACTCCTCTTGGCTAGCAAACTTCTTATTAGGCATTTTTGTTCCATACTTTCCAACCTGAATCATTCTCCTTAGAGAAAACAAATGCAAAGTGAGCATTGAACAGTTCTGTCTTCTCTGCAGTTTGGATGATCATCCTACCTAGGCCAGAAACGGCACTTTTACTTCTTTTCCCCCAAACTCTGAAAAAAAGAAGCCCAAATCCTTAGCTCTCCCAGAGCAGCTCACTGGTCACTCTACCTCAGTCTCTTCCCTCTCTAGTCCAATCTCCATAACATTATAGAAATAATCTTCCTGAGGGACAGATCTCGGTCACTGCCCTACTCAGCCACTTCCTGGGGCTCCCTAGGATAAAATCCAAGCTCCTTAGTTTGACATTTAAGTGATTCCTCAATCTGGCTCCAATTAAACTTTCTAGTCTAATTTCATATTACATTTTAATCATACCAGCACTAACAGCTCCCCAAACTTGCACACTGAAAACCATTCTACATTCCTGAAATGAACTCCCTTCTCCATGTTTGGAAACCTTATCTTCCTTCAAGGTTCAAGGTTCCAATAACACCATCTTTCTGAGGCCTCCCCATATTCCTTCTACCCTAATACCCCACTCCAGGTGAAAGAGACCTCTCTCCTCAAGTTTTCCTGGAGAACTATGTCTGGAAAGTTCCTCATCTCCATCATTTCCTTACCTTGTATTATACTTATCAATCAATGAGTAAGCATTTGTTAAGTACCTACTATGTGCCAGGTACTGCACTAAGTTCTAGGGGGTTCAAAAAAAAGGCAAAAGGTGGTCCTTGCCCTCAAAGAGCTTCCAATTTAACAGGGGAGACAATACACAAACAAATATATACAAAGGAAACACATATATGCAAAGCAAATTCAGTGCAGAATAAATAGGAAATGATTAACAGAGGGAAAGCCCTGGAATGATAGGGGTTGGGGAAGGCTTCCTGGAGAAGGTGGGATTTTAGTTGGGACCTGAAGTCAGGTCGTGGAGGAGGGTTATTGGGGACACCCAGAGCCAACCCCTGAGCAGAAAGATGGAGCGTCTTAACAACCAGAAGACCAGTGTTACTGCATGGAAGAGAACTTGTATGCACTTATTTTATCTGTGTACATGTTATACTTTTCCACTGCCTTCCCCAGTATAGAAGAATATAAGCTCCTGGAGTCAGAGACTGTATCATATTTAATATTTATAGTCCCCAAAGCTGGCCCAGTGCCTTGTATCTGTGTGGAGTGGGCACTGTGTAAAAGTTTGTTGAACTGAATTGTAGAAAGAGAACCATTAAGGTGGAGCCAACTTCTCAACTGTTGCCCACAACCCAAGTCTCTTCTCTAGCTTTCCCTAACCTCCTCTGGTGACCGTTGGCCCTAAGCTTGACCACAAACCGTGATAACTGCTATGAGCAGACACAGAGGAAACAAGTATATTTATTTGACATTTTAATTAGACATTGACCCTAAAGAAGTATGACCTGGGGCTGCTGCAGGTGCTTAGTTCTTCTCCCAGGCCCAAGCCTGAAACTTGAAAAGATACAGAAAATCCTAGATAAAATCACCACCTTTCATCAACTTTGCAAGTCAACTTGCACTTTCATTCTCACCTCATTAACACATTAGTTTACATCTGCTAACAACTTCACACAAAGATTCCTCTTATATTATTTCATTTACTAGGACAAATAGATTCCAATTACCTCTACTGCTATGTAACTACACATGAGTTGCTGTCCATCAGTAAATGAAAAAGGCTGGCAATGCAGGGTTCTCTTTTTTACCCCTGCTGCAGAATGAAAATGACCACAGAATCGGAGTTAGGAGCTCAGAATTCATCTAGTTTAGCCCCTATTAAAAAATATTCCAACAAGTGTTGAGTCGGCCCCTAGAAAAGTACAGTAGAGTATAACATAGTATTGTACAGCACAGTAAAAAAAAAGCATATAGACCAGAGTCAGAGGACCTGAGCTTGGATCTCAGGTCTTCTACACACTACCTATGTCTCTGCAGGGAAGCCATTTAATCCCTCTGTGCCTCAGTTTCCTCACCTGTAAAATGAGGAAGCTGAATCTCTAACGTTTTCTAGCTCTCATCCTATGGGGAAATGCACCACCCTATAAGGCAAACAATTTCATTTCCAGTTGACTTTAACTCTTAGAATCATAGGCTGCAGATTTGGTAGAGAGCTTATTATATAAATGAGGAAACTGAGGTCCATGCGGTTGAGTGAATCATCCAAGATCACACAGCTAGTAATCCGCCCAATTAGAAGTTGAAATCAGGTCGTCATCCTCCAACTCCATCACTCTTTCCACCAGGACACAAGAGCCTGGCCAGTTTGGCCACCTTTCACCTCTCTAAACCAAGGAAAGCATCCCTCTGGGTACAGACCTTCGGAGACGCTCCTCTGTCATACACATTCTGAGCCTAGTTAATCTATTCAGTTTAGGAATTCACCCTGGGCCTGATTTGCCCTCGATCAGAGTTCTCCCTCGGTCCAGTCAGCCTCTAGTCCAGGCTTTGTCCCATTCAGATGTCACAAACCAGGGCTTAACCAGCACAGGCATCCCACCACCCACCCCACCGTTACCTTTGTACCTCCCCCAACCCTTAGCTTTTCCCTTCTCTTTCAGTGGACAATAATCAAGTAAATTTACTGCCTAGAGCAGACCAGGGCTCCCTTCCCCAGTCACCAATATGTCACACCCCGCTAAATCCAAGAGTTGTTCACCTCTTTTATGGGAGTCTTTGACAGGCTGGTGAAACCTACGGACCCTTTCTCAAATAACATTTTTAAATGTATACAATAAAATATATATAGGATCATAAAGGAAACCAAGTGTACTGAAATACAGTTTTCAAAATACTTAAAAAACGATTCACCTATTCTCAAAGTAGGAATCCCTTATCTAGTAGAATATATGCTTCTTGAGGACAAGGAGTGTCAAACTTGTGCATCTCTCTCCCCCACCTAGCACAGTTTATGGTATACAGCAGTGATACCAAACTCAAGTACAAACAGTAGCATGTTGACAAAGAAAGTCATAACATTATTGTGTTGTATTACACATGTATTTATTTTGTTAAATACTTCCCAGTCACATTTTAACCTGGTTCAGCCCATAGGCTGCATGTAGCACGGGCCACATGTCTGACGCCTTGGGCATATAGAAAGCTCTTAGCAAATGCTTGATGATTGATTGATTTTTACTAAATTATGCTGTTACTTGTTAGGAAGTTTTCTAAAAAACAATGAACTGAAGTGCATCACCCTGAAACTTCTAACCCTGGGTTTGGGCCTGGATAACAAATTTAATCCCTTTCTTATATAAAATAGCAAGCAAAAAATGGGGGTTGGAGAAAATAAATTAATGCAACAAATGTGCTCCTACAGTCCAAAGTCAAACACCAATAATTCTGGGGTTTTCCGTGCCTTAATTCCCATCTGAGTCTGAGCAGTGTCTGCGCACAGACTGAAAACATGCTGTCTTGTTTCCCTTTTCTTTATGTCTTTTCTCTCTTGTTGGATGTCCTGTGAACTCTGGAGGTCAGAGCCTGAGCCCTTCTCATTCTTAACTGCCATCACAACGCCTAATGCAGGGATGCAACGAGCAATCACACAAGTGCTCTGATTACTTATGATGTACTATCTACGTGGTTGGTTATATGGTTCACTTTTATCCCTAGAAAGCACTTGAAGAGCTCTAAGGCTCATTCATCTAGGTATAGGTCTATACGGAGGGAGGAAAACAAGTATTCCATGAACTGGAAGAAAACAAGCATTTATTAAGCACCTGTTACGTGCCAGACCCTGTGCTAAAGACTTTACAAATCACCTTGTTTGTACGCACAGCAAACCTAGGGGGGGTGCTATTATCTTCATTTGAACGTGCCTGAGTCTGAATTTGAATCTGGATCTTCCTGACTCCAGATCCAGCACTCTACTGCCCCTTCAACTGCCTTTCCAGTTTTATGTGATAACCTTCCCCTTACCTCCAGAATCCTTTTGCCAAGTGCCTGGACCATCTGTCTGCTGCTGCATTCCTCCTCCCGGGAGGCCAGCACATCGGGCTTGAGTTTCTGGAATTTCTTTAAGACAGTTCAGCAGGCCCTGGAGCGGGGAATTCTCTGAAATGGTTTCTGCCTTCACTAAGGGAAGAAAGAAGAGCCTCTTAGCCAAAACTCCACAGGGATGTTCTTTGGCTATCTGACTCTCAGTCGTAGGAACTGTAGAGTATGAAATGGGCAGTCATAGGGGTTGAGAGTAGGGAAGAGTCCAGGGCTGGGATTTGGAGACCTGGGTTCTGTTTCTGGTTCTTCTCATATGTTACTGCCTGGTCCTGGAGGAAAGTCATAGTATCTAAGTTAGTCAACTTCTGTATGCCTCAGTTTCCTCATCTGAAAGGTATTAAAAACAGTATCAATCCTTGCTCCATAGGGGTGTTTTCTGGGGATGAAGGTGGGAAACAGATGTAAAAAAATTACAAGGAAGATGGCATCATAAGTGATACATGGAAGTTTGGGACAGCAGGCCGGTGAGGCTGGTACCTTTGGGTAGTTTTCTTATGCCTGGGAGCCAAAAAGGAATTACTATACTTTAGTCATTTCCTCTAGAGACCTTGGACCATGTGATATGAGTATGTATATATGTATGTATGTATATGTGTGCATAGATATAAACAAACTATATTCTGTTTGTCCAGACCTGTGACTCCCAGTGAAGAAATCCTCTCCACCAAGGTAGGTCTGTACCTGCTCTGTAACTTACAGAGATTTCTGAGTTTTCTTAAGCCCCAAGAATTCAAGTGTCTTGCCCAGAGTTAGACAGACAGTATGTGTCAGAGATAGGACTTAAGCCCAAGTGCTTCCTCACACCAAGGTCATGTCTCTTTCTTATAAGCCCCTCTGACTCTTGTGAACCTAAAGTATATATTTAATATTAACAATAAAAAAAGGTGGGTGACTTTAAATAAAAGGAAACAACGTGGTATAGTGAATAGAGAGCTGGCCTTGGAATCAGATAGACCAAGCCTCAAGACCTGCCTCTGACATACATATACATACACACACACACACACACACACACACACACACACACACACACGCACACACGCACACACACACATACACTAGCTGTGTGACCTTGAGCATGTCATTTAACCTGAAGCAATTCTCTAAGATTATAAATTGCAGAGATGTTGCAGACCTGTGCTGGCAGAGGAAATTTCCTATGTCAGTGAAATCACAAGTCTAAAAATGATTGTACATTAGCTGGAAGAATACAGTAAGTGGTCAATAAGTTTTTGTGGACTGGTTGAATGCATGGAAATATTGGACCATTGGATAGCTGGATAGGCATGACTCTAGCCATCCTCCTCCAACCCCTAAGTAGAAGGGTCATGGCCAGTTCACAGGTGAATCACACTCTGAAAAAAGAGAGCGGGGAATTGTTCTAAGAAGGGAATCTGGTCCAGCTCCCTCTTCCTGAGAGGTTCTTAAATCACAGATAGAAGGAAGCCCAGAAATAAGGCTCCAGCTTTTTAGTTCAAGCTTTCCCCTCATCGTCACCCCCAACGCCAAGAACACAAAACAGAGCCATAGCTGGACCAACAGCTCCACCACCCTTCTTCTTGGCATCCAGGACTTAGAAGCTCTGGCCTCAGAGACAGGGCCCTCGGGACGCTGGCTGTATGTGACTCACCTGTCCAGGGTGAGCCCCTGGGTCTTTGGTCTGGAGTCATTTGTCTCATATCCCCTGGGCTGCTTTGAGGAAGTGATCCAGTAATAGGAGGCTGGGGGTGCTGGGGTCCCTGGACAAGAATTTCCTTCAGGCAGTTGATAAGGCCTTGGAGAGGGCTGCTCTCAGAAGAACTTCCTATGGCATTTGTCAGAGCAAACACAAAGTCAGTACAAAAACTAAGCTTCTTCAACTTATTTTGCCACAATCATTTTTAGTCATGGAGAACAAATGACAAGATGTTTTCCTCCTATCCTAAGAGAGGTGAAGGCCAGTGGAAGTGACTTTATGCTGTTATCTTTTCAATTTCACTTAAGTGTTTATCTTTGTGACAAGGAACAGCTCAGTGGGATATATCGGGGAAAGACAGTGGTATAAAAGGCATTAAAGAAACTTTAACAGAGAAAAGAACAAACACTGGATCTGCATTTAGGAGTCCTAGATTAAAATCCTGACTAACACTTTCTAGACAGGTCAATTTAACACCTCTCTGTTTCAGTTCCTCCACAAGAAAACAATACTAACACCTACCTCCCAGGGTTGTAAGGGTAAAGTATTGTGTCAAACTTCAAAGTGCTTTTTACAGGGTTGGTGCTGCTGTTCTGCCTTGTTGACTCAGAATTTAGAACAAAGCCAAGATTTACTGCTATGGTATTCTTGAGAGTATTCAGTTTAAAAAACATAGGCAGTGATATTAAGGACAGCAACCCAACGAAATGGGTGATGTCTGAGATCAGACCTCAAAAGGAACTCCTTCAGCCTAGAAAGTAGGACGACAATAACATTAATGAGAGGCTGGGGAAGCCCTTTCTTCAGAGAGCTTTAAAAATACCATGTAAGGTGTAGATAAAGAAATGAGACTGATCTCAGAAGAGACAAACACTAGTAGACAAACATTCAAAAGGAGTTTACATCCCTTTCAAAGAAAACTTCTGGCAAGGCCATAAACCCTATTCTAATGAGGTTATCCTCGGTTCTCCTACAGAAACTTAGTCTTGGGACTCCTTTTTTGGAATTTCTGTCAGCACCACATTCTGTTCAATACCCTCCACAGTGGCAAATCCTCGTCCTTTGAGCATGGCTTTAAGTTTTAAAAGCAGCCAAAAGCCACTTGGAACTAAGTGTGAGGAGTAGGATGAGTGAACAATCAACCAAGACCACTGAGATAAGTGATTATCATCCGATTCTCTCCTGCAGAGAGAAGTAGCTCAGTCGGATACAGTAGCCTTTTTCCTGTACTGGGCTACTGGTTTCATGTCATATCCTTTATGGAAAAGAATCATGGTAGAAGGAAAAGCTCACAGCATCATTGGACTTGGGGCCAATTATTGCAGATTACTGAGAAGGTAAATGATATATTATAGGTGAAACTGCTTTGTAACCTTCAAAGTCATCTGCAAATGTAAGCATAAATGTCACAGACAAGTTATTCTTTGAACTGGGCAAAATCTGGATTAAATAAATTAAAATCAATGAAAGATTATTTAATCTCTCAGATTGAGTAGGCAAGAAGATTAACAAAAGTTAGTATGGATTTGGGAGTGGCTGAAACATTCCAGGAGCAAGTAATATAGGTTATGGCTACAGAAACTGGAGCAGTTTTCCACTGCTTGGTCTGGAAGCAGCAAAGCTTTCTATGGCAAAGACAACTTCTCATCCTTTTAGCACAGTGCTGGCACATAGCAGGTACTTAATAAATGCTGATTGACTGATCCACTGATTTCAAGTTAGTAACATCTAGTCTACCCATAATCCTTTACAGTAATGTTAAGCTCCCTAGAAGCACAAAGAAGTAAGACAGGCCTCAAATCCTAATTCTAGATTGCCATACCCCTAAGAGTGAGTGTCATTTAGGAGCTTAGCAATATCCCAAGTTGTAAATGAAAAATTTTAAGCATCATCAAATTCAAGAGATGTTCCTGAAGATTCAAAGGATTAAATACATAGAACAATTATTGTTTAATGAGGACATATTGTGAAATTTACTTTATGTACAAAACAGAACCAATTTAACTTATATTTACAATTTTAACAAATAAAAGGTAACATGAACTAGGGGGTGGAGCATGCCTTTGCAACCTGTAGCCTTGAAGTCACTTACAGCTCTCAGGCAGCTTGCAAGGCACCAAAGGATTTCAGGGAAAAGAATTTGGTAAAAATCACAGACTGCCCGAAATCTGAACTCCAAAATCCTCTGGTGTGTTGCTAGCCACCTGAGAACCGTAAGTGGCCCAAAGGCCACGAGTTGTGCAGGTCTGGGGTGGAGGGTTGGTCTTGAGGTAGAAAGCTTCAAGTCCTGCTTCTGACATAGACCAGATATGCGACCCTGTCACTTAACCTCCCAAGTGCTCCCGGGGTACACTCTCAGACCACAAATTACTGACATTTACCCTAACTGCTTCAGTGGCAGGAATGTGTATACCCAGAATTCATTGCATCAATGAAATCACAGGTCCAAACCAAACTTTAACACTTTCCACCCTAAAGATGGCAATTTATCTGTTACTTTCTTCCTTTAATGTCTGTCCACTCATCCTTGTATCTGTGCACATGCTTTCTTTTTACACACTCAGTTATATAAATGTACATTAATCTTCAAATTCCTATTTTTTTCACTTCACATAAGTTTTTCCATATTTCCTTAAGTTCTTCCTGGTTACACTTCCTTGTACAAAGTTTTAGAGCTGGAGGGCACCTCAAAGATCACCTTCAAAATCCCCTTCATTTTTACTACTAAGGACACTGAGGTTCTTAGAAAATGAGGCAAAAAGATTCATACAAGGTTGCAAGTTTTAAACCTGGGATCTCCTGATTTCTAGTCATAGAATTATAGAACTATAGAGCTGGAAGGGATCTGAGACATCATCTGGTCTGCTCTCTTTATTTTTATAGATGGGAAAACTAATTTTGAAAAAAAAAAAAAGGAAATTCATTCAGTGCCCTTAGTAGACCTAGGTAGGATTCAAACCCAGGCCCTCTGATTCCAAGTCCAGTGCTTCATCTATTACGTGGCACTGCCTGCGTCTGTCTCGTCCATGTGTCGGGCTCTTTCAGGATGGTAAAGTAGACATCTCACCTTTTCCCATGGTCCTCAGTTGCTTCTGTTCCTGAGTGCCAGTGAAATCAGGAGTATTAGGTTGCCCAACTGATGTTTCTGGATCTTCTTTCCCACTAGGATTCCTGCTGATGTCCAAGGGACTAGTTTTGGCAACTGGTTCTAATAAAGGAGAAGACAGGAAATTATTTCCAGCTCTTGATATGCCCATGAATTCCAGTTAAGACTTCAGGTGCCCGGGTGGAGGTTCAGTTCTGGGTTCTGAGCCTTGGGCTAATTCCTTTAGGAATCTCATTGAGAGGGTGGGGTGGAGGAGAGATTTCTTCCCTACTTTTCTGCTTTAACTCTAAGGAACAAGATGGTTCCCATAAAGTGCTAAAGTGCACCTTCCTCATCAAGAGTATCTTGGAACTCAGCCTAAGCAAAAAAAAAAAAAAAAAATTCGGCAATTGCATATGACCATCAGTGTGGATAAACCTTACCAATGGGTAAGGTGCTTGTACATCCAACGGTAAAGTCCTAGAATGAAGGGACTAATTCTTACCTAATCATCCCTCTTCACTCCTCCCCCCTCCCACGGTTGGCACCATACCTTGTTAGTATTCAAAGAGCACTAAATAAGTATTTATTGTTGTGGCTACCTACCTCTGCTAACTGACTCCTTCCTTCTGGGTTCATTTGCAATTACAATCTCTATTGACCACAAGGTGCCTCTGGGACCAACTCCACTTCTAATGGAGATCTCTCTAGGGCAAGAGACCATTCTCATTACTAATCTGCAGTCCATCTCTAGGACCTTTGTGGGCTCAATAAATATTTCCTAACTTTCTCACTATTCACTTGGTGATGAGACAGGAAGCCTTCTCCTCAATTTTTAGGAGAGGAAATCTAAGCCTTTCAAATAGGACAGCATCTGTTCAGGGTCCTGCTATCTAGCAAGCAGAGGCTGCTGGTGTTTCAGAGCTTAGTTCTGGACCTCGCCCACCTCTAGGCCTAGGCCCTAGGCCCTAAGGGTTCCTTATCCCAAGGGCTCTTAGTTTGGGCTGGGCTGAAGCAGGGGGTCTCACCATGGGGGTACAGGGTCTGGGGTCCCAACTCTGGGATCCTCAGCTCTCGGTCCCCATCCCCTTGTAGACTGCTGTTGGATGAGCTGCTGGCAGGTGTGACAGCCAGAGCAGGTCTGCTGATAGGGGTCTCAGGGAGGCAGTTGAGCAAGCCCTGGAGGGGACTGGAATCCATAGCCATGGCTGCTGTCAAGGAAAGGAGAAGAGAGGGTGAGTATTCATCTGGTTCCTCAGGGGAAGGAACTAAGTCTTGTGCAATGCATAAATGGCTTTGCACACAATGGGTGCTCAATTCAGTGTTGGTTAATGGCCTGAATGAAATCTTCTAGGAAGAAGAGAAAATTAGCAAAAGCAGCCTTAAAAGGAGCTGTAGTGGCCACACTCACCTTCCAAGCTAAGTCTCTCCCCCTCTGAGCCACTCTCCTTGCTTTCAGGAGTCTCTGGGGTATCTGTGGCCTTGGTTTCACCAAACAGGAACTCTGGAATCTCCTTCACCAAACGGACTAGAGCATTGAGGTGAAGGCTGCCCTGGTGCTGACCCACTAGCAGGATCAAAGAACAGTCTCTGTTATTGGCATGGCTGTTGCGGTCAGCAGTAGCAGCAGCACTTAATAATTATAAAAAGACAATTTCTATCCATCATCTCACCCGTTTGCCACAACCTGGGGGCAGGCCAAGCAAAAATGATGGCATAAGAAAAGATGAGGCCCAGAAATGTTAAGGGATCCACCCAGTATCTTGGAGCATTCAATAATTCATTATTTGATGAGTGCTGACCCCACACAAGGTACTATGCTTAGGTGTCCGAGGCACCAAGATAAAAATGAAACCCTTCTTGCCTTCAAGGGACTTACAATATACTAGCAGAAATATAACATGTACCCAGACAGCTGATAACTACAGATACAAAATAGTCTGAGGAGAGCACACTAACACCTGAGGGCAGGTAAGACAATGAGAGATAAATAGCTAATAGAAATAATGGCTAACATGTACATAGTACCTAGTATGTGCTAGGCATGGTGCTCAGCACTTCCCAAGTCTTACCTCATTTGACCCTCACAACAACCTCCAAGAGCTGAAGGCAAGCAGCCATGGATGCCAGAATCGGAATTAGAACCTAAAATCTCCCGACTGCTATTTTTCTACATGATGTGGTCATCCCTCCCCTCCCCTCCCCATGTTTCTCCATGACTTCATGAGGAATGCCATAAAGAACCCTTTTCTTCAGCCTCTCCATTCCACTCCAGTCAGTCAGGTCAGTCTTACTTTCACCTGTCCCACCTGAGCTCAGTGCCTCATCCAAGGCTTGAGCCCCCTGGGTGGTATCTGCACAGGCTTGGCCATCAGAGATCTCCAGCTCTTTTCCTGGGATGAAGAGGAGGGGCAGGTGTGTGCCTATTGCCAGATTTCTCTGCCAAAGATATGGCCTGAGATGACACCAGTCGAAGGTTAAAAGTCAAGAAGTTAGCCCCCAAGACTTGGAGCAGGGGGAGCTTTTCATGTGTGGACTCAGACTACTGATACTGAGGCCTGGATCAGCTCAAAGCATCTTCAAATGTTCAGTACTCTGGGGTTTGGAGAACTAAGGACAGGAGATCCAGGTGGAAGGCCAGGTGGTGAGGAACCTATCTAGTCAGAAGATGCCTGAAGATGGTCGGAGTGACCTAAGGGGCTTACCCTGGAATTCTCCAGTAGGCCTCTCCCATTCCCCATCAGAACAGCCATCGTCCCCCATGTCCTCTTGAGGTTCAGTCAAGGACAGGAATGCAGAGAGTGGAAGCAGCTGAGCTGTCCCTGAGAAAAGAGAACAGGAAGCCTCACTCTGGGAAGGGGAGTCAGGCATCATTCTTCTTGTGCATAGAAACATGTACATGCTTATAAACATGATTAGCATATAGGAACCATTCCCTTCCCTTCCCCCATACACATACACACAAGTGTGGGCAAATACACAAAGCCTTTGGGCCCACATGCTCCTATGCATACTCAGGTGTTCTAGTCTGAGGTTTTCCCATCTCACCTCAGTCCTCAGGAGAATCTCTCACTTGTCCAAATGTTATGGAAACCACAATCTTTCCATTAGCAAACCCTTTAGATAAATGGCAATAAAGCAAGAAAGCGCTATTCTCTCAGCAAATATTACAGAAAGGGCCTCCCTTATCTATATTAAATAGACTGATCTCTTTGGCTTCTTGCCTCACAGAGACTAAATGATTCTTGAGGTTACAATCTGCCTAGCAAAAGGCCAAGACAATGGCAAGGAGAGTCATAGGTAGGGAATCAGCTTCTTAGAATACCTCCGTTTCTCCTTTGTTGGCACAAATACCATTCAAGGAGCCCCTGATGTTCTGTCCCCAAATCAAAGAACGTTACTGCTGAAAGGAGCCTTAGATCATCCAGTCAGAGATTCTTAATCTTCTTTGTGTGATGGACTTCTATGGCCATCTGGGTAAAGCCTAAGGATCCCTTCTCAGAATGTTTTTAAATAATTCAAGGAACATTTAGGTTTCAGTTAAAGGCTAATGAAAATAAAAATGTATTTTTTCCCCATCCAAGTTCACAGAACCTCTGAAATCTATTCATGGATCACTTGAAGGCCCATGGACTCCAGGTTAAGAAACCATGATTTGTTCCAAGCTCCTTATTTTAGAGTTAAGAAAATTTAGGCGCAAGAGACAGGAAGACACTTTCCCTAGGTCACACAATTAGTTAACAGTAGAGATTCGAGGGCCTTCTAGTATCATGCTGCCTTCTGAGATGTGACTTGAAATCCTGTGGGAAGTCCCATCTGGCTACCATTCCCAGACATCGTACCACACCATCCTCTGCCACCTTCATACCCAGGGAGACCAGTGTCTCATAGTTCTCCCTCATCACATCTCGGTGAAATTCCCTCTGCCATTCTTCTAGGAGATGCCACTCATCAGCAGAGAACTTGACAGCCAGATCTTCAAAGGTCACGGGAACCTGTGGGGGAGAATCAGTCGCTAGGGAAGCTGGATGTGGCCCTATTCCTGTGCCTAGCATTGTTGATTCCTCCTTCTGGAAGACTTGAACTAGGACAGCCCCAGTTCCCTTAAAACAGTCACCTAAGATATCCTGAAAGGTAACCAAGAGTATCAAAGAGCAGTAAAAGGATTCCTTCTCTCCCTTCAAGTATCTTTCTTACATTGCTGAAATATGTGTGATGTTTCTTTGAATTTGTTGACCCCCTCCCAAATCAAAATCTTTTAATCGGAATCTTTTTTTTTTTTAATGCAAAGATTTGTGGCCTTATGGGACCAAGTAATGGTGCCTTGACCTGGTTTTATGACGTGTTCACCAAAGGTATTTCTCAAGGTCATGGAACACAATCCAAAGACAAGAGGAGCCACAGGCTAATAGAATTAATATCCTTCAAAAAAAGACCATTCATCCAACATCCATTATAGCCACTCTGCTCAAGGCTCTTTAACATTCTCCAAACAAAATTGATTTTTGATATGCTTTTTTTCCCCTTTTGGTGATTTTTTAATTATATACTTAAAAAAAAAATTTGGTTTCTTACTTTGGTTCTTAGTTCTTGTATATCCTTGTGGTAGTATACTCTTCACTGATGAAGAAGATAACTCCTCCATACCTTCAACAAGCAATTCAATCTATTTTTAAAATTCTGTTATTATTATTTGTAATTTATCATTATTTTAATTATATTATTTTTATTTCAAATTCTATTGATTTTATTTTCAGATCTATATCCCCTTTCTTCCACATGCCCTGACCTAACATGAGAAAACAAGATAAACAAAACCTATTATAGTCAAGCAAAACAAATTCACACTTTGGCTGTGTCTAAAAAAATATGTTCCAATCTGCCCTCTGAGTCCATCAGCTCTCTATCTAGAGGTGAGGTGCAGGTTTCATTATGAGTTACGTAATTAAGGCTGGTTGTTGTATTTAGCAGAGTTCCTAAATCTTTCCAAGTTGTTTGTCTTTACACTACTGCTGTTATTGTACACATTATTCTCCTAGTTTTATTCACTGCACTTTGTATCAGTTCATATACATCTTCCTAGCTTTCTCTGAAACAATCCCCTTCATCATTTCTTGTAGCACAGCAGTATTATGCCATCACGTTCAATTGATGAAGAGATGCTATAAGTATTCTGTAATAGATGGGTCCTTCTCCTCTCTCTTTGATCTTTTCAAGACATAGACCTAGTAGCACTGCCACAAAGTGTGCACAGTTTAATAACTTTGGGGGTGTATTTCCAAACAAGCAAGTTAAATTCATATGCATTTATTAAGTGCCTACTGTGTACAAAGCTCTTAGGGAGGCAGTGTGGTATAGTGGATAGAGAGCTCACCAAAAAGTTAGGAAGACAAAGAGCAGTGATAGAGGCCTGGGTCTGGAATAAGGAGGACCTAAGTTCAAATCCAGTCTTAGATACTTACTAGCTGTGTGACCCTAGGCAACTCACTCAAGCTCTGTCTGCCTCAGTTTCTTCAACTATAAATTGTGAATAATAATAGCACCTACCGGGACAGAATCACTGGCAACCACAAAGGTCCCTCCACCCACAGGCGTACAGGTCAGTGAGAGAGACTTCTGGGCTGGCTGAGAGGGGAGTGAGGTGTCTCCATAACTCAGGGCCCCTTGGAAGGCAGCAGAAGAGGCAGCAAGTGGCCAGAGGCTCCCGGAGCAGGCAGGACCTTGGGTCCATTACCTCCACATAAACCCACTAAGGGAACTGAGCCTGGGAGACAGCCCTGCCTCAACCTGAGCACCAGAACTTAAGCTCACATTGAATAGAGGCCGGCCCACTGCTGAAATCCCTGAGGCTGGGGAGCAGCATTTGAATCTCAGACCCCAAGCACTAGCTGGATGGATCGGGCGGGGGTGGAGAAGAATCTGGGAAAATGCCCAGAAAGGGGAAAAAAAAATAAGACCAAAGAAGGTTACTTTCTGGGTGAACAGATATTTTCTCCCTTCCTTTCTGATGAGGAAGAACAGGAGCCAAGGCCTCTCTGTATCCCAAACATCTGAAATTATCCAATGGGCGCAGGCCATGGAAGAGCTCAAAAAGGATTTTGAAAATCAAGTTAGACGGAGGAAAAACTGGGAAGAGAAATGAGAGAGATGCAAGAAAAGCATGAAAGACGGGTCAATACCTTGATAAAGGAGACCCAAAAAAATGCTGAAGAAAATAACACCTTGAAAAATAGGCTAACTCAATTGGTAAAAGAGGTTCAAAAAGTCAATGAGGAGAAGAATGCTTTCAAAAGCAGAATTAGCCAAGTGGAAAAAGAGGTTCAAAAGCTCACTGAAGAAAATAGTTCTCTCAAAATTAGAATGGAACAGATGGAGGCTAATGACTTTCTGAGAAACCAAGAACTCACAAAATAAAACCAAAAGAATGAAAAAATGGAAGAAAATGTGAAATATCTCATTGGAAAAACAACTGACCAGGAAAATAGATCCAGGAGAGATAATTTAAAAATTATGG
>CM053770.1:74755160-74773344 GCA_028658325.1 Potorous gilbertii
TCAAAAGACAGAACAGAAACAATGGGGGACAGGATAGGACGGAGGGAAATATAGCTAGTCTTACACAACATGACTATTATGGAAGTCATTTGCAAAACTACCCAGATATGGCCTATATTGAATTGCCTGCCTTCCCAAAGGGAATGGGTGGGGAGGGAGGGATGGGGAGAAGTTGGAACTCAAAGTTTAAGGAACAACTGTTGAATGTTGTTCCTGCTATAGGAAATAAGAAATACAGGTAATGGGGAATAGAAAATTATCTGACCCTACAGGACCAAAAGAGAAGATGGGGACAAGGGAAGGGAGGGATGATAGAAGAGAAGGCAGATTGGTGATAGGGGAAATTAGAATGCTCAGTGTACTGGCGTGGGGGGAGGGGACAAATGGGGAGAAAATTTGGAACCCAAAATTTTGTGAAAATGAATGTAAAAAGTTAAATAAATTTATATTTTAAAAAAACCGTTAAAAAAACTAGTAATAATAGCACCTACCTCCAGAACTGTTGTGAAGATCAAATGTGATGTCTGTAAAGCATTTAGCACAGCACGTGCTTGTTTTCCTGGCATTTCATACCCACATCTGGCTCTTCGTGACCCCATCCTGGGGTTCTCTTGGCAAAGATACTACAGTAGTTTACCATTTCCTTCTCCAGCTCATTTTACAGATAGGAAAACTGAGGCACACAGGGTGAAGTGTTTGAATCACAGTCAGTGTCTGAAGTTGCATTTGAACTCAGGTTTTCCTGACTTCAGGCCAGGTTCTCTACCCACTGTGCCACCTAGCTTCTAGGTACAATGTAGGTGTTATCTAATCTGACCGTGCAACATGGGAGATGCTGGCACAAGACCATTCAGCATGGCATGCCCACATCAGAAAGGGGTGCTGTGCTCCATGAGCAAAGCAGAATTGAGAAATATGAAACTTCACTTTATCATGGTGATGTCATTTTGGTTTGCTTCCATAACAAAGGACAACAACCAACCAACAGACACCTAGTAATCTCTAAATGCCTCGGGCCTTTCTTTAAGACTGAATAGCAGAAGATTTACATTATGAAAGGAAGCTTCTCAAAATGAAACCCATGGAAATC
Organism: Potorous gilbertii; assembly: GCA_028658325.1. Lineage (NCBI taxonomy): Eukaryota > Metazoa > Chordata > Mammalia > Diprotodontia > Potoroidae > Potorous > Potorous gilbertii. The sequence goes on from CM053770.1 coordinate 74,756,251, forward strand.
AAAGGGATGCCCATAACTTGGGGAATGGTTGAACAAGTTGCGGTATATGAATGTGATGGAATACTATTGTGCTATAAGAAATGATGAGCAAGTAGACTTCAGAGAGGTCTGGAGGAACTTACATGAATTGATGCTGAGTGAAAGGAGCAGAACCAGGAGAACCTTGTACACAGCAACAGCCACAGTGTGTGAGGACTATATCTGGTAGACTTAGTCCTTCACAGCAATGCAAGGACCTAAAAATTTCCCAATGGACTCGAGGCAAAATGCCTTCTACATCCAGAGAAAGATCTATGGAATTGGATTGCAGAATGAAGCAGACCATTTTCTCTTGTGTTATGTTTTGTTTTGTTTTATGGTTTCTCCCATTCATTTTAATTCTTCTATGCAACATGACTATGGTGAAAATGTATTTAATAAGAAAGTATGTTTAGAAGCTATATAGGATTGCATACCATCTCGGAAGGGAGGGGTGAGAGAGGAGGAAACGGGGCGGGGTGGGGGGGGAAGGAGGGGAAGAGAGAGGGGAAGAAAATGAAGAGGGGAAAAAATCTAAGCTATATAGAAGTGACAGCAGAAAACTGAAAACAAATAAAATAATTTTTAAAAATTAAAAAAAAATGAAACCCAGCTCCAAAGATGCTCGGTCTACAGAGGGAGACAACACATAAAACTGATGCAAGAGAATACAAGACACAAGTAAAAATAATACAAGACAAAAGTAAATACAAGACAAATAGAAGAGGACGAGGACGTGGCCAGCAGTGTGGGGTGGGGGGTGGGGGGTGGAATTAGGCAAGATTTTACATTGAATGGAGCACTCAAGCAGAGCCTGGAAGGCGACTAACAATACTCTTTGTTTGATGTTGTGATTCATTCTCCAAGAGCACTCCCGACAGCAGGAGGATGAAGTCTTGGCTGGAAAGTGAATTGAATATAAATAAGGCAGGCTGTACAAAGTCATCAGCCTCACTCTGTCCTCCAAAGTATCAGAACTCCTGCTGATGGCCCTGGATGCAGTGGGGGACCTTGGCCTTTTTTAAGCTAAGGTCTTTCCCAGGTGTCAGTTTGTCTGAGACAACACTCATTCAGTAATTAAAGGCTAGGTAAGAACTGAGGCAAAAATGGCATAATTGGACTTCACAAAAGGATCAGTCTGGGAGGGGGAACCCTTCAGAATTTCAACAATGCTCATAGGCAGAAAGAGGGAAGCCCGGGTATTAAAAAAAAAAAAAAGGGTATGGGGGGAACAGACAAGACAAGGAGACAGAAGCTAGAACAGCAAGTTCATTCAATAGCTATGAGGCCAATTTTACTAGATTGGAGAGTTTGTGAACAGAGGCAACATAAGACTGGAAAAGTAGCTAGGTGGAAATCAGATGGTAAAGGATTTTTAAGGGGAAAGGAACAGAGGGAACAAGCATTTGTTATGCCCATTATATGCCAGGCACTGTGGTGAATGCTTTTTAGATATTATCTCATTTGTTCTTGACAATAATCCAAAGAGGCAGGTACTATCACTAACCCCATTTAATAGTCAAGGAAAGGGGAAACTAGATGGCTAAGTGGACAGAGCGCCAGGCCTTAGATCAGGAAGACTCCTCTTCCTGAATTCAAATCTGGTCTCAGACATTTACTAGCTGTGTGACCCTAGGCAAATCACTTAACCCTGTTTGCCTCAGTTTCCTCATCTATAAAATGAATTGGAAAAGGAAATGGCAAAATACTCTTGTATCTTTGCTAAGAAAAGTCCAAATGAGGTCACAACTAGTTGGACACAACTGAAAAATAAACAACATCATTGAGGAAACTGAGACAGAGGTTAAGTGAGTTGCAGAGTCAGTCACACAGCTAGACTCAGGATTTGAACTCAGGTCTTCCTGACTCCAGGCCCAGCAGCCTCACTACAGATTTTGTGTTTCATCCTCTATGTCCAGTTCCCAAGCTGAGCTCCCAGGCATGCAAACTCCCAGGAACAGTGGAATATTATCAATTTGGGGGTGGGGGAGGAAACATCTGATACTGTACTGAGTGCTAACTCCTAGTTCGAGATAGTTCGTTCCACTGAGTTGCTTCAATGAAGATGACATTCTCAAATGTTTGAGATATTTTTGTTTACTTGTACTTTGGGCTAGCCAGTAATTTGTGGAACTTTGTCATTTGCTACATCATGTCTTTGTGAAGCTGGTTTTTGGGAAAATGCTGTGATAAAAAGAAGTACCAAGGGAAAATCACTGTGGAGTATGGAATGAAGGCAGAGGTAGGCAAACCCCATTCCAAAGTCTAAGAGGAAAGTCTGTGCCATGCCCGACACGGGCACAGATCCCATTAGGAAGTAGCTATGTGAGAATGAAAGAAAACAATTATTTCTTCTTTCAATTTATGTGCTATTTGTTTAATGTGTTATTTTTCTTAATGACTATTAATTTGTTAGGGCATAAATACTTATTAGGTTGCTTCGACCTAACTCCTCAATAAAAGGAGTTTTTGTTATATTTTGCCTAGGGTTGCTTCCAAAACATTACAGGGACCTTGTGAACCAAGAAAGTTTGGGAACCTATACTCTATGTAATAAGGAGCTACTGAGTGATGGAGTTCTGACTCTGGGAACCTCCTTGATTTCTCTTTGAATCTTCCCACTTAATCTGGTCTTTCATACTCTATTACCCTAGGCCTAGCCTGGTCCTCCATTGTCAGTTACCTCAGTTTGCCCCACCAGCTTCCCACCCAAGCCCATCATGTCTGATACCTCCCAATGGCCTCCAGCTGTTTCCCACCCTTGATTTCATCACTAGTTATCCCAGTCTCATCAAGATCCTCCTTCGACCTTCCTCCCAGACTACTAGACCACCTCTAGATCTTTCCCACGGACTCTGTATTAAGTTCCATCTTGCCTCCATGAAGGCACTCAGTTTCAATCCAGCTTTGACTCTGTCTAGCTGAGATTCTATCTGGCCCACTTATCAATACAAGTGTCACAAATGGCAAGGTTCCTTAAGAGTCAACCCAATATGGTGAACCCTTAATAAACTTTGTTTTACTTTGGCTAGAAGAAGTCTTGAGTCAAATTCATTCGGCAGGACTTGGAATGTCAGTGTTTTGGGGTCCTGAGCACCCCCAGACCTCAACATAAGCAGGGGAATGGCATGGTCAGACTTGTGTTTTAGGATTATCAATCTGACAGCTATGTAGAAGATGGATCTCTACATCCATCATACAGCTGTGTAGCGAGAGCTCTCAGGTTATTGCCACAATCCAAGGGAGAGATTATGACAGCCTGAATCACAGTGTATGACTGGATAGAAGAGGATGGATGCAAAAGATGTGCTGAAGGTATGATTGATATGGGCCTGGAAAATGACTCCCCTTGACTTCTCGACCTGCACAGTTCCTTCCTGCATCTTTCATGAGATCTTCCAAAGATGATCTACTCTCCATCCTAAATACATTCCTCTAGTTCTTTGAATTTTTCATGGATGTTCATGGAGCACGCAGGCTGTCCATCTTTTATTTTTGTCCTTTACTCTCAAGATGTAGCTAACCCACTGCCTTTTCTGGTCAGAAGCACCCTTGGTGAGCTTCCAATTATCTGTTGGGGAAGTGAAGAGAACATGAGGACAGTCACTGAATTGAACCTGCAACAGGTCATTTCAGCTCCCAAGTGGATGAGAATCCGAAGCAGTGAAGCAGCAATTCAGGCCACAGAACAATCTGCAATTCAGATTCTCCATAACCCACCTGAACCCAATGTTCTTAATCACTCACATCTTCCTACTGTTCTTCCACACCTATCCTGAGCCTCTTTACTACCCTCCTTCCTCTCCCCCACCCCCAAAAATCTGATCCTATTCCCAGTCCTTCAAAAGCCTTTCTCTTCTGTATCTTTCTGAAGTCAATCCAGTCTTCAAAAACCAAGGTCAACCCCTACTTTGTTCACAACTGCCCTAGTGCATGATGATCTCTCCTTCCTGGAGATACTTTCAGTAGGTACCACACATTTTGGCCCAGAATCTATCCTATCCTGTTCCTCTACTTAAACTGTGACTCGTTTCCCAGGGAAGGATGCTTCTAATGATCATCACTGCCATTTATATTAATTTAACAAATAAAGATACTATAATAATGTAACTATGGTGAAAATACTGACTGAGAAGTCACATGATGTAGTGGAAGACTTCAGTTCAAGTTTCCCTGATGACACATACTGGTCCCCATCTCTGACAGATTGGCTATGTGATGCTGAATAAGCTGCTCATCCCCCAAGGGAATGACCTAAAACAGGAGTGGGAACCTGTAGCCTCAAGGCCATATGTGGCCCTCTAGGTCCTTAAGTGTAGCCCTTTGACTGAATCTAAACTTCACAGAACAAATTCCTTTAATAAAAGGATTTGTTCCATAAAACTTGGACCCAGTCAAAAGGCTGAACCCAAAGGACCTAGCGAGGTCACAGATTCCCTACTCCGGATCTAAAACTACAAGTTAAAAAACAATGGTAATGCTAAAAGTGGATTTTTAAGAGTTGAGTGGTCTATTAAGAATAGATATAACTAACTCCATTTTGTTCTGTATTTGCCATTTTTACCATATTTGACTTCTGCAAGTACCTTAGGGCCAGCCCAAGGACTCATCATGCAGTGGAGAGAGTACTGGGCTTGGAATCAGGAAGATTCTTTGTGAGTTCAAATCTAGCCTCAGACATTTACTAGCTGTGTGACCCTGGGCAATAATAACCCTATTTGCTTCTTCAGTTCCTTATCTGTAAAATGAGCTGGAGAAGAAAATAGCAAACCACTTGAGTGTCTTTGCCAAGCAAACCCCAAAATGGGGTCATGGAGAGTGGAACATAACTGAAAAATAACAAATGGTCCCCTTTAATTTGGAGCAACTGGCTATACTAACAAGGATACATTCCTTCTTTATCTCCTGTAACTTGTGATATACATTCTCCTTAACAAGCATATCTTTTATTCTTCTTATAACCAGCTGCATTGCAACAAGCAGCTGGTTTTTTTCTTTGTCTCATGAAATGCATAAATATTACCAATCAAATTGTAAGAGGCACACTTCTCCATCCACTTGCTAGTGAACTGTGTCTCACTATGAGTGAATAAACTGCAGTGATAGTCTCTGGCTCATTCTGGCTTATGAGCACAGGCTAGTCAATGGACCTAATGAAAAATCATGTAACGGTGATACGCATTGGTAGATGGTATTTCCTCACTGAGAGATTACTAAAACAATGAAATCACAGGTCTGGACCACCTCACCCCCCTAAACAATTCTTAATTGCATCTTTAAAGCACACCCTCCTCCCCTTTAAGAATTTGGGGGGGGGGGAAGCCAAGAGGGTGGAGTAGAAAGACACACATACTCTAGCTCTTTACCCACAGCCCATAAAATAGCTGTAAAAAATGACTCTCAACAAATTCTAGAGCAGCAGAAGTCACAGAACAATGGAGTGGAGGAGATTTCCAGTCCAAAGTAACCTGGAAGGCTGACAGGAAAGGTCTGTTGCACCTGGACTTGGGGTAAACCACAGTCCTGCCTTAGCCTCTAACAAGGGAGCAGGGTCCTCCCCTAGCCACGGCCCCAGGTGGCACCCTGGGGGTGGGGGAAGGTGGCAGCAGCAGGCATTGTTTTAGCCTCAACATAAAGCCCCTGGGGGAATTTAGCAGTTGATCTGAACCTCAGCCCCCAGCCAGGTGGGGAATAAACTCCTCTCCCTGGATTGTGCTACCTTGGAGGAGCTGAGAATTTATAGCCTCCAGAATATACCCTATTCTTGATAAAGGACCCAAAAGTCAAGTAACTGGTTGGGAAAATACCCAAAAAAGGGAAAAAAAATAAGACTATAGAAGTTACTTTCCTGGTAAACAGGTATTCTCTCCCATCCTTTCAGATGAGGAAGAACAATGTTTACCATCAGGGGAAGACATAAAAGTCAAGGCTTCTGCATTCAAAACCTCCAAAATAAATATGCAATGATCCCAGGCCATGGAAAAGCTCAAAAAGGACTTTGAAAACCAAGTAAGAGAGGTGGAGGAAAAACTGAGAAGAGAAATGAGAGCAATGCAAGAAAATCATGAAAATCAAGTCAACAGCTTGATAAAGGAGACCCCCCAAAAAATGCTGAAGAAAATAACAGATCCAGGAGAGACAACTTAAAAATTATGGGACTACCTGAAAGTCACAATCACAAAAAGAGCTTAGACATCATCTTTCATGAAATTATCAAGGAAAACTGCCCTGTCATTCTAGAACCGGAGGGCAAAATCAATACTGAAAGAATCCACCGATCACCTCCTGAAAGAAATCCACAAAGAGAAACTCCTAGAAATATTGTAGCAAAATTCCAGAGCTCCCAGGTCAAGGAGAAAATACTGCAAGCAGCTAGAAAGAAACAATTTGAGTATTGTGGAAAATACAATCAGGATAACACAAGATCTAGTAGCTTTTACATTATGGGATTGAAGAGCTTGGAATATGATATTCCAGAAGTCAAAGGAACTAGGATTAAAACCAAGAATCACCTACTCAGCAAAACTGAGTATAATACTTCAGGGGAAAAAATGATCATTCAAGGAAATAGAGGACTTTCAAGCATTCTTGATGAAAAGACTAGAGCTGAAAAGAAAATTTGACTTTCAAACACAAGAATCAAGGGATGCATAAAAAGATAAACAGGAAAGAGAAATCAGAAGGGACTTACTAAAGTTGAACTGTTTACATTCCTACATGGAAAGATAATACTTGTAACTCTCGAAACTTTTCTCAGTATCTGGGTAGTTGGAGGGATTACACACACACACACACACACACACACACACAGCACAGGGTGAGTTGAACAGGAAGGGATCACATCCAAAAAAATAAAATTAAAGGGTGAGAGAGGAATACATTGGGAAGACAAAGGGAGAAATGGAATGGGGCAAATTATCTCTCAAAGAAGAGGCAAGAAAAAGCTTTCCAATGGAGGTGAAAAGTGGGGAGGAGAGAGGGAAAAAGTGAAGCTTACTCTCATCACATTTAGCTCAAGGAAGGAATAACATGCACATTCAATTTGGTATGAAAATCTATCTTACACTACAGTAAAGTAGGGGAGAAAGGGATAAGCAGGGTGGGGGGGGATGATGGCAGGGAGGACAAATGGGAGGAGGGAGCAATTATAAGTAAACAGCCTGGGGAGGGACAGGGTCAAAAGACAGAATAAAATAAATTAAAAAAAGAGAATACAAGAAATGGGGAGCAGAATAGGATGGAGGGAAATGTAGTTAGTCTTATACAACATGAGTATTATGGAAGTCATTTGCAAAACTACACATATATAGCCTATATTGAATTGCTTGCCTTCTCAGTGGGGATGAGTGGGAATGGAGGAAGGAAGATAAGTTGGAACTCAAAGTTTTAGGAACAAATGTTGAGAACTGTTTTTGCACACAATTGGGAAATAAGAAATACAGGTAATGGGGTATAGAAATTTATCTCGCCCTACAGGACAGGAGAGAAGATGGAGATAAGGGAAGGGAGGGGTGTTAATAGGGAGGGCACCTTGGTGGAAGGGGCAATCAAAATGCAAGGTGTTTTTGGGGTGGGGGAAGAGAATAGATGGGGAGAAAATTTGGAACTCAAAATTTTGTGGAAATGAATGCTAGAAACTTAAAACAAACAAATAAATAAGAATTTCACCTGAACCCTTTGGCCTATGTATCATCAGAGCCCAGAAGCTGTTGGGTACTTGGTGGTCGTGAAGTCTATTAACCTCAATATTTATGTAAACAAGATACAGAGTGATGTAGATCAAAGACAATATATATTTCCAGTTCAAAAAGGAAAGCTGCCAACTAATGATAATTGCTAGACTCACACTGTCCACTCAACTTTAGTCCCTTCTAAATTGGACCGTGCCAATGGCTTCTAATGGGTGTCCCTGCAGTCAGCCTGGCTCTCCTCTAGTCCTACAAAACTACCAACCTGGCATTCCTAAACCCAAGACAGAGAGCTAGTCACTCTTCTTTCCAAGAGGCTAGAGGGGTCACCTAAGGCAAGGAAGATGAATTACAAAACCCTCAGTTTTGCATTTAAATAACAAATGAAGATTTGCAGGTCACTTTACATATCTTATCTTACAGAAACCTTTCCCCATTGGGCTAAAGTCAATTCGGGGAGATTATATTTTACTCCCCATCAAGTACAGCACCTCCAGCAGAACTGGCTGGCCTACTGCTTACCAAAGAAAGCACATCTCTCAGTCATGCACAGGGTTTCCCCCAACAAAGCAACACCCCACCTCCTCTGGCCTCTGGGAGCTCCCAGCTCTCCTCAAGGCTCAATTCAAGGGCTGTCCCCTTGAAGAAGCCTTTTGTGATTCATCTTCACCCCCAAATCATTTGGTATTTTTTTCATCCATGAACACATTGTAACCTCAAGCCCTTCCCACCGTCTGTAAAATGTAAGCACTTCCAGGCAGTAACTGTCCAGTTTTTGTATTTGAATCTCTAGAGCTAGCACATAGTAGGGGTTTAGCAAAAGCTTGTTGATGACACTTACCTCGATATAGGATGTCTCAAAAGTCTTAGACTTCAGCTTTTAACAGCTTGGCACTACACTAAAACTTTTGGGATGTCCCATATTGTGCTTTGTGGCCTGCAAAATGCTGCTTCCCTCACACCAGCCTCATGGAGGCAGATAGTGTAAGGTTATTATCTCAGTTCTGCAAATGAGGGGAGTGAGCCCAAGAGCTGCCCAAGACAGTCACAGCACGGATTTTTAAAAGACCCAGATCCTATAACTATTTTTCTCTTCCTCATTCTTTTCTTTCTATAACACAATTCAGTAACTAAAACTACAAAGTAACACTAAAGTTACCAAAGAAGAGATGCAGGTACAGCTATTAATTCAGTTACTTTTAAAATGTACCTTTTAAAAATAAAAACCTAATTCTAAACCTGGACACTTCCTTAAACCTTCACAATCTAGGACATGATCTAGGCCACTTCCTAGCTATCCAGTCTTCTTTGAATCCTTTACAGATTCTGTGGTCCAATGACACTGGCCTCCTGACTCCTTGAACAAGACACTCCACCTCCCCACTTTCTGAATGTTTCATGGACTCTCCTCTAAAGAATTCAATCTGCACCTGCATCTCCAGAGATGGCTTCATCCACAGCTAAAATCTCATCTTCCACAAGAAGCTTGTTCTGGTCCCCCAAATATTATTGCCTTTCTTCTGAGGTTATCTCCAATTAGTCCAGTATAGATCTCATTTGTACAACCTTATTTGCAAGTTGTCTCCCCCATTATAAAAGGCTAGGAATTGTTTTGGTCTTTCTTTGTATGCCTAGCAGGTAACACAGAGGTGGACACAATTTCACCTTGGAGAACAAAGGCCAAACAACAATAATAAAAATACAGTATTTGTTGACTTGACTTGTCCATTAGTAATATCTGATATCGGAGCCATCTCCCAACTCTACCTGTCATCCTTTTGACTGTATTCTAACAGCCAAAACATCTCCCTGGGCTAGGCCATTCAAATCTTACACTGACAATGACATAGAAGCAGATGCATCCTCTGGGTCTAAGTTATAGCATCACAGATTTAGAACTGGAAGGGATCTTAGAGGTCACAGAATCGAACCTGATTATACAAATGAGGCAACTAAGGTCCAGGGGTTAAATGATTTGCTCAGGGTAACACAGAAAGTAAATGACAAAGTTGATATCTGAACCCTGGTCCTCCAGTTCCATTTCAAATCTGGAGTGCTGCCTACCTTCTCCCCACTTAGTGCCAGATAACCCCACTAAAAGTCTGATTTCCTTTTAACCCATTTAAAAGTTTTACCAACTTAGATAGGGTACATATGTTCTTTTCACTTATAAGCAGCCTTCAGTAGGCACTTAATAAATGTTTATTGACCATATTTTTTCTCTAGGTCCATTTCATCTTTCTGAGAGTGTCAGTTTTCTCATCTGTAAAAAATGAGGATAATGCCACTTGCACAGTGAGGGTTGTCATAGGGAACACATTTACTGTCAGACTTGAGAACCTGCTTTATTTTTTCAGGAAGATCTCACTTTAAGGCTTAAGAGGAAGCCCCATTATGTGTCAAGATAATGGCACATAGTGTCAGGGGGAAAAATTGCAGAGAAACTTAGACCCAGAGGATGCATCTGCTTCTATGTCATTGTCAGTGTAAGATTTGAATGGCCTAGCCCAGGGAGATGTGGAAATAACCAAGGACATATTGATAGGTTCTGATGCCAATCATACCCATCAACAAGAAGAAACATTTTCATAAGTGGTTTATTATGTGTTCAGAGCACTGACTCATGGTATCTAAATGACCACTCAGGGCCAAAATGTTCTCATAACTCTGATAGTCTCTAGTTATATCTATAAGAAAGATACAATTGGAAATTTACAGATGCCAAAAAGGAAAGGTAAGGATTTACATTTCAAAGGTAAAACTGATAGCCAACAAATGGAAAGAAAGAAAGTTTACTGTCAAAGATACAGAAGGGAAAAATTTACATCAGCTCAAGTTGTAAACTGATCAACAAACCTAGAGAGGATTTGCTCTGGAATTTACCATCAGCAGGGAAATATTTATGATAAAGCTGAGCCAGAAATTCTTTTATTCTTAGCCAGTTAATCATCTGGGTGAAATTTTTGGAGGTCTCAGCTAAATTCCACACTATAAGGAAAGCTTCCAGAAGTTCTGATTTTCTTTGCAAATAAAACTGCTGTACTAAAGCCAATAGAAAGAAAATTAAAAACTTTTATGACAAGGTTCTACATTAGGTGTTAGGCAAAGTTTATATTCTTTAGAAAACAGTTGTGAAAATACTTAGATGGACAAGATATCTCAGTTCTTGTGGAAATGACGAATATCTATCAAAAGGATGGGGAAAGGAGGACCTCAACTACACACTGGCCAATTCTGTCCAGAATTCTCAGCAACCTGCAATGGGGGAGGCACTCACTCTAGCCATTTACGAGGGTATTATGGGATGGGCTTCATATATAGTTAAAAGAACAGAAGGAAGCTAAAAACAACTATCATGGGCCTCTGGATGAGGGTAGGAGAAGACTTTCAAAGAAGGGATCTGGATGAACCACATCACTGTGGGAGTGTCAGAAGTCATAAAAGATGTCTTACTAGACCTTTGTTCAATGAAGTGGTCCATGGCGTAGTGTGAAGAGTGCTGGATTTGGAGCGGGAGGACTAGCTTTGTCACTCATCTGAATGACCTCAGCAAAGTTATTTATCCTCTTGGGACCTCAGTTTCCTCATTTGTAAAGTGAGGGGGTTTACTAAAAGGTTTTTAAGGCCCCTTCTAGATCTTTGTCACTAGACAAGCTGTTTTCCCTCAGCTTCGCTGGGATTAGGTTGGCAATAAAGCCAATAAATATTCAATGAAAAGTCTCAACCTCTACATCCTTCCTTACCTTCTGGTCCATAAGTTTTAGTTTTTGTGTGTGTGTGTGTCCTCGACCCCTCTGACAGTCTGATGAAACCTACAGATTCCTATTAAATGCATAAATGAAAATACAAAGGATCATAAGGGAAACCAACTCTATTGAAATAAAGTAGTGAATTTGTTTCCCATCTAAGTTCAGAGACCGCCTTGAACTCTATCCAGGGTTCATAATCTCACATTAAGATAGTGAAAATCATGAGGGCAGGGACTATCTTTTGCCTCTTTTTTTTAATCTCTGTTGCATGGCACATTTTAGATGCTTAATAACATGTTTATTGACTGCCTAGATGATCTAAGGCAGGGGTGGGGGGTACCTGTGGGTCTCAAGATCATGTAAGGCCCTCTAGATCCTTAAATGCAGCCTTTTGACTGAGTCCAAGCTTTACAGAATAAATCCTTTTGTTAAGGAAATTTGTTCAGTGAAGTTTGGATTCAGTCAAAGGGCAGCACTTGAGGGCCTAGAGGGCCACATGTGGCTTAGAGGCTGACGGTTCCCCACCCCTGATAAGGTCTCCTGTAGCTCTATATTTCCTCAGTCTTTGAATTCTGGTGAGGATGAAGGGAGAGGGTCAAGGAGAGCTGGGAAACAAGCATGTTTTGCTTATGGCCAGCAGTACCTGTTGTTGAAGCTACCCCAGCCCAGTCAACCAGAATGATTCAAACGCATCCCGAGCTGTGTTGGCACTTCTGCCCTGACCTCCCAGGACACTATCACCACCAAGGCCAGGCAGAGGAAACAAGCAAGCTTCTGTGCTTTCCAAGGTGAGCCTGCTGCCAGCTGTTCTCCAGATGTGAAATGACCCTTCCAATCAGAGACTTTCTAATGTGGCACATGAGGAAAATGGAGCCCAGAGGTTAAGTGGCAGGCCCAAAGTAACACAGGAGATAAATGGAAGAGCCAAGATTTTGAACCACAGTTAATTCTAACCTTTGATCCCAAATATGGAATGAATCTTTGTACCATGGCACATTGTTGTCACTTTTTCATGGAAAATGTCTTTTTTCTGACACACAGACTAAGTCACCCCCTTGATATAGTCCTTAAAAGGCTCATTCCAGGGTTCTTGCAACCATACAAACTCATTTCCTTTCCCTTTCCTCTTTCTCAACCTAAATCTCTTAGAGGAGGAGAACCCTCCTCAGTGAATGGGAAGGTGTCAGAGAATGGACACTGTGTTGAAATTCCTGGGGAGAATAAAAGAGCAAATGAGGCCTGAGGTACTAGATACTGTTTTGTCATTCAAAAAACATCTATTAAGTGTTTACTATGTTCCAGGGACTGTATCAGGAATAAGAAGAAAGGTGAGGTTAATGTCCCTGCCCACAACGAGCTCACATTCTAACAGGAGAGATGACATGAGAATAAATATATAGAGAGAATATATGATAATAAATAATACTATTAATAACAAATAAGGTAAATTTAATCATTTAAATAATAAAAATATGAGAATATGAGAGAGAGAGAGAGAGAGAGAGAGTGTGTGTGTGTGTGTGTGTGTGTGTGTGTGTGTGTGTACGTGTACCAGAAATGGAAGGCAATCTCAGAGGGAAAGCTTGGACTAGTGAGAATAGCCTAGTCAGGTTTTGGAGATTCATCTGAACTTGCTTTCTTGGATATCGGTATTATTAGCCTAACTTAAATGAGATGACATTAGTAAAATGCCAGAGCCTGGTACGTAACAGATGCTTAAGAAATACTCCCTCTCCTACCCCTTCACCTAAACCTTAAGAGATTACTGTTCTAGCTCTTCCTCAAAATTATCTGCATGTGGAACAGCTCACCTCCTTCTCAGTGATTTTCTCTTATCATGTCTATGTTCTAAGTGTTCTATGGTGATAATCATTTAATATAAATTTTGGACTTCAATAAGGGCCCAAGCCTGAACTAATCAATCAGACTGCTTTGCTTCTCTCTAAAAATGCCCTTTCCTGTGTCAGCAGTTTCAAAGACCTGTTTATGACAAGATGCCTGCAACCAGAGTGGTGGGATTTTTCCTTATCTTGTATAAGAGACACATGCCATATAGAGCAAAGTCAGACATCCTGGAATCATAAATTCCAACTGACGCTACTTTGTTAATTGTCTTGTCTCACTGAATTTACAACTTATTCAACTAAGAAAGTTCCTTTCTCACAGTTGAGTGTATTTAAGCCAGGTCATTCTTCCATCAGTCAGTCAGAAAGGCTAATGAGGTCAAGGTCATGGGGTTTTATTCCAAAGGACTATTCTCTCAGGCCATACAGCATACTTCTAAGTCTACTTCAGGCGATATCTTTAACTCTGATCATAGAGTGCCCCTTAACACACTTGACTCAGTCAGATCTTTAACGCTTATCAATCCATCCTAGAAATGCTTGCCCTGAGTCACATGTTGATGGAAGGATGTCTAGCTTAGCACATTCCTGCAATTGAAGAAACAACTCTAAGGGCTCATCTTTTTAAAAGAGGAGTCAAGGAGCATTCTTCCAATCTTTTCTACCCCAAGAAACCCTCCTCTCAAAAGCTGTAGATCATGGCTGAGGCTAATCAGGTCTTCGGCCCCTCAAAATCAAAATGTGGGGTCAGACATCACTTTACCCCCATTACTGACCCCAGATAGCTGCTCCCCTACTTTAATCTCTCCTCCATCCCTCAATAGAGGCATAGCTACTATGACTGCTCTTCAATCCAGGAACGGGAGGAATTATTTAGTCTCAAACCGACCCCTTCCATCAAACTCCAGGGCCCTTTTCTTTACCTTTCAAAACTGCCTACACATAGGCACACCTTTACGCATCCTTCCAGTGGCTTATCGCTGAACTCCAAGCTCTCGGTTTTATAAACTCATTCTCAGTCCGGTATCTCAGTAACCAGCCTCCCACCCCCTCATCTCTGATATTTCTCAGCCTGTGTTTTGGGGGAAGGAGTAGAGAGGAGAGTGCAGAGAAGTGACTGCTTAAACCTAACCATGAATTTCTGGTGCATAGGGAGAGATTTTAGAGGAGCAGGATGTCTCCGGGAGGCTCCTCTGGACTTCCTCTTTCAAACCACGCGGGATTCAGTCTTCGAATAGGGCCGCAGCCTGCCAAGGACCCCACGTCCACAGAGCTGGGGAGCAGGAGAGAAGGGCTCAGCCGGGTGCACGATCTCGCGGGCTGTCCCAGCAGGGTGGAAAGTTTGATAGAAGGTGCAGTGCGTCCCAGCCCTGGCCTCTTCCCCTAAGGGGACAAGGGACGAAGCCCTACTGGCTGGTCGGGCGTCTCCATCCCCGGGGGTTTCCTCACTTGGTACACGGCCTGGGGGGAGGGAGGAGGAGGATAGAGGGTACAGGCTGCCGTCCCACCCCACCCCCAACAGCCATGCACACCCAGCCTTACCTGGAGAGCCATCACCGCCGAGGGCAGCCTCCCCACTGACTTGCCCTGGGGGCCGAGGCCAGGAATCCCCCGCACCCCAGCCGCCAGGCCTTTGTCTCCCCCAAGACTTGGCGGGGAAGGGAGGGGGCGTCTGTCCGTCTGCTTGTCTGGCCGTCCCACCCCTTCCAGGGAACTGGGCTGTGCAGTGCAGGGGACGATGGCCGAATGGCAGAGCAGGAGACCTGAGCCCTGGGGGAAGGGCTGCCCGACCCCGCCGGTAAGGGGCCGTCCGGGAGGAGCGCAGGGGGCTCGGGGCGGCCTCGGAACACCGGGCTGGGGGAGCGGTGCCCGCTCCGGGTGCCGGGGGCGGGAGGGGAGGGTCTGGGAGCCAGCAGCTCTCCTCCAGCTGACGGCCTCGCCGGCTGGACCCGCCTCCCACCCCGGCCTGGCGTCCCTGGGAGTTGTAGTTCCATCCCCCACGTCTCCGGAATGCCTGTCTGGGGGCCGCCTCCCTGGTGAAAGAGAACTACAGATCCCAGAAGCGCCCGAGGGCGCCGTGAGTGTCAGGGCGGAGGACACGTGGGGCCGCTGGTCCCGCCCGCGGGCGGGGCGCGGAGGAGCCGGGGGCGGGGCGCGGAGGAGCCGGGGGCGGGGCGCGGAGGAGCCGGGGGCGGGGCGCGGAGGAGCCGGGGGCGGGGCGCGGAGGAGCCGGGGGCGGGGCGCGGAGGAGCCCAACGCGGTGCCTGCTGACCGCCCCTCCGGCTTGGGTCCTCCGCGGTCTGGGTCCACGCCGTAAGAGGCGGCTGCAGGAGCCAGACCTTGGCCGGCCAAACCCAGACGTAGCCCAGGTCGGTCCGAGGTCTGACCCCGCAGCCTCTCCCTGCCGTCAGCCTGGTACCCAGTGCCCTTCCTGCCTTCTTCTCACCGCCTACACAGGCGGTACAACCCCGCAGGGCACCGGGAGGCCCTATTTGCCAGCGAAGAGTAAAATCCCACCGGTAGAGCTCTGTGCAGATATTTCCGGGAGACTAGCGCCGGTGCCTGTCCTAGACGAGACTGAAAAGTCCCTCCTGCTTTTCAGACTTCCCTGGCGGGACTTAACGGAAAGAGGGTTAGACTCATCGGGCACCTGTCCTGTCTGTACCTCTCCTCTGGGGTTGTTAGAGGGACCTGCGTGAGCTGCTTTCTGAGGGAACCCCAAGTCGGGCTGACTGAAAGCATGCTCTGCTCATGACCGATGAGGACCAGACGCTGTCTTGCTTAATGGCATTTCTCTGGTTCTTTTACGGATACATGCTCTTCTTGTTACGACATCCCCTCGTTTATGGGTGACAGAAACCAGACGTTCTGGGAGCACTCTCTCGTTCTATGGAAATATAATTTTGGCTGAGTCAGAAAGGCAGTGGGAACACTCCTTTGCTCTATGGATGTCTAATCTCCTTCAACCAACAGTTTTTTGATTCTCAGTTTCCCCCAGAATCCCATACATGTAAGTTTCTGCTAACTTATACAGCATAAACAGCACTTATATGAACTAATTTTATTTGTCTCTTTTTAGACCAAATACCAAAGGTTGACAGGATAAAATGAGATAATAGTTGTAAATGGCTTAGCACAATGCCTGGCACTTAGGAAGCACTATATAAATATTAGCTATTCTGATGATGATGATGATGATGATGCTTTTTATGGGAAATGAAACAAGGAGGGTACAGCTAGACCACAGGATAGAAAACTAACAGACCGCATCTTCATATATCAGACAACTGACTGAAAGGTGTAGAGAATATTACACTCCACTGAGTTTATTATTTGTTGACAATAAAAAACCATCTGTCTCAGGGAGAACAAAACAAGCTTCAAGGCTCTCTACCAAAAAGGTGTCTTCCATGCAAATGTAAAAACCATGTAAGATTTCTCTTTTTTTCTACTTTTTTAAAAGTTTAGTTTTAGCATTCATTTGAAAAAATATCTTTGAATTTCAAATTATTTTCCGTCCTCTAGCCCCTCCCATTAAGAAGGTAATATGATATCCATTACACACGTGAATTCATGAAAAATATATTTCCATATAAATCACATGCAAAATGTCTTTTTAAAAAATTTATATATTTAAGTTTTCAACATTCATTTCCACAAAATTTTGGGTTCCAAATTTTCTCCCCATTTGTCCCCTCCCCCACTCCAAAACACCAAGCATTCTAATTTCTCCTATCACCAATCTGCCCTCCCTTCTAATATCCCTCCCTTCCTTTATCCCCATCTTCTCTTTTG
>CM053770.1:74773844-74807438 GCA_028658325.1 Potorous gilbertii
TTTTGTGATTTCTTGGTTTCTCAGTCATTGGCCTCCATCTGTTCCATTCTAATTTTGAGAGAACTATTTTCTTCAGTGAGCTTTTGAACCTCTTTTTTCATTTGGCTAATTCTGCTTTTGAAAGCATTCTTCTCCTCATTGGCTTTTTGAACCTCTTTTGCCAATTGAGTTAGCCTATTTTTCAGGTGTTATTTTCTTCAGCATTTTTTTGGGTCTCCTTTATCAAGCTGATGACCCGTTTTTCATGCTTTTCTTGCATCTCTCTCATTTCTCTTCCCAGTTTTTCCTCCACCTGTCTAACTTGGTTTTCAAAATCCTTTTTGAGCTCTTCCATGGCCTGAGCCCATTGGATATCTATTGCAGAGGCCTTGACTTCTATGTCTTTCCATGATGGTAAGCATTGTTCTTCCTCATCAGATAGAAAAGGAGGAAACATCTAATCACCAAGAAAGCAACCTTCTATGGTCTTATTTTTTTTCCCTTTTCTGGGCATTTTCCCAGCCAGTTATTTGACTTCTGAGATTACTCTGCACCCCCGCCTCACCTCTAGATTCGCCCAGCTTGTGCTTGGGGTCTGAGATTCAAATGCTGCTCCCCAGCCTCAGGGCTTTCAGTGGTGGGCTCAGCTGCTATTCAGGGTAAGATTAAATTCAGGTTCTCAGGGGGGGGCAGGGCCTCCCCACAGGGCTCAGTTCCCTCAAGGGGTTTATGAGGAGACCTTCAGTAATGGACCCTGCTCCGGGAGCCCCTCTCTGCCATAGCCTCTGCTGCTGCCTCCCGAGGGGGCCTGAGTTATGGAGACACCCTGCCCCCCTCTCAGCCAGCCCAGAAGTCTCTCTCACTGACCTGTAGTGCCTGTGGGTTGAGGATCTTCGCAGCCACTGGAGATTCTGTCCCTGAAGCCTGCTTGGATCTGCTCCTCTTGGTGCTGTGTGGCCAAGGCAGGACTGGGCTCCACTCTGGTGCGGTGTGCGATGGACCTTTGGTGTTGGTTTTTCAGGGCTCTCTGGAACAGAAATCTCCTCCACTCAGTTGTTGTGGGGCTTCCACTGCTCCAGAATTTGTTGGGAGTTCCTCTTTCCAGGTAATTATGGGCTGTGGGTTTGATGGGGTTCAGACTCTGGGAGCCTCCTTGAGCTCCCCTTGAATCTTGCCAGTTAATCTGGCCTTTCTTACTCAAATCTAATCTTCCCATTTGTGCTGGCAGTTTCAGGAAGCACATGGGCTTTTCATTATCATTTCAGGTCTCTGTTGCACTCCCCACCCTTGATCCCAACAAAACCCCATTCCTCAGGCTGCTGACCACTCCCATCAAGATCTGTATCCATTTCCATACTGCCCCTATCAAGATCTCTGGATTGCCCCACCTGCTTCCCACCTAGGCACCCCCTAGTCTGCCTCCTAGGCTGTCTCGTGATAGCCTCCAGGTGTTTCCAGCCTTTGACCCTCCTTGGACCTCTCAAGATCCTTCCTAAACCCCTCCTCCCATCACCCTGGACTACCATACCACCCCCCAGATTCTTCCTATACTCTTTTCTGTATTTAAGTCCCACCTTGCCTCCCTGAAGGCGCTCAGATTCAATCCAGTTCAGACTCTGTCTAGCTGGGATTCCATCTGGCCCGCTTGTGAATACAAGCGTTACAAATGCTTAGGCTCTGTAAGAGGCAGCCCAGTTAGGCAAATCCTTAATAAACTTTGTTTTCTTTGGCTTTGAGAAGGCTTGAGTTGAATTCATTTGAGCATGACCCAGACTGTCCATATTTTGGGGTCCCTTCATGCCATAACCTCATCAGGTTCGGAGCTAGCATATGTGAATCTTTCTACTCTGCCATCTTGGCTCCTCCCAAAAATTTCTTAAAAGACATATAAACAGAAATAGCTTTGATCTGTTTGTCAACCCTGAACAAAGCATAAGCCAGGGAGTCAAAGATGTTTGACATTTGATGTCCAGTGCAGATCCCAAATAGAAGAAAGGATAGCCTCTTAGGCACCCAGCCGAGTTTAGGAAGGTTATGCCTGAATATCATGATAGAGAATTCCCATTGGTCCTTGCCCTTCTCCTTCCTCTCCAAGGACAAGATTGGAAAAGAAGACAAGAGATAACACTGGTAAATATTAGTATGTGAAGGGTCAATCAAACATACCCCTAGGGAGTTCTAGTTCACACTCTGTGCATACTTCTGAATTCTTTGCAAATTGTAAAATCCCCCAGATGCTCCAGTCTGTGGATAGCATTGTGCTGATTGCATGAATCCCCAGAATACAATAGAACCTCTTCAATGAGGTCTCTAAACACTCAAAAGAGATTGGTTTAATAATCCACACAGAAAAAGCAAAATGGATGAAAATATCTGTCATTAACACTAGGACATGCAAGCTATATGGGTAATCCATTGAGTTGGTTTCTCACAACATTATCTCTTAGACACGCACTTCAACTGGACCCAGAACTGAATAAGGGGAAGAGAATTACTCCTTCAAAAAGACTGTCCCATGTATGTGTTAAGATCACAAAAGATTCCTTAAGAAAGGTAACCATAGAGATAAATATTCAATGAAGCTCTGAGTGTCACTATTGAATTAGGCATATAAAACAGGAAGACATGTTCACCAAAGGCACTAGCTATTTTTATCAACCAATCAATCAAAATTTGTTAAATACCTACTATGTGCTAGGCATTTGCTAATCACTAGATTGAAAAAGGGGCAAAAAAAAAATAGCCCCTCAACTCAACGAGTTTACAATCTAATGGGAGCGATAACATGTAAGCAAATATATACAAAACAAGCTATGTAAAGGATGAAATAGGAAATAATTAACAGAGGGTAGGCACTGGAATGAAGAATAGTCAGAGAAGGCTTCCTGTAGAAAGTGGGATTTTATTAGGGGCTTAAAGGAAGTCATGGAGGTCAGTAGTCAGAGCAGAAAAAAATGTTCCAGGCATAGGGAACGGCCAGAGAAAATGTCTGGAGCCAAGAGATGGAGAGTCTTATTCATGGAACAGCCAGGAGACCAGTGTCACTGAATTGAAGAGTAAATATTGGGGAGTAAGGTAGAAAAAAGACTGAAAGATAGGAAAAGATTAGGTTACAGAGGGCTTTAAATGCCAGGCAGAACATTTTCTATTTGCTTCTGGAGGTAATAGGAAGCTGCTGGAGTTTACTGAGTAGAGGGATAACATGATTGGACCTACACTTTAGGAAAACCACTTTAGTGATTGAATGGAAGATGCAATGGAGTAGAGAGAGACAGACCCATCAGCAGCCTATTGTAATCATCTAAGCGTGAGGTGATGAGGGGTGACACTAGAATAGTGGCAGTTTTGGAGAAGAGAAGGGGACGCATAGAAGAGAGGCTGCAACCGTCAAATTGACAGGCCTTGGCAGCAGATCTTATATGGAGTGTGAGAGATAGTGAAGAATCCAGGCTAACTCCTAGAGTATGAGCCTGAAGAACTGGGAGATGATACTGCCTTCTACAATACTAGGTAAGATAGAAGGGGAGGGTTTAGGAAAATGACTTCTATTCTAGACATAACTGAGTTTAAGATATTTATTGGAAATCCAGTTTGAGATGTCAGAAAGGCAATTAGAAATTTTAGACTGAGGGTCAGCAGAGACTGAGGTACTGAAAGGTAGTTTTAAGAATCATCAGTATAGAGATGGTAATTAAGTCCATGAGAGCTGATAAAGCTATTAAAGAAGAGAAGAGGTCCCAGGGTAGAACCCTGAGGAACACCTAAGGTTGCTGTTGTGTCCACCTCTTTATTACCCTATGAACCATAGCCCACCAAAAGGGTTTGCTTAGCAAAAATAGTGAGTGCTTTGCCATTTTCTTCTCCAGTAGATTAAAACAATCAGGGGGGTTAAGTGACTTGCACAGGGGCCCAAAGCTAGTGAGTATCTGAAGCTGGATTTGAACTCAGGTCTTCCTGACTCCAAGGCCAATGCTCTATCCACTAAGCTACCTGTCTCCAAACCCAGAGTTAGAGAAATGGTCTGGAAGAGAATCTAGCATAAGAGACAGAGAAGTAATCAGGTAGGTAGGTGGAGAACCAGGAAAGAGTAGTGTCCCAAAAACTTGGAAAGAAGGAGATAGTGATCAGCCATGTCAAAGGCTGAAAAAAGGTCAAGAAGGTTGAGGACTGAGAAAAGGCGATTGGATTTGGTAACCAAGAGATCACTGGTAACTTTGGAAAGAGCAGTCTTGATGGAAGCCTCATTGTAAGGGGTTAAAAAGAGAATGAGAGGGTGAAAAAATGAGGGCACCTATTGTAGACTGTCTTTTCAAGGAATTTAGTGACAAAAGGCAAATGTAGATGTATAGTGTAGATGATAGTGGGGATGGAAGGATCAAGTAAAGATTTTTTTCAGGATGAGAGGGACACAGGCATGTCAGTAGGCAATAGGAGATGAGCCAGTAGATTGGGAAAAAGTATGATATGGTTGGTATGGTTGTTGTCCTTCATCTTCGAAGAAGACCAAAATGACATCACCGTTGTAAAGTGAAATTTCAGTGTGTCTGACTATGGCTGAACACCTCGTACTGCTCTACCATAGGTAGGGCACAGAGAGTCTGTTTGAATACTTGGGGTGGATATCCCAAATTTGTGCATCCTGCGGTTACTTTGCGCTATCTCAATTCTGCTTTGCTCAAAGAGCACAGCACCTTTTCTTATGTGGACACACCATGCTGACAGTCATCCTGATGAATATCTGGTCACTGGATTCAGATGGCTCTGGAGGAGAAGTGATGCTGGTGACCTGCATAGCCCTCCCTCACTCAAAACAAAGTCAAGCGCAAGTCATGTCATTTCTCTGATAGCATGGTCTTCTTTGGCAATGAAGGACAAACACACACACACTGGGAGAAAGTAAAAATAAGTGAAAGAATGGGGATGTCATAGGGTGACAATCTGTTGGAGGAGACAGGACAGAATGGGATCACTTGAATAATTTAGGTTAGCCTTGGTAAGAAGTCAGGATATCTCATCATGTGAGTCAGGGGTGAAGGAGTAGATAGTGATAGAAGGCATCTGAGTGATAGATGAGGAAGAGGGGAGAAAAGGAGTTCATAATGAATGGTCTCCATGTTTTCTGTAAAGTTAGAGGCAAGGTTCTCAGCTAAGATAGTGAGGGAAAGAAGGGCTATGAGAAGTTTGAGAAGGGAGAAAAAGGTTTAGAAGAACTTCTATAGAGTAAGATGGTGAATTGATAAGAAAGTTACTGTATATAGTAGGATTGCCTAGCTGTGAGTACTTTAGGACCTCAGCCACGAGATTCATGATACCTAGAAAGAGATTAGCCTAACAATACCCACAGGAAAAACCAAATGGATAAAAAATGCCTATTGCCCAGACCATGATATGAAGTTGTATGGGCAGCTAAGTGGTTCAGATATCTTAGACAGGCACTAAAAGTGAATAATGAGTTGAGGCTGGAATAGAATAGGAAGACAAAAATGAACTAGGTTGAAGTTGGATCTCAAACTGATTCCTGGCACAAAAACTTATCACAGATATTCTTTTGATGAAGAAACACAAGAAACTCCAATTTCCAAAGAATCAACATTGAACAATGGAAAGATATGGTAGGTGAAAACTAGACTGCAACATATGACAATGATTACTTGTATGTGAGAAGTGGAGTAAAAGATATCCAGGAAATACATGACTGGAAAAGGATGTGGTCCAGTCATGTGGTGAGAGCAACAGCAAGAAATATCAGATGGACAACCCAAATGCACTGATATCCATGAAATATTAGAAGACCTGGAAGAAAGTCTCCAGCATGCTGAGGAATGAAAGGCTTACAGAAAGCCATGGTCAAAAATTACACAAGTTGAGAAGGCCTGCATAGATAGATTGTGACTCACATTGAGATGAGAGATTGAGTTATTAAAGGTCTTGAGCTGCACTGATAAAAAATGAGACAGTTCAAAATGAGGGAGTTGGTAATTCTCTGTACTGTCCTATTGAGATCACACGTTATATATACTGTTCAGTCATGGGCATCATATTTTAGGAAGGACATTCACAGACCAAAGTATACCTAGAAGAGAAAGACACGGGGAAAAAAACGAAGCACAGGGGAAAAGGGGGCCCCTTCAAGAACAAGCAGTCTCTCTCCCATGCCTTCCCTGCCTGGATACAGATAAAGGCATAGAAGGAATTGAGTTGAGTTGGAGACAGTTGAGTTGAGAAGTACATATGACAGCATGGTAAGTATAATGTGGCAGATAAGAGTCAATAGGAGAAGAGAAGAAGCATTTTTATGGCACCAATTTTGTGCCAGTCAATGTGTTACTGACTTTTTATAAATATTAACTCATTTGATCCTGGAAACAACCCTGAGAAGATACAGATGAGGAAATTGAAGAAAAGAGAGGTTAAATGAGTTACCCAGGGTCACACAGTTAGTGCTGAAGCCAAATTTGAACTGAGGATGATCTTGACTCCAGGTCTAACACTTTACCCACTCTGCTACCAGATGCCTCAGTACCAGCACCAATGCTATCTTGAGCTGCACTGAGGCAGGTTCCATGTGCTATGTGCTCAGTGCTAGGGGTACCAAAAAAAAAGTTAAAGATGGCCCCTGCCCTCAAGGAGATCACAGTGTACTAGGGAAGAAAACACGCAAACAATATACAAAGCAGACAGACAGACAGATAAATGGATAGATAGATAAAGATATGTCTGTCTATATACACACACATCCATATATATATATATATAATATATACATATGCATGTGTGTGTAAAATAAAAGGACAATTAATAGAGAGAAGGTATTAGCATTAGTAGCAATCTAGAAACACTTCTTGTAGACAGTAAGACTTTAGCTGGGATTTGAAGGAAGCCAGGAGATGGAGAGGAGAGGAGAGAGAGAGAGGCACAGAGGACAGCCAATGGAAATGCAGGGAGATGGGACATGGAATTATCATGAGAAAGGAACAGCGAGGAAAGCAGTGTCTTTGGATGACCAAGTATATAGAGAGCAGTAAGGGCGTAAGACTGGAAGGGCAGAAAGGACTGAGTTATGAAGGGCTTTGAAAGCCAAACAAGATTTTACATTTGATCCTGCAGGTAATAGAGAGCCACCAAAATGTAAGAGATTGAAGCAGTGAGACCTTCACTTTAGGAAGCTCAATTTGACAGCTGAGTCAAACGGATGAGGATGGCCTGGCACTGGGATACCAATCAGAAGGCTATTTGAGTCTAGGTGTGGGGTGATGAGGGCCTGCACCAAGGTGGTGGCAGGCACAGGAGAGATGTTAAAAAAGACAGAAACAAGAGGATTTGGCGTTCCCTCTCCTGTACTCTCAGTTCCAGCCATTCTAGTCTACCCACCATTTGTGCTATGGCATGGATTTTGCCCCACATTTGTACCTTTGCTGATTTTGTTATTTCAGTTTAGAATATCTTCTCCATCCAAACTCTACTCTTCAAGGCTCAGCTCATGTCATGTCCTCCAGGAAGCCTTCTTCATTTATTTTATCTTGCCCTGACCTCTCCTTTCTGAGCTTCTGCTGGATTTATAGGACAGTGCCACCACCCAATTTGGTCCTAAAATGTGGTGTTTGTTTTCTCTTTCATTTGTGCCTGGCTAACCTGGGCACGTGGGGAGTACCCAGGAAGGATTTGTTGACTAAGTGGATTAGGCCAAGCCAAAACAGGGTGAGACCTATGCCTCAGGAATATTTATTTCTGGATTTTCAATTCAATTCAGTTCAATGAATATATAATAAGGGGCTAGTCTGTATCAGGCACATGGTAGGAATACAAAGACAAAAATCAAATAGTCTTTGCCCTTGAGGCAGGAGAGAAATATACATATACAAAAGTAAATGCAAATTATGCACTAATTTCTAGGGCTAGGACACAGAATATGAGGGGTGGTTTTGAGCTCTGGATTTGGAGTTAAGGAGTTCAGATGTTGTCTTAGACCCTTTACTAGCTGTGTGACCCTGGACATTTAGGTTAATTAACTGAGACTCAACTTTCTCATCTGTAAAGTGGGGACAATAATGGCAGTTATATCACAGGGTTGTGAAATTTAAGAGAGATCATATATACATACATACATACATACATACATATATATATATATTCATATATATATATATATATATACATACACACACACACACACACACACACACACACAAACTTTAAAATGCTAAATAAAGTTAGCTGTTGTTTAGAATAAGTGTTCCCGGGGGCACAGGAAAGGACAGTGGGAAAGGAACCTAGCAGGAATAGGGCTCTTGCGGATGGGGAAGAGGGAGCTGGGAGTGGTGGCCAAGGATGGCAGCTTCCCGAAGCAGCTTAGGTAGAATCATGGGATTCTGAGTCTGGTTTGTTTGATGCGACAGAAGACAATCCTGAGGGCCAGGAGATGGTACTGCATCTATTCACCACGGAGGCCTCAAAGAACCCACTGATGACTCTGTCTAATAAAACTTCCAAACCTTTGGGAAATATAAATTAGATAGAGTCATAAGCTTGCTGGTGTTATTAATTATGATTATGGTTGTATTTTTCTCCATGGAATGGGCATGTTCCTAAGTTCATTTTGTGTATTAACCTAATTTCTGTACATTGGACTTGCCCACTTCAGATGAATAAGGGACGCTGACTATCTAAAGGATTTATTGTTTTGTCAAGGCAAGAAATCATCTCAACTGATCTTTTCAATGGATATGGATTTTCATGGAATTGCTTAGAATAGGGCTGGCCTGTATTACTGGTTCATTTACTGTTGTTCTGGTGATTGGTATAAAGCACCTTCCTATGTCCCTTTGTGTATGCTTCCAAAGCCAAAGGAATTCCTTGGGGACACTGAGGCATACTCCTTGAAGGCAGGGATTTTTTTTGCTTTTCTTTGTATCTCCATTGCTTAGCAAAGTGTCCGGCACATAGTAGGTGATGTCCAGAGCCTCAAAAGTCTGTTGAGAGAGCCAAAAGCTCTCTGAAGTTCCCTGGATCACAGCTCCATACTTGGCCAAAGACTTTGAGGGCCATCAAAATGGGAATGCCTCTGGGAAACAGAATAATTTAATTCTCTTCTGAGAATTCCCTGTACCAATGAAATCACAGGCACAGGCCCTATGTCCTGTCCCATCTCTCCATGGGAAGATCAGGGTAAACTGTATATCCTGGGTCTCTGTCCTCTTTAAATGACCATGTGGGTAAAGTTGATAGAGAGTATGAAAGGAGATACTGGGCAGGGAAAACAAAAGAGGGTTATAGAAAATGCTGAGGCTTGTTAAGTGGACCTTTGATTTCATTAGTTTAGAGTGCCTCCAGTAAGGAAACTCCTGTACCAATGCAGATTACAGACCAACACTTTCTCATCAACTTTATAGTCTTTGAGAGTTGCCTGAGATACTGAGAAATTAAGTGACTTGCTCAAGGTCACAAAATCAATATATATCAGAAGTGAGATTTGAATTGGATCCTCCTACCTCACAGGCACAACTTCACTAATGCCACATTTCCTCAAGTGCTTCCCAATAGTGATAAAACTATATCCTTTGACCACTGCTAGGCACATATCCCAAGGATGTCATGGATATACACACCAAAATACTTATAGCAGCACTTTTCAATAAAGATGTCCATTGATTGGGGAAGGGTTAGGGAATTGCAGTGCATAAATGTAATATTACTGTGTTTCTCTGTGTACAGTTATGATCATGGAGGCTGTGCCTTCTTTCAGAGGGAGGTAATACAAATTATTGGTCTTGGCTGTTGCTTCAGTCTCTCCCACCACTACTTAGGACCCAATTTTTGCTTGGCAATGAAGTTGGGCTATATGTGACTCAGAATTATATGTTCTTCTTCTGAAGTAGGCCAAAAATCATGAAGAAATTAGAAAAGATGTGGACTCCAAGAAACACACACACACACACACACACACACACACACACACACACACACACATACACACACACATACCCCCCACTCCCACCCCACAAAAGTCAATCCCAGTAATGACTTCTGGGTGCTTTAATCAAAACCTTGAAGGGATACCTATTCCAATTTGAACAAAAACTTCTTATTCTTACCTCTAAGATCAGAAGATTTTCTTTACCCTGAGAATACGGAGCTGTCTTTAACAGAGCCCTGCAGCTACACCACCAAAACTACCCTGCTTGCCTACTCTTTACTAACCCCTTAGCCTCTTTTGACCCCTCTACCTGGTTGGGGAATTTTGATACTTGAATCATGGTACTTTCCTAGGAAATCCAAATTATGATTAGTCCTCTCTCCCCTAATCTCTTTAATTGGGGATTCATAGTAATTTTTAAGTTGCTTTCTTCATAGCTGAACAGATAAGAATACTACTAATTTTTCAATTTTGCCTACCACAATGTTTGCTTTGGAAGTATTAATGCCAAACAATATTGTATCAAATCAATTCCATCAATTACCTCTCAAAAGAAAAAAATCCAGTTCTATATTGTTTCCAATTCTTTTCCATTTCCATTTCTGGTTCTATTCCCTTCCCTTTTCTTGGAATTGGAGTGGATGTGGATGGATATCTCACTCTAATCCCTATCTACCTAGTGCTATTTAGCCTGAGAGTGCAGGGTAGGGAGTATTACTGAGAGAAGGTATCTTTAGAGCCTTCAAAATTAGGTGGATAGTCAGTCACTCATAGTTTAGACACTTCTTCTAGCACTAGCTTTGACTATATCCTGGGCTAGGGGACTCCTCAAGAGCCTAGTTAAGTACAGTAATTACTTCTAGGACTACTACCTGATTTCCCTGGAATAAAGTATAAAGTTCTTTTCCAAATTTTCAAACCAAGGAACTACATGGGGACTCACTGAGAAGAAATTTGGACCAGTACTGGTGAGAGATTTTTCCCTAATATCTCCCTTTATTATCTGACAGAGAATAGTGGCTGCTGAATTTGAGAAGATAGTTTAGGATTATATTTTACACCTTAAGTGCTAGGCTAAAAACTTCTTTGGACTTTTTCATGTGTGTGTGTGGGGGTGTGTATGTGTATGTTATATCTGAGATCCCAGTATAAGGGGATTTATTTCATTTTGCTTTTTTTAAAAATATATTTTATTTTTCCAATTACACATGTAAAAATGAGTTTTAATATGTTTTTCAGAATTTTGTACTTCAAATTCTCTCTCCCTCCTTCCCCCTCCCCTCATTGAGAAGACATGAAATTTAATATAGGTTATATATACATGTACAGTCATACCAATATTTCATGTCATGTTTTAAAAGAAAACACAGACCAAAAAACTCCCAAGAAAAATAAAGTGGGTTTTTTTTTTAAAGGATGCTTTGATCTGCATTCAGACTCCATCAGTTCTTTCTCTGGAGAGGGAGGGCATTTTTCATCATAAGCCCTTCGGAATTGCCTTGGATCATTATATCGCTGAGCACAGCTAAGTCATTCACAGTGGATCACTATACAATATTGCTGTTACTGTGTACTCTGTTCACCTGGTTGCTCACTTAGCTTTGCATCAGTTGATATAAATCTTTCCAGGTTTTTCTGAAAGCGTCTTGCTCATCATTTTTTTTTATAGCACATTAGTATTCCATCACAATTATATACCACAACTTGTCCAGCCATTCCTCAACTGATGGACATCCTAGAGGGTCTCTTTCCATGAACTTGGTCCTTGGAGGAGAGGAGGCACTGGAGATGTTGGAACTATAAGAAAGAGGGGTACGGGAACGGGCAGTTGGACATCAGAAAACTGGGGCACAGTCTGACAGAAATCAACATGTCAAGAAGAGGTCTTTCTGAAATAGTACAAGAGCCTGTAGAATGACAGTTCCAGGAGACAATCTATTTTTATAAACAAATAAAATTGAATCTACGTTGATTGTTGGGTCCTATAACAAGTTTCAGTCCAGTTTACTGAAAGAGAAGTAGAAGATGAGAAAGTGCTTGGACATGAGTTTCAAGTTTTTCTGGACAACCTCAGAATGGGTCAAGTATCCCAGTTTTCACAAATAGGAAGCTAGTTCAAGGACCTGCTCCCCCAACTAGCAAGTGAAGATCTGAGAGGGAATAGGGGCCTTTACAACAGAAATGATTACTCACCATGGAACTGTCCCTATTATTAACTCTTCCAGTCTTAGCTGGCTTTCTTATCCGAGTTCACTCATTAATTATTACATTTCAAGTCAAAGTCCCTCCCTGGAGTCCCTTTTCCCCTGGGGAAGACTGCCTCATTTTGAAGTTTGAGGCATAAGGCAGTTTAACCTCAGAAAGTTGAAACTTTAGGCTCCAAAATGAAGTTCACAAAAAGACTCTAATATAGAGGTAGTCATTTTTGTGCAAGAAAGTCCAAGAATTGCAGATATGTGATTTCAGAGATGGAAATAATCTTAGAGGTCAACTACTCTAAAGTCTTCCCACTGTTCCCTCACACATTCTCCTTTTACAGATGAAGGAAACCAAAGCCTGGAGGTGACACAGCTAGTTAATGACAGGTTGAGGACATGGACTTCTTTTCAACATAGCAAGCTTCTGTCCAGTTGGCTTTTAGTGAGCAACTTCTGGGGCCAACCCTGGGCCTGGTGTTGAAGGGATGGATAGAAGAGAAGTAGCTGGCAAAGTCCTACCTCTGAGAACTGAGTCTGCTTGAGAAGATAGGACTTAGGGAGGTACAGTTCGAGAGCAGGGAAATAAAGTAATAGATGGAGTTTAGGAAATCAGAAAGGCAGAGATCAGTGTGGGCTGGAGTAATCATAGAAGTTTGGGGTTAGAAAGCACCTCAGAGGTAGGAGAGAGAGTCAGATCCCTACCTACACAAGAAATCCCTTCACATCATCTCAAACACTGTTATTCAGCCTACACTTGAAATCTCCTACAATAAATTCAATATGTTGCTTGCCCATGTCTACCCAAGAAGTCCATTTTACTTTTGGACAGAGTTTTTCCTTGTGTTGAGCTTCCCTGAAATTTCTAGGATGGGGTGGGGAGCCTGTGGCCTTGAGACCACAGGTTCCTCACTCCTGTTCTAGGACGTCAGGATTTCGGATTTCTCTTAAATATCTAGGGGCTCATCAGTGAAACAGAGGCAGTAAATATGTAAACCACTGGCCAATCTCACAGGGTTTAAGCTGGTTTAGGAATAATGGGTCCTTTGAAGATAAGTCCTTCTGTCAGAGCCTAGTTTTCTGGATCCCTTTTCCTTTCCTCTGGCTATATTCTAATGAGAGCAAATCTTTGTCCTTGGAAGATGGAAGAAATCAGGTTTATTCAGTAAGTTTCATGGTCTAGCTGGATAAGGCAGGCCACCTTCCCCTGAAAAAGCCTTCCCTGACCTCACTTTCTCCCTCTGAGTTCCCACAGCTCTTGACTGGATGGAATGGAATTAGATAAGTGTACATTAAAGAACCTTACAGGTTTCAGTTCACAAGAGGAAAATGACGAAGGTTGGAAGGGCTACAGTATATCAAGCACATTAGGGTACTATGTGTGGATCTGTGAATTGATCTGGCCATTCCAGAAAGCAGTTGGGAACAGCAGTTCCAAAGGGCCTATAATCCAAAAAGGATCTGTATGTACAAAAATATTTATAGCCATTTTTGTGAATAGCAAAAAACTGGAAACCAAAGCAGCATCCTCCTGGAGGAGCAGTTGTGGCAATATGAATGTGACAGAGTATGATGTGCCATGAGAAACAATGAAGTGACCGGCTTCAGAGGAACCCGGAAAGATCTTTATGAATTGATGGAGAGTGAGGTGAACAGAATTAGGAATCTGTACAACTGCCTTAGGAAAAACCATTTTGGAAGACTTTAGAATTCGGGTCAACGCAGTGTTGAGCCACAAAGAGACATAGATGTTCTGGGCTGGCCGATGTGGGATTTGTTTTGCAGGACCACAGCCAGGGACTGAGGGCGTTATTTTTTCATTTTTAAAATTCTGCTCCATCAGGGGAAGGTGGGAGGAGACACTAAATGTATTAAATAATAGAATGTCAGTTGCTTGTATTCCGTTTCTGTCTCCGCATCCCCGACGAGCACCATGCTTGGTACACAGCAGGCACTGCATAAACGCCTTCGGATCCAAACCTGGAACTAGAAGAAGTTCCCATTCTGACTCCTTGGCCCTGAGGACACCTTCGCTGGTGGTGTTCTGGAGCTCCTACCTAATGACCCCACCATGGAATACTGCGCCGATGCTGGAGGGACGTCCAGTGGCCAGGACAGAATCTACTTTTATGGACACAATCGAAGGTTTCTGTTAACCTCTACAGAAAGCGGGGAGGACAGGGGGCTTACCTAAAGTTTGCCTTGCTCCGCCTCACCCTGTGGGATGGGCACGAAATAAAAGGCTGAGAAAATGAAACAGCGCACAGCCTTCAAGTGAGGAGGGAGAGTGGAGCTGCGTGCGCGTGGCCAGGAAGGCGATCCCGGTGGGCCGTCCCAAGCACGGCCTGGGCAAAGGCAGCGCGGCTGCACGAGCCGCGCGCGGGCCGGCTCTCCCTTGGCGGGCCTGGCGGAGGGGAGGAGGCGCCAGCCAGGCTGCTTTGCATGCGGCCCTCGCCGCCCGCCCGAGGCGGCAGGCCGGGCGCTGGGCGGGGCCTGGCCGGGCCGGGCCGGGTAGGGCCGGGCAGGGCTGGGCGGTCCGTCGGCCGGGCCGCTGCTGTTCGTCCCTTCCGGTGCAGGTGGCGCTGTGCGGGCCGCGCTGCCTCCAGGAAGCCTCTCGGGCGTGGGGTCCGGGGCTCCCGGGCAGCTGTTTGGAGCGAGCGCGGCTGCGGAGCGGCAGGAGGACGAGGGCGAGGCCGAGGCCGAGGAGGAGCAGCGCGGATCCCCGGCTCCGGGGCCCGAGGCCGCAGCCGCAGCCGCAGCCGCAGCCGCAGCCGCAGCCCGCGCGGGTGGAGAAGGGGCCCGGCCTGCCGGGGGAGGAGGGGGAGGAGGGGGAGGAGAGGAGGAGGAGGAGGGCCAGCTCCGGAGCCCTGCCCGCCGCCCGCCCGCGCGCTGCAGCCGCCCCGGGGCCTGGGAACCAGACCGAGGGCCATGGCCGAGGCGGCCCCTGCTCCGGTGAGCGATCCCCCCGCGCGGGCCCGGGCGGGGAGCGGGCCGGGGAGGGAGGCACTCGGGGGCCCGGGCACCCCTGCGCCGGCCTGGGCCCGGGACGCCGTGTGCGTGTCGCGGGGTCGGCCCAGGCTGGGAGGGGGGCTGGGGCCTCGGCGGGGGGGAGCGGGGTGGCGTGAGCCGGGCCTCTGGGGGGGGCGCCCCCAGCTTTTGTCGGAGCCTGCGCGAGTGGCCGAGGCCGCCCGGGAGGCCGAGCGCGCTGCTCGTTCTCCGACCTCCCTGCGCACCTCGTCCCCTCCCCCCGCCACATCGCCTCCCTCCGCTCGCCCCTTGCCCCGGCTTGCTTTCCCTTCCCCCGCGCGCCCCGCTCCGCTCCGCCGGCCCCGCTCCGCTCCGCCGGCCCCGCTCCGCTCCGCCGGCCTGTGCTTTCTCCCGCTTGGTCCCTCCCATCCCCGCACCTTCCTGCCCCCGCACTCCTTCATCCCATTCATCTTGCCTCCAGGCTCCCTTCCCTTCCGCCCCATACTTCCTCCTTTCTCTCGTTTCCTGTCACCCCGAGCCCCAAGTTCCATTTTAGTGTGGAAAATCAAACTTTATCGTACGAATGGCTCACGAGCGTGAGTAAAACCCAGCCCCGCCGGCTCTTTAATGGGCACCCACCGCATGCGGTCTGGGAGAGGGGAAGGGAAGGGGTCCTGAGAAGCTTTGGTGTGTGGGAGACGGGACGGGGGCCCAGGAAACGGGGAAATGGCTCTCCGAGACCACAGTGTGAGCGGGGGTCCGCGGTGTAGACAGGCCGTGTGTTCACTCCTCTGGGTGAGTCGGGGCAAGGCTGGGGGGCAGCTACCCAGGAGTCAGACGTTGGCTTGGAGCCTGGGCAGTGCCACACCAAATTCAGACCCTTCCTCTGTACTGTTTGTCTCCGAGGTAATCTCGTTATTGTAGAAGGAGCACTCCTTTTGGACCTAGGTTCTAATCTGGTTTGGCCTCTTGCTGTGTGAACGTGGGTATGTCACAACCTCCCTGGAGTTCAGATTCCTCATCTGTGGAATGGGGATAGTGAGGACTGAGAATAGTGTTTCATAAATCCTTGTGGGCTTATTATAACGAATGTATAAATGTCAGTTGTTAGGTAATTATACCTATTCAGTACTTTGAGAGGTCTGTGGTTTCATACCACATGATGATTGGACCCCCCTTTCTGCTTTGAGCAGATGAGCTTTAAGTATAGTTGTAGCTGAAAAGTTGTCATTATACAGTTAATTAGTGATGAGCCTTTCAGACCAACTTAACCTGGTCCTCAGATAACAGAGGTACTTTTGAATCTGTCACTCACAGCATTTCTGGCTTGGATTTGTCAGAGCACTTGTGTTCTGCTGGCCTAGCCTTCAGAGATCCAGGGTCACCTCCACATCAAAGTAACACATTAGGGTAGGACTTTCATAAAAATAGAATAATCACCACCGCAACTTCATAGACAAGGTAGGTCTTAATTGGGTCCTTGAAAGATGGTTAGTATATGAATGGCGGTAGAATAGGGAGAAGGTAGTGGTAGAGGAAGGAGGCTTCTCCAAAAGCTTAGAGATGAGAATGTAGAATGTAGTGTGCAGAACGAGGGTAGGGAATTTGTTTTGGGACAAGGTGCTAACGGTGAATGAATGATATCCAGAAAAGATCAATATATCTACATCTTTATCTGCTCTGCCCTGGGGAGTTCCCTGGTCCTGAAACCCTTTCATCAAAGCAGTTCTCCCTCCCCATCTAAATCCTACCCATTCCTTAAGGACCAAATCGGATCCCATCTCTAAGAATCTCAGAATTGAAGGAGCCATATGTAGGGATCATTTTATCCAATGCAAGAGTCTTTTATATAATTCTTGATAGGTGATCATACTACCTTTTATAAAATGCCTTTAGTGACAGAGCTCACTACTTTGTGTAGTTCTGTGAAGTCTGATCTCATCCTCTGAATTTCCATAGTATTTATCGACCACAACATTTATTTAGTACCTCATCAGATACTGCTTTGTGGCATCAGGGGTTGTTAGTTAACTTGGAGGGTTTTCTAACTTCCTGTGGGTACATGGTCTCGTCTCCTTAACCAGCTCTTCAGAGGATGATACCACCACAGCTTCAATTGCCTAGAAAGTTCAGCGTGTGCCATACTAGTTGAATGAATAGGCTGTTCTTTGGCTATATCGTCATCATCTCAACAAACGTTTATTGAATGCTTGCTATGTGTAGAGCACTGTGAGAGTCTGTGACAAATCTGTAGTTCATTCCTTCTCCCCCAAACCTCAGTTTGTGGCACTGTAATCCTGCATCCTCATTTTCCACCCCACTCCCTAGCTCTGCGCTTCCCCCATGCCTATGACAGTCATGGTTTTGGGGCATCCAGCTGGGGAATACTGTAGACAGAAGGAGTGAAACTGGTCTTTTTCTATCATTTCCGGGAGATTTCTCCGTGGACAATGGCGGCAACAATTCAGGCCATGGAGAGAAAGATTGAATCCCAGGCTGCCCGCTTACTGACCCTGGAGGGACGGACAGGCACGGCTGAAAAGAAGCTGTGTGACTATGAGAAAATGGCGGTGGAGTTTGGGAACCAGCTGGAGAGCAAATGGGCTGTGCTGGGCACCCTGCTCCAGGAGTATAGACTGCTGGAGAGGAGGCTGGAGAACATGGAAAATCTACTGAAAAATAGAAATTTCTGGATCCTGCGGCTCCCCCCAAGCAGTAAAGGGGAAGTCCCCAAGGTAACAATACCAAACCTATAGAGGTGGGTGGGCAGGCAGCCTGGAACAGAGGGAACAGAAGAGGCACCCAGATTTATGTTTATATGTATGTGTGAAAGCATATGACCCTTGTGGTTTTAGGTGCCCTTGACATTTGATGACGTGGCTGTGTATTTCTCGGAGCAGGAGTGGGGGAAGCTGGATGAATGGCAAAAAGATCTTTACAAGCATGTGATGAGGGGCAACTATGAGACCTTGGTCTCCCTGGGTAAGACTCCTGTTAGAAGTTATCTGTAACCTCAGTAGGCCTGTGTCCTGCTTTCTTCCTATTGTTATTCTATGTAGATAGTCAAAGAAGGTTGATCTGGGTGTCAGAAGCCTTCTCTCTCTCTTCTGGTGGCTAATATAATTAGGACCCTGACTAATCAAAGGTCCCTCTCAGCTGAGATGGTTGACAAATCAGCTAAAGTCAAAAATCTCCATCCCAGCCTATTTGTAACCTTTCAGCGTTATTAGAAAACCTGCAAACTGTACTGTCACATTGCAGGGGAGTGAGTGATGAGTCAGGATAGGTGAAGTGATTGATTTGAAGGGCAGAGCCTGATTGCACTGTTGCCACCTGTTCTAACATCTGGCCTTTTTATGAGCACTGGGTTCAACCGTATATTCAGGGAGAATTGATCTAGTATGGGATTCTGAGCCCTCTGCTGTTCAAGGCTCTTCAAGATATTCAGGGCCGAATGAGAACCTACGTTTTACCTTCTAGTAGCTTACATAAAAACCTCTTTGGTGAAATGATTCCTTATAATTAGGGCTGTCCCAAAGTGGAATGAACTACCTCAGAAGGTAGCAAGTTTCCCATGACTTCAGGTCTTCAAGCAAAAACTAGATGACTATTTCTCAGAGATAGCATAGACGGGTTCAGATGAAGGAATGCTTGTTGAGGTTATGGTTTCCCTTGATGACTTCTGAGGTCTTGATATTCTGTAATATTTGAAGCATGCAGGCAGTGGGGAACAAAAGCAGAGTATATGCTGTAGTATTTCAAAGTGATCAGGTAAGACTTCATTGAGGAGGTCAGGCTTGATCTGGGCCCCGAAGGATGAAAAGATTTGTCTAAGGGTTCTGTCCTTTACAGAGGAACACAACATGCCAGGCCCTGGGAAAAATGACGTAGTGTGTGTAGTATATTGGTGGGGAGAGTAAGGAGACCAGCTTAAACCAGAGTTTGATTAGTGGGTGGTAAGAGAGGAGACTGGAAAGGGAAGTTGCTGCAGGTAAAGACCCTGAAAGGATGAAGGAGTTTCTGTATCATTGCTTTAAATGAGGTCAGAAACCTTCTGGATGGTTTTAGAACTTTCATGCTCTAAGATTTATTGATATATGTACTTTCCTGTAAAGTGGACTATAGCACTGTATCATTGAACTAATTTTGTGACTAACTGTGCTCGAAGAACATGATGAAATGATAGAAAACAAAAAGTGGGACTCCTGGGAATATAGTACAGCTTCCCTCCTTCATCAGTCCAAATCATATACCTCTTCTTCAGGACACAGAAGGGGGCCTGATCCCCTTGAGGGATCTTGTTTTGGTCTTAACTATTTCTAATGTAGATAAACTTGATTTGTCTAGTGGAAGTGGTTCGTTTGCTCGTGTGCTTTGCCTGAGAGTTGCTGACCATAACCGTTGCAACCATTTGCCCTCTGCCAAGCCTCTTAATCAAATTTGGTCATCCTCTTCCTCAAAAGATTCTAGAAGTCCAGATATTGATCCTGGATATGGGTACTTACTTTTATGACCAGGTTCTACATATCAGCCAAATATATGTTGCTCCAATTTGAAGGTCAACCTAGTAGTTAACATAGTAACACTTAACTTAATGGCAGCTAAGTTTTCCCATGTGTAAACAGTGCTCACCTCAATAAATGAGCTGGATAGAACAATGAGTAGTGATTATTCTAGTCTCTCTGTTTCTGCTTCTCATGAACTCATTGACCCATGGATTTATTGCTTCTGCCTCCAAACTGTTGCTTGGGTAGAGAGAACTCCACTATCCACATATGCCCCAAGTTTGAGGATTCTTTTTAGCATTGCAAAGGTATTATTTATGTAATGATAAATGGTTTTTTGTGTGTTGTTATACTCAGGGGTATGTGGAAGGGCGGACTGACTGTCCTTAGGTCTTTATTTCCCATCCTTTGACCTCTAGGCCAAGTTATTAGAAGTCTTCACTTGTAACCAACTAATATTAAATACCCCACTCATTCTGTGTGACCTGATAGAGTAGTATTCCTTCCCTCTACCTTCCCTTCCTTACTTCGCAGTTCTCATCAGTCACTAAATAAATGTCTGAAGACAATAGCATATTTTCTGTCAGGATTTCACCTTGCAATAATCATCTTTAATACATAATATCTAGGCAGAGACAACCCGTACTCACTATTGTCTGAAGACACCAAGAAACTGTCATCTCTAGGAATCTTCCTTGATTCAGTTCCAGCTGCCTGATTGCCAGTCTTTGAATGGGTTGTAGCATTGGCTAACCTCTCTCTTTCCTCTGGCAGACTATGCCATTTCCAAACCTGAAGTTCTCTCTCGGATTGAGCAAGGGAAGGAACCATGTGGCTGGCGACGTGCCGGCCCCAAGAATCCAGACATTCATACAGACCCAAACCCAGGTGAGGAATTTGGAGAGAAAACAGAGGAAATGTTTCAGTGGTCAGAAGGAAATGGGAAAACCTAAAGGAGATAGTAGCAGAAGATTGCTTTCTGAAGGGCATGTTGAACTTGGAAGTCAACTGTAAGTTTTCCTTTTCTGGTTGAGTTATTATGAAAAGAGTTTGGAAATGTGGTTAAAACAAGGACACTCAGTCTTAGGTTAGAAACATACTTCAATTCTTAAGCCATCTGTAATTTTTTTTCCAATGTGGGTGCTCTCCTCACTGACATTCATAACAACACTGTTGTGCTTTAGTAAGATGGTCTTTGCGAGTTCCTGTGGCTAAGTTCTTCCTCACTCTATGGTCACAGCCTGGTGATGAGCCTTTCCTAACTTAGCTAGATGTTCCTTAGATGACAAATTCTGAGTCCACTGTGGGGCCCATGTTCCAAGTATTGCCAGCTGGGTAGGATCTACTGGCTGACTGGTAGGATCTTCAAAGAACCGGTCACCTCTAGTTCGAGAAGCTGAATACTCTTACTTAGCAGAGGAGTAGTCTTCTGTGAATCTTAGGATTTCCTTGGTATTTAGCTCTTCAATTTCAAAATGGGGCCCTTCATTTCCCCTATTATTTTTCCCATGGTGCCTGAAATTTCACCATTAGAGAGCCGTTCCTTTGAAGGCTTCTTGTAGAGCCTATTTTGAAAATGTAAATAAATTCTCTTACCTCACCTCACCATAGGCTTACATTTTAAGTGGTTAAGGGTTACTCTCTAGCATGAGACTTTAAACCAGGGGTAGTAAACCTCTGGCCCCTTTTATTAAAGGTATTTGTTCTGTAAAGTGTGGGGCCGCATGTGATGACCCAGAGGGCCACATGTGGCCTCAAGGTTCCCTACCCCTGCATTAAGACTTTCAAGAATAGGATTTGGAGGGAGGATTGAATCAGGAGGGCATATACGTAAAGAGCAGTGAAGGGGGGGACACACCAAAATTTTGCATCTTTCACAGTTTTCTCATGGCCCAAAATGTCATTGAAATGCACTAAAAAATAACAAAACATTACCATTTGAAAATGAAATTGGTTATCTATGTTTCAAGAAGATGAAACTGAACTACCAGTTGAATTTAAGGTGTGTCTCTATACCTCTTTTAAATGTAACAAACTTCAGTGTCTAGCTAGTACCTTTGAAAAAACCTTGGACAAACGACAACTGCCAAGTCTAGTTGAAAAAAGAGACTCGTTTGCTCAGGCTTTGGATCATAGATCTAGAATTAGAAGGAAACTCATTTAGTCTAACCCCCTCATTTCACAGATGAGAAAACCAGGACCCTGAAGGTTAAAGTGAATTTCTCAGGGCCTACAGCCAGGGGTCAGAACCGGGATTCTAATACAGATCTTGTGTTGAATACTGCAAATCACCTTTCTGCTCTATTACCTGGCCTCTATTCCAAGGAGGTGAAAGCATGCTGTAGAGACGATCTGCCTTCCTGTAGCATTACTTTCAAGTTGTAAGTCAAGGAACACACTGACTGTGCCCACTGGCTAGGTGAAAACTGTTTTCTGTGTTTGCTGGCGTTCTTTTCTCTCCCTTATTGGGAAATGACTCGTGGGCAGATCACAACCCTAGAACGTTCCCTTTTTCCATACCCCTATCCTCATTAGACTAGCTCAAATGCTTGCTTCATAAAGCCTTTCCTGACTTCACTCGGTGCCTCTTAGAACTCCTCAGCTCCTGTGGTGCTCAGAATCTGTACCATTCAGGCTCACACTTCATCATCTGTGGGCTTCTGTTCACTTCACTTCAGGTGTTCCAAGTGCTTTTAGGACTGGAGATCCAAAGACAAAGATGAAGCCATTTACCCTGTTTTATAGCATGATAATTTTGTCTCCCTAAGTAGTGATCTTGACAGTTATATCTGGTATTAACTCAGTATGCCCACTACTGTTGAGGACCTGACTAAGCAGGGCATTAAAGACTTCTTAAACTGTTTCAAAGTTGCTAAGCAGGACAACAGCACAATGAGAATTAGAACTCTGAGCCTTGGTGTGGGGGGGGTGGGGAGAGTGATAGCCAACATTCCTTCATCATAACAGCACCTTACAGCTGTCCTTTTCAGAGTCCTCTCACATCTCTTGTCGCCTTTGGTAGCCTTTATAACAATTCCGTGAGGTAGGGGGGGTACAAATTATTATTCCCATTTGACAGATGAGGAAACTGAGGTGAAAGGATCTTGCTTTTTTCAGAGCCTAATGTGAACTTGACCCCAAAATGAATAAATATGCTCTCCGTTTTTCTCATACAGGGTCTCCCGTTCCTGCTCCTGACCTTTTACTTCAGATCAAGCAAGAAGGAGAGCTGGGACTACAGGGGCAACAGGCTTCAGGGGTAGAGGCATGGGTGGCCAGTCAGCCAGACACTGGGGAAGAATCATGGGCCCTAAGTCAGCTGAACTCTGGGGCAGCAGAACTCTCTACTGATGTTAGTCCTGGTGAGTAGCTGAGAAAGGGGGGCTTAGGGAGAAGCAGGGAGACACGACTGCTCCTAGGAACAGGTCTCAGAGGAGGGTACTAAGGTACCAGTGGTGGGGGATGGTGGCTCTGATGAATGAATAACCCTCTGGCCTTACTGATTTAGACCTTCAGATGCGTGAAGGCCAGACGAAATGACTTCTCGAAGCTTCTGACTCCCGTGATTTAAAGATTACTAACTTCTCATCCTGGCTCTTCATATGACATTTTGTGTTGGCTTGTATTCCACTTGGACCAGTGCTCCCTCTTCATTCCCAAGGGACTCTGTGAATGATTCCTTTAGTTCCTGGGTGCTTTGGACATAGGAACGAGACAAATGGAATTAGAGATTGTAGTAGAGAACCATTGTGGTTATTCAGAACACCTTCAGCCTCAGGTGTCTGCAGGATCTGGTCTGGTTTCCTTCCCCTGTGGTTCAGCACCTCACCTTTCCCTTTGTCTCTCCGCCATCAGTTCCTCTAACCAGCACTCTGCTCTGTCCTGTCTGCAGGTATGCACCCTAGCTTTTCCACTTCCATCCCAACTAACTCGTGGCAGGCAGAGCTCCCACCCCACCATCCTTCATCAGCGTGCTCAGATGGAACCCTAAAACTCAATACCGTGGCCTCTTCTGAAGGTATGATGGGGAGCCGGAAGGAAGGCAGTGTTAGGCCTATGGAACACATTCACAAACCTTAAAGTGTCTTTAGAAATATCAGCAAATCTTAGTTGTAATTAAAACAACCAAACAACAAACCTGTGCCCTTGTTATAGATGTCAGGATGTACTTACAAGCATTAGCTGCAGGCTTACGGTGTGCCAGGCACTATGCTAAGAGCACTTTACGGTTTTTGTCTCATTTGATCCTCAATAATACTGGGAGGGAGGTCTTCCTGGTATCCTCTTATAGATGAGGCAGATAGGTTAAGTGATTTGCCCAGGGTCACACAGCTATTAAGTGTCTGAGGCTGGATTTGAGCTCACCTCTCCCTAACTCTGGTGCTCTGTCCATTGTGCCACCTGACTAAGCCTAGTTTCTTGCTGAAATGCATATGTGTTTAAAATTCTTTCATGTGAAATACTTTTCTGTTATTTCATTGACATGGGGAACTTTCAGTGAGGAAACCTCTAACAGTACAAATTGGTACCTGTTAGTCCTAGAGAGAATTGTCTGGGGAACTTAGAAGTTCAGTCCTCCTCCTGTTAAGTGTCTGAGACACTATTTGAACTCAGAACCCCTGGGAGACTCTCAGGTTACTCTTAGTTCACCAGACTGTACTACATGAAGATGAAATTAAAAAGAGCTTGTAGGAACTCAGACACACTTTTCATTTACTTGTGGTGACTGCCAATATTCTGTCAAGATAGAATGTCTTGCTTGAAGCAAATCATTTGAATTATTGACAACATAAATGGAATCCAGATAAGTAAACTAATTATTTTTCCTGCTATGGATAGTAGCCTGAAGAAATATCTGGTAACATATATATCCTTCTCCTTATGGGAAAGTCCCATATTTTTGCCTTCAGGCATAAGGTGTGCTTTAAAAATCTACATGTTTCTGTGGCGGCTACATTTTTAGGATCCAGTACTTTGAGTCCTTAGCTGACATTTGGAAATGAGATACTTCAGAGTTATAGCAATAATTTGAGGGGGACTGAACATCTA
Organism: Potorous gilbertii; assembly: GCA_028658325.1. NCBI lineage: Eukaryota > Metazoa > Chordata > Mammalia > Diprotodontia > Potoroidae > Potorous > Potorous gilbertii. The sequence continues at coordinate 74,798,453 of CM053770.1, forward strand.
TACAAAAACTCTTTCCTGATATCTAAATCCCAAATTTCCCCAGATCTCTGATTCTTATCTCTCCAAGTTCAGCAAATGAAGTCAGTGACATGTGAACTCTTTTTCTCTTTCAGCGGACGTGAAAATTGTGATCAAAACGGAGGTCCAAGAGGAGGAAGTTGCAGCAGCAGCAGCCTCAGTCCATCCTGCTCACCTGGAGGCTCATGGGGCCCTATTTGAACCAAGCCAAGTGTCTAGGCTCTTCCCCAATACTGTCCAAGATACAGCCTGGGAGAATCAGGGTAACCCGTTTCCTTCCCAGGAAACTCTGCTGGGGCTAAGGGAACCTGCCCGACCAGAAAGAGATCTCAGTGAGCTCAACCCAATTATGGCTCCGGAGGAAACCCTGCCTGGAGACTGGCTCTTTGGTGGGGTCAGATGGGGATGGAATTTAAGGTACAAACCTCCCATGAACCTTCCTCCAAGGACTGGACCTGAAGGGTTAACTTTTTCCACCCCAGACCATGGGGGAGGCACTCTGAATCCCAGCCAAAGTCCAAGACCCTACAGTGAATCTTGTAAGTACCCAGGCCGGACAAAGGGTTTTGGCCACAAGTTGGGTCTTAAGAAGCATCCGCCAGCGCCCCCTGGGGGAAGGCCCTTCACCTGCAGCACGTGTGGGAAGAGTTTCCAGCTGCAGATCAGCCTGACCATTCACCAGAGCACCCACCAACGTGGATGTGCGAGGTCAGGCCAGGACTCGGCAGCCCGAGATGGGAATGCCCTGCGGTGTGGGGAATGTGGACGTTGCTTTACCCGGCCAGCTCATCTCATCCGGCACCGGATGCTGCACACAGGTGAGCGGCCGTTCCCCTGTACCCAGTGTGAGAAGCGTTTCACAGAACGCTCCAAGCTCATCGACCACTATCGCACCCATACGGGAGTGAGGCCCTTCACGTGCTCAGCCTGTGGCAAAAGCTTCATACGTAAGGACCACCTGCGCAAACACCAGCGTAACCACACAGCAGGGCCCAAGGGGGCAGCCCTTGGACCACCCCTCCCACCAGCCACCAGCAGCCTCCCAGATCCTTTTAAGAGTCTTGTCTCCAAAGGACCATTGACCCCAACGGAACTGGCAAGTGACTGGACTTACGGTCTGAATGCCCTCGGACCTACAGATGGCAACAGTCTGTGAGGTTGGGCAGGGCAGGAGATGGGCAGCTCTCTACCCCTGATGCTGCCAGGTTCACAAATTGAAAAATGAAATTTCCTGATACCAGGATATTAGAAGGAGAATGGAGACAGCAGAAATGGCAAATATAAAAAGAAAATAGCAAATGTAAGATGACAAATAGTAGTCACCTAAAATTGATCAAGACGAGGAGCGAGAGAAGCTGTCAATAAAAGTTCCACTTGCAAACAAAATAGAATTCTTAGATTGTGCATTCGCACTGTAGAATTTTTAATAATTTAATATGAAACTTTAATTTTTTATCCCTAAATAAAATCCGGGAAAATAACAGCAATGACTTACCTTTTTGCAACCTCGGGCAAGTCACTTTCTTTCTCTGGGTCTCCTGGTGCCTCCCAAGTGGGGTTGCCCTCTAAAGTCCTTCTGGTTCCGATATCTTGGAATTTGACAATATAGAAAAAAGCCCTTTTGCTTTTAAATTCGGGGTCTCCTCTCTACCAAATGTGAAAGTGAATGTATTTAAAAGGCTAGATAGACCAGGGGAAAAGAGCAGAGAGGACCTGGCCCTGCCCTGGAGCTCTTTCCCAATATCAGAAAAGTTTTCATTGTTAAGGTTGCAGGCTGCTGAGATGATAGCTTTGATAGCATCCAACAGACAGGCCCTTTTGTAGCAATGGGTTTTCAGGATTTTTGAGTATCATTTGTACAGTGCACTGATGATGGGAAACTAGGGAGTGAAGGCATTTGGGTGCCCTAGAGCCCTCGGCTTATGTTGCAAGGGAAGACATCCTCGCCTTTTCAAGATGGGGGAAGACTGCAGAGGGTCCCCTTTATCACTTGTGGAAGTATCAGCCAGATTCACAGTCATGCTTTTTCAAAGGAAACAGTGAAAAGGGGGACCATATCATAGGGCTGCTCTGGGATAAGCTTACTGCTAGGCTCCTTGTAGAAAAGAATCATGGAGAATTGGAGAGGAAAAAACCATAGAAAACATCTAATGCAAGGGTGGGGAACCTGTGGCTTCAAAGCCAATATGGCCTTCTAGATCCTTGAGTGTGGCCCTTGGACTTCACTTTGGATTCTGTCATGGTACTGTACTTCAGGACCTAGAGGGTCACATGTGACTTAAGGGTTGCAGGTTTCCCATCCCTGATTCTAATCTTCTTCACTTTATAGAAGAGGAAATGAGACTGCACTGAAGGATCTCCCCTCCAGTTCACACACTTAGCTGGCTGGTTGTAGTGCCAGAAGAAGCCAGGTCTCCTGCCCTGCTAGGTCTAGTGCTTCTTTCCATGGACCTGATTTACCTTTTTGTTTACCTGCTTACACATTGGTAGAATGCTTTATTGTCCCTTTCACAGTGAGTCTGTGAGGTTGGTTGGGTATTTGTGTCATTCCTATTTCCTAAAGAAGGAAGCATTCCCAGAAAGGACGGGACTTACTCAAGGTTGCACAACTAGTTAGTCATATAAAGTCTGGCCTAGGATCCTGTTCTCAAGAGTCTTACTATATTACTACACCCTGTGAACTGGTTTTGCTTTATCCAGTGGCCTTGGCAATACTACTGATCAACCAGCCTGGGAGAATTCATTGTCCCAGGTGGGAAGAATTTCATCCATAAGGCTACCACTATGGCAGGTTTTATGGAGAGAAAACTGAAAAGAGGGAAATAAAAATATATCCTATATATTTTGTATTATACATATGAGATTGATATGGTTGTTAAAAAAAAACAAGCAGAAAGCACCTGTTGTAATAAAAATCAAAACCTAAGCCCCGGTTGAATGAATTCCATTTTAACTATACCATATACTGGTGGACCTCATGTTTCTAAATGTGTCCCTGGGACCAGACTGCCAGTCTGCCAACTCTGGGGAATAATAACTACTAATTGTGAGTTTATGGCAGAGAAACAAATTTTGTTTTTTAGTAACCTTTATGCTTGTCAAAGTGCCTTGTTAATTTCCTGTAATCTTTTGATGGTGCTATCATCCCACTGGGTATTCCTTCTGATGTCACCATCAGAAGACCACAGCCCCTCATTCTTTCCACATCCTATACATCCTCAGGCAGTCTACCCAGTGTGCTAGAAGCCCATGGATCTCTTGAAATTAGATGGATATCCAAATTATCCTTCACTCCTTGCTCTCCATATATAATCAGTTCTCTTTCTCCGTTCATCCATTTCTTTGATGATGCAGAATTCTTTATTAATTAATCTATTTACCGTGTACCTCTACCTTGCCCTGGGAAAAGTGTGTGTGTGTGTGTGTGTGTGTGTGTGTGTAGGGGTACACACAATTAATGTTCTTCAGAGACCATGGGGTTCCATGATGCATAGCCAAATGGCATCAGTGGAAGAATATTGGTATTTAACAAAAAACAAACTCCTCCAAACAGGGAGAAGCTTGGGGTCATTAAAAAGGCTATGTTATTTTCCAAGTGAAATTCTATTCTCTTCTTTGCCTTACATTTTAGCCCATCTCCTCATTCATCTATGGAGATTGGCTTTGGATTTTCTAAACAAGCGCATGTTCTAGTCTGGACACTGGGCATTCTTTATCCACTTGCTTTTTCCTAAATGGATAGTTAGGCTGAACTCGGATGCTTATGGATCTAATTTGAAAGCTCTGCAGAGTTCAGGCCCTGATGCAGTCAATGTCATCTATGACTAGGAGCAACTGAAGGCCCTCGGTCCTATGTAGCCTACACTTTTATCTGTAACAGTGATGAACCCTTTTGGTGACTTACCTCCCTATATTAAGACCTTGCTTAGTATCATTCATCAGAGAGTGGTTAACAACATTATCTCTCGTTGCATCTTTCAAAGACCCTAGGATGATTTTATATTGCATATGCAAAGGTATCAGACACCTTGTTAGAAGACAACCTTTAAAGACATTTTTCACTCTACCCAATCAAATGCTTTTTGTTATTAATTTGGGGATTTGAAAATTGTGTGTTTAAGTTGATTAGCTCATGACATAGTCATGCTTGATTGACATGTTTAGACATTGGAAATCCTAGGGAAAAAAAGGAAAAATGAGTTTCCCACCTCCCTCCCCATCCTGCCTCTCCCCTATCCTTTTAAATATTAAGTAGTTTGGGGAAAACTCTTATCTCTCTTGAATTTTTCCCAGTTCTTTTATATGAACCTTTATACCTCTCCTTTAGAAATGCGTCGTACCTTCTGCTGCAATAGTTCCAGCCACTCTTTTTCTACCTGTCTTCTAGAAGGACTTGGTATTCATTCTGAGAGACACCCACAGATGTACTATCCTAGCCAAAGAGTTCAAGAGTGTGTGTGTGTGTGTGTGTGAAATGAAAGCAAGACCTACTCCCTGTTCTCTTAACATAAGCCATGTGGCAGCATAGAAAGAATATTGGATTGAAAGTTGGGAGCCCTGGATTCTAATCTTATCTCTTCTAATAGCAACCAGTGTGATCTTGGGAGTCACATAAACTTTACTTTGATGTTTCTTCTTTGTCAAGTGAGAGAGTTGAAGTAGCTGTCTCTGTTTGCACCCAGCCCTAAGATGCTGCAGCTAGAACCATTTTAGCCAGCCCCACATAAAAACTGCAAATAGGTTTACATACATATGTACCTGGGCACACAGACATATATACTTGAAAAAACATGATTTCATCAGCATGGCTGGAGCATCAAGGCAGTGGACTGACTCTCTGGTCTTTTTGTGCTGTGGCAGAGTGCAGGGTTACTATGGAGGCCAAGGTAGAAATCTTGCGTGACTATGTATATTAGTGATAAAGGTTTTGTTTTCCCTTTTTTCCAATAAGGAGATTAGGGTGGGAGAACAAGGAAGATAGAGTGGCAAAAGAAAAAGGCATCAAAGCATTTTTTTTAATACAGAGAAGGGAACAGAAGGAAGGTCAGAAAACAGCACAGACAAGCAAAGCCAGCTTTGAAATTTACAGGTTGAATTTAACTATATACTTACAAAGAAAAGTAACCTTGTACATAATAGAAGCAGGAAGGCAGTTAGGGGGTGCAGCAGATAGAGTACCAGCCCTAGAGTCAAGGAATCATCTTTCTGAGTTCAAATCCAGCCTCAGAGCTTACTAGCTTTGTGACCCTGGGTAAGTCACTTAACATTGTTTACTTCAATTTCCTCATCTGTAAAATAAGCTGGAGAAGGAAATGGCAAACACTCCTGTATCTCTGCCAAGAAAACCCCAAATGGGGTCATGAGGAGTCACACAGGACTGAAAATGACTGAAATTTCACACATCATAGAGAACTGAAGTTTTATAAACAATATTACTTTTCTATTCTCTGCATATGGAAATAGAATAGGATGGCAAAAAAATGGATCTAACTGTGGTCAAACTGGTGATAAGCCTCTCCAAACTTAGGCCAATTCTTGAATGACAGATAGAATCTGTCCAGGAGCCCATAATGAAAACCTTTCTGGGTTGGTAGGACCATCCAGAGTTTGCCCTCCATTGACATAGCTCTCAAGATTAGGTTTATGTACATAAGTAAATGAATGAAAAAAAGTATTAAGCACTTGCCATATGCAAAGCCCTGTGCACTAGAGATACAAATAAAAAATAAGACAATGCCTGCTCTCAGGTTGCCCACAGTTCTGTGTCTGGAGGGGCTGCCTGATCTAAATACGTATATGGGACAGGGACTGAACTTGTGGTTTTGATAGTAAGGAACTCCCAAGGGAGGGAATGCCTTTTACCAATGCAGGTTAGCACCTTCTCTGCAAGGCAGTCTTACAGAGAGTTTCCTAGAGCATTGAGAAGTTAAGTCACTTGCTCAGGGTTACATAGCCAGCATGTACTAGAGGTAGGTCTTGACCTTAGGTCTTCTTGACTTTGAAGCCAATTTTCTAACCACTACACCATGCTGCCTTTCTATTTGCATATAATCTGTATATGTATGTATGTGTAATGTAGAACACATACATATAACATGCACACATGCATGCATGCATACACATGTACTATGTGTATATATTTATAGATGAATATATTCATATATACACTCCCTACACAATGTATATCTATACGCAGAAGATGTTGAACAATCTTAACCAAAGACTTCATGGGTCCTTTGAGCAAGATGGTACAAGCTATTAGGAAGAGAGGCAGGAGGGAAAAGAGAGTTTAGGGAAAGACCAAAGAAGCAACAAAGCTGATTGAGTCCTGGGGTGTGAGTGCAAAGGCATCAGGATAGGCAATTGCAGATAGAGCATTTGAAGAGTTACTCCAATTTTTAATTTTTTGAATCCATTTGGAGAATAAATGTCTCCCTGGACCACTTTACTCATACTTTTTTGGCTCACTGTCATTCATAAAAACTTAATAAAACAAAGGGGAAATAATGCTGCTTTTAAAAATCTAAGTTAGGAGGTGATGATTGTTTTTTATTGATGATCCAGAGTGCATAATCATTCATTTATGCCTGAGATAAAAATGTAGACTTTGTCTTAATACTCCAGTTAATAGGGTGCCTTCTTGAGGACCATGCTTTGGGATGCCTTAAAGAAAATTTCTATTAGATGCATAAAAAGAGGAGAAGAGGGGAAGAAGAGGAAAATCAGAATTTTACAGTGCCATTAAAAGAGCATGTGTTCAAAGTTTTGCCAATTATTGGTGCATTTGGATCCTTGACCTCCTAGCCTTCTTTCCCCATGGAGGCAGTTTTTGCAATGGAAAGGGCACGACTTTGGAGTCACAAAACCAGGACTTAACGTCCCAGCTCAACCACTTACTAAGTATGTTGCTCTGAGCAGCTGACTTTACCTTTCTGGGCCTTTGTTTCCTCAATAATAAAATGTGAAGAATGAAAAAGTTTGCGTTACTTTTCTCACTGGGGCAGCTAGATGATGAGGGGATAGAACACTGGAGCTGGAGTTAGGAAAACCTGAATTCAGGTCTGGCCTCAAACACTTCCTAGCCATAGGACCATGGACTTGACTTAATTCTGTTTGTCTAAGCTTTCTCATCTGTAAAATGAACTGAAGAAGAAAATGACAGTTCCCTCCAGTATCTTTGCCCAGAAAATCCCAAATGGAGTCATGAAGAGTCAAATACAACTGAAATGACTGAACAACAACACCAACTCACTTGGTTATCCAGAGAAATAAATGATGACATATATGAAGCCCTCTGTGAATCACAAAGTACTATAGGAATGTGGGCAAGTGCAATAGGGCACTTAGCTTCCAACTATAGATTCAGCTCTACCCTGAGAGAACTTACATTCTTCTTGGGGTATCAGATATAAGTATAAGAAAAGATAAATAAAAGTTAAATAAGTATGACTGGAAGAGTAGTATTGGAAGAAATTACAAGTGGCGTGGGTAGCTTGGAAAAACTTTATAGAAGCCAGGACATTTGAGCTGTTTATGCAGTCACTGCTCTACATCCTGTGATTCATTCCTTTGGGTTAAGATTTTGCCTCAGGTAAAATGCAAATGAAGGAAAAGTAGGTGTTTTTTTTCTGGAACTCTCTTGCTTTCTCCATAATGCAGCAATTTGGTCTTTAGTTCCTTTGCCTCTTTGAAAATAATCCTGCACTTCTGATGATTCTTGGTTCACATACGGCTAAAGCTTAGCTTGCAGAATCTTAAGCATATTACTGGCATGTGAAATGAGTGCACTTGTTCAGTAATTTGAACATCCTTTGTCATTGCCCTTCTTTAGTACTGGGACTTTCTCTCTTAGGAGTATCTTAATTTTTTATTTGGAGGGAATATTTTTTAAAAATTAAATTACTTTTTCTCAATGGACAAAAATTTATTTTCTCCTCCTCCCACTCCTCCCTTCCTAATTGAAAAAGAAGAAAAATAAAAGTCTACGCATAACAAAGATGCAAAACAAATTCCTTCATTGACCATGTCCAAAAAAATATGTCTCCACTATGAGTCTTATCACCTCCTTGTCAGGAGCATGTTTCATCATGAGTTCTCTAGAAGTTCCTTGGTAGATCATGACATTGATTAGAGTTCTTAAGCTATGAAGGTATTTTCAAAAGCTTATGATAGACCACCCTCTGACAGAAAATAGATGTTGAATGAGATGTACATTTTTGAATGTGATCAGTGTGGGAATTTGTTTTACTTGATTGCATAGTTGCTGCAATAATTTTGTTCTTGATGTATGTGTGTGTGTGTGTGTGTATGTGTGTGTGTGTGTACATGCACATATGTGGGTGCTCAAGCAGGGAAGATAAGTAGATTTTTTTTAATTAAAAAAATTCAATTAAAAAAAAAGCTTATGGTCAGAGCATCTGACTTTTGAAAACTAACCAGTCCTTTCATGTACTCTTTCTTTCTTACCTTTGGCAAGATGGGTCAATATGGGCTAGCCACAACTTTCATGGTGACCTATCCTTGACTTCTACACAACATTTATAGATCTGACCAAGGCCTTTGATACTGTTAGTCATGAAGGCTTTTAGAAAATTATATCAAAATTTGGCTGCCCAGAGAAGTTCATCAGTTTGTTTATCAATTTCATGATGGCATGCTTGCCCAAGTTCTGGATAGTGGACAATGCTCTCGTGCCTTCCCAGTCACCAAAAGAGTGAAACAGAGCTGTGTGCTTGCTTCTGTGATTTTTAGCATATGAGATATTACACATTATTTTCCATTTTTTCATTCTTTTGGTTTTGTTTTGTGATTTCTTGGTTTCTCATAAAGTTATTAGCCTCCATCTGTTCCATTCTAATTTTTAAAGAACTTTGACTTCCAACTTCTCTTCCTCCCTCCCTCCCCACCCGTCCCCTTTGGGAAGGCAAGCAATTCAATATAGGCCATATCTGTGTAGTTTTGCAAATGA
>CM053770.1:74807938-74833774 GCA_028658325.1 Potorous gilbertii
GATATACTATATCTTACAGTCCCTCTCTAATCTATTAGCCTAGTTTCTCTGCCTTAAGAGGAAATACATTATTTGGAACATCTTAGTAACCTAATGCTGGATCCTGGACATCATCTAATTCTTTTACCTTTACTTAGCCAGTACCAAATTATTTTTGACAATTACTGCTTTGTTGTATAGTTTGAGATCTGGTACTGACTGACCCCCTTTCTTCCCACTTTGCTTGATTTAAAGAATGGTACTAATTAGTACTCTCAGATTCACACTGAAATTTAAAAAAAAATTCTAAAATGTATTTCCGGGGGCTGTCAGTTATTATTTGCCTGATAAGGTTTGCTTTCTCAGACTTGTATTTAAGGAAAACCTTTGACATGATTTAAAAAAGACATAGTGAATACAGAACTGGCCTCAGAGTCAGCAAGGCCTGGGTTCGAGTCCAGTTCTTGGCCCATACTGGTTATCACTTAACCTCTTTTACTTTCAGTTTCTCAAGCAATACTTTTAAGTTGAAGAACAGTTAATGATCTATATGGCAGAGAGAATTTCCTCATCTGGAGTTCCTTTTACCAGTAAAAAAGCACAAATTCAGACCGAAAAAAGAATTCATGGTGAAAGCTTTTCCTTTCTTGTAATAAAGTTGTATTGTGGCTTGCGTCTTTCAACCTGATTAACTTTTGGCATGGAAAACAGTATCATGAATTCTTTCTCCTTAGGATTTGTTTTTCAGTCTTATGGTATTGTGGAATGTAATGTCAGCATGAAGTAAATGGAATGAAAATCAACTCATTTTCTGATTTTTAGGCTTTCTCTTGGAAACAGGATAAGTCATGTTCTAGCTCTTCAGGATTAACCTTGAAAAGAGTCAGGTTTCACTAGTACATTAGAAATGTAGATGTGATATTTAATTATTTTTCCTTATGCCCATACTCAATTTAAATTTCAGAACTAAGAGATGATAGTAAACTATGTAGCCTTTCAGCCAGCCCTCCCTCAAAATGTATTCTCTATATTACTTGTAAATTGGAATTTCCCCTAGCTTACATTGTGAATCTCAAACAGATCTGGGCCATATTCTTTGTGCTGAAATTGTCCAACAAGTGTGTCTTTACCAGCTCTATATTTGGACAGTGCTGAGGGTATGTTTTGTGATTTCAGGTACCAGTCACATTTGATGATGTTGCAGTCCATTTCTCAGAACAGGAGTGGGGGAACCTGTCTGAGTGGCAAAAAGAACTTTACAAGAATGTGATGAGAGGCAACTATGAATCTCTTGTCTCAATGGGTAAGGCACCTTTTTTTTTAAAATTAAATTATTTTATTTGTTTTCAGTGTTCAACAATCACTTCCATATATCTTAGATTTTTTCCTCCTCCCTCCCCATCATTACCTCCTTCCTTCCCACTCCCTCCCTGAGACGGCATACAATCTTATATAGGTTCTACACATACATTCCTATTAAATACCTGTTGCCTAGGAGAATTAAAATGAATGAGAGAAAACATAAAGCAAAACAAAACATAATACAAAAAAAAAATGGTCTGCGATCTGTGATCCAATTCCATAACTCTTTCTCTGGATGTGGAAGGCATTTTGCTTTGAGTCCATTGGAAATTTTTTAAATCCTTGCATTGCAATGAAGTACTAAGTCTACCAGAAAAATTCCTCACACACTGTGGTTGTTGCTGTGTACAAAGTTCTCCTGGTTCTGCTCCTTTCACTCAGCATCAGTTCATATAAGTTTTCCAGGCCTCTGAAGTCTTCCTGTTCATCATTTCTCATAGCACAATAATATTCCATTACATTCATATATCACAACTTGTTCAGTCATTCCCCAATTGATGGGCATCCCCTTGATTTCCAGTTTTTGGCCATCACAAAGAGAGCTGCTATAAACATTTTTGTACATGTGAGACCCTTTCCCATTTCTATGATCTCTTTAGGATAGAGTCCCAGAAGTGATATTGCTGGGTCAAAGGGGGCTACACTTTCTGTAGCCCTTTGGGCATAGTTCCAAATTGTTTTCCAGAATGGTTGGATCAGCTCACAGCTCCTCCAACAATGAATTAGTGTTCCAACTCATCTTCTCCAACATTTATCGTCTTCCTGTTTTGTCATGTTAACCAGTCTGATAGGTGTGATGTGGTACCTCAGAGTTGTTTTGATTTGCATCTCTAATCAGTAGTGATTTAGAGCATTTTTTCATGTGACTATAGATAGTTTTAATTTCTTCCTCTGAAAACTCCCTGTTCATATCCTTTGACCATTTATGAACTGGGGAATGACTCTTATTCCTGTACATTTCACTTAGTTCTCTATATATTTTAGAAATGAGACCTTTATCACAGACACTAGTTATCATAGACACTTTCCCAGTTTTCTGCTTTCCTTCTAATCTTGGTTACATTGTGTTTGTTTGTGCAAAAACTTTTCAATTTAATGTAATCAAAATTATCCATTTTGTACTTCATAATGTTCTCTATCTCTTGTTTGGTCATAAATTTCTCCATTCTCTATAAATCTGAGAAATATACATTCCTTGCTCCCCTAATTTGTTTATAGTATCAGTCTTTATAGCTAGATCATGTATCCGTTTGGATTTTACTCTTGTGTACGGTACCAGGCATTTGTCTATGCTCAGTTTCCACCACACTGTTATCCAGTTTTCCCAGAAATTTTTGTCAAACAGTGAGTTCTTATCCCAGAAACTGGGGTCCTTGAGTTTATCAAACAGTAGATTGCTATATTCATTTTCTTTGTGTCTTGAGTACCTAACCTTTGCCACTGTTCTACCCTGTTTTTTAGCTAGTACCAAGTGGTTTTGATGATTGCATCATCAAATACAATTTGAGATCTGGTAGGGGCTAGCTAGTAAGGCACATTTCTTTAATAATACTAGCCGTATAGAATACTTTATATGTGTTATCTTACCTGAGCCTCCACTTTGCATACACTAATGGTCATTTTCTCCCAAGAGTCTGCCCTGAGCCCTCTTCTCTTCTCCCCCTACACAGTCTTATTTGGTGATCTCATCAGTTCCTTTGGGTTCCCTTATCTCTATGTAGGTGATTTTCATCCAGCCCCAATCTCTTTCCTGATCTCCAGAGTACTGTCTACATCTTCTGTCTCTTGGATATCTCAAACTAGGTGTCCTGCAGACAGCCAAAACAACCCATTCTTTTTTCCCCCAAACCTTCCTCCTCCTGCCTGTAACTTTAGAGGATGCTTACTCACTTAGCTCACATACCCAATCTGTTGCCACATTTTGTCCTTTATGCTTGCACAATATCTCTTGTATGTAGTCTCCCTCTCTCCAGCATCTCTGCCATCCCCTGGTGCAGGCCCTCATCCCCTCAAACCTAGACTACTGAAGTGTCCTGCTGTGTGGTTGGGTTCCCTACCTCAAGTGTTTCCCCACTCCAATCTGTCCTCCACTCACCTGCCAAACTGATCTTCCTAAAATGCCACTCTGACCATGTCTCCTCCCTGCTCAATTAACTCCAGTGGCTTCAGGATCAAATATAAAAGCATCTGTTTGGCTTTTAAAACCCTTCACAATCTGGTGTTCTCCTGCTTTCTAGTCTTTTTGCCCTTTACTCCCTTCCAGTGCTGCTGATGAATGGTTCCCCATTCTTAGGACACTCTCTCACCTGACTCCATCCCTTTTCCCCTGCTATTCCTCCTGCCTGGCATTCTCTCCCTGCTGTCCTCCATCTCCTGACTTATCTGGATTCCTCTGAGACTCAGCTCAGATTCTACCTTTTGTAGGAGGCTTTTCCCCTCCACCTCAGCTGAGGCCCTTTCTCTGAGATTACCTCCCCTTTACTTTGTATCTTGTACCTACCTAGTTGTTTGCATACCCTTCTTTCCCATTGGAGGGTGAGCTTGAGGGCAGGGGCTGGGTTTTTGTTTTAGTTTGTATCCAATGCCAGGCACCTGGTAGTGCTTACTAAATTTGGTTTTCAACCTCATCATAACCCTGTGGGGAAGGAAATACAAAGATGATCATTTCTACTTTACAAATAAAAAAACCTGTGAGGCTGAGGGAGAGGTTAAATGGCCCTCTTGCCCAAGGTCATAGCTCTTTGGATGACAAGTGCAGCATGGCTCCTCTGTGCCCACCAGCATACCTTTCTTCTTGGCTGGAAGTGATTTCCATTCAGCAGTCCTTCATTAAGAGTGGGTTTGACTGGACATGGAGGGCAAGAGTCAAAGGTGATAGCCTGAGTGGCCAGTTAGGGTGATGGCCCAGTGTGGAGGAGGGGTGGGAGACAGGATGGATTTAGGCTTCATTTCTGGCTTCACTGTCTTGGAGGATACATACAAGAAGCCCAGAAGCAAGAGAAGGAGAAGTAGTAGATTCTGAAAATAAAGCAGGAGGAAGAAAACCATGTCGCACAGACCAGGCCAGACCAAGCCAGGGAGTAGTGTCCTGTGAGCTTCTGTGGTTTAGCGGCAGCAGCCTTTTGTATGAGGCTTTGTGGGGAATTCGGATCCTATCTGTGCTACCAACTTGCTGTGTGATCTTGGACATGACCCTTCACCACTCTGGATCTGAGATTGGTTTTTGTTTTTGGTTCAGACTTGTGATTTTGTCAGTATGAAGAACCCTCATGTGGAAATTACCACCATGTACATCTTTAGTGTTTGTTTTGCTAAGTGATACACCTAACTCTCACCTGTGGCTCCAAGAACCTGTAGCATGTGCAGTGGCCATACCCTGGTAAAACTGTTTCAGCAGGTGGGCTAAACCAGGTTGAGGGTAAACTACAGGCCTCAAACCTGTCAGTGAGTGAGGGGAATGTCTATCCAAAGCACGTGAAGACTTCTCTGATGGAATGGGTAGTTGAGAACCATTTGTTCCAACGGTCACAGATAGCTAAAGCATGCTCTCTGAGTTTGGTCAGGCACAAAAGAAACCAAGGTCATCCACTACATCCTGGGCCATTTCCAGTCATTTTGTGCTGCTGGTGGACTTCAGGGACTCAGGAAGAGAGTGAGGCTGATGACTTTGTGCAACATCACCTCACTTAAATCCAGTTCACGCACATGTCAAGGCATCACCCATGATGTCACTGGGCCTTCTTGAAGTGAAGGACAAACAACAACAATCCCTCCCTTAATCTGTCCTCCCTTTAATCCTCCTAGTTTCCTCTTCTCCCCTTTCCCTCCTTTTTCCCTGTTGATTGAAATATATTTCTGTATCCAGCTGTGTGTATATGTGAGTGTATTCTCTTCCTTCCTTCAACTAGTTCAGGTGAAACTAAGGTTCAGGTATCAGCCAATCCCCCTTTTCCCTTCCTTCCTGTAGACTTCTACTTTTGAATCCTGGTTACATGAGAACATTTTTCCTAACCTTCCTTTCCCTTCCCCTCCACCCCCATATGGTCCTCTTTCCCTCTCTTTCCTTTCTTCTTTTAAAATCATCAAGAAGATATAAAATCTTTTTTTAATAAAATTATCACCCTAAGTAGCTACTCAGCCTATCAGCTTTGACTCTTGCCCTCCATGTCCAGTCAAACCCCCTCTTACTTAAGGGTCACTGAATGGAAATCATTTCTAGCCAAAAAGAGAGGCATCCTGGTAGGCAGAGAGGACCCATGCTGCACTTGGAATCCAAAGAGCTATGACCAAAGAGGGCCATTTAACCTCTCCTTTAGCCTCAGGGTTGGTTTTGTTTTGTTTTGTTTTTTGGAAAGTAGAAATCTTCATCTTTGTCCTTCCTTCCTCATAGAGTTGTTATGAGGTTCAACAAGGCATTTAGTAAGCATTCAACCTTCCCTCTAATTAGTCTTCCTCTGTGACTCTTGAAGATGATAGGGTTCAGAAGGGAAACACATCATTCCTAATATTAAAATTTTAACAGTTTATCCTTTAGTTTCCCTACATTTGTTTATGTTTTATCTTTTTATCTTTCTCTTAACTCCTATGAAGTTCAGAGTTTCTGCTCAGTCTGGTTTTTCAATCAGGAATGCTTGGAAGTTCTGTTAAAGGTCCATTTCTCCCCACCCCTGTCCCCTCTCAAGGATTATATTCAGTTTTGTTGTTACTCTTGACTACAGCCAATATCCTTTGCCTTCTGGAACATCAAAGTCCTCTGCTTCTTTAGAGTGGAGGCCACCAAAGAGTGTATGATCTTGATTGTGGCTCCATGATACTTGAATCTTTTCTTTGTGACTGTTTGTAGTATTTTTTTTCTTTATCTGGAAACTCTGAATTTTGGCTATAATGTTCCTAAAAGTTTTCATTATGAGATTTTTTTCAGGAGACAGTTGGTGGATTCATTTTATTTCTAATTTCCTTTTTGGCTTAATAGATCTGGGCAGTTTTCTTTTAATAGTTTTTAAAGTATGCTCTCTAAACGCTTTTTGGTAATGACTTTCAATTGGAATTTCAGTCCAGTGATTCTTATATTTTCCCCCCTTTATATGTTTTCTAGATCAGTTACTTTTGATTTGAAATAATTTAATTTTCTATTTTTTTTCAGTCTTTTGACTTTGTTTTAATGTTTGTGTCATTAAATCACTGACTTCAATCTGATCCATTCAAACTTTAAGGGAATTTGATGTTTGGGCAAGGTTGTACCTGTTAGGCTGAATTATTAATTCCCTTTCTAATTCTTTCTCTCATAGATTTCATTTCTTTTTCATTTTTTCCTCTAATGTTCTCATTTCATTGATAAAACAATTCTAACTCTTTTAGCTCTTGCTTCATTTCTTCTAGGAATTTTAGTTAAATTTGTGCTTAAGCTGTGTTTTTATTTGAGGCTTTGCTTGTAGATATTTTGGAGTCATTCTCTTCTGGTGCTTTTTTCATCTTGAGCATCCTTGTCACCATAGCTTTTTGTGGTGAGGTTCTTTTTTTGTTTCTCCTTTTCTTTTCATCTTCCTTCCTGACCTCAGGCTTGATGTTAAGGCCAGCTTCTGTTCACTGCGGAGAGAAAGTCTGGGCTGATCCTGTTCTGCTTTCTTGGCGTATTGAGTGTTGTGTTAGTTACACAGCTGCTGCTTGCTTTTGAACTTGTCCCTTGCTTGGTGTGTAGAGCAGGAGCGTGCCCTTCCTGGTTCCAGGTTCCCTAGTCAGTCCACCCTGCATCTGTGACATAGAACTGAGGAGCAAGAGTGGTTAACACCTGTTCCCACTCCCTGTATGGGTTCACAGGGCCACTCAGACTTCTTGTGCTCCTCCCCAACTATGTGTTCTTGCCCAGATCCCATCCCCATTGTCCACAGGTATGTCTCTCTAGCTCCCTGTGTCAATCTGGCCTGGGTTTTTTTCCCTTGGATTTCCCCATCGGGATTCAATGTGATCTGTTCAGGCAATGGTGGCGGGGAGCAGTTCTTCCTACTACTCTGCCATCTTGACTCTGCCTCCTCCTCTTTTTATAAACTCAAATTCACCGTGTCCAGAACAGGACTCATTCTCTTTCCCCACCTCCCCCCGCTTCTGAACTTCCCTGTTTGTCAGACTCCATCATTCTTCCAGCCTCCCAGACCAGTGTTACCCTGCACTTCTTCTTGTCTCTGCCTTCATCTCTCTCACATATACATGCTGCTCCTCTCACTCAGTTGTCATATTAGTACAGACTTTGCATCACCGTTGCCAGGTCTGTTTCCGTGGCCTCCTAGTTGGTCTCCTGCTTCAGGCCACTCTCTGCTCCAGGCCATCTTCCAAAGGGCAGATCTCACCTTGTCACTTGCTCACTAAGTTCCAAGGATTATTACTGCTTCTAAGATAAAACACAAGCTCCTCAGTTTGACTTTATCTCAAGCTGGTCCCAAATTATCTTTCCAGCTTCCTTATATGTTACTAAACTGCGTGGTCCAGCCAAACCAGCCTTTTCTCTGTTCCACACTTAGGACATGACATTGCCCATCTCCCTGTCTTTCCCCTGGCTGTCCTCACCTCTGCTTTAGAGAATCAGAGCACTGCTCTTGAAGTACCACTATCTCCATGCAACCTTTCCTCACCCCTACCTTCTAGGCCCCACCTCCATCTCTCACTGCCTCATATGTATTTACCGTACTTATATATGTATGCCTTCTCTACCCCATTATCATGTTAGAATAGGGCTTATTTCTTTGTATCCTTGGCTCCTAGCACAGTGCCTCGCACATAGTAAGTACATAATAATAACTAATGTTTATATAGCACTTTAAGATTTGCAGAGCCCTTTACAAATATTATCTCATTTTATCTTTACAATAACCCTGGGAGGTAGATGGTAATATTATCCCCATTTTACAGATGAGAAAATTTAGGTAGAGATTAAATGACTTGCCCAAGATTACGCAGCTACTAAGCATCTGAGGCTGGATTTCAACTCAAGTCTTCCAGACTTCTAGTTCAGTATTTTAATCTGCTGACACCTCGCTGTCTAAATACTGATTGATTGAGTACCCAAGGTCACACTGTCAGAAGCAGAAGAGGTAGGATTTGAATCCAGAGCCTACCAAAATGTACAGAACTGACTGTAAGTGCTATAGAAAATCACTTTTTCTTATTATCAGATTTGGTTGATGTGTGGAATTGTTTTGCTGAACTATTTTAAAATTTTTTGTTTCAAGGGATGACTTGCTATATAGGGAAGATGGGAGGGATATGTTTGGAAACAAGTGATAAACTCCATTTTTCTAATTAAAATTAAAAAAAAAAAAAGAAAAAATTCACTCTGTTACTCTAACCAGTATAGTCCTTGGTATAGTTTTGAGTTTTATAGCTTATTATAAACCTACCTAGAGGGAGTGGTTAAGAACAACTTATTATTGTTCCTCAGAGCTGTGTTACTGTAATTCCCCTTCTTTTGCTTTTTCTCATATTCTTTGAAAAACTCTTTCTGTACTCAAAGTGTTGGAGGAAATCCTGAGGGTCCTTGGGATCTCAGAAGAATAAGAGATTAACAGAGTTGTGTGATGTCACAGTCACATGAAGGGAACATTTTTGAAGTGTTTGGAATTCAGATACAAGATCACTTTTACTCATGTATACCAAGAGGATTGTTGGGCTCCAATGCTCCCAAGTGTCCAAAGTAGGACTGATGCACCAGACAAAAATTAGGGAAGTCCTTTGTGTGGGGGTAAGGGTAATCTTCTTTTGAGGTGGGGGAGGGAGTCTGTAGGTACTGATTCCCAAAGGCTGAGGGGAGTGAGTAAGTTGGTTGTAGGTTACACTTCAAAGCCAAGAAAATAGGCCAAAAATTGGGAAGCCTAGAGTGCAGGAAGTTGAAGCTTTGAATTCAAAATTTTTACCTGAAACATAGGTCTTTTTTATTCTAGAAGCACACGATGCTGTTGCTCCTCAGCTCTCCTTTACCTCCCTGGCTTCCTCTAATCTCAGTTAAAGTCCAGCTTTCTGCAGAAGCTGTTCCCATTCCTACTAATCTGAATGCCTTCCCTCCCCGTTCATCCTGTTGGTAGTTTGTTTGTCCATAATTCTTTTCACGCTGTTTCCCCTATTAGACTGAGTTCTTCGAGGGCAGGGACCATGTTATTGTCATTGTCTCTCTTTATGTGGCCAATGCTTATCATGGTCCCTGGCACATTGTAGGCCTTTCATAAATGCTAACTGATGGACTGCATATGGGCGCCACCCCAGCAAGCACTGAACTCTGCCTGGTCCCTGGACCTTCCCCTTTTCATCATTACTGCCATTTGCTGATTCCGAGTTGCAAAGGAGTTCAGAGGCCATCTAAGTCCAACATAACTTAAGCAAGCATCTCCTGTACAGCAGTAGTGTCAAACTTAAATAGAACCATGATCTGTGTTCTGCTGTGTTTTTATTTATTTTATTAATATTTTCCAGTTACATTTTAATCTGGTTCAGGGAGGCACTGGTGAGTGCCAGGGCCTATTCTGCCACCTGACTTTAAGGACAAAGAATCCATTACCTCCCACTGTAGTTCAGTCTGCTTTTGATGAGTTCTAAGAAGATATTTTTCCTTAAATCCACCCACCCTAACTCTGCCTCAGTCAGTGAATCAAAAAGCATTATGCCAAGTCGTGCTGCACAATAACCCTTTATTTTTGTTTTTACAGTGTTGTTGTTGTATAAATTGTTCTCTGGTCCTGTTCATTTCCTTCTTCATCAGTTTATAAAAGTCCTCAAAATTTTCATTTTTATAATATAGATGTTATAGAAATGGTTTTTCTTGTTTTATTTCATTTTGCATTATTTTGTCTTTCCATGTCTTTTTGTAATCATTTATTTCCTCATTTCTTGCAACACAAAAGTACTTCTTCACATTCATATGCTATAATTTATTCAATCTGTAACTGATGAAAATCCCCTTAGTTTTCAGTTTCTTTACCTTCACAAAAGGAGTTGCTATAGTTATTTTTTAATGTAACCTTTTCCTCTTTCTTTGATCTTTTGGGTATAGGCCTAGCAGTGGTATAGCTGGGTCAAAAGGCACATGCACATTTAGCAACTTTTTGTATATTATTCCTAATTGTTTTCCAGAGTGGTTCTACCTATTCACAAGACCACTGGCAGTGCCTTTTTTCCCACAGCCTCTCCAACATTGACATTTTTCTGTGGGTGTGAGAATCTCAGAGTTGCTTTAATTTTGGTTTCTCTAATGTGGAGGATTTTTTCATATGGCTATAGATAATTTAGATTCTTTCTTTGAGAATTGTCTCTTCATATTCTTAACTTCAGCTTCGAAGCCTTATGTGGCCCTCTAAGTTCTCAAGTGCAGCCCTTTGAATCCAAATGTCACAGAACAAATCCCCTTAATAAAATAATTTGTTCTGTAAAACTTGAACTAAGTCAAAACGCTATTCTTGAGGACCAAGAAGGCCACAGGTTCCCCACCCCTGCATCATTTATCAATTGGGGCATGGTGCTTTTGCTTACAAATCTGAATTCATTTCTTATGTATGAAATCTTTAGTAGAGAAAGTGTTTTTTTTTGTTTTGTAACATTTTTTCATTTTTTTATTATTTATTCATTTTAAACTGAAATACAAAATGAGAAAAGAAAAAAAAGAACATTGCCATGTACACAGAAAAACATAAGAAGAGAATTAGATATAAAACAATAAATTTCCACTTCAAGAAAACCTATATAACAAATACTACATATTGTTTTCCAAGGTACTCAGCTTTTCTTTGCTTCCTTGTAGTTTTCTTTTGTTCTCTTCTGTGCACTTTTTACTTTATTTTTTCTTCTCCCTGCCCCATCCCTTTACCCTGTCCTAAAGAAGGCTACAATTAAATATGGATATATATAGATATATACATTAATATCTATAAACATATATATATATATACACTCATTTACATACATATAAGACTGTAATATGCATATTTCCACTGGTGATCTGTTTTTCTGAAGATGGATAGCATCTTCCTTCATAGATCTAAGTCTTTTCATGTTTTTCAAAATCAGCCAACTCATTATTTCCTACACCGAAGTAATATTCCAACTCAATCACATCCTATCTGAGAAACTGTTTATGAAAGTTTTTTTTCCCAGTCTTCTTCATTCCTTCTCTTCTTGGCTATATTGGTTTTATTTATACAAGAAAAATTTAGTTTAAAATAATCAGAATTATCCATTTTATACTTTAGCAATGCTTTCACCTTATAATATAGTTTAAGGTCTGATACGGCTGAATCTCATCCTTTACATCTTTTTTCCCTGGTTTCTTTGAAATTCCTCATCTTTTATTCTTCCAAATGGTCTTTATTTTTATATTTTTCTAACTCAGATAACTTTTCAGCAATTTTATTGGGATGGTATTGAATAAATAGGTTAGGTAAATTTGTCATTTAAAAAAATTATATTAGCTTTACCTATCCTTGAACAATAAACATTACTCCAATTATTTAGGTCTGACTTTATTTGTATAAAAAGTGTTTTATGCTTGTGTCCATATCTTCCTGTATCTTTTTTGGCAGGTATACTCCCAGGTATTTTATGTTTTGTCTAGTTATTTTAAATGGTTTAAAACAATATTGAACAATATTACTGACAGTGTAGTTTCCTTATTTTTCTCTTTTGATTTAGTTTATTTAAGCTTTAACTTTGTCTGAGATTGTGATTACTACCCCTGCTTTTTTTTAACGTAATAAATTCTACCCTTGCTCTTTATTTTATCTTTGTGTATCTCTCTGATTTTTACTGGATTTGCTCCTAGCAAGATATTGTTGAATTCAAATTTTTAATCTGCTATCTTTTGCTGTTTTATGGGTAAATTGATTCCATTCACAATCTGAGCTATAATTACTTGTGTATTTTCCTTCCTATTTTTCTTCACTATCCTTCTCACTCTATTTACCTTATCCCCTCCTCATTCCTCTTCTTTACTTCTACCTGATACCTTGTCCTCCTGTTCCTTAACCTACCCATCCCAATAAGAGTCCTTCCCTTATCCTCTACCTTCTCCCTATCTCCTTGCTCTCTTATTTCTTTCTGAATTTAGAAGACTTTAATGTTCCCTCTTTAACCCATTCCCAATAAGGGTAGGGGTCTAGTACTTCTTTTAGATCAGTTTTTCCTTTTGTCTCATTTGTTTGAGGTAAGTGTTCCTTTTTATCTCTCCCTACACAGTTCTTTAAAATCACCCCATCATATACAGCTTAGTTCAAGCCTTTTTTTTTTCAAGCTACCCAAATAACAATAAGTCATAAAAAGTACTGATAACATTTTGCATATAAACAGTTTCACCTTCCAAATTGGTCTTTAATGTTTAATTTATTTCTCCTGGATCTTATGTGTTGAGTTTTCCATTATGTTCTACTGTTTTGTCACTAATACCTGAAAATCTTTCAGTTCATTCAGAATTATACTTCATCTTGCTGGATAAATTACCTTTGGTCATAACCCAGCTCTTTTGTTCTGTGAAATATATAGTATTTCAAGACCTATGATCCTTCAGTGTAGTACCTTCTAAGATCTTGTGTAATCCATATGTAGCTCCATGATGTTTCAATTGTTTTTTTTTATTGTTGTTTACCATATTTTGTCCATAACCTGGGAACTTTGGAACTTGACTATGATATTCTTAGGAGTTTTCCTCCTGGATTCTTTTTCAGGTGGTAATTGGTGGCTTTTTTCTATGTTGACATTGTTGTCTTTTTCTAGAAGTTCAAGGCCATTTTCTTTGACACTTTCTTATAATATTGTGTCAGGATTCTTTTTTTGATCATATCTTTCCAGTAGTATGATTATTCTTATATTTCTTCTTGATCTGTTCTCCATATCAGTTGTTTTTTCTAATGATATGTTTCACATTCTATTTTTTTCATTCTTTTGATTTTGTTTTTTCTTGGTGTCTTAGAACATCATTAGCTTCCCCTTACGCAACTCTAGTTTTCAAGGAATTGATTAACTTTATTTTCATAATTTTCTTGATTTTCTCAGATTGCTCTTATTTTTTTTCCTAAATTTTCCTTGAGCTCTCTTATTTGCTTTTTAGAGTCTTTTTTAAGTTCTTCTAAGAACTTTTTTAGGACTTGGAATCATTTGACATTTCTCATTGAGAAAGGAGTAGCTTTTTTAGCTCCATTATCTTCCTTTGAATATGAACCCTGATCTTCCCTGTCCCCCGAGTCACTCTCTAAGGTTGGTTGGGTTCTTTCTCCTTTGCTTGCTCCTTTTTATTTCTGTTCTGTTTTTATCACCTATTAGTATAATCAAGTTCTAGTCTCCAGTGGGAGAATGATACCTAAGCCTCAGGTTCTGCTTACTGTTATTTTTTGAGGTCTGTCTCTGGGCTCAACCTTAGGCACTCCTAAGCCATGGCTAAGGACCCCGAGCCATGCTATCCCACAAATGATCTTGTTCCTTGAGGTCCTTCCAGTGAGTGTAAATGATAGCAGTCCTCTGTGCCCTGGAACTGAAACCAGGGACTTTGCCCTCCTGCAAGTACCTATAGTCAGCAGGGTCCCACCCCTCTGCAACTGAACTCACCAGGTATATGCAAACTCCTTTTCCCACCAGCAGCAACCCAGGACATGTCAGGTCAGCAGAGATGTGCTTGGTGTTCTTTGACAGAAGGTCCTTCAATCTTCTTCTGCTCAGCCATTCGACCCCCACAGTCAATGATGTAAAGTTCCTGAGGCAGAGGCTTCCTCCCAACTCAGCTGTCACCAGGGCTTATTTGTAGATTCTACAGAGTTGACTTGGAAATGTTAGCATTTAACTCAGGTCAAACCCCTGTCCCTGGAGGTGGGGGTCTTTCCTGGGGATTTCTTAGATTGTGTAAGGAGAGCAACTGCTTTATCCTTATTTTTGTTTATTTTTACCGCTCTACAGTGATGTTCTATCTTTTTTTGGGATGAAAATTTGGAGAGACAAAAGTTTTCTGACCTACTCCACCATCTTCCCAGAATCCTCTCTCAAGAAACTTGATGCACATATTTTCCCCAATTAATTGTTTCCCTTTTAACCTTAACGTTATTAGATTTGGTTGTGTAAAAAATTTTAAATTTGATGTAATCAGAATTATCCATTTTATCTTCATGATACTCTGTTTCTTGTTTGGTCATGAACTTTTCTACTATTCATAGATCTTACAGGTAATAAAACTCAGCAAGAAGAGATAGAGAGATTATATTTTAAATTTCTACAGAATATACAAAACATGTGGGAGTGTAGCTGCCAAGATACACACAAGAACTACACACACACACCACACACAATTATAAACAACTGTTTACAAAAATACAGACTTTAAAAAATGGAAAAATAGTCATCATTCATAAGTAGTATGAACCAATATTAAAATGACAGTACTACCTAAAATTGCTTATTCAAAACCATACCAATCAAACTACAACAGGATTACTTTACAGAATTGTAAAGAGAAAATTATGAAATTAATATGAGAGAAAAAAGGTCAAGAATCTCAAGAGAAACAATGAAAAGAAATGGGAACAAAGGGGACTTAGGAATACTAGGTCTCAAATTATACTATGAAGCAGTAATTATTAACACAATTTGATACTGGTTAAGAAATAGATTTACTGATAGAACAGACTAGGTACACAATATATGGAAGAAAATTTATCTAATATTTAAAGGGATTAGCACATCCCTTTTCAAAGGTTGTCAACTGCTGGTATAGCACATGTGCACATCCAGCATCTCCATGGCACCTCGTTTAACCTTATCCCATGATCTTTTTTATTTCCTGTTTTCTGGACAGACTATGCAATTTCCAAACCAGACCTTATGTCACAGATGGAAAGAGGAGAGAGGCCAACCATGCAGGAACAGGAAGATTCTGAGGAAGGAGAAACACCAACTGACCCCAGTGCTGGTAAGTGGCTGGTAGGATTAACACAGAGCACTTTTTTCCTCTACATAACTACAAATATAACTTTGGGCTTTATTTCTTCTGAGACAAATTAAAGAGAAAATATATGTTAGAAAACCTAATTCAACAAATTGTAACTAAAAAATATCTAAGGGTGACTGAGACCTGGTTGAGGATTTCTGTCCCTTCTTATGTTTGCCAAATGTCTAAATAATTGGAAAAAATTTTACATCCCAATTTATTTTCCTAAATACTTCCCCCCTACACACACATTCCCTTGAAACAAAGAATAAAACAAAACTGACCAATAATAGCAACTGTAATTGTCTTCATCTGCTTCATTTGGCATTCATAATCTTCTGACTTTTGGATTCAATACTGAATGTTTCCATTAATCTGAATTTAGCTATTCCTTAAAAAATGTTTTAATATACTAAAAATATTTTCTATTTATTTACCATATCATTTACTATTGTTATTGTTTGTGTTGTTCTCTGGTTTCTTGCTCTATCAGTTGATCCAAGTATAACCATGTTTCTCTGAGTTTTTCATATTCATCATTAACATATAATAATATTACATTAACATTCATCTATCAATTTGTTTAGCCATTTCACAAGCAGTAGGCTATTCTATTCCCATTTTCTGATACCACAAAATGTGCTACTATGAATATTAGCATATTCACCTGGGACTTGGGATCTTTCCCTTTGTCTTTGACTCCTATGAGTGTATGTGCCCAGTAGTGGGACTGCAGAGTCAAAGGCTATAAATTGTTTCTTAAAGTAAGAATTTTGATGGATTTCTTAACAGCTCTAATTTGAGACGTGCTCTTTGCTGGTATGGTTCTTTTGTACCTTCTTACTTTGCACTGAAAAGCAGTAGGGCTCAAGGGATTTGGCTCTATCCTGAAGAACTCTAGAGCCTATGAATACTATTCATGCCTATATCTGGACCTTAGTTTCTCTCCTGTCAAAAGAGAACTACGATCTACAAATAAATAGATAATTTTCTACACATAAAATTGAAAAGCTTTTGCACCAACAAAATCAATGCATCTAGAATAAAGAGAAAAAATATCAGTTTTGGAATCTTTGCATCAGGATTTAATATCCAAATGTGTAAGGAAATAATACAAATATGTGAATGAGAGCCATTCCCTGATGGATTAATGGTCAAAAATATGAGCAAATATTTCTCAGAAGAGGTATATATGATTTTTCCAAAAAAAAAAATCTCCAAAACATTTGAAACAAAGATTGACACAGAGTTAAAATAAGGGGCTGCTACAAAATCATGATGCTTCAGATAAACTCTGAAAACGGTAACAGTCGTGATACCAGACAAGACAAAAATAAAAATACAATTAGAAGAGATAAACAGAGAAACTACATTATACTTAAATCACCTTAGAAAATAAACCATTTTAAATTCTTAATATACATGCACCAAATGTTATAGCATCTAAATACTTAAAAGTTGTTCAAACAATAGACGATAAAATTATGTAATATTAAGAAACCTTAACGTTTCCCTTTCCGACTTAAAGAGATTTAACATAAAGGTAAACAAGAAGTTGAAGACCTGAATAGAACTTTATTTTATTTTTGTTTTCAGTGTTCTACAATCACTTCCATATATCTTAGATTTTTCCCCTCCTTCCCCCTCCTTCCCCCCACCTCCTCACTCCCTCCCTGAGACAACATACAGTTTTATATAGGTTCTACACATACATTCCTATTAAATACATTTTCACCTTAGTCATGTTGCAAAGAAGAATTAAAATGAATGACAGAAATCATAAAACAAACTAAAACATAATACAAAAGAAAATGAACTGCTCCATTCTGCGATCAAATTCCATAGTTCTTTCCCTGAATGTGGAAGGCATTTTGCCTTAAGAGACCATTGGGAATTATTTAAGTCCTTGCATTGCAATGAAGTACTAAGTCTACCAGAAAAACTCCTCACACACTGTGGTTGTTATTGTATACAAAGTTCTGGTTCTGCTCCTGTTCACTTAGCATCAGTTCATATATGGCCTTCCAGGCCTCTCTGAAGTCTTCCTCTTCATCGTTTCTTATAGCACAATAGTATTCCATTACATTCACATACGACAGTTTATTCAGCCATTCCCCAATTGATGGGCATCCCCTTGATTTCCAGTTTTTGACCACCACATGGAGGGCTGCTATAAATATTTTTGTACATGTGGGACCCTTTCTCATTTTTATGATCTCTTGGGATACAGTCCTAGAAGAAATATTGCTGGGTCAATTTTTGTAGCCCTTGGGGCATAGTTCCAAATTGCTCTCCAGAATGGTTGGATCAGCTCATAGCTCCACCAACAATGAGTTAGTGTTCCAACTCTCCCACATCTTCTCCAACATTTGTTATCTTCCTATTTTGTCATGTATGCCAATCCAATAGGTGTGATGTGGTACCTCAGAGCTGTTTTGATTTGCATCTCTCTAACCAATAGTGATTTAGAGTATTTTTTCATATGACTATAGCTTTAATTTCTCCCTCTGAAAACTGCCTGTTCAACTGGGGAATGACTCTTATTCTTGTACATTTGATTCAGTTCTCTATAAATTTTAGAAATGCGGCCTTTACCACAGACATTAGCTGCAAAGATTCTTAGCCAGTTTTCTGCTTCCCTCCTAATCTTGATTGCATTGGGTTTGGTTGTGCAAAAATTTTCCTGAATAGAATTTTAGAAAAGTTAGGTAAGATAGATCTCTGGAAGTTGCTGAATAGAATCAAAAAGGAATATTCATAATTTTCAGCTATTTGTAAGGCACCTTTACAAAAAATTAACTGCACCATAAATAAAAACCTCACAAATGCAGAAAAATTAAACATCCTTTATTGAACACGATGCAATAAAAATTATACTCAACAAATGACTAAATTTTGAAATAATTTGAAATAATGAAGAGCTAAAAATTAGTTGGAGATTAAATAATTTAATCCTTCAGAACTGGTGACTCGAAGAACAAATCATAAAAACAAGTACTTTAATCAAAGAAAGTAACAACAATGAGATAACATACAAATCTTTGTGATACATTGAAAGCAGTCCTTAGAGGAAAATTTGTATCTCTAAATTAACCAGGAGAACAATTTATTTAAAAAAAACCCCCTGTAAAAACAAGCAACTTTAAAAGCTCTAAGAACTGTGACCAAAACAATGACCATTCATGGTGCCAGAGAACCAGTAATGAAATATGTTATGGATTACAGAGAAGTGATAGATTTTGGTTTCACAGTAAGACAGATAAAATTTTATATACAGCCACTGAGGTAAATTATTTTGCTTGACTGCACATTTGTTTGCCTGAAAAATAACTGCAGACCCAATGTGAGTCAATAGAGTGATGGGGCAACCACAGAATATAGATAGATTTGCATGAACTGGTGCAGAGTAGTGAGCAGAACCAAGGGGACAGTTTATATAATAAAATTGTAAAGAAAGACAAATTTAAATTAATATAAGACTTACTCAGTGGCAGTTCCAGAGGACTGATGATGAAGCATGCTACCCACCTCCTAATCGACTCAGGGTGCAGAATAAGACATGGCCAGTGTGGGAATTTGTTTTGCATGATGGTGCATAGTTGTTAAAAGTTATTTTTCTTTTTTCATTGGTGAGGGTAAGGGTCAGGAAGTGGCAAGGAAAGGGTGCCTAGTGATAGGTTGCTGAAAAGTAAAAGAAAGACATTTTGATGATTGAAGCATTTTTTAATGTTCTCAAGAAAATAGAAAGTCAAGAAGGAAACAAAGAAGCCTGCTAACTTTGAAAGTTATGTATTGAGGTTATTATATACTTAAAAGGAAATGCAAGATGTATTTAAGAGAATCACAGCTTCACATACAACCTTCTTTCTCGGTTCTACTTTGTATATAGAAATTCTCATCTTATTTAGTGTTTAAATTCAGAATAAAAATATATGTTGGTTTGTTTTTTTAAAGAATGTCTTATAGCAAGTTCATGATGAGAGACTAAAACTCAGGAGAGATGGAGCTGGATGTATAGATTGGAGAATCATTTCCATAAAGATGGTAGCTGTGTGATAATTGATGAGGTCATCAAGGGAAAGAAATAGCCTGAGATTTTACTTCATAGCCAGGAAATTATCCAAGATGACAAAAGATAGAATTAGTCAGTCTTGGACAAACCATGAGAAGGCTGGAATATGCTGTGGGTGGAACTGTGAATTGGTCTAAGCATTCTGGAAAGCAGTTTGGAATTATGTTCCCCAGAATTAACTAAAATGGCCATATTCTTATACCCAGAGATTCCATGGCTGAGCCTATACTCCAAAGAAGTCAAAGATAGAAATAATGGTCCCACATACACAAAAAGTGTCATTGCATCCCCTGTTTTGCTCATAAAGAACTAGAAAAGAATAGATGCCTATTGAGTTGGGGAATGACTAAATCAGTTGTGGTACGTCAACAGAAGGGAACATTCCTGTATTAATAATAAAGTCACATAAGTCACAGAAACATGGAAAGACTTATGAATTGATGCAGAATGAAGTAGGCAGAACCAGGGAAATCAATATACCTAATAACTGTAACAGTGCACAAAGAAAGAACGATAAAATGAATACTGGGTAGTTATAATGAATAAGTTTTACCCCAGAGAAGATTTAAGAAACTGCACCTCTCAACAAGTGTGGAATATAGCACATTCTGTCAAATTCTATTAATGTATTAATTTTTCTTTTCAAATCTTTATTAAAAGGGAAGGCCTACCGGGTAGAGGAGGCCAAATGGGGAAACTAGTACCTTATTTTAGAAGTGAAACCAGTATAGAAGTCATTGCAATAGTTAAGATGAAGGGTGATGAATTTTCTTTTGGACATGTGTAGGCTATAGAATACCCAAGGCTACTAATTACCTTCTATCCTTTCAGAGACTCCAAACCAAGATAACTAATAGTTATAAAACTAAAAGTTGTTTCCCAATAGCTAAGTGTTCAAAGATCAAAGATATGCACAGTTCTCAAAAGAATTGCTATTATCAACCACATGAAAGATTGCAATGCACTAATAAAAAAAGAAATGTAAATCAAACTGAGGTTTTACCTCATGCCCTGAAAATTGATAAGGATGACAAAAGATTGGAAGCATCCATGTTGTAAGAACGTGTGAATACAAGTGCATTGTTTGTGGAGCTCTGAATCAGTGCAACCATTCTGGAAAGCAACTGAAATAAAGTGACTAAAATGCCCACACCCTTTGACTCAGAGATTCCCCTACTGGACCTCTACCCCAAGGAGGTCTATATATAAAAATAGGTATAGAAGCCCTTTTTGTAGTAACAAATAACTGGAATGAGAGTGGATGTCCATCAGTCAGACAGCCAAGAAACATTTATTAAGCAACTGCCATGTGCCAGGGACTGTGCTAAGCAGTGGGAATACCTGCCATGCAGGAACTCACAGTCTAATGAGGCAGATGCCAGGCAAACAAATATATACAAACAAGTAAGAATAACAGAAAGGGCACTCAAATTGTGGGGGGTGGGGTTGGGGAAAGTTTCCTGTGGAAGATGAGGTTTAAATTTGAGACTTAAAGGAAGACAGAGATCATGAGTGAGACTGGAGGAGGAAAAGCATCCCACAAATGGGATTACATTCCATCAGCTGGTGAATGGTAAGGAGATTGTGGTACATGAATGTAATGGAATGTTATTGTACAGTAAGAATGGAATATGATGACTACAGAGAAGCATGGAAAGAGTCACACAATCTGATATAGAGTAAATAAAGTAAGCAGAGCCAAAACAAATCAATATCCACAATGACTACTATAATTTAAATAAATGGAAAGAACAACCAGAAAACAGTCGAAAGGTTGTGTTGCAAAATTACAAAGAATAAGCAGGCGCCAAAGAAAAACTAGTAGAAGACGTTCCCACTTCCCTTAGTTTCAGAGGTGTGAGGTCAAAGGCTGCGATACAATGCACATGTTTCTGAACTTTTCAATGTAATGATTCGCTTTACTAATTTTCTCTTTTTTTCTTTCAACAAAACCCGTAATTATACGGGTTGGTTCTCTAGAAGGGGACAGATTCTGGCAGAAACTTGGTGATGTAGAAATCAAAAGCTATCAACAAAAATTTATTTTAAAAATCCCTGGGTTAGGCAGCATGGCACAATAGAAGGGGCATTAGTTCTGTAGTCCAGAGATGCCCTGGCTCTGACACTAATTGCCCACTGGGATCCTGGGCAGGTTTCTTCACCTCTTTCAAACTCAGTTTCCTAATTTTACAAGTGAATAGTTTGGAGTAGCTTGTTTTAAAGGCCCTTCCCATCTCTAATACTACGTGCCTCTCCTGGGTACCTGATCCCTGAAGCACCTCTCTCCCTTTCCACAGGAAGTAAATAAGCCCAGACCTTTTAGTGCTACCTGAGATTTGCTTCTGGGCCCAGAACTTTCACAGTAAAGTAGGAATCTTAAATGTACTGTTTGTCCCTCTAACCAGGGCCTGAGGTTGGAGCCCATGGTAGGGAAGAAGGCAAGAGTTAACATCTCCACCTTAAATTTGTACCTTTGCAATTAAATTAATGCATCTTTTTTAGATAGTATAATTTT
This sequence comes from Potorous gilbertii, assembly GCA_028658325.1. Classification (NCBI taxonomy): domain Eukaryota; kingdom Metazoa; phylum Chordata; class Mammalia; order Diprotodontia; family Potoroidae; genus Potorous; species Potorous gilbertii. Next base: position 74,829,806 of record CM053770.1, read on the forward strand.
TCTATGAAACTTGAAGTACTGAGGCCTAACCAATGTTAGGATGACTATGGACCCTTCTAGTCCAAACTTAGGCAAAATTGAAATGTCTGCACAGTTTGTCTTTGCTCAGCCATGTCTTTTTTCATCTCCATGCTTTGCACCTACTCTTCTTCCCAAGAGCCCTGTGCCTTCTGGCTACCTTAGAGCCCTCCAATCTGAGAGGGAGAGATCTTAGCAGTGTTAGCAGTTTGATGGATTAATCATCTCAGGAATTTCTGCATTTATGAAAAAGACAACAGGGAGAAGTCCATGCTTCTTCATGATACCAGGAAGCACTATGAGCATAAGGGCTAGGTTTTTTTCCCCTAAATTTTTATCTTCCTCTTTGTATATTGTCTTGCATATAGTAGGTGCTTAATGTTTGTTAAACAAAATCAGAGGACTCAGTCTTTGACAGTGGCATCTTGATCAGGAGAGATCTTTGAGGACTGGTGTCCTCCTTATGCTCATCAGGTCACACCATATAGGTGTCCACCTCCTCTGCCTATGCAGAAGGCTGGCCCAAAATGACCAGAAGGTGCATGCATGGCTTGTGATGCTGGGACTCTCGAGAATACTTCAGGTTACAGTAGATGAATCTGATAGATGTGGGCACTTCATCCACCCTGGAAGATCACCTCAATCTATGGGAATCCTGTCCATTGTCCATGAATCATCCACAAAAGATCTCATTGTCTAGAATGCCTTCCTGTTATTTTAATGACTTTTATAGTCATTCGACCTCTCAATTGATTATATGACTGGAAACACATAGAATACCATGTGCAAAAGTTTTCCTTTTCCCTTTTCATGATGGATCCCATCAGTCCATGCAAAGATTACTTTCTTTTTTAAAAATAAATTTTACTATCTTGTTCTTTACTTCACTATAATTTCCCCCAGTATTCCTCCCCTCCCCTTCCAGAGAGCCATCCCACATAATAAATAGTATTTTTAAAGACAAAAAAGAAAAAAAAATCATAACCAACAAACCAAAAAAGTTTGAAAACATAGTGGGATTACTTTCAAAGTTTTTTTCAGAGCCAAAGTAGGTATATAGATGCAGAGCTGCTACTGTCTTCTTGGTCACTTTTTAAAAAAAGTAGCACACAGCCTTTTAGAATCTTCCCATCTTTAAGATATCTTGAAAGTTGTCTTCTGTGTACCTTTGAGCGTTATGACCTTCAGTACGGATTTTTTCTATTGCAAAATCAGTTTGCTTTGACCCTTCTGGAAGCAACTGCCCTGGATATGTTATAAACTTTTCCATGGAGGACAACTTTGCTCAAAGGCAGGCTGGTCTAGGACTGTATCCCAGAGGGTTCTATTCTGAAAGCATCAGAAACATCTCATGGTAAGGAGACTTTCAGGTGGGTCTGCTGAAGCTTGGGCAAAGGCAAGGCAGTACAGTGTAGAATCAGGATACTTCGACCCAGATCCAACACTGCCCTCCCATGAAAGATCACATGTAACTTGCCCCATCATACAGGAGCGTCAATCCCATATTTAATAAGATATTCAGGAGCTGGCCCCTCTGGGAGCCTTCTCAGTATCCAGCAGACCTTTTTGGTAGCATGATTACGGTACCAGTACCCGAGATGTGAAGAGATGTGCCTTCCAATCACTCTGGTGGAGCTTACGTGGGAATATAACAGGTGCACAAATAAGTAATAATACAAAAAAGATACTAAGTATCTGTGAAAGTGACGTGTGGCGGGTTTCCTGAGTTCCTTTTTTCTCCTTTTCTCCCAGCACATGATGGGATTGTGATAAAAATTGAAGTACAGACCAATGATGAAGGCTCGGAAAGCCTGGAAACACCAGAACCACTGGCAGGGCAAGTAGAAGAGCATGGCTTTCAGGAGTCGGAGCTGGGAGAAGCCTGCGGGGAGCAGCCTGAGTCAGAGGTCCAGCAGGAGGCCAGGCTGAGGGAGTCTCCTGAAGACACCAGGGACTTCAGTGAACTGAAGCAGATGCTGGTGCAGCAGAGGAACTGTACGGGTAAGATGGAAAAGCAGCACTGACTAGCCTGGGCCCTTTGCCTTGGGGGATTGTGACCAAAGGCCAGAGTGGGCAGGGGAACCTGTGTCACAGCGGGCAAACAGCCAGCAAACCATGCCCTGCTGTGGTGCTGTTAAACTGAATAGAAAGGCTCACCGTAGGTGCCAGCACAAAGGCCGCACCAGCCCAGGATTTCTAGCTATGGGACCGCTGACTCCGCCCCCTCATTTCCTCCTTTTGATTAAATGCCATGTTGGCAGGACGGTTCTGGTTCATGACTGAGGGGGGCAGGAGCGCGATCGGAAAGCTCACTTCCAGGGTTAGCCCTCCCGCAGCCGGGCGGGCTGCGGTCTGGTCCCAGCTCCCGGGAGCGCAGAGTCATCGCCCATCTCTTGTTTCAGTCTCTAAGCTAGGGGTGCCTCACTTCGGGGTTCCTGAGTTTCCCCCGGCTCTACAGTCTCGAGGGCGGGGCGCACAGCAAAGCACAGGGGTGGGGCGGAGGGATGCCCGTGGGCGTGGGTTCGGCTGGGGAGGCGGCCCCCTGCTGCGGGCCCCGGGCAGCTGACGGGGCCTCTCTTGTTCTCTCCCCCGCAGCTGAGGGAATCGTGATCAAAACCGAGGAGCAGGACGAGGAGGACGAGGAGGAGGAGGACGACGACGACGAGGAGGAGGACGAGGCGCAGCACCTGCAGGCCCTGGGCCCGCGGGCCGACAGATACGACGGCGGGCTCTTCCCGGCCCAGCTTCCGGTGGCCGTGCCTCCCGAGGGCGCCGAGGGCCGCCCGCACCCGCACCCGCACCCGCACCCGCACCTGCACCTGGGGGGCCGCGCCGCCGTCAAGCGCCTGGCGCCGCCCTCCCTGAGCGAGCCCCGGGCCGCGGGCACGGCGGCCGCCAACCAGCAGCGCAACCGACGGGGCGAGCGGCCCTTCACGTGCATGGAGTGCGGCAAGAGCTTCCGCCTCAAGATCAACCTCATCATCCACCAGCGCAACCACATCAAGGAGGGCTCGTACGAGTGCGCCGACTGCGACGTCAGCTTCCGCCACAAGCAGCAGCTCACGCTGCACCAGCGCATCCACCGCGTGCGCGGCGGCTACGCGTCCCCCGAGCGCGGGCCCCCCTACCCGCCCAAGCACGCGCTCAAGCCCCGGCCCAAGTCCCCGGGGCTGGGCGCGGGGGGCGGCGGCGGCGCCAAGCCCTACCAGTGCCCCGAGTGCGACAGCAGCTTCAGCCACAAGTCCAGCCTGACCAAGCACCAGATCACGCACACGGGCGAGCGCCCCTACACCTGCCCCGAGTGCAAGAAGAGCTTCCGGCTGCAGATCAGCCTGGTGATCCACCAGCGCGTGCACGCGGGCAAGCACGAGGTGTCCTTCATCTGCAGCCTGTGCGGCAAGAGCTTCAGCCGGCCCTCGCACCTGCTGCGGCACCAGCGGACTCACACGGGCGAGCGGCCCTTCAAGTGCCCCGAGTGCGAGAAGAGCTTCAGCGAGAAGTCCAAGCTCACCAACCACTGCCGCGTGCACTCGAGGGAGCGGCCGCACGCCTGCCCCGAGTGCGGCAAGAGCTTCATCCGCAAGCACCACCTGCTGGAGCACCGGCGCATCCACACGGGCGAGCGGCCCTACCACTGCACGGAGTGCGGCAAGCGCTTCACGCAGAAGCACCACCTGCTGGAGCACCAGCGCGCGCACACGGGCGAGCGGCCCTACCCCTGCACGCACTGCGCCAAGTGCTTCCGCTACAAGCAGTCGCTCAAGTACCACCTCAGAACTCACACCGGAGAGTGAGCCGGGCGCCCTCCCGGCGGGGCGGACCCCCCAGAGGGAGGGCGGGGAGGCGCCCCCGCCCCCCCCGAGGGAGGACGGGGAGGCGCCCCCGCCCCCCCAGAGGGAGGACGGGGAGGCGCCCCCGCCCCCCCCCCCAGACGGAGGACGGGGAGGCGCC
>CM053770.1:74834274-74852149 GCA_028658325.1 Potorous gilbertii
AATCTGATAGGTGTGATGTGGCATCTCAGAGTTGTTTTGATTTGCATCTCTCTAATCAAGTGATTTAGAGCATTTTTTCATATAACTATAGATATCTTTAATTTCTTCCCCTGAGAATTGCCTGTTCATATCCTTTGACCATTTATCAATTGGGGAATGACATGTGTTCTTGCATATTTGACTCAGTTCTCTATATATTTGAGAAATGAGGTTGGCCTGTTTATTTTTATCAATTTATCAGTAGCTGTTGTGTTTTTACATAGTCTTGTAAATTGGTTCGAAACTCATTTATACCTTCTCCTTTTCAGGGCTTTTAAAAGTCTCTAAATTGTTTTCACATTTTAAAAATGTGCATATATGCCATTATTTATCAGTGGTACTCATCATTTTTAAAAACCCAGAGAGAAGAGAGTATGCAGATTGAGATTGTGGTCAGCAGGTTCACATTCTACAGGAAAGTCAAGAAGGATGAGACTCGAGGAAAGGTCTTCAGATGTGTCAATTATATGATCACTTGTACTGGTGAGGAGGGTAGTTCATTTGAGAGTTGAGTCAAGAAAAAGGAAGACTAAGACTGAAAGTGTTTTGGTGTTCTTAAAATAAGGAAGCTCAGAACGAAGGTGGTTTGGGATGCAGATAATATCTAAGGATCATAATCCATCCATGCCTGCTCATCCTATGCTACTCAATCCCTTCTCTCTCAAAAGTGTGTGTGTGTGTGTGCACGTGTGTATGTTTCTGTGCTCGTGCACACATGCTCAAGGGGGAAGATGGGAGAAATATGATAGTCCATTGGTGTGGAGTGCAAAGACCTGCTTGCTAAAAGAGTAATTAAATGACCTTATATGTCATTAAGGATGTGAGCACACTGGGTATGGAATCAGGAATTTTCTCTACTCTGCTTCCCCACGGGGCTTCGAAGACTAGAGTTAGAGAAGGCAAGTGAAGACAGGTAGTTAAGGACTAGACTAGACAAAGGGGGTTATTGTAATTGTGCCAGAGACAAGTCCATCGTTGGCTATAACCAAGTGCCAGCTTCTCACCCTCCTGTTGGTTTATCTCATATTCCTTGGGATCACACTGTGCCAAGCACTGCTTCCCCTCCCTTAGTCATAAGGCTGAGGCTCCAACTTTGGAGACCAATTAGTACTGAGAACCAGATTGAAGGAAGGATCTCCGTTTGCTGATATGCTAAATTGTGAGGCTGAGTAAATGGAACAGCCCAGTGAGCTCTTCTGGCCCTGGCATAGCCCTGAGGTCTCTGTCTATTCTCAATCATAGGTTATATGCTCTGCTCAGGTTAGGGAGCAAAAGTAGCCTGTGTGTTCAGGAATTTGCAGCTGGGGATCTGGGAGGAAGTTAAATATACCCAGAAGTGATGCAACTTATAAATGTCAGTAAACTGCAAGTCTGCATGTCTGTGGACAGGCCTTCCTCTACCTTGGACCTACACATGGCCCTTAGCACCTCCATTCCGGAGTTGCCCAATGGGAGGCTCCTGGCTATTTGCTAGGGGTTGTGTTCAAGGTGATTGTTAAACAGATCTTAAGAATTCTTGACAGTTCTGCCTCAGGCTTTCAGAGGAGGAGGGACAGAGAATTTCCATCTCCTCCCCATCCTCAGCTAGTGCTTGAAGTCTTGTACTGCAGCGTGTGTATATAAGGCTTTCATGGGCAAGTCTGAGACTGGGGCCTGAGTCCCTGGTGGTCAAACAATGATCCCAAGGTGAATGTTTCTAGCTTCAGTTATCCTATCCTGAGTTCAAGACTTCTGTAGTTCTGAGATGCTGACTGGCAGCAGGTGATGCTTTCTGCCTCTTTATATCACCTTTACAAGAGGGTTAGTCATGCCAGGGATGGCCAGATGACAGACACCTTCAATGTTTCTTGAATAACAGATCTGAAGTGAAAATACATATCTATTTAGCTGATTCACGTCTCCCTGGAGTCTGCCGTCTGGGAGAGTATAATGGAAGTGTTAGGTTTAGTTTATATTTTAAGTATGTGGTGACGAGTATTTAGGAAGCTTTTGTATTAAAAAATTTTTTTGTGGTAGGGGAGATAAGTAATGATCCTTTGCTTGGTATTTACCACATGTACTTCATATACTGAACTTCCCCCTTAGCATGGACCATATTTATCCTATTTGTGCAGACCTTAAGCTTTATATGTTAGATTCTCCCTGGGATTCCAGGATAGGGAAATAATGAGCCATTAAATATAGGGAGAGGAGGGAGCCTGAATCTTATTTCCATTATGCCCTACCCCCATGTTTTGAGGTCAGGCTCTTTCTAGACTGAACACAATCTTGGTGAGTCTACAGCTATGGTCCTATTGTGAAATGACATCCCATGAGTCACATTAGGGAAGAGGATTCATGAATGTGACCCTCAGTGACTGCACAGATCTGAGAAAGGCTTGAAGGCAAGTTGTATGTGGAGTATCTTCCCCAATAAAAGGTGCAGATTGCTCCTGACAGGAACTATTGCTTGAGAATGGGATCCATGAATAGTGGTAAAGGTTCTCCCATGGGACCCAATATGGAGGTGGGGGGATTAATTGGTGGGCACAGAAGGGACCGGTTGGCGATTGGAGAGCTATTAGGAGTGGCAGGTGTTCCCAGGGCAGGGCTTGCAGTGCCTCTGGAATCCAGCTAGAGTGGGTGTGGCAGGCTGCTTCAGAAGTTCTAATTGAGGGTGTCATTGCAGGCCAGGGGGTATAGCTCAGGGATAGGGCATTTGATTGCAGATCAAGAGGTCTCTGGTTCAAATCCGGGTGCCTCCTACTAGTTGCCTTGCCTTTTAGGCCTTCCAGCTCCTTCTAATATCAATGTCTACTACCCATATTACCCAATTGTTTTGCTGAAGACAACGCCTTTTTCTGCACAAGTATTATCTTAGCATACTGCTTCACTCCTCTTGTATGTAAGTGCTTCCAGGTCAATTTAAAATATCTTCGGCTATACACAGACCTCTGGATCAAACCTTCTCAATCTGAATAATGAAAAAGAGAACTGCAGTCCTTGCTGCCCTGTCCCATATCTCCCTATGGACATGGACGTTAACTGCACATTAATTGACATTGAGTTATATGATTCTTCTGTAATTCTTAGGTCCTCTTTTCTTCATTATTTTTATAAGCACAAAGACAGACAGATAGCCTATTAAAACTTTGTAAAGTGGTAATGGTTTATTAAATTGTTAAATATTGCTATTTATTTGGCAGTTAAGTGGCACAGTGGCTAGAGTGCTAGGTCCACTGGAGTCAGGAAGACTCATCTTCTTGAGTTCAAATTCAACCTGACACACCTACTAGTTGTGTGACCCTTACTAGCAAAGACACTTAATATTCTTTGTCTCAATTTTCTGAACTGTAAAATGAACTGGAAGAAAACGGCAAACTACTCCAGTATCTATGCCCAGAAAACCCCATATGGGGTCACAAAGAGTTGAACATGACTAAATAATTTATTTGGAAGAATGTGAATGTGAATTAGCAAATCTGATTATGTATTATGATATATGTAGTCTTCCACAAGACCATAGTACGAACACTGAGAAAGGCATTCCAAAAGGAAATGCAGCCCCTCTGCAAATCATGCAAGATCTATCTAAGATTTGGGACTATGGACTTCAACAAACACATCCCAGTAGGGCTGCTGAAGACAGCAGATTAAAACTGGGGAGAGAGTGTGATAGTGGGGGTTCATTGAGCAAATAAATCAAGTGTCATCCCACCTCATTTAAATTAAATGATAAATTACCTTCTGATACCTTAACCTTATGAGAACATGTCAAATAAGTGGTAATTTTAGACAAGTGTGCAACATCCTTATTAGCAGGAGTGATTTAGGATTAGAGTTAGCTAAGAAAACTTGTTAATGCCCAACATAAAACCAGGCAACTAGTTTAGAACCCAACATTCAAAGAAAGGGTAAGAGAGTCTTCTGGTTAACCCCTCAGACAGAACCAATTGGGAGGGAAGGCACAATGCTGTAGGCCCCTCCATTGCAGTCTCCCCCACTTCGAAAACTTCAGAGACTGGTGGACTTCTCATCTTCTCATGGAAGCCACAGCAGCATCCCTGAAAGGCAGTGGCAACACTGGGAGGTGACAACAAGACACTAGAAACAGACTGCAGGCTCTCCAATGAGCCTAGCAGAAAAACTACAACATACAGAAGAGGAGCATCTTGAAATCTCCAGCAAAGGGACTTCTATAAATTAAGCCAACTTTCCCCTTGGCTACAGAAAGAAGAATATATCATAAAATTTTGGGAGACGTTTTGAACCTGTTCTTTTTACAAGGACACCTTAATAAATATCCTTTTCTGAAAGATAATTAAGTCTGGGTAATTGATAATCCCTTAAGAATCATCACTGGAAACACATCAATGGGGGCTTGTTACAGCATTGAAAAAGACACCTCAGGGGTACCCCTAGAACCCTGAAAGGGAGATTTAACTAGTCTTGCTATGGGAAACCACAGTCTTTAGTGTGAATAGTAGTTGGAACAAGGATCCTCAGATCCTACATATGCTACACTTACAGAAACTGCCATGGTTTTCTGGCTGTCATTCCCAACTTTGGTTGGCATGCAGGGCATCTCTTGTCTTGCATCAGGCAGCAATATCCTCTTCTATCCAATTTTTAATCGTTTCACAATCCATTTCTTTTTTCGGCCCTTTCTACTCTCACCACATCACTTCATCACAAGACATTCCTGTCTTGATCAATCTTTATTCAGTGTCAAGTAAGCAAAGTATCTAGTTTTCATAGCTTCAAGCTACAGCTCTGTCTTGATTCCTTCCCTCTTGAGATTTTGTTACACATAATCACAGAACCTCAGGCTTGTAAGGGACTTCACTGGCCACCTTGCCTAATCTGGATCTGTATAACAATCCATTCTACAGGATTCTCAATAAGCAGGAGAGGCAGGGGTAGAAGGAAGGGGAAGAGTGGGAATAAATGATTTCCTTAGTCATTACCTCTGATCCTACCTCTTCAGTTTCTCCCTATTGCTCTTAGGTCTGCTTCTGGAGTTGTGACTTTGTTCAGTCATTTCTGACTCTGTGACCCTGTGCACCACAGCCCACACGCCAATGTTTTTCATGGGTTTTTCTTGGCAAAGACCCTAGAGTGGTTTGCCATTTCCTTCCCCAGTGGATTAAGGCAAACAAGTTAAGTGACTTGACCAGGATAACACAGCTAGTGTATGAGGCATGATTTTAGCTCAGCACTCTATCCACTGAACAATCTAGCTGCCTGTGTTACTGTCTCAGTGACTTGACTAGTCACCAATTTGGGGGCTTTTGCTTAAGTCAGCTTACTATTTGGTCTCTCGACAACTTTTTTTCTGTAAATACTCTTCTCTTTGGACTTCCATGACCCAACCCAGTGATATATCCTTTTGGATGGAGCCCAGACCTGTGATCTCATTGGCATAAGGAATTCCCAGTGAGCAAACTGTCTCCTGACACAGTTACTTAACTTCTAAATACCTCAGACATCTCTGAGACTAACCAAGTGATTAAATTACTCCTATTCATACTGCTGACAGAAACTGTAGAGAAGTATTACTGTATGTTCATGCAATATTGTCAGTTTTAGGTGAACACTTTCCTTGTGTGGAAGTTGTGATTTGTGGCAATCTTTGGGTGTGGTGTAAAAAGAGCATTAGTTTTCAAAAGATCAAAGTTCTAAGTCCAGGTTCTAACAGGTCCCAGGGTCCATATGACCTGGCATATCACTGAACTGTGTCTGTTTCTTCAGCTACAGAACAGTAAGGCCTGCCTTTTCTTCCTGGGCTGTTATAAAGAAAGCATAGATTGAGAACTGGAAGGACCCCATAAGTGATCTAAACCAACTCTCAATTTTAACAGATACAAATCTAAGGCCCAGGGAGGTTGCAACTTGTTCCAGCTTACCCAGGTGAAACCTATCAGATGTGGGATCTGAACTCAGGGTCTCTAGCTTCATTCTATCACAATTCCTGACTATAAGTTTCTGAGCACTACAGAGTATATAATCTAAGCCTGAAGAACCTGACAAATGCAGTTGAATGGCTGAGACAAATGTGAGATACATAGCTAGACCGGGTAGCTGAGTGTCACTTTGAACCAGACAGATAAAGGGGTACTTGGAAGTACCTGGTCATGGCTGCTACAGGAGGAGTCAGAAGGGACCAATGTTTCCAAGGGATGGAATACTAGGGAAGGTAGCTGGAGGCTGAGGGTTAGTGGAGCTATCCTATTTGCTCTCTTTAGAAGCACTGCAGCTGGCTCCTTGGTGAATGCTGGGCAAGGGGTTCATGTAGGTGGCAAGGAGCTTAGTTCAAGAAAGCGGTGGCTCAGCTTCCCATGGGGCCTCTGACAGCCATTTTTCTATGTAAGCTTGAATTTTTTTTCATTTCCCAGGATTCTATTTAGTGCTGATAGGGACCTTGAGGGTTATCTAGTCTAACCCCTTCATTATACAGCTGAGGAAATCAAGGGCCATCCATAGAGGGTGGATGATTTGCCCAAGGCTTCATAGACAGGAAGTAGCAGAACAGGCCACTAAATCCAGCACTCTTCTTTCTGGGCCAGTGGTAGTAATAACAGTGCCATTTGCTAGAGAGTATCATACTCAGCAGCAATAACCCAAAAGGACCTGGAGGCACAGGAAAACTGAAACCGAAAAGGCATTGTACTCACTAGTGTTAAAAATCAGGGAGACATCAAGACTGCGCCAAGGCTGCCAGTTTATCTATTCAGAGATGGATGCTGGACTATTATAAGGAAAATTATTTATGACTTTTCAATATCACAATACTTTGTGACTTTATCTCCCCTCACTTTCCTAAGCTTTTTCTTGTACCAAAAATCTTTAAAAGTTGAGCAAAACCAATCTACACATCACGTGCATTTGACAACACTTGTATTTCATACCTCTCTCCTCCATACCTCCCCAACACTACCCACAGAAGAGAAGAAGGGAAATATATTTTCTCACCTCTTCTCTAGGGCCAAGCTTAGTCACAGTAATCAGTGTTTACATTTTCAAATAAATTCAACTATATATACCATCTTAACATTCCCACTCTGCCATCTTCCATGGTGTCAATTCTACTGAGAAGACTCATTTCTGAAGTCTTGATCTCTTCTCCCAAGCTCACCTGCCACTGGCACTTCAAATTCAATGGGAAAAACCCAAAAGTTATGAACTCTTCCTTCCTGGGCCCCACCAACAACAGAAACAGAGAACTTCAGCAACCACTTTTACAGTGGTTCCTTCATCATCTCAAAAAAAAAACATCGCTGATAATTTGACTCAGCCCTCTCTTTTACACACTTTTTCCACCCTCTAGGAATGAGGACAGGAAAACCATAGGACCCTAAGCAGATGCTCAGTTGTTCCTTCAAGGAGTGGGCTGAATCTGCCCTAGAGCTACTATGACAGATCCACACAGGGTGATGTCAGAGGAACCTGCTCATTATAGAACTTTAAAAAAGTATCTTTAGGGCATATACAGCTCAAATTTAAAGACTGGCTATCTCTACCTGGAGGCCCCTGAGGTCCAGTAAGTGGGACTGTCCTAGAAGGCCTGTGCTTTCATTTCACAAAAGCAGTACTAAGGAGCCTGATTCCCAGCTTTGATCTTGACTGGGGAGTTAAGGATTTTGGAGCAGGGAAGCCCTGGTTTGGGCAACACAAGTGGCCTGCAGGACAGGAAGTGGTTGCTAGAAGGCAGATGGGTCCAACTACAGAAGCTAAGACACACTGGAAGGATACTTTGCCAAACTTAGCCAATGCCATGGAAAAAGTCACATAGGACTGACATTCTGTTCTCCCTTGCAGAGCCAAAAACAATTAAAAATTTGAGGAACTGAATTGAGTTCTCTTTGTCTTAATATGCTCTTAGGACAAAATATCTGCCATTTCCCCTAGTCTCCACTGTAAGCATTAAAAAAAAAAAAAACCTTCAAAGAATTTGCACATTTCAAAATAGCTTTATTTAACCACTGCTCAGATCCTGCAATCAAAAACACAGTTACTGCATCATAAATAAGAAATTACCATCAAAAGAACAAGCAAAGGAGAGAAATTCAACCTCAAAACTGCATAAATACCTTGCCTAATTACAGAATTTGTAAGTATACATGACAATTAACCAATCCATGGAAGTTCCAAAACACTTGCTGCCTGCCTATCAGACAAACATACAAATGCCTCAAACACCATGAGGCAATGGAAGAAGAAATGTTGAATTGTCCCCACCCCATGCAATCTCAAGATGAGGAGTTTTGCTAGTATTTCCCACAATGTCACAGAAGCAGGAAAGGGATGGACAATGAGAACAGAGAGCAACTCTTCCTACCTGCTCTTATAAAAACAAATCAGGATATGCACCCAACACATAGACAGATTTCAATGCTACCCTCAAGATTAATTGCCAAGTGAAGAGTTCCTTGTGGCCACTGGAAAACCAGACAAAGTTTGAGGTTGTGAGCATAGCACGGGCAAGTCTTTAATTGGCTGGGTCAATCAATCCAGCTTTGGCAAAGATTTCCTGCAAAGCAGTGGTAATGCAACTTGACAAGATTGCTAGAGTCCCAGACTGGTTATCTGTTCAAATTCACTTAGACATCCCAAACACTATAAGCCTAAAATCTGTCAAGGGCATTTTTTAAAAGGGGGAGAGGCCCTTTAAATCCTTGGGATGGGTACTCAAATAGCTCTTGGTATTGTTACTTTTTTTTTTATGTGCACATATAATCTCCTCCAAAAGGTAGATAGCTAATATGTCCCTGACAGCCATAACACAGAACTAGACCAGTGTGATTATTTTATAGTGTGAAAGTATATGGAGAGAATTCTGGAAAAACCGTTCCTCTGCGAAGGAGGCCGCTTGAGGGGATGACACATAGGAGAGAACTTAGCAAGGTGGGTAAACCTGGTAACCTGAGCTAGGAGAGGCTTGGTCAGTCATTGGGTTCAGATCTGTCAGTCATCTCCTAATATGTAAAAGGGCTGAGAATAAGGGGCACCTCTCAGGCTAGAAATAAGGAAGCACTGGGTAGTCCAGTGGGAGGGGTACATAAACTCTAAAACAATGAGAATTTCACTTTTAGCCCTTGGAGGGAGGAACACAGGAACCAAGAATGATGATACAATCCTTGAGGTCACATGGATGCCAGAAGTAAGTTATTTTAAAACAGGTTAAAAAAAAAACCCAACCCAAAACAAAAAACTGAGCTTTATTAAAGGATAAAAATCTCAAATACAGATGAGGAAAAAAATCTACAGAACCAGGAGTCAATGTGGCATGAGCTCCAGGCCCACCTGCAGCTAGACCATAATTACTTCGGAATCAGAAATCTGCTAGCTAAAGCTCATCCTTAGGGAAACTTCAGATACCCTCAGAGGAGGCCTATGAGTATACAGGGGCATGACCAGGTGCAAACACGACAAGCATACTTTCAGGAAGAGTTCTCAGGATCATAGATTCAAAACTGTAAGAGAACCTAGAGGTCATCTAGTACAATCTCTTCTTTTATAGAGGAGGGAGCTAGAAGACAAATCAAGTAGGTATCAATGCTGAGGCCATGTGTCCTGACTGGCTGAGCCAGGTGGCACAGGAGGCATTAGTTAATTCCTCTAGAGAGCTCTGGCAACCACCACCCATCTACTCATCCCTAAGAGAGGGCAAAACCCTCCACTCCTGGGCTGCATGGCAAGATAGGGATTAGTGAAGGGTACAGAGGTACAAAAGAACAGCACCAGTCCCCACAGTGGTCATTTAAGCATGAGATGATGGGAACCAGTAAACTAGAAATCTTGGCATTGGGAAACCTTGAATCCACTCTGAGGAAGTGCTTCAAAATCTGCATAGTTAAAAGTTTACTTCTCTTAAAAACTCAGGGTGGTTTCAAAAGAAATAGCAACCACAGGACTGAGCTTCCAACCTCAGAATAGTAAGGACAGCAGTCTGTCTTCCCATCCCACCCATCTGGGATCTACTCCCCTGTAGTCACTGCAGTCAGTTTGGTGAGTCCAGAGTATAATGAAAGCTCCACTGGGAGGACTGCTCCCATTCAGTGCATCTCCTGGGCTTGCAGAAAGAAACCCCCTCAAGTGCTTCTTCACCCCTTTATCCTTAGTTTTCCTTCCTGAGAAAATTTGGTCATTCATGCCCAGAGACACTATGTCCTTGTCCTGTAGTTTCCTTCCAAGGAGAGGGAGTTTTCAATTCTCCATGGAGGAAAGTGAGTTTACCCCACCTGGCCCTCAACTCTGGGCAGGGTTCTTCCAAGGATGCTAGCCCACATTCTCCATCTTCACATAGGAATGTGGGTTGTGCATTGGTTCCCCAAGGCTCCCTTGGGCATTACTCCCTTGTTCTCGGGGCCCTCGGCGCCCCTTTTGGTCTTGCCCAGTCCTAGTACCTTCTCCATCATGCTTTCCCAAAAGGTTTTCAGAAGTCTGCAGTCTCTCCTGGCCTCCACTCCCAAGGGGGCCAGCAGGAGGGTCTTTAGATGGTGGGCAGCCCCTCTCACATTCAGTACAGGGTCGGGGCAGCTCACCAACATGGCTGCCCTGGTGCCGAACCAGCCAGGAGCGGCAAATGAAGCTCTTACCACACTGCCCACACGGGTAGAGCTTCTCTTGTGTGTGACTGCGGAGGTGGCGCAAGAAGCTGGGTTTCTGGGCAAAGCGTTTACCACACTGGGCACACTTGTAGGTGCGTTCGCCAGAGTGGGTATTCTGGTGCACTGTCAGGTTAGCCAGCCTTGTGAAACGCTTTTCACACTCAGCACACTGATAGGGCTTTTCACCAGTGTGGGTCCGTCGATGCTCCACTAGCGTGGATAAGCGGCTGAAGCGACGTTCACATTCAGTGCACTGGTAGGGCTTTTCACCAGTGTGGGTCCGCCGATGCTCCAAAAGGGTTGACAATCGGCTGAAACGCTTCTCACATTCTGCACAGGGATAGGGTTTCTCACCAGTGTGGGTCCGGTAGTGTGTAGTAAGAGTAGACTGGTGGATGAAGCTTTTCCCACACTGGGCACAGGTATAGGCTCGTTCACCCGTGTGTATGCGGTAGTGGCTGGTGAGGGTGGCTTGTTGGGCAAAGCTCTTAGGGCACTGGGGACAGGCAAAGGGACGAGGGCTATGGAGGGCTTGCTGGTGCTGTGTGCGGTGCTCCTTTCGGCTGAAGCTCTGGCCACATTCAGCACAGGGATAAGGCCTTTCCACTGAAACTGATGCTGGAGCATCTGGACAGTAGGAACTGGAAGGAAGGGCACTGAAGTCTCGCTCCCATGGGGCAGATTTGCCAGCTGGACCTCTTAGAAGGGATGAACTGCAAGGGTTCTCACAAGACCCCGATCCTAGGCCCAGATCAGGGGTTTGATGAAGGCTCTCCTTGTCTCGGCCCTGCAGAACCCAACTTGGCTCTAGGTCCTTAGACCCTTTCTCCTGGCTCTTCTCCTTCTCTTTACTGACCAGCCAGTCCTCTGCTGGGAGAAAACACAGACACAGACACAGACACACACATATGAATCACTTCTGCCTCTGGTTTGCCCAGTGAGAGTTTGAAGTGACTCATTCCCCTCTTTTATCTTGTAGTTCTATAATCCCAGTCAAGGAGAAGTAATGCAGCCCTGGCATTCATGGCTCCCAGAATTTCCTCTTACTCTACCTTTATCTTCCACTACTTTCTCCACACCAGTCTTTCTGCTTTACAATCCTCTCTCTTAACAGATCACTCTATAACTGTTCTTGGGGTGTCCTTCCCTTTCCTCTTCATTCTCTAAATCCTACTCATCCTTCAAGACCCAGCTTAAGTTCTGTCTTCTCCACAAGGCCTTCTCCACTTCACAGTCATGCCCCCCACCTTTAAGCACCTATGGAACTTAAGCACCTGTGGCTTATGGATAGCTATTAATCATGAGACTTTTTTGGAAAAATCTTTTGTGATTTTTTGGTATTATCACTTCATATGTTCCACATACATTAGTCTCATCTCCTTACCTAGACTAAGTACCTTGAAGGCAGGGACCATCTTATTGTACCTCCCCCTCAACTGATATGCCCCATGTCTTATATGTATGCGCATGCATATGCATGCATGCACATGCGTGCATACACACACACACACACACACAGCCAAAGACTAACACAGGGTTGGCACAAGACACTTAAATTTGTTCAATGAAGACAGACATCAAGTGAAAGGCAACTTTCATGTTGAAATAATGACCTATTAAATCAAGTTGCCTAAGAAAGGAGCCCATAGCAAACAAGGCAAACAAGATATTGGTATTGGCTTTCAGGTTCAAAATATTTTCTTTCTTCCCCATAGTGAGGTGGGGCATGGACCCTGGGCAAGACTTCTAAGTTCAAAGTTTAAAACTCAACCGAAGAATTACTTCTGAAGTCCAAAGGTGACTCAGAGTCAGTGTGACCATGGTTAAGTTATCTTGCCCTACTATCTTCATTTTATTATGAGGGGACTGGACTAGATGAGCTCCAAGGTTCCTTCCTGTAAGGACTTGTTCCTTGGGAAAACTCAAGTGGAAATTCCTGGAGAAAGGCAACATCTGCTGGGCTATGAAAGCAGTATTTCTCCCAAGATGTGCTGGCTTTGATGTGCTGGCTTTGCTATATTAAACACAACTACTTGGGAGCCATGGACACCAGACCTGATGCCCTCCTGATGGCTGCTCTCACCCAGAGCAGACACACCAAAATTAGAGGGAGAAGAGATTCAACCCTTACCTGTGCAGAGATCAGTGGAAATCTCACTCTCTTGTAGACTCTGCTGATTCCTCCCACATCCTCCTTCTTGTTTAATCCATGGAAGGACGTCTTGAGAAGAAACCAGTGTACTTGTTTCTGCAGGAGAGAGAATGAATTAAGGGTTACAAATCACTAGGCTTTTTTTTTTTTTAACTCTATGGACCATGCTGTCAATGGGTGCAGTCAGAGGCCAGACACAAAACAGCAAGGCAAATGATTCAGCATATGATTTGCCCCAATGCGTTACAGGCAACATGAAATCTCCCAGATATACTAAATAGACCAAATTTCAGATGTGATTTCAGATGATGTGAAGTGTGGTATGGCAGAAAAACACACTGGGCTGCCAGTCAGCAGATGATGCTAGTCTAAGTTCTGCTAAACAGAAAAGCTTACACTTCAACTTAAATGAACTGATGCAGTCATAACCTTGATCTTATCAACACCCACAAAAGCACCACCTCCATTTTCAAGCTCTCTGAAATTCCCCATAACTGACCATAATCAATTGGCTTCTCTCCTCTCCTGACTTGCAACCTCTTTCCCAAGCCATCACCCTTGGACTGGCTATACACTCTCCTCTCTTTTCCATTCTGACCTCGTGATGAACCTCTACCTTGTTTCAAGTCCCTGTTCCTTTATCCTATTAAAGATCTTGCCCTGTCAACCCCCAGCTTTAGATTATTCCCACTACAGCTGCCTCTGCTCCTGCTCATGGGCTGCTTGAAGGAAGCTATAGGGGAAAAAAAATCACAAATCTTTGGTGACTAGCACTACTACAATTTTATGTTGCACTTGGGCCCCCCCTGAAGCAAGACAATCCTTTTACACTTCCCTTATTAATTTATTATCCCACCAACAAAGCATATTTTCCAAATCTTTTTATCCTTCCTCAAACCTCTCATGGCTCCCTCTCCCTCCATGCCTTCAGCTGACAACCTTCCCTCATATATTA
This sequence comes from Potorous gilbertii, assembly GCA_028658325.1. Lineage (NCBI taxonomy): Eukaryota > Metazoa > Chordata > Mammalia > Diprotodontia > Potoroidae > Potorous > Potorous gilbertii. The sequence goes on from CM053770.1 coordinate 74,848,010, forward strand.
CTGAAAAATTGGAGTCATTTACTGAGAACTACCCCTCCTCCTCACATTACATCTTTCAAGTATCTTTCTCTACTTTTCCTCTAGCAGAGATAGGAATATATGAAAATAGTTTATGAATAAAAATATATGAAATACACACAAATATTTATGAATAAAATATATTAAAATTATTTCACATGAAGGGACAGGCTTTTGCCAAGGCAAGCCTCTCTACACTCACAAATGATTCCATTACAACCCATCTTCTCCACAAAAAGAGGCCCCTCTATCATCCTCTTCACAACACTCTGTTTACTGGCTTATTTCCTAATGCCTACCAACATGCCCATGTCTCTCCTATTCTTAAAAAACCCTCATTCGATTCATCCATCTCTGCTGCTATCATCGCACTCTCCTTCCTTTTGTGGCTACTCTCCTGGAGAAGATGCCTCCACTTCCTTCCTTTCACTCTCTTAACTGCAGTCTGGCTTCCTAGTTCATCATTCACTCGCTCTCTCCAAAGTCACTAATGATCTTTTAACTGCCAAATCTAATGTCCTTTTCTCAACCTTCATCCCTCTTGACTTCTCCGTAGTCCCTGACACTGTTGCTCTCCTCCCTCCTCTTTTCTAAAAAATAAAATATTTATGGTTAGTTTTGAGTTTTAAATTTTTCTCCTCCTTTCCTTCCCCAAGACAGTGTGTGAACTAATATAGGTTATACATGTACAACCAAATTAAACCTATTTCCACATAATATGTTGTAAAAAAAAAAAAAAGAAAAAAATTGGAACCAAAGGGAAAAACCACAAGAAAGGAAAAAAAAAAAAAAGGAAAAATGGTATGCTTCCATCTGCATTCAGGCTTCACAGTTCTTTCTCTGTATGAGGATAGCATTTTCCATTATGAATCTTTTGAAATTGATGATCATTGCATTGCTGAGAAGAGTTCAGTCTTTCAAAGTCAGTAATGGCAGAGTGTGGCTGTTACTGCATACAACGTTCTCCTGGTTCTGCTCACTTCACTCAGCATCAGTTCATGTAAGTCGTTCCAGGCTTTTCCGACGACTGCCTGCTCATCATTTCTTATAGAATAATAATATTGCATTACATTCATATAGCACAACTTGTTCAGTCATTTCCCCAAATGACAGCTATCTTCTCCATTTCCACTCTTTGCCGCCATCAAAAGAGCTGCTGGAAACATTTTTGTACATGCGAGTGCTTCTCCCATTTGTATCGTCTATATACAAGTGAGGTATTATTGCTGGGTCAAAAGGTGTGCGTCCTTTCTTCTTCTCGAGACTCTGTTCTCCGTTTCTGGGACCCCTCTCTCTCCTAGGCCTTCTATCTATCCAACTTCTCGTCTCCTTTATTCTATCTTCATCTAACCAAAATTACCTGCCAATGCTCTGCCCTGGGTTCTCCTGCTCTGCTCTCTCTCTATTATTTTACTTGGTGATCTCATTAACTCCCATGGATTCAACTATCATCTCTCTAAGCAGTTTTCCAGATTTATTTATGCAGCGCTAACCTACTTCCAGACCTTCACTCTCAAACCTCTAGCTACCTGATAGACATCTCAAACTGGATGGACACAGGCATCTTAGAACAGACATCTCCAAAATGGAACCTGATAATTTTCTCCCCAAATCCTCCCTTCTGACTTCCCAATTACTGTTGAAAACATCACTATCTTCCTAGTCACTCAGGCTCAAAACCTACATGTCATCCTCACTCTTCATTCTCTGTTACATCCCAAGCCATTAAGTTGCCAAGCCCTACTGTTTCTACCTCTGTAATGTTACTTCTAGATGCCCCTTTCTCCCCTCACGGACTTCTACCATCCTAGTCCAGGCCCTCATTGCCTCAAATACCACAATAGCCAACAGATGGTAATTAGTCTCTCTCCCTGGAATTTCTCTCTACTCCAATCCATGTACCATTCAGGTGTCAAACTGATTTTTAATTAAAGTTTGATGATGTCACCACCTCACTCAACAAACTTCCTATTATCTCCAGAACCTGTTTTGTTTTCAAAGCTCTTCATAACCTAGCCCCTTTTCTACCTTTCCAGTCTTCTTACATCTTACTCCCATATACTCTACAATCCAATGACAATGGTCTCCTGGCTGTTATTTACCTACAAGCACTGGCTGGGAATTGTCATTTCCACAACTGGCTTCTCTGGCTTCTTTCAAATCTTAGCTAAGTCTCACATTCTGCAAGAAGACTTTGGTGGTCCTTCTTAATCTCAGTGTTAACCTTCTGAGGATTGCCAATTCATCCTGTATGTGTCTTGCCTCTATACAGTTATCTGCATGTTGCTCCCCCTTTAGACTGTGAGCTCACTGAAAGGACAGTTCTTTGTCTCCCTTTGTACTCCCTAGCACAGAAAAGGTACTTAAAAAATTCTTGCAGAATCTACACAACTCCTGCCTGGAACTGACATGAAGTTAGGGATATAGCAAGGGAACAGCATTTCCATAATCTTAATGGTAAATTCCTATAATCAAAAGTTTTTAAGCATAATACTAGATATATCAAATAACAGATTGATATGGGAACACCTGAAATTAAGATGTAAATCTAAGAGTAAGCTTAGGATTTTAGTCCAACTATAAGTATTTAGCCTTGACATCTGATGTGTGTGTGTGTGTGCACGTGTGTGTGTGTAGATAACTAAGCTGAGGGCTTGTGAAGTTAGCACACTTAGTTAATGCTATTCTTGTTTCAGGTTTGGTGCACATGGGTTCCCAAGAAGTTTGGGCCTGCTTGGGGGTGCCGCACGAGCAGTCTGAGAGGTTTGGAGGCAAACCATGCCAAAATCACTGAAGGGGAAGAGTTCAGGACAACAGAAAAAAGTTGTACATCTTTATAGCGGAAAAGCAGCTCAACTTAATCAAGAAGCTCACAAATGAGAAAGGAAGGAAAAGCTGAAGAATGAGAAGGCTTTGCATTTAAACATTTTAGGTGAGAAACTGCAATGGTTTCAAAGTCACCTTGATCCTCACAAAAGAGAGTATACAAAGAAAGATGCTTGCGAACTAATAAAGAGTTATTTACATCGGTTCAACAATGAACTGGAACAGATTGAGTTACAGAATGGCATCAAAGGCAGAGAGGGAAAGAGGCACTTTTCTCGAGAAACAGTCATCAAACAGATGGTAGAACGTGAGGAGAAGGCTACAGTATGGAAATTCCTGACATTGTGAATGCAAAACATCCAAGAACTTTCAGGGAACGGGATGGTAATCTGAAGAAACTGCCAAATATTAAGATGAGAAAATTTTGTGTTAATGATGGAATTTCTAACAAGGATAAAAAAAAAGACACTGTGTCTACAGAGGTAGATTTGGGGCAATTAGAGAGCCAAGATGGATCAGATGACTCCGATGAGGAAATGCCAGAGGTGGCCTAGTTCTATCTGACTTGACTGAAGAAGAAATAATTGCATTATAGAACTCTCAAGCATTCCTGGTAAATATTCTGCTCACACAGATTTACAGAATCTCTATCTGTTCTGCCCTATGCTGTGCAGTTTTAAAAGAATGTATTAATAAGTCATATTTGAAGAAGAATGTTTAAATATTTTAATTTAAGCTACCAAGAAAAGAAATGCATACTAGCGATCCTTCTACTTGAGTGTATAAGGATGAGGAGAAAGGAACTGGTGTATTAGTTGAGGTCTGGAAAGGACTTCCAGGTTCTTCTAGGTTACACCCTTACTATTCAGGAATCTCTTCCACAATATCAAGTGATGCTGAAGATGTCCAGCGAGGAAGAGGCTGATTCTGCCTTCTACCTTAGCGTAGTGAAACCCATTGCTTTTTACCATGATAGTTCCCCAGAATATTCCTGAAGTGTGATATCCTTTATCACATTTTTTGGTTAGGTGTAAAAACTTGTTTCCTTAACATGTTTGTGCATATTTTAGAAGCCCAGAGCAGATGCTTCACTGTAGTCATGACAAACCCAACTCTTTCATTATTACACTACCCTCCCTTTTATTAGAAGTAGTAGTTCCCCAATTGATAAATGGTCAAAGGATATGAACAGGCAATTTTCAGGGGAAGAAATTAAAGATATATATAATCATATGAAAAAGTGCTCTAAATCACTACTGATTAGAGAGATGCAAATCAAAACAACTCTGAGGTACC
>CM053770.1:74852649-74931411 GCA_028658325.1 Potorous gilbertii
GCCGCGCTGGGCCCGCCTTGCCGGGGGTGGGGGCTGCCGGGGGAAGGGCCGCTCACCACTTGGGCTGGGGCTGGGGGCTTTGCCGGCCACACCTGGGCAAGGGCCACGGGGCCTGGCAGGGATGGGGCAGGGCCGCTCCGGCAGCCTGGCCTGGCCCGGGCCCTAGCCAGGACTCCCTCCCTCCCTCCCTCCCTCTCTCCTTCCCTCCTTCCTTATGCAGCAGAATGTAAACTGAGTCACCCTGAAGCACTAAAGTAGGGTCAGGAGGTGATGAGTGCTGGGAGTGGTTGGTTTCTAGGTGCTGGCAGAGCTTTCAGGGGTGCAAAAGGCCAGTCCTTTAATAACTGGCTTTCCGATCACCTGGTATGTATGTGTGTGCACTTGCATGCGTGTGCACTTGCATGAAGAAAATTGCCTCCTTGAATAAGTGAATTTTCCGGATAATCAAAGCCTACCTCTTAAAGTACCAAGAATGTCTTGGGGGTGAGGGGTGGGAGTGGTTTAATTCCTTTATGGATGGAAATCTTTCAAAAATGCATCCCATGTATATCCCTTGCCTTGTTTAAGAGAATATGCTTAAAGTAATTTATCCTTTATCTGTTGCTATAGTCAAGCTAGTCTACTTATTGTACTCTCTCACCACAGCTCTCCACCCACTGCCCACACACCGGCACATCTGAAAAGGCAAAATGATCTATGTGTACTTTAAAAGGTAGTGCAAGATGTTAGACAAGTATAAATGTTTGTTACGTCCAGCCCTTAGGGAAAGTGCCATCCTAATCAAAGACAGGAATATCTGATACTCTAGGCTGAAAGTCTACATTGTTTTAAAAGTGACTTGTCAGGCTGATGAACACCATACTTCTCTCCTTGCTGGGGGTAGGTAACAGTGGTAGAAATATGGTGTCAACTTGTAGGAAGCAGGGAATGTGAGGAAGTCTTGTAAGCGTGGAGAAGGATGTGTGATAGTGGTGAGTAGCATCTGATGCTGAATGGCCAGCTCCAGCACTAAGGCCTTTACTTAGACCAGCCTCTTGCCTTTCAAAAAGATCATCATCCTCATCTATCTTTGTTTCATCCTCTGTCATCAGGCTCAAGAATGGGACATGGACACCAGGCGTCCAATGCCTTTCCAATTTCCTACCTTCCCAGAGAGGACACCAGTTTACCCTGACCGAATGATGAGGGAACCACAGCTGCCCACAGCTGAGATCTCCCTCTGGACTGTGGTGGCTGCCATTCAGGCTGTGGAGAGGAAGGTGGATGCCCAAGCCAGCCAACTGCTGAACTTGGAGGGGCGAACGGGGACGGCAGAGAAAAAGCTAGCCGATTGTGAGAAGACAGCAGTGGAGTTTGGGAACCATATGGAAAGCAAATGGGCCATGCTGGGCACCCTCCTCCAGGAGTACGGGCTGCTCCAGAGGAGGCTGGAGAACATGGAGAACCTGCTGAGAAACAGGAACTTCTGGGTCCTCCGTCTCCCTCCGGGCAGCAAAGGGGAGGTCCCCAAGGTATGCCATGAACCATGTTACAGGCAAACGATATGTATGCCTTTATCATAATACTCCATGGCTTCATAACCTCCCACTGATCCCTATTGCCTATAAAATGAATAAAGGCCAGACTCCTCTGAGCAGATAAGGCTCCTTTGAGACTGACAAATATTGCAGTTTGGCTAAAGCGTAGGGTATGTGCAGAGTAGTACTGAGAGGTAAGACTAGAAAAGTTGATTGAGGCCTATTTTATTCTTTATCTGCAGGTATCCACTGAGGCTTTGAGGGAATGATGTGGGACAATGGTGTCAAACTCAAATAGAGATGGGAGGGCCACTAAACTGTACCCTTAGGTGTAGGGTCCCTATGGCCCAAATATTTACTTAGTTCTAAAATTTAATTTTTATTTTATTTTTTTTAATTTATTCTGTTAAATTTTTCCCAATTACATTTTAATCTGATTTGGACAGCACTCAGGAATTTCTTGGGCCACATGGCCCCGGAAACATTTGCCATCTCTGGTGTCAGAGACATGTTATCCTAATTGTATTTAATCTGGTACTAGAGAGCAGAATGGATTAGATGAAGGAAATCTAGATTTCATTTGACTAGAGAGCAAGTAGACTATGAGGAAAAAGAGTACAAAATTTTTAAAAATTTCGCTGAAAAAAGTAAAAGATGGAAGTTCCAAAGGGGTAGAAAGATCAAGGGCAGGTGTTTTTGTTTTTGTTCTTTGAAGATAGGACAGCCTAAGCATGTTTATGGGCAGGGAAGAAATTAAAGGCAAATTGAAAGGGAGAGACTTGAGGGGAAAAAGGAAGTAACTGATGGACTGCGGTCCTGAAGGAGGTGAAACCTAACGGCACAGAGAAAGGAATGAGCCTTGGCAAGGAGGGAGGGGCATTTATTCTCCTAAAATGGGAGGAAAAAGCACAAGAAAAGGTTTAAGAATTTATATCATATATCCCTGATCTCTAAGTGGAAATGAAGACTCAGTTAAAGTTATGTGGAAGAAAAACAATCTACTGTTATTTTTTAGCCAAATCTGCTGCCAGACACACTGGAGTATGCTGGCAAATGTTTAATAACCAGCTCTCAGAAAAGGGGTGGAGGGAGATGTTCACATTTTTTAAAGTTTAATCTTCATTGTTAACATTCTCTCCATCACTTTCTTAACTCTAGACAAGTAACAAAACAATAAACCAAACCCTGATTTTGTTGGTTTGAAAAGTGTAAATGCTCATATTGACAATTTAATAATCTGCTCTCTCCAGCCAGTTGGAGGTGGCTCTGACACATTCCTGGATCAGGCATATCTCTTAATAAATGTATGAGCAACCAGTTGGAGAGAGGCTCTGATCAGCAAACTTCTCCCTGCTAGTTCAGAAAAGACACCGCCCCCCTGCCCCTTTCCTCAAGCAGTTCCCAACACTCATTCTTTTAGGTTCTTGTGAAATAAAAGTTATATTTTGTAGCAGCTAGCAATGATTTTTTTTAAAAAATGCATCCTTCCAGTTAAGGTCACTAAACAATTTAGGAATAGCATTTAGAAATACTAAACAGTTACTAAACATGATCCACAGATCAGGTAACTTCACAGAACAACTGGCTTTTTCTTTCAGTCTGGTCGTTGAAAAACCAAAACCAGAGGGATGTTGCTCCTCATTTGGTTAGCAAAAAGACATTCTCACTCTCACATCTTTTTGGCCACCATAATCCTCTGTAATGATTCTGCCTTCTTTGAGGAATCAAGTACACTTCCCATTTTCAGGACATGGTCATGGTATTAATTCTTAACTTTAGTGACACAACTCCATGTAGCATGCTTCCAGAGTTAGATCACATCCATTTTGGGGTATTAAGGGGTTCTGTTTTTGTTTCATTTTTTTAAGTTTTCGTTTTTTACTATTATAAACTGAACAAACATGAACATTTTCCTATACAAAAAATAGAAAAATGAGAAATGTGTATGAAATGGATGGTATATCTTTTATGATGATACATGTCTTTTATATATAAATATATACAGTTTTCCACGTTCCAATGAGAAACCTATTAACTACCTATTTGGAGGTGATTTGCCCTACAATTCAACCTGATTACTGCCTCATATCAGGGCTTCATTGTGCTTAGGTGACTGAAAGCATTTCCAAGAACTGATACCATTCCTTAATCACATTGGACTCTGAATATTTAATAATATGCCTCCTACAGCCTTTCATTCCAGGGCCCACTGTACAGAGAAAGCTAAGTAAGGCAGGGCAGGGTGTGCTAAAGTCTCTCTTTCCCCCTAAACTCTTCTGACTTTCAGATTTACTTACTATTGCTGAGGATACCACCATCCTCTCCATCACTCAGGCTTGCATCCTTCATGTTATCCTTGATTCCTTAGACTTTTACTTTCTCCACATATTCAAGAAGTTGCCCAAATCTTATTTCTACCTACACAGCAACTCTCATACATTTTAGTCTCCTCGCCACTCATCCAGTCACTACCCTTGTTCTGTTTGTCATCCCATCTCATTTGGCCTACTGCAAGACTTTCTAACTATTGGCCTTGCCTCAAGTCTCACCCCCTTCCAATTCATCCTCCACTCAGCTGCCAAGGTGATTTTCCTGAAGTACAGGTAAAACCACGTCACCTCCACCACCCTACCAGTGGCTACCTGTTACCTCCAGGATCAAATATAAAGGCTTCTGTTTGCCATTTAAAGTACTGTATAACCGGGACCCTCCTACCTTTCTAGACTTCTCACACCTCACTCCCCTCCACAAACTATATCCAGATATACCAGTCTACCTGTCTCTGTTTCTGGACTCTGACCTATTACTTGCATTGTTCTATCTCTTAGTTTCCTTCAAGACTCAGCTCAAATCCCACTCTCAGTGCTCCTGACTCTGGTTTGTCATCCTCTGCATGCTGCTAATGTCATCCTGTGTCAGATTCCCTTCCTCTTCAACTCCATACATCTTGTATAGACCTGAATATTTACATGATGTCTCCCCCATCACAATGTAGCTTCTTGATGGCAAGGACGATTTGTTGTTTGCTTTTCTTTATAACCTCGGCACTTTCCACAGCGCGTTATATACAGTATGCCTTTAATTAGTGCTTGCTGGCCAATTAAAATGAATAATACAGAAAATAATTGTTCAATGTGGTTTGCAGTGGTCAGGGATGGTTCATGGAGAAGGTGAGACTTGAGGTGGGGTCATGAAGGATGAATAAAACTTCCATAAATGGGGGGGAAATAAGGTGGAATTTTTCCAGGTAGGGGGAATCGTGTGAATAGTCACAGAAGCCAAATGGGTGAGAGAGAGAGAGAAATGCCAGCTGGAGTGGAAGGTGCACATTGGGAAATAAGAATGGAAAGGTGGGAGCCTGGAGCCATGTTGTAGAAGGCCTCCTCACGGACTCTGGACTTGGTTCCAGCAGGAAGTGGGGAAAGGCAGATCTGCAGGGGAGTGATTCCCAGAGACACTGAGTTAGGATACTTGCCATTTCAGGTGCCTGTGACTTTTGTCGATATAGCTGTTTACTTCTCTGAGGATGAGTGGAAGAATCTGGACGAGTGGCAGAAAGAGCTTTACAATAACCTCGTGAAGGAGAACTACAAAACCTTAATGTCACTAGGTAAAAGCTGCCTTTCTCTCCTCTTTCTGTCTGTCTATGCTTGACTGAGGCCATAGAAACCTCAAGATAATGTGAGGGAGCAATGGATGAGGAATCAGGAGAGTTGTTTTCTAGTACTGAGTGTGTCACTGGCTTACTGCGTAGCCTTGGTCTAGGCTGTCTCCCCTGGCCTCAGTATTCTCTTCTGTGTAATGGAAATAATTCCTTTCTACCTGGGAGACAGGAAGGCCTGGGTTCTTTGTGGTCTTTCTGGCATCCTGGTTCTGTGATCTTGGGCAATATACTTAAACTCAATTCTTCAGCTCTCTAAGGCTATAAGTTGCAGAATATTTGCAGATATACATTGGTAAAAGGGTTTTCCTCACTGGGAGTTCCAATGAAATGATAGGTAGAGTCCTCCCCTATGGGAATATTTTGAAAAGGATAAAGCCCTACACCAGTGGAAGATGTTACCCAAATCTCTATGCCTACTGTAAGCAAAGCACCTAGCATATCTTGGAGGGACAGCTTATTGAAAACTGATATGGTAATTACAGTAGAGTTAATAGAAGTAGTATCTCCTTCTATACCAGTCCCACACCATTATCAGTTTTAAAGTGCAGTAAAATCCTATTAATTTGGATCCCACAAATTAGAATTTGTGATCCCTTGCAGAGAAACAAAGATATCTCTGCCATATCTCTGAATGAAAGGTTTACTAAGGTGATTAATAGTGGGGAAAAAAGATTTCTGGGGAAATATTGAAATTGTTTAAGAGAACAAACTATTTCCAAACACTTTAGAAGCATGATTTTTTATACATTTGATTAATTATGTACAAATGCCAATTATATGTCTCTCCTATCTGTTCTTTTTTCAAATTAAGCAAAAATTTAAATTTTCATTTGTTTTCAATAAACCTCCTACCTTTTCCCTCTCCATGGGGAGAACAAAAAAGGACAAACAAAATCCTCATAACAAATACACATCATCAAACAAAACAAATTCCTATGTCTAAAAAGTTTATGTTTCCATCAGCATCCTGAGTCTATCACTTCTCAGGAAATGGGGAGTATACTTCATCATGAGACTTCTGGAATCATGGCTGATCATTCCATTGATTAAGATTCTTAAGTCTTTCCAAGTTAGTTGTCTTTGCAATATTGTTGTCGTATAAATTGTTCACTTGGTTCTGCATCAATTCATACAAGTGTTTTCCAGGTATTATTTCTTCATTAAAGCGGTGTTTCTAAGAATATCTGCTTATTAATATTTTGGTGGCTCTAGTTTGAATAAGTAAAAGCCCTGTCTTTGAATAGTATTCTGTTATTTAGACTTATCATTAATTCAGAATTGACCTTCCTATCCCTAGCAAGTCAATTCAAAGTAATTATGTTTTATAATTCAATATCTATACACATTACCATCTGTTTCAAAAAGGAGTTGAGGTTGCAAGGGTTATATCTCTGGGGGGTTTTCCCAGTGAGGATCATACCTATGTATCCTTGCAGCAGGCAGGCTGCTCATTCTAAAGCCAGCTGTTTCCCTGGGTGAGGATAGTCATTTCCCTTAAAGGATATTACCGTATTATAATATTACCATGAAGGTGCTCATTACTTAGACCTTTCTACTCCCCTCTGCTTCTTTTCTCAAGTCTGATAGGCTCAGAATAAGTTGAAGTCAGTTTGATCAGTTGGTTTTTTCCAAGATTAGCTGCCCTCCTTGCTGGAGATTTGACCATTTCTATAGCAATTTTTATGATTTCTCTGATTCATACATTTTCCTGGGCTAGCAATGGAGTTTTCATGAATGAAACCTGCTATGTGTCTTTATTACCTTGAATATAGTTCACTTGGTAAATGTTCTTGAATGTACATTCATTCTCATAAAATTTGTTCACAGGTGCTGAGAATCCAGTGCCCAAGCCAGATGCCCAGTCTCGGGTAGAGCCAAGGGAGGAACCATGTGTGTGGGATCAACATAACCCAGAGGAGAGAGAAATCCCAATGGATCCTAGCACAGGTGGGCACTTCTCTAGGCAGGCATCCATCATTTAGAAAGCTCAGTTTCTTCTCGGTTTAAGTGGGTTTTCCTAGTCTTGACCACTTATAATTAAGAGTTTAAAGGCCATGGAAGATGGCTATTGCTTTAGGGATACATCTGCTTTCCAAGACCCTATTACCAAAAAACAAAAACAAAAACAAAAAAAAACTTACTGAAGAGGTAGGGACTGTGGGAGGCAGGGTGCAGAGGAAAGAATGGAAAGAGAAGTGAGACCAAACAGTCTAAGACAGCCCTGATGCAGAAGCCACTCCATCCCCTATACCTTGCTCCCACCAGTACCCAGGGGCATAGATGGGGGTTCTCCAAACACCATGCCTTTGTGACTCTAGCCCTTCTCTTTCTTCTATTCTCTGTTAACTCTTCAGCACAGTGTGACCTACTTTTAAGTTTCCATGAGATGCGTTGAGTGCTTTAGGATTGGCTTGTCTGCATATAGGAAGGAAAGAAACAAGCCTTTATCAAGCACCTACCATATGCCAGGCATTGTCCTAGGTACTTTACAGTTATTATCTCCTTTGATCCTCCTAACAACCCTGGGAGGTAGCTGCTATCATTACCCACATTGTACAGTTGAGGAAAGAGGCAGTTGAAGCAGACAGAGATCAAGTGACTTGACCAGGGTTACACAACTAGTAAGTTCCTGAAGCCAGATCTGAATTCTGGCCTTCCTGACTCCAGGTTCAGTGCTCTAACCACTGTGCCTCCTAGCTGCCTCTAGCTACCTATACAAAGTTGTTGCTACTGAACCACCAGAAATAAGTCATATGCTTTTCCCTATAGAAGGAATGGATTTGTACTGAAGTAACCCCACACTCTCCACCTGTCTTCTTTGTGATTGGCAGCATGCATTTATAGGAAATCTAGCCAGTTCCAGGGAGACTGTCTTTGGTTGGGGAAAAGAGCAAAGCCAGCTGCCTTCATGGAGATGAAACCCATAGCCTTGTTGGCAAAATGCTCTCAATCATGAGTTCTCAAACCAGGACCCCAGAACTTAGTTTTTATTTTGAAAAAACATTTTGATAGTTATATTTAAATGTGATAAATTTTGTTTGCACTCCTATATTTGATTTTATGCTTAAAAAAATGATTCATAGAAAGGGTCTGTAACCTTCACCAGGCTGCCAAAGGGGTCCCTGACACAAGGAAGGGTGAGGAAACCCTGCTGTAACTACTGTACTAACCAGGAGTCCTGCTCATTCATATTACTGCTTTTGGTGTACCCTTCCTCTGATCTTCTCCCACTTTGAGAGGCATGGTGGTATCTTGAAATGACCACTGAACTGGGAGACCTGCCTTTGAATCCCACCTCTGACTTTAAGTAGATCTATGACTATGGGTAAGTTTCTGGGTTCCAGTTTCCTCCTCTGTCAAATGGAACTAATAATGCCTGTGTCATATACCTCCCAGGGCGCTGTGAGGAGCATCCAAGGAAATACTTGCATGTCAAGTGCCTTGCAAACATTAAAATGATCTATAAATGTCATGCATCATTAGGATGACCACTCCTTCTTTCCATTTCTTTGTTGTACAGGCTCCCCCATGACTCTGCTCCCCATTTTCCTCTGTCAGTCTAATTTAGGCATGTTCTCCCTCTGTGGCTCTGCCAGCTGGCTGCTATTCTGGACTCCATTGTGGAAATTATAATTTAGAAAAACTGCAAGGGAGAAAATAATGATATAACAATTCCATTCTCTGTTCCTAGCTATAGAAGCTCTGATCCAAGCCCCAGCTGCTTCCTCTCAGGTGAAGAGGGAAGAACCATTGTGTGCCAGGGTTCAGAGGTGCTCAGAAGAAAGAGAAATTGTTGCAGACACTGTTACTGGTAAGTGAGCAGAAAGAACTTCTGCTGACTTAAAGGAGAAGGGAAGGAGGTGGGGAGGCAACTGTGACCCAAATGAGCACTGTCATGGAGGCATGGGTGAAGCTCAGTCACTTTCTTCAAGGCACCTTTCTACTCTAAGCTTGTGGGATTCATATTGTTAACATGCAGAAGTCTCTCTAAAGGTCAGATTCGAGGAAGTGCCACCATGGATTGTATATCCTGAAAGTGATAAACGGCCTCAGAACAGAGGGTAACAGTTGTCACAAAACCCATTCATTTCACTTTGTAGGGAGAGGTGGGGAACTACTCCCAGACCTTCACCAAGGAATCTGTATAAGAATGCCTGGTTCCTCTTATCTCCCCATCCAAGCGATCTTTCTTCTTCAAGGCCACTGGAATCAGATTCAGCTGACTCAGTTCAGACAAATAGTATGACACTAGGTCTGATTTCAAAGCTGCCATCATTTGTGAACCAAAGGGATGAATCTGTGGAGCTACCAGGGCAACCAAGCCTTGATCTGCAATCAAGATACACATCTGTAAACACACATTAGGGAGATGGCTTTGGGGTTGCCACACCTCCCACATTTTCTTGGTCCTTCCCCACATGCAGACCTTCTTTTCACATCTACAAATGCACTGTTCCTTTGATCATGGTTCATGCCTGACTCTCTCTTCAGTATCAATACCTCATACTCTCTATATCAAGACTTGTCTCAGTCATCCACTTTCTCATATGCCAGAAGTCTTCCTTTGGATTTGAGGACCTAGATGCCATGGTAGAGCTGTAATTAATTAGGCAGCTAAAGGACTAATGGACTGAACCTTAGATGTAGGCGTTTGGGAGGTATGAGTTCAAGTCGTGCCTCAAATATTCAATAGCTGGGTCACCCTAGGCTTGTCACTTAACCTCTTACAGCCTCAGTTTCCTCATCTGCAAAATGGAAATAATATCACCTTCCTCCCTGGGTTGTTGTGAGGATCAGGTGGAATAACAATGCTTCATAAACATTGAAGTGTTATAGGAATGCCAGCCCTTATCACTATCAGCCTGTTCCCAGCTATTCCAGCAGAGGTGAGAAGCTTTCTGTGCTATGAATGTCAACAGCTATGTGCCTTGCCCCTGTTCAAGCTACTCAGCATCAATATATCCTAAGAAATCATCCTAAACAAATTAATAGATTAAGACAGCACAGAATAGAAGCAAAGGGACAAGAGAAAGAAAGATTACATTATATGCATATTCATATATATATATATATATACATATATATATATTTCATCAGTATCTTTTATCTTTACATTACAATAATTTCAACACTTCCCTTCCCCCCTTTCTGACATTGCCTTCTTCCATCTTTATCAGTTTGATGATGGATACAGAACATTTAATTCTAATAAATAACATTTATATAGCATTTACATAAATTATGGTGATGTAAAGCACTTTGCAAGTGTTACCTCATTCTGAGGATCAAATGAGGTAACATTTGCAAAGTGCTTCACCTCCTAACAGCTAGAACTGTCTCCAAGCAGAATGGGCTGCCTTGAGAGGCGGGGGGGCTCCACATCTTGGAAGTCTTCATTCAGGGACTGGATAGCTGCTTGCCATGTAGGAATTAGTGAGACTTCCTTTCATATACAAGGTAGTCTAGATGGCCTCTGAGTTCTCCTTTCCAGCTCTGTAGTTCTGTGAGTTTGTGATTCACAGTTAGTGGGACTGTGAATTGATCTAACCTTTCTTGAAAACAATTTGGATTTATGTGATAAAAGTTACTAAATTTTTCATCTCTTTTGACCTAGAAATACCACTACTTAGTTTATACCCAAAGGAGGTCAGTAACAGAAAGAAGGACCCATTTCTATCTGAATATCCAGAGCACCACTATTTAAAAAAATAAAGAGCTAGGAACAAATCATGCACCCAGCATTAGGGAACAGCCAAACAAATGTGGGCATAGAATTCTGTAGTCTCAGAAATGACAAGTGAATAATTGAGAGAAACCTGAGAGGATGTGTATGAACTGGTACATGATGAAGAAAGAAAGGCCAACAAAACGATGTCAAATGAAGACCACAATAAAAAGCGGCAAAACTCAGGTCAAATGCAACGGGCAGTTTGGGTTCTAATTATTACAGCACATACCTTTCCTTTCTGTTAATAACTGATAAATTAGAAAAGTAGAAAATACTAAACTTCATAATTAGAAAGCAGAATGTATCATCAATCAAAATCACTATATTAATTGGTTTTGCTTAGGGGAAAATACCATAGGAGAAGAGGCTCATGTGACAAGACTATATATCAGTATCAATAAATAGGAAAAAGAGATGCAGCAGGACACACTGATAACAATAAGGAGTGACATTGGAGAAGAGAAGGACTCTAAAACCTGGCCAAAAAACCATCCGAAAAAGCACAGCAGTCCAAGGCCATTTGGGGTAGGGGCAAATAGCCTTCTACACCTCGGCAACATGCATAAAGCACAATATAATCAGTAACAGAGCAAGAGGACTTAGGGCTTGAAAAAGGGACTTTAGAAATTCATACTAATGATTATGTCCTGCACACATACTGTTTAAGGATACATTTTTGAAAGATTTTCAACGAAAGTAGTTAAAATAAAAGTAAATTGGAAGTGTGGTTCATTGGAGTAACTTATACTGTTTGGCTGGAAAATTGCTATTCATTCATCAGTCTTTTATAAAATGCTTACTATATGCAAAGCGCTGTTAGGCACTGAGGAAGATGGAAAGATAATTAAGATATTGTTGCTCCTCTACATGAAGGTCCCAATCTGATTGAAGGGAGAGTGGTATGAAACATACACTGATATTCAACAATTCAGCAATATATTGCAGTATTGAATGAAAAATGCAAAAGAGTGAGTCAGAGGAAGGAAAGGCCATGTCTTACTGACCAGATCAGGGAAAGCTTCATGGAAGAAGTGGTATTTGAACTGGGTCTTAAAGAATAGGTAGAATTTCAAAAAGGGGAGATAGAAGGAGGGCATTCCAAGTACAGGAAATGGCCCAAGCCAAGGTATGCAATGGGAAAATGGTGGAAGTGTAAAAGGGATGACAAGTGGTATAAGTCAGCTAAAGTGATGCACAAATGGAGGTAAGACTAGAAAGAAAGGACACCATTCAACTTGCCTCTCAAGTTGAATAGTGTCCTGCTTGAGTTTGTCTCTAATTCCTCAAAATGGGGATGGTTTGAGATGGCTATAACCAATTCTAATAAGAAGTAAGAAATGAGGAAGCAAGTTAATACCTTTTTTCCTCTCACAACAGACTCCCCAATTTCTACCCAGGACATCTTATCCCGGATTAAGCAAGAAGAGCAACATTGTGTGTGGGATCAGCAGGATTTGGAGGAAAGGGACATTCCCACAGACCCCAGTTCAGGTGAGGAAAAGTTCATTGATTCCAGAATACCAAGCACAAGCTAGTATGTTAAATCTATTTTCATGGAAGTTTGGTGGTGAGATTTTCCTGAATTTGATTAAGAGGCTTTCAAAATATCTAAAGCAAACAGCAACTACAATTTGATTTTTTGAGTAAGTTATAGATGTAAGAGTGAAATTTTAAGCATTAACATATACAACATTCATGAGGAGATTTTATAAAAATCAGAGAATCATGGAATGTCAAAAATAGAAGGGGCCTTAAGAGATCATTTACTCCTCATTTTCCAGATAAGGGAACTGAGTCTTAGAAAGGTTAAGTGACATAAAAGGTCACACAACAAGTAAGTGGCACGGTTACTTAAACTTGAACTTAGATCTCCCACCTCCTAGCATACTTATCTTTCCATCATACCATACTAATCCTCAGAACAATACATTGCTGTGTTCATTTAACTGTAGAGCTTAATCTCTCATTTTTGAAGCCAGCACAAAATAAAGAGATTCCAGTGATTCTGTACATGTCTATGTCAGTGAGTAATTTCTCTCTTTGGGAACTGATCCTAATTCTAATAAGAAATGCCAACTAGGATGAGTGGAGGTGATTGTCGAACACAGAAAATGAATAAAATAATTCAATTTAAAAGAAAAAAAAGAAAGGAATCTGAAAAAAAAAGAACTGCTCTTAAGAAATGTTTGGAGAAGGTATATTCTGGAAGAATAAAAGATACGTAGAAACTCTTCTGACTGACAATTCATTGGGCTAGAAGAGTCAGATGCTACCTTGGAAGTATATTACTTGATAACTACAAAACCTTAGCTATATCCGTCTATTTTAGAGAAGGAGGAAGCTAGAGAAGACTAGATCTCTTTGTATTTCTAGATTTAGATTAGCAGCCAAGGAAAATGCTCCCTGATCCAGGACAGAAGAAAAAAGCAACGCTTTAATCCAACCTTGATTATAAGTTCCTAAAACTTTAAGATTTTTAATTGCAGCTGTTATTAGTGACTTTTCTCCTCAGTCATGTAGTGTTTGCTGCTGAATATTTATTGTTTTTTTTTCTTGTTTGTTTATTCTTTTTTTAAAATTTATTTTTAAGTTCTCAACATTCACTTCCACAAGAATTTGAATTCAAAATTTTCTCCTCATCTCTCCCCACCCCCCACCCCAGGACAGCATGCACCCCATCCACCCCTTCCTCCAGTCTGTCCTTCCTTCTCTTACCCATCGTTCTTCCATCCTTCTTCCCCTCTATTTTCATATAGGGCAAAATAGATTTCTGTACTCCATTGCTTGTATGTCTTAATTTCCAGTTGCATGCTAAAACAATTTTTTATATTCATTATTAAAGCTTTGAGTTCCATATTCTCTCCCACCCACCCTTACTGAGAAAACAAGCAATTCAATATAGGTCGTACATGTGTAACAATGCAAAGCACTTTCATAACAGTTATGTTGTAAAGGACTAACCACATTTCCCTCTGTCCTATCATGCCTTCTATTTTTTCCATTCTCTCCCTTGACCTATCTTCCCACAATGGTGTTTACTTCTGATTATTCCTTTCCCCAATTCACTGTCCCTTATATCATCTTCCCTCTCCTATCCCCTTCCCCCTTGCCTTGCTGCAGGGTAAAATAGATTTCCACATCCAATTGAGTGTGTATTATTTCTCCTTAAGCCAAATCTCATGAGAGTAAGGCTCACTTACTTCCTTTCATCTCCCCCCTCTTCCTCTCCATTGTAAAAGCTCCTTCTTCCCTCTTTTATGTGAGATGATTTGCTACATTCTTCTTCTCCCTTTCTCTTACTCCTAGTATATTCCATTCAACAGTAAATTTTATTTTTTCAGGTATTCTCCCTTCATATTCATCTCACCCTGTGCCCTGTCTATGTGTGTGTGTATACATATACACGCACACATACACCCATGTATATATACATACATACACACATATAATATACACATATACGTATACCCATAAACACCTACATATATATGTGTATATATAATACGTACGTGTGTGCATACATACACACATTATATCTATCTATATACATATGCATATATATTCCCTCTAACTACCCTAATAGTGTAAAAGTTCTCATGAGTTACAAATAACATCTTTCCATGTAGGAATGTAAACAGTTCAACTTTAATGAGTCCCTTATAATTTCTCTTTCCTGTTTACTTTTTCATTTTTCTCTTCACTCTTGTATTTGAAACTCGGATTTTTCTATTCAGCTCTGGTCTTTTCAACAAGAATGCTTGGAAGTCCTCTGTTTCATTGAAATTCCATTTTTTCCCCTCAAGTATTATACTCAGTTTGGCTGAGTAGGTGATTCTTGGTTTTAATCCTATCTCCTTTGATCCTTTAGTGTAGAAGATGCTAAATTCTGTGTTATCCTGATTGTATTTCCATAATACTTGAATTGTTTTTTTCTAGCTGCTTGTAATATTTTCTCCTTGACCTGGGAACTTTGGAATTTGGCTACAATATTCCCAGGAGTTTTCCTTTTGGGATCTCTTTCAGGAGGTATTGTTAGATTCTTTCCATTTCTATTATACACTCTGGTTCTAGAATACCTTGGCCGTTTTCCTTGATAATTTCTTAAAAGATGATGTCTAGATTCTTTTTTTGATCATAGCTTTCAGGTAGTCCAATAATTTTTAAATTATCTCTCCTGAATCTATTTTCTAGGTCAATAGTTTTTCTAATGAGATACTTCACATGATCTTCTATTTTTTTCATTATTTTGATTTTGTTTTATAATTTCTTGATTTCTCATAAAATCACTAGCTTCCATTTGCTCCATTATAATTTTTAAGGAAGTATTTTCTTCAGTGAGCTTTTGGATCTCTTTTTCCATTTGGCCCATTCTACTTTTTAAGGCATTCTTCTCCTCATTTATTTTTGAACTTCTTTTGCCATTTGAGTTAATCTAATTTTAAAGCTGTTATTTTCTTCAGAATTTTTTTGGGGTTCCTTTAGCAAGCTGTTGACTTGTTTTTCATTATTTTCTTGCATTACTCTCATTTGTCTTCCCAATTTTTTCTCTGCTTCTCTTACTTGATTTTCAAAATTCTTTTTGAGTTCTTCTGTAGCCTAAGACCAATTTATATTTTTCTTGGAGGCTTTGGATGCAGTAGCTTTGGCTTTGTTGTCTTCTTCTGGTTCTATGTTTTGATTTTCCTCATCACTAATGATGTAAGAGAATACCTCTTCATTGAGAAAGTAGGAATCTGTACTTTGTTTCTTTTTCCCCTGTTTGCTCATTTTCCCAGCCAATTACTTGACTTTGAGCTCTGTTAAGTGTAGAGCTGCAGAAGCAGTCTATGTTTCAGCAGGCACTGCTGCCACCTTGGGGCTGGGGCTGTGCTGAGGCTGGGGCTACACCACACTCCCCTCTCAGGCAGGTGAGACACCCTTCCCACTGACTTTTGAAGCTGTCTTTGGCATATGGGAATTGAGAAGTTTGGAAACTGTAGAAGCCACCAGTGATTCAGTCCCCTAACACCTGCTCCAGCTCTGTCTGCTCCCAGCCTGGTGCAATAGACCCTTCCTGTTGATGTTTCAGATTGTCTTGGCTTTTTGCTTCAGTCTGTCCTTTTGTGGCTTCTGCTGCTCTAGAATTTGTTTAGAATCATTTTTTACAGGTTTTTTAAAGGGTTTGGTGGGGAGAGCTCTAGTAGGTCCCTGCTTTTATGCTGCTATCTTGGCTTCACCCCCTGCCACTTATTTTTTTAATCATACCCTAGAAACCATCAGAGGTAAATTGTTTCTTCTTTTTTTCTCCTCTCTGTTTTTCAAAGCATTGAAGTTTCTTATCAACTCATGTTTTTCCTTTCTGGTGTAAGAGAAAGAATATGGAACTGAGAGTCAGAAACCTGTAAAGCCCTAGTGACTTTGAGCAAGTCAAGTCATTTTCATTTCTCTGATCCCACACTTTCTCCTGAGTCAAACATGGATGACAGTCCTAATTCTACCAACTTTACAGGGATGTTGCTAGGATTAAATGAGATCCTATTTGTGAATGTACTTTAGAAGATCAAATTTGGTAAATATATTCAAAGAATGGTAACTGTAACCAATTCTTAACGCTGAGATGGCATTGGTTGACAAGAGTTTTGAATTCTTTGCTAGGGTGCTCCTTAGGAGTCAGCCAAACCTAATGCTACCTTTTGTGTGTTTATGTGTGACATGCCCAGAGTCTCTGATCTCAGCACATGACATTCTATCATGGATCAAACAGGAAGAGGAGCCATATCCCTGGGGCCCACCAGATTCAATGGAAAGAGACATGGCTATTGATGCCAGTGCCGGTGAGTAATATTCCTGTGGGGACCTGGAAACAAAGACTCAAGCTGACATGGTAAAGGTCTTCCTGAATGTCAGGAGTGACTGTGGAGGAGGAGATCTTATGTAAGTTGGAGAGGCCAGGCAGTCTATCCTTGGAGGATAACATTCAGAGGCTGCATACTGGAATCCTTCTAGAATACTGAACTGAGATAAGTAAGTCCCAATTGCATGTTCTCCCACTTGCTAGTTGTTAGAGATCCAGCAAGAAAAGGCCACTTTCAGCCTTTGCTGAGAGCAAGGAGTTGTGGGGGCAATATCCATGCCCATGCCAAAGAATGCTGGTCCACAAACTGTCTCCACTTCTCTCACAGGCCGTCTCATAGGCATTTAGTGTTATGCAATTCTCGAGTTTGTTGTTGCTTTTGTCATTGCTAACTCGTCTCAGTTTTGTCTGACTCTGACTCCATTTGGTGTTTTCTTGGCAAAGATACTGGAATGGTTTGCCATTCCCTTCTCCAGCTCATTTTTCAGATGGGGAAACTGAGGCAAACAGAGTGAAATGACTTGCCCAAGGTCACACAGTTCATAAGTGTTTGAGCCTGGATTTGAACTCATTCCTGAATTATGACTTCCTGAATTATGACAAGTCTATCCACTATGCCACCTAGCTGCCCTATTATAGAGTTACAAGGATTATAAATTATAACTTCTGAAAAAGGAGATACCTCGATTTAACAACGACTCCAAGTAGTTCCTTGGTGTAGAGCAGCTGTAGTTGAATGGTCAGTCTGAGTCTCAGATCTGCCATTTACCACATTCTGTGACCTTGGGCAAGTCTTTGAATCTCAGTTTCTTCATCTGGAAAGTGAGGAGAATACTTGTTCTATCTATACTACACCCCTGCTGTGAAGATACCATGTTATCAGTTTGTGAACTGTTATGGTTACCACTCTCCCTTAAGAATCTGTGATTTCCTTGGTGTGAGTACTCCCTCCACTAGACTGCAATCCTCTCTAGGCCCCTGTAGCACTTACTAGCTGTGTGTACCTACGAAAGTCACTTAAGTTCTGCTTGCCTCAGTTTCCTGAGAATCATAATAGCACCTACCTCACAGGGTAAGAGCAAACTAGATAACAGAGAGTGCTTAGCACAGTGCCTGACACGTTGTAGGCCCTTAATACATGCTTCCTTCCTGGACCTGGCCTCGCCCGTGAGACCTCCAGAATAGCTGCTTCAGGCTCAGGTTACTCTGTGGTACCACATACCCTCAAATCCACAGCTTATAAGATGGTGATATTACTGAGTCTGCTCCATGCAGGGCCCATTTTGTTCTGCTGGGCATTTTAGAGTGACTACAAGCATATTGTTTGTTGGTTCTTTGATGACTTTTGACCTGTAGTATAAACCAATCAATAGTTTAGTCATAGTCATCATACCTAGCTAACGAAAGCTAGGAAAAGTACCCCAAGCTGAGTTAGTCTCTTCCTCCATACCCTTACACCTAGGTGAGATAAGAACCCTGTAATACAGAAAACTATCTAATTTAAAGATAGTTATTCCCAAGATTCTCTCTGGTATAGCAAGCAAAGGAATTTGACTCAAAACAAATGGTAAACTACAGAGGCAAGGTTCTCCACTCAGCTAGTCCCATTTCCTGTCTTTATTGAGCATACATATCAGAAGAAAAGCCCTACTACTTTTGGGCTGTGTTCTGACCAGCAGAAAAATGTCAATTTTCTAAAAATTCTGTAAGTAGGCTTTTAGTAAGATGCTATGGTTGAAAAATTTATCAACTTTCAGCTAACCCAGTGATGCAGCTCTCTGTTCTTAAGGCTGGTCCTTCAATGACAGTTCATTGTCAGGCCTATACTGGAATCATGTGGAGATCAGTGGTTGCAATCAATGCTTGCACTATGCTGACAAACACTTCTTTTTTTCAATTTTATTTTCAGTTCTGAATTATTTCCTCTCCTTCTCCCCTCCCCCATCCATTGAGAAGACAAGAGAAATAAAACCTATTACAGATATGTATAATTATACAAAACAAATTCCCATATTAGCAATGCCCCCCCAAAAAAGAAAGAAATGAAATGAAATTAAGAGAAAGTAAAATATGCTTCAGTCTATAATGAATCCATCAGTTCAAGAATAGAGTGTTTTATCATGAGTCCTTTAGAATTGTTGGTCATTGTGTTGATCAAAGTTACCAAGTTTTTCAAAGCTAATTATCTTTACAGTATTGTTGTTATTTTATAAATTGTGCTCTAAGTTCTGTTTGTTTCATTTTGTATCAGTTCATACAGGTCCTCCCAGATTTTTCTGAAACCATCCTCTTCATCATTTCTTACAACAAAATAGTATTCCATTACATTCACATACCACAACTTGTTCAGCCATGCCCCAGTTAATAGGCATCCTCTTGATTTCCAGTTCTTGGCTACCACAAAATAAGCTGCTATAAATATTTTGGTACATATGGGTCTTTTTCCTCTTTCTTTGATCTCTTTGGGGTATAGACTCAGTAGTGATATCCCTGGGTTAAAGGATATGTGCAATTTAATAACTTTGGGGGCACAGTTCCAAATTGCCTTCCAGAATAGCTGGACTTTGAAAATCAAGGTTTGCTTCCATGCCAGGAAGTATCAGGTTAGCATTACCAGAGGTATTATCATTGCTATTATTAGGGCAGTATGTATAATACATACATACTACCTGTCTCATGGGGTTGTTATTAATGTTAAATGAGACCCTCTAGGTGAAAGCCCTAAAAGGGTAAATAACGTACTGAGGATCATTATCACCATTGTAATTTGCACCATCGCTTTTCTCTCTCCTAGGAGATGGGCTGCTTATGGTCAAGAGCTCTACCCTACCTGTGCCCCAGCACCAGTCCCACCAACAGAGTATCACCCCACTCCCGGGCACTGAGAATCCAGGTGGGGGGCCCAGCCGGGGAGTTGTTGGGATGTTAGATGATCTTTTCCCAATGGTCCCAAGGGAACGAGGCCTCTGTGAAGGCCTCCACAGTCCTCCAGGGAGCCCAGCAGGTGAAAACGGTGGTGGTGATAGCAGCAGCCTAGCTGGTGAGCACCAGCGGAGCCACTTCCTCTCACCTGGACAAGAAAAATCACATTTCTGTCTTCAGTGTGGCAAGACGTTTGATGTACGAAAGAGCCTGATGATTCACCACCGGAGCCACACCAAAGATCGGCCTTTTGAGTGTGCTGAATGTGCAAAGAGCTTCAATTGTCACTCAGGCCTGATCCGCCACCAGATGACCCACAGGGGTGAGCGTCCCTACAAATGCTCAGAATGTGAGAAGACATATAGCCGCAAGGAGCACCTACAGAACCACCAACGCTTACACACCGGTGAGCGGCCTTTCCATTGTGCCCTGTGTGGCAAAAGCTTCATCCGGAAGCAGAATCTGCTTAAACACCAGCGCATCCACACAGGCGAGCGGCCCTACCAGTGTAGTGAGTGTGGCAAGAGTTTCCGATATAAGGAGTCACTGAAAGACCATCTTAGGGTGCATAGCGCCAGCCTTGGGACCTCTCGGCCCCACCAAGCACTGGAACGGGACTAGGCCAGTGCTGAGGGGTGGGGGTTGGGGCAGGTATTGGTGGTGGGATATAGGGGATAGGATGGGGAAATTTAGTGAGGGAATGAGGCTGGAGGAAGGAGGGAGATGGAAACCCTCTGGGGAAGCATGGGATGGGGAGCCAGATAGGAGTATTAAAAATCACTGATAACTCTCCCCCTCCTCATACCCCTTGTGTGGTTCTGGGATTTGGGGACCTTAATTTCACTCCAGATCAGGCCCCTTGAAAGCTGGGCAAGGATGTTTGATCCATTCTGCCCAATCTGAATGGAGAGCCCAGGGCTTCACTCACCTAGTGGACCATGGACCAAAGGGGCTGACAGCAGAACCCTGCCTAAGATTGGGAATAGTTTGAGAAGGTGATGGTGCAGAATTCTTAACTGAACACCTGTAAAATTAGGAGTGGTTGGTACTACTTGACCTGGGTCAGCCCTCAACCCCAGCCATGCTTCTCAGACCTAACTAAGTAAGGGATAGGAAAGGGATCCTCTGGGAAGGGACCCTCCCATAACTCCCTTCTTTACTGGATAGGACCATGGATCCAGAGCAAGGTTAGCAGTGAACTCAGGATTACCTGTTGAGCTGCGTTGCACCTGGGAGTGGGGAGCCAGGGATCCCCAGGGGCCCATCTAGACCTGAAGGGACAATCACTTAAACTGCAGGTAGGAGAGTCCCTACAGAAAAAAGGGAGACAGAGAGGGATGTGTTAAGGGATGAGTTCTAAAATGTTGGAACCACCTTGTCTTTGAATAGTTCTTTAGACTTTCCCAAAACACTTTCTCCTTTCACCCTCACCACTTCTTTCTTTGTCCACTGGACCACTGATACCCCAGATCTTCACCTATGCAGGTGATGGGTCGGATCAAGATAGCCTTATGCCCTTTTGACAGATAAGGAAACTGACCCACAGGGAGACTAAGCAACTGACCTGAAGTCACAAAGAAGGACCAGAACCCAGGTCCCCCTGACTTCTAGTCTAGTGCCTGTGCTGTTCCACCATACTGTCCTACCTCAGTCATTTGAGCAAATGTTTCAGCCTGGTCCTCTCCTGCCCACCCTCATTAGGACCAACAAGGAGTACTTGTGGTTACCTGTTATGGATCAGAAGAATAGGAGGGCAGATGGTTCATACAGTGCTCCATCCCAGGACTGAAGGCAACGCTGCTGAAATGTGTGCAAATCTGAGCTCTTGAGGGAGGGAGGAAGAGCTGGGGTTCACCCCCTTCCCCAAGAGCTGATCCAGCAGCATCTTGATTTGACTGCAGGAGATAAAGGGGTGAGGACTTCCCTGGAGAGGGACAGAACCTGGTTTACTCCAACTTATCAAAGGAGCAGAGTAGTAAAGAGGGGGTAGAGAGTTGTAATGCCAGACTCTTCTCAAGGGTCAAGTAGATGTCAGCTGCAGTTCTGAGATGCCCCAGCTATGGTTCCTCCCTTGCCCCTTAACCCCTGGGCTCTCTTCATTGGTGCTATCTGTACAGTTAAGGACAGTTATGGACGTTGATCCTAACGTGTCATGGTGCCTGGTGAGCAGTTTTTTGTTGTTGTTGTTATATTTTTTTTAGAGAGCGCCACCTGACTCCCTCTTTTATGTGTGCATCTTATGTGGCCCCCCGGGCCTTTATTCCCCCGGGGCCATATTCTTTGTGTTTGTGTCTTGCATGGCCCTGCAAAAAAATTAAAAAATAAAAAATAAGGCCACTGAGGGTGGGATGAAGTGCCCTGGGGCTCTCAATGCATTTATTTAAAAGAAAAAAGTACTTTCCCCTTCCTTGCACTCTGACCTCCCCCCGCTTCTCTCCCAGTTTGGAAGGGGGTTGCCTTGAGAGCAGTGAGAAGGCAGCTCTCCACCCCACCCCTGTTGAGCTCGCAGCTTCTGAACCTTTCCCCTGTCTCTTTTTCTGCTTCTCCCAGACCCCAAGTTGCTACACAAAGGGAATTCTTGCAGCAAAATAAAAGGGGGTGTCCAGATTTCAAGTGTTGGAAAGGTGACATGTTCACAGTACTGGGGCTTTCTCGAGCTTGGCTGCATATAGCAAAACCCAAATTAACTAGAATCCAGTTTTATCAGAAGTTGCTTTTTTTCATTGTTTTCTTTTGCCATGTTCCAATTTTAATAAAAAAAATAACTCAAGAAAAATTGAGATCAGAAATGTTGTCAGAGTATATCAGTAACAGAATGTTGAAAGTGGAAAAGGAACTTTAGGGATTATCTTGTCCAGCTATCATTTTACAGGAAAGTTAATTGAAACCCAGTGAAGTGACTTAACCAAGGTCACAAGTCAAGTTAGTGGCAGATGTGGGACAAGATGTGAAGTCCAGTGTTCTTTCCACCTCATCATACCAAATGGTGGTAGATGTCTTGGGACCTATCTCCTCTGTCACCATCAGTCTCTAAGGAGACTGGAAAATGATGACTGATGTTCAGAATGTTGCTTCCAAAATCTCTTTGTAAGACAGAGGGGTTATACCCTGGCCCCTGGCTTCCCTGTACTGAAAGATTTTTAATGAGGATTACAGCAACAAAAAAGGAGTTTCTACTTAAACCCCAGTTAACAAGACTATCTAATTGTTGAGAGCCACCCATTTCCCAAATAATATGGTTTATATGATTGGACTGGGAATGGATTCCCAGGCCTTTCACCAGTCCTGCCCCTCCCCTTTCTTAGTCATTCTGAATAATACTAGCCAGAGCAAGATCTAGAATTGTCTAGAAAAGTGGTTCTCTGGGCCATTGAAGAAGGGAATCCTGTTCAGGTAGAAATAGGCTTGGAGGTTTCTGAGTTTCTTTCTTACTTGGAGATTCTGTGATTCTGAGTGACCAGCAGAAAGAACTGCATGACTTCCATTTCTCCTCAACCTGGGATCCCCACAAAGAGTCACACGTGAAAATTGAGTGAGGCACTCTGACCTAAAGAGTCAATTCAAGGAAGTCCTTATTGAGCTGCTACCCAACCAGTCCTATGCTAAGCCTTTTGGAGGATACAAGAGAAAACAAAGGCTGTGCTGTCAGAATTTACAGACTAGTTGGAGAGAATTTGGGCAAAAAGGTAACTAACAAAACAGGATGCAGTAAAAGCCAAATGTCATAGCATTTTACTGAAATTCAGAGGAAGGAGAAATATCATTGGCTGACATGGTTAGCAAAAGCTTCATGAAAGAAATAGACTTGAACTGAGTCTTGAAGGATAGCTAGATTTGGATGGGTGGAGATGAGTGAGGATATTGGGTAAGAATGAAACATACAAAAGTAGGAAGGGAAATGGATATGATTTGTTGGTTGAGAAAATGAGGACATGAGTCTTTTTCATCAGCAAGAAGTGGAAAACTAGGAAGGGAGAGTGGAGCTAGGTCATGGAAGATACTGAATGCCAAACAGAGGAATTCAGACTTAATGTATAATCAGCAGGGAGCCCAAGAAGGTTTTGGAAAAAGTGGTGTGACTTTCAAGCAGTGTTTAACAATTAGCAAAAGCAGAAGATTTTAGGTTTTACAAGTGGAAAGATCTTAGAGAACATCTAATCCAAGCCAGAATTATGTGACCTTTAGCTAAGGACGTATTCCCTCTCACATCCTGTCTATTCCATGAAGGACAAAGGGGAGATGGAATTTATCCTTCACTACAGGCCACATAAATCTTTGCCTTCATAAACTCACAGATTCTCAGAGTGAGAAGGGATCTTAGAGACCATCCAGTCTAACTCATATATATGAAAAAAAAAATTCCCTCTATAACATAATCCACAAGTGGTTACTTACCCACTGCTTGAAGACTGCAGTGAGAGATCTAGTATCTCCAGAGACAGCCCATTCCACCTTTGGATAGCTCTACTTGTTAGAACTAATCGAAATTGTACCAGGAAGGCACAACTTATTGTTGCAAGACAGAATCATGACAAGTGTTCTAGAACAACATTAGGGGTGTCAGTCATCTGGGGAGTAGTTTCTCCCATCAGAGTAGCAGTCTGTGAGAAAGTATACCCCTTTCTGCATGGGGAGTCTGAGAGTGATTCAATGACTTGATTTTCCCTTGTTATTTACTTTGCTATTCTGTCTTAATTAAATGCTTTGCTATTTAATTTATGGTTTCTGCTTGGTCTATTGGTAGAGGATGCATTAGATGCTGGCTTAAGCCATATTTAATTCATTTTGATTACCTGAAACACCCTACAACATGAGGTAGAGGTTCCAAAGTGATATGTATCCCCTGGTACCTATACTCATTTGAGCTTCACAAAAACTATTTAAGATAGGTACTACACTTATCTCCATTAAATAAGATTATATTTGTTTAAATAATATTTATTTGATTCATACTTAATTAAATGGTTTGTTTAAATGAAATAACATTTGTAAAGCACTTAGCACATGCTTGGCATGTAGTGGCCCTATACAAATGCTTATCCCCTTCCTCATCCTCTTCTCTCCCCACCCAACATTTTACCTGAGGAAATAGAATCACCAAGATTACTGACAGTCAAAAGGGACATGGAATTCAGTTTTTTCTTTGAGTGTTTTTCTCCAGAAAGGGCTCATATGCGCTCTCTGTACTCTTCCTTGATCCCTTTATCCAATCTGAGATCCAGCGAGATCTTGGATCTCATCATCTTGTTCTCTTCTCCCCTCTTCTGGAGCACGCAGCAGTGCAGAGGATCCACAAAACGTATGAGCTGTGTTTCTGTTACCCTGCCACAAAAAACTTATAATAATAGCCACAATACTTACAAGTTGCCTTAGACTTGAAGGCAAGAACTTACTTTTTAACATTTCAAACACTATTATGTCTATTTGATCATTTGATATTTCAGTACACCCATCAGATAAGTCTGTTGGCAGCTAGGGGTGCGGTGAAGAGAACACTGACCCTGGAATCAGGAAGACCTGAGTTCAAATCCAGCATCAAATACTACTAGCTATGTGACCCTGGGCAAGTCAGGATATCTTTGTCTGCCTCAGTTCCCTCATCTATAAAATGGAAATTATAATAGCGTCTACCTCCCAGGGTTGTTGTGAGGACCAAATGAGATAATATTTTGTAAGGGCTTTGCAAACCTTAAAGCACTATATAAATTCTAGCAATAAAATAAAATAAGGAAATTGAACTTCAGAGATGTTGAGTGAATTAGCACCCAGTTAAACAGGAGGACACACAGTAAGTAGCAATTAGAGAACAATGGCATATGATCAGAGGCAAAATTTTGTATATATACAGGAGACAAGAGTGTGCTTGAGCTAGCTCTAAGAGCCAGAAGTGGCAATTGTTAAAATTTCAATGTAAGCATTTATGCCTTGGAAATAGGCAAAAACTACAAAATCAGGGCTTACTTTATTGTCTTGTTGCTTGCCTTA
Source organism: Potorous gilbertii (assembly GCA_028658325.1). Classification (NCBI taxonomy): domain Eukaryota; kingdom Metazoa; phylum Chordata; class Mammalia; order Diprotodontia; family Potoroidae; genus Potorous; species Potorous gilbertii. The sequence goes on from CM053770.1 coordinate 74,878,299, forward strand.
ACAAAATGGTGGAGAAAATGTTAATAATATAATTCACTTAAAAAGTGTGTCATGACTACATATTTTTCCATGGAGCCAATTGGTAATCGTTTACTATCACACATATACTAGCATATAGACACATGCATACACACACACACGCACACGCAGTGTCTAGGAGAACAAAAGTTTCAGTTTGCAGACCACTCATTCCTTTTTATTTATTTCTCCTACTTATCACCAATGGTCTAGAGTCTACCAGAACCACCAGGCCTGTAAATTCCAGGAGAGTCCCTCCCATTGCTTGGTCAAAGGTCTTCCCCTACTTGAGAAATGAGAACTAAATGCACAGCCCCTCCTCTAGTTCCATAGTCCTATTCTCCCAACTTCCATTGCACAAATAACAACTCAAACAAATGGCTGGCTCCCTAATATCCCTTTAACTAGAGGGAAATATCCAATATCTCTATGGAGACTGATTGAAAGGGCCTAGGGAAAGGGAACTGGGAGTGTCATCTAGCACATTCCATTAGAAGTACTATTGCCAGGGGCTACAGGAAACAGCTCCCTCTCCCTTCTACCCCCTCCTATTGTGGAGAGAAGCGGCAGTTGGCTCAATTGCTTCTGTGGTTCAGAATGGTAAGGGAAGGAGAAAGAACTCTGAGGGAGCAGTTTCGTTTAACCTGGTCAATTGTCTTGCCCCTGCCACCAGTTACACCTCTTAGCCTGCTAGTCTCTCTCAAAATGAGAGAGCTGAGGGAACAAGTGCATATTCCCAAGACAGAGGACAAAGGCTTGGCTTCTTTAATAGATTTGGATGGGGAAGTGTCCAGGAAAGGAAAAATAATTTATTAAGAACCTACTATGTCCTGGTGCTAAGTGGGGTATTATTTTACAACAGCTCTCTATCAGGTATGACTCTTTTTATAGCTGAGGAAATCGAGGCATACAGAGGTTAAGTGACTTGCCTCAAGTCTTGGCTCTGTGTATTCGTCCTTCATTGTTGAAGAAGACCATGCCATCAGAGAAATAATGACATGACTTGCACTTGATTTTGTTTTGAGTGAGGGAGGGCTGTGTAGGTCACCAGCCTCACTTCTCCAGAGCCATCTGAATCCAGTGACCAGATGTTCATCAGGATGACTGGAGATGACCCAAGATGAGGCAATTGGGGTTAAGTGACTTGGCCAAGGTCACATAGCTAGTGAGTGTCAAGTAAGTGTTGGAGGCTACACTGGAACTCAGATCCTCCTAAATCCAAGTCCAAGCCCTCCATCCACTTGGCCACCTAGCAACTCACCTTGTGGGTTTTTTTAGTACTAATAGTAATAATAGTTAATATATGCACATTACTTTAAAGTTTGCAAAGCAATTTACTTAGATCTGGGGTTCTTAACCTTTCTTAGGTCATAGATGCCTTTGGCAGCTTGGCAAAGCCTATGGACCCTTCTCTGAATAATGTTTGTTGCCATAATTAAAGGGAAGAACGTGGTACAGCACATAGAGTTCTGAGCCTGCAGTCAAGAAGATTCATCTTCCCAAATTCAAATCTTCAGACCCTTATTAGCTGTGTGACCATGGACAAGTCATTTAACTCTTTTTGCCTCAGTTTCCTCATCTGGAAAATGAGCTAGAGAAGGAAATGACAAACCACTCTAGCATCTTTGTCAAGAAAACCCCAAATGGGGTTACAGAGTTGGACTTGACTGAACAACAAATACATTTTTTATTACATTTTGTAAAATACATGTATTTTTTTTCCCATCCAAGTTCTCAGATCTCCTGAAATCTATCCATGGACCCTTAGACTCTAGGTGAAAACTCCTTTATATGGATTATCTCATTTGAAACTTACACTATGATATAGGAAGTTCAGGTATTTAATTTACAATGTGATAACCTTATCTTCAAACTGAAACCACATTTTAATTTTTAATTTATGATTTCAATAGGTATAATTGTTCTTGAAATAGAAAACATTTTGTTAAAGATAGTTTGAAGAATTAGGACTGTCCTGGATCTCATTATTTTGTTCTCTTTTCCCCTCTTCCACCATTACAATTCCCCAAATCCATCCCACCAAAAATTTTTTGCAAAGGGGGAAAAAGTCAAAAAAGCACATGAGGCATGTATTTGGAAGACTAAAATAATAACAATAGCTAACATTATGCAATGGTCAGTCAAAATTCCAGAAGGCCCATGATGAAGATAGATAAGGAGATAGGTCCCATACCTCTCAGTCGAAATGATACACACATTTGTACATGGCCAATGTGGGAATTTGCCTCGTTTGACTAAGCATATTTGTTACAAGGGTTTTGTTTTATTTATTTTCTTTCAGTGGGGGAGAGGGGGGATGAAGAGGCAAGAAGGAGAAAAAAATAAATGTCAGACGATTAAAAAAATTCCTTTTTTTTTTAAACAGAGACATGGAGGAACAAGGACTGAATTGATCCCTCCGTTTATTTTCACAGTACCACCCTGCAGAACCCTCATTTCCACTTTTTCAATCATCTTCTAGTTGGTTTCCCTGCCTCTCCTTCTCCAACTTCCACAATGCAACCAGATCAGTCTTCATTATTTGAAGATCTGGCCATTAATTCACTTCTTTTCAGAGTCCTTTAACTGTCTTTCTAGTGACATCCAAACTCACAATCATGGCACTCAAGGTCCTTCACCAGCCAATGACTCCCTAAAGGTTCTCTAGGGTCCCTTCTGGCTCTGATCTATGATGTTAGGTTTCTCCCTCTCCATCCTCACCCCACACTTCTCCATGTATACCATGCTTTAGCCACACTAGAGAACACACTATCTTTTTTCTCTCTCTCTCTTTTTTCAAACATGAAGTTGTTTTTTTCATTAACAACACTGAACACCAAAATTAAGCCATGCCCATACTCACTGTTTCCTTGGCTCTTATCATCTCTATCCGTGGGATGCCCTCCCTCAAACCCACCTGTCAGACTGGTATCCTTCATTTTCCAAGAGGACCATGCCATCAGAGAAATGATGACATGACTTGCTCTTGACTGTTTTGAGTGAGGAGGGCTGTGCAGGTCCCCAGCCTCACTTCTTCTCCGTCTGTCCAACTGGTACACATCCTACAAGGCAAAGCTGAAATGCCACCCCTCCTCCAAGAAGCCCTCCTTGACTCAGGACAAGATATTTCCTTTCTCTGACCCCATACTGCAAGTGAGATGGGCAATTTCAAGCCCTTCAAAAACCTGGAAACTGTAGGTCATCATCACCATGCCCGCTCCCCTCCCTGGTCTGCATCTTGGTTGTAGAACAGTGCTGCAGGAGCAGGGTGGGGATGCCCTGGTAGTCCTGGCCCCAAAGTCCAGGCTCAGCCACTTAAAGCTGCCCCGGGCTCTTGGGCATCCTGCGGAGACAGGTCATCCCTGCCCCTGCGGAGACAGGTCATCCCTGCCCCTGCGGAGACAGGTCATCCCTGCCCCTGCGGAGACAGGTCATCCCTGCCCTGAGATGATGAACTTGCGTGAGGGCAAGAAATTTAATATCTTTGTTCGCTTCATTTATCTTTCGGATTATCTTTGTATCGCCCATGACACTAACGCTGCTTTACACACCACAGGCACTTAAAATGATTGTTGAAGAATGGATGAAAGAAACCAGAAAGCTTCAAAATGATAATTCCCGGACAAACGATTGGCTTTGGAAAGCAAGAACGCGTGAAGAAAGCATGGCCCCCGCCCCTGGGCGGGTCCTGGCTCTGCGCATGCGTCGTCCTCTCCGGCTGCCCTCCCTCCTCCCGGCCGGCAGGCGGCGCTGCGCTGCATTCCGCGCCAGCCCGCCTAGCCGGAGGTCGCTCTTGGCCGGGTCGGCGGGCGGGGCGGGTCGCGGCTCCCAGGATGCAGTTTGTATCAACACGGCGGCGGCTGCGGCGGCGGTGGCGGCTGCTGCCGCTCCTCGGGGGGTCCGGACTAACCGACTGCAGTTCGGCCTGGCTCGCGCCCGGCGGTGTCAGGACGACTGCGGGGAGCCATGGCCGAGGCGGTTTCTCCTCCGGTGAGGTTCTCCCGGAGGACCGAGGACCTGGCCCACGGAGGGGTGGACGGAGGCGGGCCCGGGGGAGGAGGGGACCCCGAGGCCTGACCGGAGGCGCGGGGTGCGGAGCGGGGACCGGCTCGGCCCGAGGAGCACCATCCCCAGCGGGGAGGCGGCCCCGAGGGACCTGCGCTTGGCTTCCGCCCGCACGGTGCGGGGCCGCGCTCCGATGCCCCCCCCCGGGTTCCATCTCATTTTACAGATGAGGAAACTGAGGCCAGGGGAGCGAGGGGCGTTGGCCAAGGTCACGGCCGGAGAGCCACCTTTCCCGGGCCTTGAGGGCTGCGAGTCAAGCGCTGTGCCCTCTTGTGTGTTCAGGTAGCCGGGAATCCCCGCAGATTTTGAACCCAGGGCCGCGGACTCCGTTTCCCTGGGCTGTCGGTGTGGAGCGCGCTTCGCCCCTCACTCGGTGTTCTGGGGGGGCTCCTTGGTGCTGAGGCGGCGTCTCAGATTGACCCGGTGCCCTTTGGCCAGTTCTTGTTCAGTCCCGGGCTTTTCTGTCCGTCTCCCGTGCGCCTGGGAGGCGCTCTGTAATCCGCTCCTCCAGGACGAGTAGGCACGACTGCTATTGCCCGACTCCTCGCGACCCCATTTACTGGAGCAGTTGGCCATTTCCTTCTCCAGTTTATTTTACAGATGAGGAAACTGAGGCAGAGTAAAGTGGCTTGCCCAGGGTCGCGCAGCCAGTAAGCGTCTGAGGCCAGATTTGAACTTCGGACACGACTCCGGGCCGGACACACTATTCACTTTGGCCTCCCAGTTGCTCCCATTTTACAGACTGGAAAACTGAGGACAGGCGCAGTTAATTGACTCCCCTTTACACCATAAACTCTTGGGGCACTAGGCCTTTTTCATTCTTGTCTTTGTATTCTCAGAGCTTAGCACAGTGCCTAGCACACACCAAGTGTTTATATAGGTGTCGATTGATTGATAACTTACAGCCTTGGGGCTGGTAAGGGACCAAGTCTTTTTTTAGTTCTTTGCACTGAGGCGTATTGAACTTGCAGCCCCATATCTCCCCGTCAAAGTTAGTGTCTGTTTCTGGGCTGTTAGGCCGACGGACATCCCTGGAAACCAGCTGTTGTTGCTTTGTTTCTTGTAGAGCTCTCCCAAATCCGCCTTTCAAAGAGTTCAGCGCTGCCATTGTATGTTTCCTCCTAAGACCGCTGTCTTGAGTAAAAATGTGAGAATTAGATTTGGTGATCTTTAAACTTTCTTTTGGCTTTAGCATTTGGTGTAAAATTTAAGGCCATGCTTATACTTAGGGCACTTGGGTGGTCCCGTTATTTTTCTCTGGTAGAGTTTGTGACTGGGATGTTGGTTGGAATATGATTGACTTTCACTATAATGCATGCCATACTGTTGTCAGAAACTGTTAAGGGAGGAACTTTGACATAAAGTACAATTTAGATCAGTTCAACAGATGTGTATTACTGTGCCTAGCACTGTTCTAGAAGTCAGCGGACTTGAGTTCATTAGCTTACAAAGTTGTTTTAGGGAATAAAGGAGGATGCTTTATAAATTCTAAACTGTCATAAATTCCAGTTGTTGAAATTGATTGCTTAAGCTTGTGCAGGTGATAATAGATGAAAACTAACTCATTTCCTATTCCTCAAGGAGCTAATGATCTAGTAGAGAGATAAAGAGGTAGAATAATATCTTTAATAGAAATTTGAAAATAATTAAGTTCATAGGTGAAGTCAAAACATTAGTTGAAAGAGTCATGGAGGGGCACTTTTAATTGTGGATATAAGTGAACCTAGAGGAGAAAGCCTTCAAAAATTGAAGTTCTGAAAGTAAAGATCATTTCATTCTTTGTATTTATATCCCTAGCACCTAGTGCAGTGTCTGAGTTACATGTATATTAATTCCTAATAAAAGTTAACTAATTTAATTAATCATATTGGAATTTTTCTGCTCTCTATTTCACTATGAGTGAATGGTGAAACATGGTGATCCATTAAGTAGTTTCACTCTTTATTGGCCTAAAAGGAGGTAAGTGCACTTCCAAATGTGATATCATATCAGTATCAACAAGCATTTATTGAGCACCTGCTACCATTAGACCAATGATTTCCCAAACTTATTTAGACATGGAACATTTGTGCTTTAATGGAAGTATCTCCCCCCAAGATAAAAAAAGATGGGTCTGAAACTTTAGAAGAAAATAAGCATGTAACAAGTGGTTTTGGTACATTAAATAATCTTATTTCATATCTTAGGAATGAAAATTATCATCAAAATATTATTACAGAACTATCACATTCCCTGATACAGGGTGCTCTTGGTAGAACTTGAAGTGTTACAGGATTTCTGACATCTTAGTTCTTTTCAATTTCAGTAACCATTTGTTCACATAACAATATAAGGTTTGCATAACTAAGACAGCAGTTGAGAATTCAAAGTGTGCATTGCTTGTTTAATTGCCAAATCTGTGGTTCAAATCTGTGTTTTCTAAAAAAAGATAAACCTATTATTCTGGCCCTGCCTGGCCTGGTGGAAGTGGGGGGATTAGTGCTGTTTTGTTTAAAAGTAGTAATTTTCTATTGCTTGTCATGGTAGAACTATATAAATAACAAACTTATGGGAGATTTGGTATTTCAGTTTTTGACTTGTTGCATTTGAAGTAATTGGTAAGACTGCTGGTGATACTTTGATGGGGTCTAGGGAGAAATTGAGTCCTGAGAGTCATTTACATTGATATGATAATTTAAAGTTGGCTGTGGATTAGATCTTTTTGGGAGAGCATGTTGAAAGAAAAGAGAATTGAGAATAAAACCCTTAGAGTAGAAAGAGGAAAAGTCTATGAAGATCTCTTGTACTGAAAAGTTTATATAAAAACCAGGAAAGAAGTTTCGAAGAAATTAAAGACTATCAAAAGGAAGGGATGGATTTGTAAAGAAACTGTTGGATTTGAGGATAAAACACCTAGACTTTGAAGGGAGCAATTTCAGTCCAGTGGTAGAGATGGAAATAGGTGGAAGAGTTGGTGGCTCTAAAGGAAGGTGAGAAATATTTAGCAGTGAAGAAAGGAAACAAGCATTTATTAAGCACCTACTATGTGTCAGGCCCTGGCTAAGTGTGATACAAATATTATCTCATTCCATCCTTCTAACAGCCCTGGAAGATAGGCACAATTATCCATATTTTACAGTTGGGGAAACAGAGGCAAACAGGTTAAGTGATTTACCCTGGGTTACACAGCTAGTAAGAGGCTGAGGCCAGAGAGTCTTCCTGACTCCGGGCGCATTGCTGCATCTGCTGTATGACCTAGCCGCCTCTAAGAAGAAAAGATGGGAGCTTAAAGGAACATAACGTTCAAGGGAAGGTTGTTCTTTAAATGATTAGTGATAGCAACTTATTTATAGGCCAAGGAGAAGAATCCAACACAGGTAGAAATTGAAGATGTGAGAGAATAGGAATGGTTGATTGGAGGAAAGTCACAACAGAGACAGAATGGGAAGATGTGTTGCAGATAGAAAGTCTAATACAGTTCAATTTATTTTGCCTTGTTTAGTCATCTCTCTTCTTTTTCCCTGTAAACCCTGTAGAGAAGGGATCCGAAGACTCTATTTGTGTTTCCATTACCTAGCACATTGTTTTGGAACTCAGCATCAATTATTTGAGTTTCAAGTATGAGCAAAACAATGTGCTGGGTAATAGAAACACAAATAGGCATCCTATGATGATGGGCAGCTAAGATGTCCCAATGGATGGAATGCTGGACTTCAAATCGGGAAGACTTGAGTTCAGATTTGACCTCAGACTAACTAGCTGTGTAACACTGAGCGAATCACTTAACCTCAGTTAAAATGGAGTTAATAACTGCACCTGTGCCAAGGTTGTGCAGATCAAATGAGTTAATATTTGCAAGGTACTTTGCACAATGCTGGAACATAGTAGGTGCTTAATAAATGCTCATTTCCTTCTTACTGTCAGAATGCCTTAGCCAGCATGAGACCATCGATTTTATATTGCCTTCATTTTGACACATATCCCTGCTTACATATCCCTGAGGTGTGTGACAGAGAGGGAGAGAGAGAATAAAAAAGGAAAAGCAATTCAGCAAAAGAAAATTAATAGTTTTATATTATCTATAGCTTTCTACCACTCATGGTCCCCCACCTGTGCAAAAAAGAAATAGAGAGATGTATTTCCTCATTTTTTTCCTCCAGGGAAAAAATGCTTTGCTTATTTTATAATCATAGTGTTCATCTTTTTTTTAATTCTTTGCTTTTACCTTGTTGTAGTCATTGTTTAAATCTTTCCAGACTTCTTTAAATTTTTCATATCCATTGTTTTGCGTGGCATAGCAATCTTCCCTTATATTCATATACCATTGTTTGTGTAACTCTCCCCTAATTTATGAGCATCTACTTAGTTTCCAGTTCTTTGCTGCCAGGAATATTTCACTTTAGCTGGGTGGCATTCTTTGACATCCTTGGGTGTGCTATTAGCTGTGGGCTTTTAGCATAATTTCAGTTGCTTCCCAGAATGTCTGAACTAATACATAGCTCCACCAACGAGTAATACGCCAAACTTTTCAAAGCTCCCTCTAACAGTTACTATTTCTATCTTTGGTAATTTTTGCTAATTTTCTGGCTGTGAGGTGGAACTTCCCAGTTGGTTTGATTTTCATTTCTCTAAGTATCAGTGACTTGAAACAGTCTTTCATGTGACTGTTAATAGTTCTCAGATCTTTTGAGAACTGTTTCAACAAGTGTTTTTATAGTATCCATTGTTACATCTTTTGAGGTCTGTTTTCCAAAGTGGAGGTGGACTTGTCTGATGACAGCATTTCAGAATGCTGGAGAGTGATATTGCATATCATGTTAGGTAGGGGAGAAAACCTTTGGTGGAAAGGGAGCTTCTGAATAATGAATTCACTGAAAGCATAGGATCTAGACATTTGGGAAAATGACAGCCTAAAAATAATGAAGACATTGTTTAGAAAGAACCCTTCTCATATCTCTTACTCTTTGAATTTGCCAAATGATCAATGCAGCAGTCTCAACAAAGATTTGAAGATTTGTTTGTGTATTTCTTTATTTCTCTTCATCCTTCTTCCATCTGTGTTACTCCTGTTTATCATCAGCTAGTGTTTATTGAGTTACCATAGCTCTTGCTGTAGAAACTTAAAATTATAAGCAAAAATAGACATGGGTGTGTATATATATTTTTGTTGTTGTTTGCCCCCTTGATCATTTTTGGATTTTTAAATATCTGACATAATTTTTTGCCATTTGAGTGTGGGACAGGTGGAGAGGGCAGATACCTAGGATAACTCACTTGTTTTAGGGTATATTGCTAATGAGATCATGCTTTTGGTCTTCAAAGTCCCCATATGAACCAGACTGTATTTCTGACCCCAGACAACTCATTGATAGATCTATGCTTCTGGTCAGCCTCCTGGGAGTCTGAATGGGACCCATCATCAGTGCTGGAAAGACAACGTAAAGTTCATATCAAGGATGAAAAAAATGTATAGGACTTGGTAACAGGAAATATTGGTAGCAGCAGATAAACATGAAACAAGAATGTTAACTGTTTCTGTTTCATAGATTGTCTGTCCCTCAGACTGAAAGATGAAAAGTGGGTGGGAATCATTTGGCAGGACTTACTAGGGTGACCAATCAGCACTTAAATTTTGCTTGTTGTTGTCAGCTGTTCTGTAGACTCATTACATTTTGGAGCTGGAGTAGACTTTAAAAAAAAATCTAGTCTTAATATCCTTTTCCTCTCTTCCTCTCCCCTCCTCTCTTAACAGTTCCTTTATTTTTTCTTTTTGCCATTGCATCTCCAGTGCTTAATGCCTGGCAAATAGTAGGTGCTTAATAAATGCTTATTATATACTTGTTGATTGTGACTTTGACAGATGAGGAAACCATTATTCATGCTGCTAGTTAGTATCAGATCACACTAGAAACTAGCTCTCTTTACTCCTAATCATGTGCTCTTTCCAATAGACCCAACACCTAACACAGAATTTAGCACACAGTAAACAAGAAATAGTTGTTCTAGTGAAATCTTAATTGTTGGCTCTTCCTTGGAGGTGGTTAAGTTGGTTGGAGGATTATTTGTGAATTTCATTTATTTGGTTTATCACTATTGATTTTTTTTATTATGTTATCCCCACCTTCTCTCCCTCCTCCCCCAAAAAAGAAAAAAATCCCAGAAAATCCATGATGTGGTCACACTTCTTTTGGGTTTCACCTCCAGTGTTTCTTCTACTTGTAGGATGATGCTAAATATCACCAAGATCAGTGAAATCTGGGTGGTGCTTTTATTTTGTTTTAAACTAGGAGAAAAACCTAGATCCTAACCTAGACATGAGCAGCTTTGAAACATGTCAGTTCTTTTTATATTATTGTATGTTTTAACTGTTATTGTCTAATCAGACTGTGATCATATTCATTTTTCATTTCTCAGAGCAAAGGAAAACGACGCTCTGCACCTATAACTTCCTCTTCACTCCTGCCTCCAGCCTCAGAGAAAGATTCCTACTTACAGAGTACCGAGATCTCCCTGTGGACTGTGGTGGCAGCCATTCAGGCAGTGGAGAAGAAGGTGGAGTCCCAGGCCATCCGCTTACAGACCCTGGAGGGGCGCACAGGGATGACAGAGAAGAAACTGGCTGATTATGAGAAGACAGCAGTGGAGTTTGGGAACCAGTTGGAGGGCAAATGGGCTGTGTTAGGGACCTTGGTACAGGAGTATGGGTTGCTCCAGAGGAGGCTAGAAAATATGGAGAACTTGCTCAGAAACAGGAACTTCTGGATCCTGCGGCTCCCCCCAGGCAGCAAGGGCGAGGTCCCCAAGGTAATCTCCCTAGGTCTGGAGCTGAGAGTTAGAAGGGGACACTTGACCTTCTGTACTCTTGCATTTCTGGTTACTTACTTTTTTCTTGAAGAGTCAGGTTGTACCAACAATGATGAGAGACACTCAGTGTATGACCCTTGTGATTTCAGGTGCCTGGGACTTTTGAAAATGATGGGGTCTATTTCTCAGAGCAAGAATGGGAGAACCTAGATGATTGGCAAAAAGAACTTTACAGAAATGTGATGAAGAGCAACTTTGAAACCCTTGTCTCTCTGGGTAAGGGAACTTCCTTTTTTAGAATTATCTGTTATGAACTCTGGGATTGGAACAGTTAATTGACCTAGGCCCAAGTTGTTATAAATTGTAATTTCGGCCTTTACGATACCCATTGCCAACTCGTGATATAGGAATGTACTTTATCTTCTCATTTTCAAAGATATTTAGAAATCTCAGTGCTGATCCTGTGGCATTTATTATCTTCGATCACGTTGGTAGGTCTTGATTTTCCTTACTAATAAGAAAAACATCATCAAATGGAAAGAACACTGAATTAGGAGACAGGAGAATTGGATTTGTTTAATCATTCTGTGTCTAACTATGATTTGGGGCAAGTCATTTTTCTTCTTTCCTCATCTGTCAGGATAGATAATATTTTTCTTACCTCAGTGGGTTTTTGTGGGAATGAAATGAGAAGAAAGGTGTGGTAATATTTTGGAGAATAATGTTGTAAAATAATAATACTGCCTTTGGAATAGAGTATGTAACACTTCATAGTATCATTGACTGAGAGTTGGAAATGACCTTGTAGATTATAAATACAATCTTAAGGGTAGTGGAATCACTTATTTATGTTTGTCTTAAACTTGCTTTTAGAGTGAACTTATGTGTTCCCTTAGTACATGCCAAATGAGTGGAGGAAGATGGGTCAGAAAGTTGTAGGGTGTGGCAAAGGGTAAACCAGCTTTCCTTGCCTTGGATAATTTACAGTTGAGTTTTTAAGAATATTTGGTGTTAATACCCCCTCCAGTGCCTGCATCACAGGCTCTTTTTGACTAAAGAATTTTTCTATGAAGCTATAGATTCTGTTCTATGAGTAGAAAATGTCTTACATCATATTTAAAGTGCTCATTAAAACCGTGTCTACATAGCTTTATCTATAAAGTGGGAGGAATAAAATGACTTCCCTGGGGGCATATAAATAAGTATTAGAGTCATCACTCAAACCTAGGTCTTTTGATTGCAAGACTATTGTTCTTTTCATTATACCGATTGTTTTTGCTGTAGTTCCTGAACCTCTTTTTTGCACTTAATCACTCTCTCTCGTATTATAATCATAAGTGTCCATGTCTTTTCTGCTTTGTTAGATTATATACTCTTTGAGAATAGAGTCTAGGTTGTTCTATATTTTTGTATGCCCAGCAACTAACATAGTGCCTTAGCACCCATTTAATAAATAATTGTTTATTGAATTGATTAGCTTAGGTAAGACTTTATTTCTTGTTAACATATCAGAGGTCTCTGGGGAATAGAAAATTGAAACACTTGATCATTTACAGTATGGGCAAAATAAGTTCATCTATAAAATGAACTGGAGAAGAAAATGACAAACACTCCAGTATTTTTTTGTCAAGAAAACTCCTAAAGGGATCACAGAGAGTCAGACACAACTGAAAATAACTAAACAACAACAGAATCACATGAAGTGATCTAACCAGCTAGGAAAGGAAAAATAGTTTTCCCATGGTTCTTCTTAAGTCTTTGGTCACCAATCACCGACCAGTTGTTCAGTTTCTTGTTTCTTTCTTGTTCTCAGACTGTGCCATTGCCAACCCTGAGATCTTGGCCCACCAGGAAGAAGAATCTGGTACAGAGGAATTGGGGGATTTGGCTGAGGAGAGCCCTGGTGGTCCCCACCCAGGTGAGTGACTACAGGGTGAGTTCTACTACAGTTTATAGTATTCTCTCCCTCTGAAGGTCCTTATCCTACTGTACTCTTCTGGAACCCATCTTTGACTATTTTCTGACAGATTTTAGATGAGGTGTTTTCTTGTGTTATTAGTGAACTGTTCACTAATTAACATTATAATTATAAATTTATGAGCAAGGATCATACTTTACTTCCCTTCTGAATACATTCAAAGGACCATGGACCTTACTGGTTATGAAAACGTAAGACTCAATTAGAAAACTAGTGGATTCAGAAGTGTTCCAGATTACCAGCTATGTAGCCAATGCCATCATTTGGGGTAAAAAGGGAACTGCACTGACTAATCCAGTGCTGTTTCCAATATAGTAATATGACTTTGGTTAATTAGCATTCAAGTATTTACGAAGCACTTCACATGTGCCAGTACTGTGCTAAGTGCTGGGGATACAAAGAAAGGCAAAAACATGGTCCCCAGTCACAAGGATCTCACAGTTTAATGGAGAAGACAACATGCAAACAATGATGTACATATGGGACACATACAGTGTAAATGGGAGGTAATCTCCCAGAAGGTATCATGTTTATTTTTTTTTATAATATTTTCCCCCAGTTACATGTAAAGACAATTTTTAACATTTATTTTTTAAAAGTTTTGGAGTACTGAATTTTTTCTCTCCCCCTCACCTCTCCCCTTCCTGAGATGGTTATAGTTTAGTCGTGCAAAACATGTTACCATATTAGTCATTTTGTGAAAGAAGATACAGACCCAAAGGAGAAAAAAAACATGAAAAAACAGAAAATGAAAAATGGTGTGCTTTGATCTGCATTCAGATTTTTAGTTCTTTCTCTGGAGGTGGATAGCATTTTCCCATCATGAGTCTTTTGGATCATTGTATTGCTGAGAATAGCTAAGCATTCACAGTTGATTTTTCATACAGTATTGCTGTTACTTTGTACAGTGAGTGCCCTCTTGGTTCTGCTCATTTCACTTTGCATCAGTTCATGTACATTTTCCTAGGTTTTCTGAAATCAGTCTGCTCATCATTTCTTATAATACAGTACATTCATATAGCACAACCTGTTTAACCATTCCCCAGTTGATGGACATCCTCTCAATTTCCAATTCTTTGCCACTACAAAAAATTGCTATAAATATTTTTGTATAAATATGCCCTCCCCTCCTTTTTAAAAATATCTCTTTGGGGATTAACCTAGTAGTGGTATTTCTGGATCAGAGGGTGTGTGGTTTTATAGCCATTTGGGCATAGTTCCAAATTGCTCTTCAGAATGGTTGAATCAGTTCATAACTGTACCAGCAGTGCATTAGTGTCCCAATTTTCCCATATCCCTTCCAACATTTGCCATTTTCCTTTTCTGGCATATAATAATAGTGAGTTAGAGCATGTTTTCATAAGATAGCTTTGGTTTCTTTGTCTGAAAACTGCCTGTTCATATCTACCATTTATCAATTGGGGAATGACTTATATTCTTATAAATTTGACTCAGTTCTCTATGCAAATTGAGAAATGAGATCTTTATCAGAAACACTGTAAAAATTGTATCCCAGCTTTCTGGAAAGTACCATGTTTAGAGAGGCATGACACAAAGGTCTTTCAGTACCTGCTTGACCTCATCTGCATGAATATTCAGCTTGCCTTTGATTTATACCTTCTTTCACTATCTTTTAAGGAAAGGCTAAGGCAGAGCTTTTAATTCTCACACAAAATGGGCCACATGTTGACCAAACCATGTAATTCTGTTGTATCAGTAACCATTTCACACAACCTGTCTTCTACAAGTCAAAATGATTTTTTAGCAGGCAATTGAATAAACACTTCGTAGTCTTATTCTCTAGATATTCTTTCCCAGAGATAGGAAATTTTGAGTCAGCTCAGCTAACACTGTTCAGCCATGCTATTCCATACTCCGTCTGTCCATGGCTCTCACTTTCTCATGTTTCTCGTGCACCTATGTGATTTTTGTAGCAGCAGAAGACACAGAGACCAATGAATACTCTGACTGCCACTGATGAGGTGGGAGAGAAGGCTCAATCATCTACTACAACCCCTTGTTTTACAAAGGAGGAAACTGAGATTCAGCAATGATAAATGACTTGTAAAAGGACACACAAGGTCAACCCTGGTTTGAAGGCATATCCTTGAACACTAAACTGACTTTTTATTCATACTTCAGAGAGATAGAGAGAGAGAATGTTGTGTGTGTGTGCATGCACGTGCGCATGTGTCTGTGCATGCACCCCTGTGCTCCAGCGCACAAATGCTTAAATACTTTCAGGCCAGATTTGTATTATATGTGTTTCTCCTTTGGGGTGGGATGGGTTCCATTCCCAAACAAATAATGCTTCTTAAATCTAGGCAATTTGCAGTGTGCAGTGGCAGTGTTACATCTGTCTCAGCTTTCATTGAGTCAGGTATTTGTCATATTTTCTTGAGGTTCCTGAGTTTCCTCATTTATCTTCTAAATATATGATGATGATGCTCTGCCCCTTTTATCTATTCTTTTATTTTTGTATAAGGTGCTACCAGAACCATATTCAAGTTGTATCCCACAAGTCTTCTGAAGAGAGTTAGCCCTACCTAGGCTCCCACCATCATTTGCATCATAGCTGTACCACACCTCTCCTTCCCATCTTCATTTAGCCTCTCTGCCTATATCTATATCACTCTTTCTCATGACATTTTCTTTCTTATCACCATGGCTTGATAATCACTCTTGGCTTGATATCACTCCTGGCTTGATAAAAAATATACCAGCCTCTTTATATGTGACTTCCCTGAATAATCTAGAAGTACTGATACCAAAAGCCAATGACCTCTAAACTTTCTCTCACACCCCATCAGTAAAAAATTTTTGTGCCTGTACCCTCAAAACATGTATTTAACTACTTTTTAAATTAAATACATGTACAACTATACTAATAATTATGTACATTGCAGAACTTGAAAAAAATAGAAATTAAGAAACCATGAGATAATAGCCATTGGAGTTTATTAAGGAGCGGAGGTAATATTATCAGACTTAAGCTTTAGGAAAATCAGTTTTTCCAAAGTCTGTGTGGAGGTTAGATTAGAGTGAGAAAAGACTTGAGGCAGGGAAACTAATTAGGACTCTACTATAATTGTCTAGGTGATGAGGCCCTGAACTAGGGTGGTTGCTATCTGAATGAGAAAAGAGATAGACAGACAATTTTCACTTTACATGAGTGGACCATTTCATAAAGTGGTTTTTCCATAATGTGAATTTGTGCGCATATATATATAATATATATGTGGAGAAGGGAGGGAGGATGACAGGATGGGGGGAGCTGCATCTCCCCTTAATCCCCCTCCCCACCCAGGGTGGGGCTGGCATGCGGTTCAGGGACACATGGGGTCTGGGGACAGAATTAAGAGCAGGAATAGGAAATTGGTGGGGGAAATGGAGGAGGGGAAGCAGACACAGACATAGACAGGAGAGGATAGGTGACACTTGGGGGCCAGAGATAGACATGGTACCTGTTCAAGGACAGATGGAGGTCAGATATGCAAGTTGTGGATGGAGTGGGGTAGAGTTTTCTCTCAGCTCCTAGGTCTCAAGCCAAGCCCTCAGTCTGGCAGTGGCAGGGTAGGCTTTCCCTGTGTCCGTGCTGTTTTCACTTAGAGGTTTTTTGGTTTGGGGGTTGGAGGCTGTGGAGTGCTGAGCCAAGGGGCAGAAGTAGAGACAGAGAGCACAGTACTGGACAGTAAAGGACATAGGTGTTATTTTGGAGTGAAGATTTCTTTCAGAATTATTTATGTAAAGTCAAATTTGCATAATCTGAATTTACACAAAGTGAGAACTATGTGTATAGGAGAGGTGTTAAGGAGGTAGAAATAACAAGATCTGGCAACTGATTAGATATATGAGGTGAAAGTAAGTGAGAAGTCAAAGATAACTTCAAGATTGAGAACCTGGGGGAGTAGAAGGGATGGTGGTGCCATCATCATCAATAGGGAAGTTCAGAAGAAAGGTAAATTCTGGAGCCAAAAGTAGTGAGTTTTCTTTTGGACATATTGAGTTTGAGATGCCTATGGGGCATCCAGTTGGAAATGTCAAATGGGTAGTTTATGATCACAATATCATATTTAGAATTGGAAGGGAACTTAGAGGCCAGTGAATCTGGCCCCTTGTTTTATAAATGAAAAAAACTGAAGCACAGAGAGATTAAATGACTTGCTCAGGGTGTGGGACTGGAGTTCAGGAGAGATGTTAAGGCTAGCTAAGTAAAACTGGGAGAATTTTGCCTAGAAATGATAGTTAAATGCATCAGCTGAGAGAATGTAGAAGGAGAAGAGAAGAGGGACTCCATACACCGACAGAGGAGTTATGATTTGGATGTTGAGCCAGGAAAGAAAAGTGAGAAGGAAGATTTAGACAGAAAGAGGAGAGCCAAGAAAGAGCTATGTCAGCACTGCCCAGAGAGGAGAGAGGTAAGTATCTAGGAAGAGAGGTTGGTCAGCCTTGTCAAATGCTGAGAGAGGTCAAGAAGAATTAAGGTTGAGAAAAGATCCTCTGATTTGACAGTTGTGAGATCATTGATAGCTTTGAGGAGAACAATTGAAATTAAGTGAAGAACCAGGGATAAAGAGAGAAGATGTAAGGCTAGAAGGATGGTGAACATGGAAATAGGAAAGTGAAGGAGAGAAACGCATTTGGGAAAACAAATGATGAAATCCTAACCTTTCTGTGCCTAATCATCCTTTGCTACTCTTTCTATTGAAAAATTAAGTACGAATAGGATTTAGTTATTAGCTGCTACCCCAGAGTCCTCTGAAGCTATGAAGACTGGGGTCAGAAGATGAGGACTGAAATTGTGCAGGGGAGTTGGTTTATATCCTTTCCCCTCTGGGGGATCTCAGGCCCAGGGTTGCCTGAGAAGGTTGTGGGAGGCGGACTGAATGAGAGAGTATCAGGGGTATTGTAGTTTTGTTTGAAATAATCTAAAATGGCTGTCAAGAGGAAGGTGAGATGTGGCCCTCCTTCTCACTCCCTGTGTATTTGGTCACCTATTCTTTTGGGTCATTCTGTGATCCCTTAGAGCTTAGTGATGTCAGACTGAAATAGAAATGATCCTTGAGGGACCTATAATGACTTACAAAACCACAAATTATGTTGTATTCTTTTTTTTTTTATTTTGTTACACATTTCCCAGTTATATTTTAATATGGTTCAATGACCTCTGCCTTAGCAGTCTACTTTTGAAACCATTGTAGTAAACTATTGTTTGTTTCAGCTATTGCCCTATTTCTTGCAATTGAAAGATGACACACCTAATTCTCCTCCAAACCCTGAAATGCCTTATTGTACTTACACTTCAGAAAAGATGATATAGACGTATTCCCGTGTTTCCCTTCTCAAGACCATGGAATAAAGGGAGTTTGAGGAAGAGGTTAAAGCTGAAGGAACAGATCAGAATGCATCCGTGTAAGTCAGGAAGAAAGTTTTGAAACCATATAATTTAGATTAGATCTTAAATAGAAATGTTATGACAGAAAAGACAAGGTCAGGCTAATATGTATTTATAAGAAATGACTTTAGTGTTTTCAAGTGTTGAGACTAGTTTTCTCTGCCTCTCCTGTAGGTTTCTTAAAAAGTAGTATTCCTGAATCATTTGCTGTTTGGATAGCTTATAGGGAACTCTCTAAAGGCAAACCTCCTTTAAGAGTTATTTTTGTGTAGAGTTCAGTGGTGTTAGAATTTCACTTTTGTTTGTTTCTCCTCTTCTCTTCCTGTACGTTAGATGGAGTTATGATCAAACAGGAGATGAAGTATCATCAAGAAGGCCCTGAAGACTTGCCAGGAGAGTTTTCTGGCAGTGTTGAACAGCATACTTTGCTAATCCCTGAGCAGGCTGCAACCTGGGATGGTCAGGGCAACTCCATCCTTTTGGAGACTGACCCAGAAGTTGCTAAACTAGAAGAAGCTATCGAGTGTAACCAAGACCGAAGTGATGCCAAAACATTGGGCTTTCATCGGAAGCGGAAATCTAGTGGGCAAGTTCGATTAGGTCAGGAGTGTAGACAAGGCATGAGGTTGAAAAGGAGTCTGGCCCGTCCACGGAGCCCCCCAGCCACTGGTTCGTATGAGTGCTCTGAATGCGATGTCAGTTTCCGATACAAGCAGCAGCTGGCTGTTCATATGAGGACCCATCCTGGTTGGGGGTCCTTTGGGGATCCAGAGCCTGAGGAGAATCTACGGCCCAGGCCCCAGCTCAAACCTCAGGCCAAGAAGGTGAAGCCACACCAATGTGAGGAGTGTCTGAGAAGTTTTAGCTGTAAGGCAAGCCTTGTGACTCACCAGCGGTGCCACCTGCAGGAAGGCTCAAGCATGGGCCAACGAGTCCAGGAGAGATTCTCACCCAACAGCCTGGTTGCACTACCAGGCCACATCCCTTGGAGGAAGAGCCGCAGCTCACTTATCTGTGGATACTGTGGCAAGAGCTTCAGCCATCCTTCTGACCTGGTGCGACATCAGCGTATCCACACAGGTGAACGACCCTACAGCTGTACACAATGTGAGAAGAGTTTTGTCCAGAAGCAGCACCTATTACAGCACCAAAAGATCCACCAGAGAGAACGGGGTGGGCTAGCCCTGGAACCTGGAGGGAATGATGGGCTGCTTTAAGGATGCCGGCCCCTCATCTATCTGCGGGGCAGGGGGGGCCGGCGGAAGCCCCCTGGAAAGTCACTGTGCAGGGGTGAGGCACCTCTCAACTAGATCCTGCCTTAGGGCAGGGTGAGCTCAGCCACCCCCACCCCCCCACCCTCTTCTCTCCTTTCTCCGACCAAGCACTAGACTGAGCCCGAACTCTTCCCTGAAAACCATGCTGAGATGGGGTAGGTAGCCTGAGAGTCAGGCTTCCTTATCCTGCCTTCCACCTGCTGACAAGTCAGCCATTCTTTGGAATCCTTTGTGCCTCTGTTTTTCACATTACCCCAGGGCTTGTGGGTTGGAGTGGTCTAAGGTCTGCCACCTGGTGGGCACTTCTGTTATGTTGCCAGGCCCAAATAGTGTTCTTCAGAAAAATCCCAGAATGGAAATTCCCACAGATGCTCCTTCTGCCCCTTTCAGGTGACCTGTGGTCACTTCCAAGGCCAATTTTGGGGTGTTTTGTAACTGCCTCTGGGGGAGCAGGGCCAGAGGTATTAGCAGTCCTGTGGCAGGAAGTTGGGAAGCACAATATTGCATTTCTTTAAAAAAAAAAAGTTATATTTGGTGTTAACATGTAGGAGGATTAACTTAAATGAGCCACTTTCCTTTCTCTGCTGATATCTGTCTTGAACTCGGTTTGAGGATTTTTTTCATTTAATTTTTAAAACCAAGATTTCTGACAGTTGCTTTTCTTTTTTTTAATTCTAAAAGAAGTGGTTGTTCCTAACAATGGGACTGGGCCCACCCTCTAGGAGGGAATAAAGGATATGAGGTTTCTTTAGTGTTGCTTTCACTGTGGGCAAATCAGGGAGCAGAGAATATGGTTCTGGTGTCCCTGTGACTAGCACCTGGAAATCATAAGTAGAAATGGCTTTGTCTATAGAAGATCAAAGGAAAAAGATAAAAATGGCTAAAATCCTAAAGCCTCTGAAGAGATTGAGAAGGCAAACTTTGAGCCCTTTCGCTTGAATAAGTGTAGAATCTGGTTTCAGGGTTTCACTTGTGAGCAAGGAACTGGGCCTATTTTTTATGTATGTATGTATGTATGTATGACCTTAGTTGCTCCATGAGGGTCTGTGGCCTTGGTTTAGCAGGGTTTTTCAGGTTTTGTAATTGGCTGTGGGTCTTAGTTTCAGAGAGACAGTGAAGGGAAGTATTCAGTTCCTTACCTCCGAAGCCACTGCCAAATGCTCATTACTGTTGCTGATGTCTCTGGTGGAAAAAGAGGGAAAGGGTTCCTGGGATAGACAGGAATTCCTCATTGTGCTCTGCATAGAATAAAACTGCTAACCAGCAAAAAGCCCTTATCTGTTGTTTTCCTCCTGTCAAAAATAGTTTTCCTAGTTTTGGGGAGCTGAAGTGAGAGAGGCAGCCTTACTTGGGATGTTAGAGGGAAACTAGCCAAGAAATTTGCACTTAAGGGTCTGTGGAGTAAGTAACTTTCATTGCATTTAAATCCAGATCAGCTACATGACACAGATTTGTCCTACCATAGAACTAAACCTCCTAATGTTTATAAGAACATTGCTTGTATTCTCAGCTTTATGTCCTTCTTAAATTCCTCCCTTAAAGACATTAGTCCTCACAAGATTGGAATCATATTTTTTGAACGTTTGTTTTGTATACAGGAAAGTGATAGGACTTCCTCTGAAATACCGCTTTCTTGGACAAAGGAACTTTAATATTTGGTAAATTTGGTGATAACTAGTATTATCATTATGAAAAACTCTTACAAGATCTTAGTCCAGCTTCAGCTTTGGTAGTTCGCTTGTAATTAAAATTAGTAAAATCTGCCTGATAAGGTCACCACAGTTCAGTGTCTCATCCTCAGTTTTGTAATGTTACAATTTTGATTTTTAACTTGAGAGGGGCAATGATGAACTGATGAATGCTAACCACATTCACAAGAGTTGGCTTTATTATAAAACAATGAAAATTTATTACAGTGGGAGATAGGCCTGGCCAACTCAGGAGATTAAATGAACATTCAGAAAGCTTATTGAGCATAATATTGAAGCAAAGGAAGTTGGATGTTCCTAAGGGATATTTCCATCAAGCTCTGTACCAAGGCAGGGACATCACATTTAGAACCTTCTCCTTGAGCTTATATATCAGTACAGTCAGCTGATGTATCAGAGTGGTTTCAGGTGGCTGATGGACAGACAATTAGCTGAACACAGCAATGCATGTTTAACTTCATAAAAATTGAAATGAAAGTCATTTGAATAGAGAACTGTAGGATGAGCCATTTTTAAATGACCTCCAAAAAAATTACTCAAATAATGAGATCTAAGTCCTCAAATATTGGACAAAATATTTTCCTATTTGGCTGAATCTTAAGCAGATTTTGAGTTGCTCAGTGAGCCAACAGAGTTCGCTGAAGAAATCATAGCCGACCTGAGGCCCAGAGCTGGGTTTTAGAGCACCATGGATTCAGAGAGAGCTACCATACATATTCAGGGAATGCCAGGGGCAGTATAGCGATAAAAAGGCATGTTAGGCAGGAGACAAGGCACCACATCCCAGCTGTGGTTGCTAATCATAAGGATGCTCCATAACTATTCCAACACCAACGAAACCTCATAGTAGAAAGCTAATGTTTGGTATTTGAGTAGATACTATTAACTGATGTTTCCAGAGGAACTTGCCAGTCACCTGATCTTACTACCTTATATATCCATACCCAAGGAACTTGCTTGGTCTATCCCAGAAGAGTGCTTAACTTAATAAAGGTTGATGATATTTTCATCAGGAGACTGTTGGCTGCTACTATAGATAAGGTAGGTAGACCATGGACTGCAAGTAAATTAATACTACAAACCTTGGTGTCTTGAGATGAGTCATTGCCTCTTGGATCACAAGAATAGAAGAATGGCAGTGAGAGGCCTCAGTCTTCCTGACCTAATTAGCTGCAGCAATAGGAACAGAGTTGTATGAGAAGGTTGCTGAAGAGATTGACATCTGATATGTGGCCAACAGTTAAAAGTATACATTGTATAATAGACTATAAGGATACAGAAATGGTGGCACTTGTAAAATATTTATCAAACAGCTCATCCTGAACCTGACGTAGTGTTGACATACCGAAAACAAAAAAACAGGCCACTGCAGAATTTCCCCAACATGTTTTGGGAATAGTGTGGGGCAGTACCAATGAGAAGCAGAGCAAGACTTTTTTTCTTGGAGAGGTTTGCCATCAATTCCATTGTGTGGTAAACTGATGTTCTAAAGGATATGGTTGTTGTGACACTCTTGGCCCATTGTTATCCCGTTCATGTACTTCTTCCCCTGAAGAACTCAGAATGTTGTTACTCTCATGCAAAGTGTAGGGAAGTTGAGAAATTCTATGAAGAATTTGACAATCCTCCAGATTGAATCAACATAAACCTTGATATTTGGTGAATCCTGTGCCAAGAGGAATGCACAAAAGAAATATATAAAGTAGGGAACTTGGTTTCTTTAGTATAGGCAACTCCTAGGTGAGGAAAAGTCCTCTGCCAATGCGAAGTCAACACCTTGTAACAGAACTTTAGAAAGTTACCTAGATCTCAGAGGTCCAGCAACTCATCCAAGGTCATACAGACCAATTCAAGTGCTCCTTAGCTTCAAGTCAGCTTGGAAGAAATATATCTTGAACAATATAGATCAAAAGAAAAGAAATAGGTCAAATCTTTGGCAACCTACACAGAAGCTTCACACCTTTACCTTGCAAATATTTCCTTTGAGAAAAGAAATCGGAAGTACATAGGGTCAAAATGACCAAAAATGAAATCGTTTATATTTTGAGAGAAAATGGCATTAGTGATGGTGGGGATCATTCCTCAATTGTATATGCAGTTAGACCACTGACTTGTTAGAACAAAAACCAAAATTAGCACAAAGGGCATGAATATTCAGTATAAAAATGAGGAAAATGGCATACAATTAAAGTGGCAATCTTAAGTATTTTAAGCAAGTTATTGATGCCAATAAATAGTATTTGGACGGCGAAAAGGACATAAAGCTTGATTATAACAGCTTTATGCAGATATTTAACTGATAAAAGTAATTTACCCTGAAGAAGAAAGCCTAGAAACTGCGTCAGCCAGTAAATAGCTTGATCTAGCCACGTAAAGTGTCAGAGACAATACTAACTTAGAATAATAGTTCATTTGCAAAATCTTACAGAAAAGAATGGGTTGTGGGAGATGAAGTATCACTTTATATGACAATGTAAAGAAAGCTTGCTGAAAGACCTAAGCAGTCATCTAAAGACATTTAAGAATGAAGCCGAAAGAACAGCAAACATTGCAAAAGATTTTTATAGCAAACTTTACTGTCAGGGATAGTTGACTTACCACTTTTAGATTCGGTATAGTTCTTGATGGAGGAAATGGCACTGAAGAAAATGAACAGAAAAGACATTTGGATTGCCCAAGAAGAGTTAAGTGCTTGGGCTGATCTAATTGTCAAATATTGGACAAAATGTTTTCCTATTTGGCTGAATCTTAAGCAGATTTTGAGTTGCTCAGTGAGCCAACAGAGTTCTCTGAAGAAATCATAGCCGACCTGAGGCACAGAGGCACAGTATTGATAAGGAGTCAATTCTCAAGGTTATTGAAAGGAAAGGAAACTGTAGACATTAAAAATCTCAAACAGGATCTCAAAAATAGCTTCTAATCTGTATG
Organism: Potorous gilbertii; assembly: GCA_028658325.1. Lineage (NCBI taxonomy): Eukaryota > Metazoa > Chordata > Mammalia > Diprotodontia > Potoroidae > Potorous > Potorous gilbertii. Next base: position 74,902,449 of record CM053770.1, read on the forward strand.
CCTACTTTCCCATCTGTACAGATCTTTATCATCCTTGGCACACATTGAGGGAGAACCTTCATGAGCTTAATGGAACAGATAGTTCAGGCAATAAGCCACATCAGATAATTGACTGAAAAGCATGAAAAATACATCTTCCTATCATGCTTACTGATCACTGGCCATAAAAAGCATTTGATTTTGCTAGGCAAAACATTGCCATGAAGGCTCTTCTCCAAAAAGTCTCCCATAATATTGAAATCATACGATAACTTGAAAGATGTGAAGCCAAAACGAGAACTTTGTTCAGTGGTCCTCAAATTATTGATGGCAAGTGGAATATAAAGTGGATGTGTATGCATGCCAAAGATTAAGTGAAATTTAAGTTCTCTCTAAGTGATGAGACCCTCCAGTACTTCTGTTTGTGGATGATGTGTTTGCTGCATCAAGCCCTGGAATATTGCAGAGACTCCTAAATGAAATCAGTAACTCCATCCTTTTCCCTTGGAACAAAGTTTCTGGTGGTGGTGTTTAGTTTTGAGTCAGGGAATGTTTCTCTGAAGAACTGAAGCTAATATTCATCCATAGGCTCTGAAGAACTGCATATTGGCAATTTACCAGCACATTACAAATGAGAAATTATTCATGAAAAGTAGTGTAAAAGGTGTCAGAAAAATACATCATTGGAAAAGTTAGGTATTGGATATTAAGATTAAGGGACAGCCTACACACTTGGTATCTATCCATTGTAAGGAAAATGTGAGGAAGGCCTGTTGTGTGGCAGCTAAGCACTGGCAAATTTATGGGGCAGCACAAATGAGGGTTGGATTTGAATGGGTTGGGATTTTTGTGTTTGGATGGTGAGTTCACATCTCCCTTCGAGCATGTATAGGGATCTTTACATAAAAACAAAAAAAGCAACCATCCCGTGACTTATTCTCTCTCCGTTACGTGAGCATGGCAGAGAGTCTTTGTTTATAGGAGATTGGGGTGCCCAAGGTCCCTAGGAACAGGAACCAAGTCTTCTAATTAAAGTCCGGCTTAGAGTCAAAATATAGCACAGCGAGGAGACTGTTCCCTGGTCCCTAGTGGCTAAAAATTTGGGGGATCTTGGTCACCTTGGTGCCCTGGCTTACGAGGAAGATGAGAGCTTCAAAGGTTCCTTCCATAGTGATGGAAATGTAAGAGGAGTTAAGATCCAGAACTGGAGATACTGTTTATTTTTTTGTAAAATGGGAAAAGTGAAGAAAAAATTTTCACAATAAAAAAAACTACCAAGCTATAAATTTTGGATATACCAGACAGCATTTTAACAACTCAGATTATATGCAATATATTTTTATTTTCAAGTGTGTAGTAGTTTTTGAGGTCTGTAATGGGTAATTTAAAAAAAAATTTCTCAAAATTTCTGGTTCCAAATTGTGATATGATACTACTGACTCTCCTTTGCTTAATACTCTTTTGCTTAATATTTAAACTCAAAACCACTAGTTCTCAGGATTTCCTTCTAAGTAGTTGCAGTGAATTTTAAGTTCTTGGAAGAGAATCTGCTGTTATTCTTGGTACTTTTCCCCAGTGGTCTGTCCTTAGGGCTACCTTACAACCTTCTTTGAGAGGAAACAGGTTCCCTTGCTTACTGGACAGTGATTTAAGGAAGTGTAGTAGTTACTGTCAAATAGTGACAAAAATGACTACCTGTAAGGTGTCCTTTATGAGTGGAACCATGCAGAATACATATCACTATGAAATACCTAGCAGGGAGAGCATGACTAAGAGTTGTGGGGGTAATGGCTTGTGACCCTCACCATTGGACATTGAAGTTTGAAATACATAATTTATATTTTTAAAATTTTTCATGATTGAGAGTTACTTATATGGGTTCAGGGCAATTTTAAAAATACAATTACATGTAAGAATAAAAATGGCTAACCTAATAAACATTTTTAAGCACCTGCTGTGTGTAGAGGGGTGCAGTGGTTTAAGCCTACTTTAGACAAGAGTCTGTATGATAAAGCTTTCCATTTTTACTCTAAATATAAGTCCTACGATCTCATTTAAATGTTCATACTGGGAAGGAACCTTAGGCATCAGTTTTGAAGATGACAGCAGAGATTGTGATTTGCCCAATGCTGCGGTCGGTGACGCTCGTTCTGTGCCCTTTCGGCTGGACGCCCATCCCAGTGCCCCCGGACAGGTGCTCCCTGACCCTCTCCCTCCTTCCACTCACAGCCTCTGCAGCCAGGAGTTGGTAGTTCGGCTGCCTTGTACGGAGCTGAAGGCTCCATCGGGCCCGGGACCAGCCGGACTTGCGGATCTTTTCGGATCGGCCTCTGCAGGGCTTGGGGAGGGCCCTGGGCTTACGTCGTTAAGTTTTAATGATGCTGTTTTCACTTTCCTTACAGCCCAGGTGGAAATGCACCTCCCCTCCCGCCCTCCTCTCTCGCTCAAGCCCCACCCCCGCCTTGGCTGCTAGGTCAGGTGGGATGCACAGGTTGGGCTTCTTTGCGGGGTGCTTTTAAATCCCCTCGGTGTCTCGTCAGTTTCGGAGCCGGAGCCGGTGAACAAAGCCCTGCAGCGGTCCTACGGTCCGCAGGGGGCGCTGTCGGCGCTCCGGGCTGGCTCCAGCGGGGCCGGCGGCCGGGTCCTGGGGCCCGGGGCGGGGCTTGGCCGAGATCCTAGGGCCGCTAGGCTCCGGCTCCGGCTCCTCGGTGCGGCTGGCGTGGACGGCGTCGCCGCGGGCCGGCTCTGGCTCGGCACCGGCACCAGCGCCTCCGCCTGGACGAGCGGCCCGGCCCGCCCAAGCGGGGCGGCAGGGGGCCATGGCGGAGGCGGCGCCCGCTCCGGTGAGCCCGCGGCGGACGGGGAGGGGGAGCGGCGCGGGCGGGGTCCTGGCACGGCGCGGGGCCGGCCCCTCCGCCGCAGCTGCCGCCGGGCCGCGGCCGGGTCAGGGGGCGGGTGGATCCGGGAGGACCTCCGATGGCCGTGGCAGGGCGGTCGTGGCGCGGCCGTGACTGCGAGGACGGCCGCCCCCAGCCCTCCGCGTCCCTGAAGCGGGGCAGCTGTTCATCCACAAAGGACGGCGGAGCGGGTGTACCGGGCGCTCTCGGAAAGTCCCGGCCTGCGGTGCGGCTTGGCGGGGTGGTGCGTGTGGAACGCGTCCAGACCCCTTTCAGCAGCCCGAGGGAGGAGCGCTGGGCCGGCCGCTGTCGTGCCCCTGCGGTCGGTATCCACCGGCGTGGGCAGAACCCACTCCGGGAGGCCAGGGACAAGAATCGCTGGAAGCAGCGGCCCAGCAGCTTTGAGGTCGTTGTAAACGGGCTAGTAGTATCTGCTTTTTTCTCCCAGCATGATGTTCCCCGTTAACAGCGCCCCTGAGGGACGAGGGGTGGGCAGGCCGGAGGTACCGTGGACTTACGTGTCCTGCCTCGGGGCCACACGGCAAATTAGCGACAGTCAGGACTAAGAAACCCAGTTTTCTTGACTCCAGTTCAGTTTTTAATATTGGGTTATTAGTAGTATTTTTGCTATTTGAGTTTTTATTTGGAGGAAGAAAAACAAATTTCCTCTTTTATTAGTGGAATTTTAGTATTTGACAACGTCCGGCTTTGGTTATAATTAATCTGGGACTTATAGAATTTGTTCATATTTTAGCTTATTCTTTGTTTTAAATGTCTTATTGATCCTTTTTTTAATCACCCACATTTCTCTTCTCCAATCCTAGCCCTCTTCTGTTATAATAAAGAAGAAAAAGTTCCACAAAACTTGTCAGTATATCACAAAAGTCAGATATTGAACGCAGTATTCCACACCCATTGTCCCCCAACTCTGCAAACAAATGAGGGGAAAGTGTCTTCTCCAGTCTCTTCTTTGGGGCCAAGCTTGGTTGTTATAATTTCATTGCGTTCTGTTTTGATTGTTTCGTTATTTCAACATGTACATTGCCATAAGTTAACAACTGTACATGTTATTTTCCTGGTTATACTTACCTTGCATCAGTTCATTTAAGTCTTTTCATGCTTCCCTGCATTCACTGGGCTCATTATGTATTAAATTTCAGTGTATTCATGCACCACAGTTTGTAAGGCATTCCCTGATCGATAGGCATGCATCTACTTGGTAATTCCTTTGCTACCACAGAGTGATGCAATAAATGTTCTGATATACACTTTGTTTTTTGTTGTTCTCCAGGAATAGGATTTTGAGACCTGAAATTATTTTGGCAGTGGATCTTTTTTGGCCTAGATTTTTATATATAGAATTGGTATAGACTAGAGAATCCTCTATTGAAAAAAACCCAACCTACTAATTCAGATTGACAGCTGTTCTGTAATTTATGGTTTTAGTAAGATTAGGTGGGTGCTGTCAAAAAGAAATGTTTGGAGGACAGTGAAAGTGGATATACCTGTTAAGGTATTGTAATAAAATCTTGTATTCTAACATGTATTGTAATGTATTGTAATAAGGTAATGAGGACCTATGCTAGAGTGGCATAGTATAAAACCCCACAATTTGTCCTACAATATTGAGAACACAGTAATAACTCTGTTATTAGAGTTTAGGAGTTGTTCTTCCCAAGTTTCTTTTTGGAGTGGTGGATGACTTTTAAAAAATAAAACAAAATGTGCTATCCCATAATCTTGAGACCATCTCTAATTCTCTTTGCTAACAGGCCCTTGAGCAGGATGTTCAGTCTGGATCCTTGAGAGCTTTACTGACCTCCCCAACTCTGCAGGTGTCTCCTGAGAAGGACTCCTGTTTACACTCCCCAGAGATCACCCTGTGGACTGTGGTGGCTGCCATTCAAGCTGTGGAAAAAAAGGTGGATTTGTGCCTGGCCCGATTATTCACCTTAGAAGGTCGGACAGTGACGGCGGAGAAAAAGCTAGCAGACTGTGAGAGGGTAGCAGTGGAGATTGAAAACCAGCTGGAGGGCAGGTGGGCTATGCTGGGCACCCTGCTCCAGGAGTATGGGCTGCTCCAGAGGAGGCTGGAGAACATGGAGAACCTGCTGAGAAACAGGAACTTCTGGATCCTGCGACTCCCCCCAGGCAACAAGGGCGAGGTCCCCAAGGTAATCTCTCCTAGTCCAGAAATGGTGGGAGCAGGTGAGACCAAGGTTGTGTGTATGTGTGTGAGAGCGTGTGATACTTGTGGTTCTAGGTGCCCCTGACGTTTGATGATGTGGCCGTGTATTTTTCGGAGCAGGAGTGGGGCAAGCTGGAGGAGTGGCAGAAGGAGCTTTACAAGCACGTGATGAGGGGCAACTATGAGATGCTGGTCTCCCTGGGTAAGGTTCCAGACTTGGTCGCCATTAAAAAGCTTCTAGGGGTGAGTCAGTTTGTAGAATTAACTTTGATTTGATCTCAGCCTCATATGCTTTTGGGTGCTGACTTGTGGGAAGCCTGGTCTTTATCTTTCCATGGACAGGGCAGTATGTGTATCACTAACGTGTTCCAGGCTATCTCCCTGCCCACATCCAGTAGTCAGACTGATTATATCTTCTTCCTCCATCCTGTGCATAGACTATGCTGTTTCCAAGCCTGATATTCTCTCTCAGATTGAGCGAGGAGAAAAGCCATGCCTTACAGACCACTGGGGCTCAGATGACGAAGTGTCATGTCCTGGAAAACTAAGTACTAGTAAGTATCAGGTAGAAACAAAATGGAAGACTCTGGGGACAAAGTGCTATCAGGAAATACTGCCATTGATTTTTATTTCCTTCCAGATTTGTGCTCAGTTTCTCCACCAGCACTTCCTTTGTACCCTTGGAAGGGTAGAATTTACTATTTATGTCCATTTATATTTTCTAAAGGCAAAATTGAGGCTCAGAGTGGGGCAAATAGTGGCCAAGGCCACAGTAATAGTGCAGGACTCCAGATTTGTAATCTAAGAAGGAACCATTTCGCTCACTGTTCTCTGTACCTCAGCCCTTCAGAACATCTCTTTTTGTAATCAGACCAGCTTCTTACTCCCAAAGTTTGGTAACATCCTGAGAGACTTTGTCTCCTAGGATAAAGGCCCATTTCCTTTTACTCCCTAATACATTGTGGAGTAGTAGAAAACACTGGACTGACAATCCAGAACCTCAGTTATCAGTCTGCTTCTCGTGCTAGGGAGTAAAATCGTTTCATCATTATAGGCCTTGTTTTTGTTTTGTTTTGTTTTTTGTCTTTAAAATGAAGCCAATAGACAAAATCATTTTTAATGTCTTATCCAGTGCTAGCATTCTAGATTTGATCAGAATTCTCAGAGAGGTGTAGGTACAAGGCAGGCAGCAATTCTGCACCTAGTCACCACCCCAGAGAAAAATAACTGCCTGAGAATTAGGTTTTCTGTTAGAAATTCCAGGGGGTTTCTGGTGAATCCTGGGAATATGGAAGATCTTCCCTGGACCTTTATATTCTACTCAATATTAGTTATGTGTAATTTCCCCTGCCCCAGACCTACCTTCTTCAGAGTATATTTCCAAGCTACTTCGACCTGCCCAAGGGGAAACAAAGGATGAACCGGTTCTTACAGATCATCAAGGCCCAGAAGCACGAGAAAGCCTGACTGGACCAAACATAACTGGTGAGTCAGAGGACAGGGTAGGAGCTGAAGGTAGATAAAAAACAGTTGACCTATGGTTTGGGGCCCCAACTTCTGAAGCTATTCGGAGATTCTTCTGTAGCTGCTGCCCTCCTAGAGGGGGGAGGAAGGGTGGGATTTTCTGAGGACAGTGAGTTCTAGGGCAGAGCCCATTATTCTGACACTCAGAGAACAGTAGTAATAACTCACAACTTCATAGAGATTGGAGGTTTACAAAGTGCTTTTCTCCAAACTCTGTGAGGTAAATAAGTGCCAGTGTTTTACTGGTGGAGGCCCACAGAGATGAAGTCACTTTATTCATTTTCATATTGCTGTTAAATGTCAGAGCCAAGGTGCAGGCTGTTGACCTGACATCTGTTGACCAAGGGAATCCAGCATTCTTTCCGCTATTCTAGCTGGATATTTTTTAACTTGACGTTCCATAAATGGATTATGCATTTTCCTACCTCTGTGTCATTGCTTCAGCCTAGAATTACCACCCCTCATATCTTTATTTGTTTGAATCCTGCTTCCTCTTGAAAGCCCAGTCAAAGTACCATGGGACAATGCAACAAGCACTAACTCTGGAGTTAGAGGATCAGGATTGAAATCCCACTTCTGATTCTCATAACCTCTTCACTTGATCCTGGGCAACTCACTTCCCTCCCTGGGTCTTATTGTCTTCAGATATAAGAGAATTGGACTAGAAAGGGACCCTGAGGTCCCTTTCAAACCTTACCCTTGGATCTTATTTGAGACCGTCTTCTCCAAGCAGACCCCTTGGCCATCTCCTGATAGAGCTGACTGTCTATGACTGCTGATTTTACACTTATCGTAATAGTTCGAATTCATATAAAATTGACAGGTTTCTAGAACACTGTCCTCATCCTAACTCTGGGGCTCAGAGAAGTTAAGAAACTGACTTGTGGCCAGTCAGGGAATAAATGGCCAGACTGTGAACCGAGGTCTTCTGACTCTTAACTCCAAAGTTCCCTACCACAGAACCTGACTTCTATTTCCCATTTAGTACATGGCTACCTTATGTTTATTTTTATACATGCAAGTAAACTATCTTCCCAAGTAGATGAAAAGTTTTCCAGTTTCTAGTCCTGTTTGTATAATCACAGGTATGGATCCCTGAAAAGGATCAGTATCAGCTGTGATCATAGTGAAGTCACCCTCTCTCTAACCGTAGTTTCCCCTCAGCAGAATGGGTATAATTTACGCTACATACTTCACAGAGTTTTTGTGAAGAAAGTACTTTATATACTTTCAAGTTCTACATAAATGTCAGCTGTTACCTACTTGTAAGATGTGGTCTCTTTCTTAGAAGATCGTCCAATCTAGTTAGAAAAATTAGATATACATAGATGAAAAATTAAATACTGTTAATTGTGATAAGATGACATTTCAAGAGATGTCATGAAATGGCATGTGTGTTTGTTTTTGTTTTACCAAGTAAATATCATAGAAAATAAGTGTATTAAATCAAAGGAGACATCAAGATGGTCTAGGAAATCTTTTAGCAAAAGTGGGACTTAAGTTTTATTTCAAGGGCTGGTTTGAATTTATCTAGGCAAAAAAAGGGGAAATCACATTACTCCTGGGGAGAGGAAATTTGAATCAGAAACAGGACAGTGCCAGATGACTTTGAGCCTGATAGTTTGGTTGCAGCAGAAGAAACAAGGGAGTCACTCAAAAAAAGTTGTTTTTCTCTTTTCAGAGACATTTAGTAAAAAAGGTCTTGGGATTTGTATTTCCAGTGATCAAAATATTTTCTCCTGCCTTCTGAATTTCTTACTGATATGTACGTGTACATGTCTGATCTCTGCTATCAGGTTGTTTTCCAAGGGTAGGAGCTGTCTCTCTATCTCTGTACCTCTTACAATCTTGAGCCCAAGGCACTGTACCCTCAGGGTGTTATTTATAGGAGGACAATTCTACTGACCAACTATGTGCCCTTTAGAGCTATTTTTCAAGAAGTGGCAGTCCTCTGGCAGTCTCTTATAGTCTGTCCTCAGGAACTTAACCTGCCCATGTTGGGATTGAGGAGTGAGAAGTTCTAGACCTACTGTTAGGAAATCTGACTCCAGTGCCAGTCCTGACCCTTGGCAGCCAAGTGACTTTGGACAAACTGTTCCTTCCCCTGAGTCTCAGTTTCCTCACCTGTACAATGAGCAGAATAGACAGGTGCCACTTCCTAGCATTGATTAGAAAATGTTTACAAAACCTAAAGCACTATAGAAATGTCAGTTTTTGTCATTAACAGGCTGACAGCAACCTGGGCTTCTTTGCCTCCGAGATGTTGGCCTCATTAACTCTGTGCTCTAGCCTCCTGAGCCATGGTTGATGGGTGACTGACTTCAGGTCCTCATCTGGAACCCGATGGGGATCCACCTTTACCAGTAGGTATCTGCTTAGGGTGTGCAAAGACGTTTAACACCTGCTGGGGAAACAGTGATGCTGAGTGCCATTCTTGTACCAGTGACGACACCTAGCATCCAAGGATTCTCTTAATGGGATTCTCTCTCTCACAGAGCCCCGCCCAGCTGGCAACCATGTTTTGTCCTCGATTAAACAGGAGGAAGAACTCCCAGATGGGGAAGAAGCATCAGCTTTCCCACAAAGGGAAATCCTACCCTACCTGAGACTGGGTAAGTGATAGGGGAAGGAAAAAAGCATGTGCTTCCTATGTGCCCAGCGCTGTCCTGATGAGCGTAGTACAAATATTATCTTATTTGCTCCTCAAAATGATCCTGGGAGGTAGGGGCTGTTATCCCCATTTTGTAGTTGAGAACATTGAACAAAACAAGGTTAAGTGACTTGCCCAGGGTCATGTCACTAGTGACTGAGGAAGTCCTGAGTGAATTCAGGTCTTCCTGACTCCAGCCCTAGCCCTCTGTTCACTGAACCAGGATACCCACTCCGTAGCCAGTGGGGAAAAAAGTCAGCTCTAGTTGAGTGTAGTCTCCAGCGGTTCTGCTTCTTCTCTGCAACTGCCAACTTCAGCTCAGCTACTTGGTTCTGCCCCAGGGGAGTATTATGGTGGTGATGTGATTACCTCCTCTTCTAGGGGGTTTGGGAAACAGGAGGATCTAATTTCTAAGTTCTTCACCCCTTTACCACTTATCCTGTCTTGGGACTTCTACTTGTTCACTGGCCAGTATCCTGTGGTCAAGCTGCCAAGCTTCATTTATCCCCATTGCTAACTTTCCACTGACCTTAGTGTGGAATGGATTCCACTCCAAATAGGCTACTCCTGCAGTACTCAGAAACTGATTGTAGAGGCCCCCACCATCTCCAGGGGCCAATCACAGGTGTTTCCTGCACCTTCTCAGGAAGAGGTTCAGCTATTCACTGGTTTGGAGATGAATAGCCAACTAGGCCAGCCTCCTGCATCCTGCCATCCTACAGATGAGGAAACTGAGTTCCAGGGAAGTAATGTGACTTATCTAAAGAATTCCAGATGATAATTATCGGAGGTGGGATTCCAACTCAAATCTTGGTGACTCTACAGCCAGTGTTCTTTTCCCTGTCCTGCACTGGGAGGTGTCTGTTGTCTGTGCTGACTTTGCATGAGCCTTGGATGGAAGACCCGGCTTGCCATTTTGGGTGGATGGTGAGAAGGGAAGGAGGAGAAGGAAGAGGCCTTCTGCCTGCTGGTGTAACAGTTTTCTAGGAGAAATGAGGTCCCTCATAGCTCTTCTAGCTTAGTCTTTCTTGGTCCTGCCACTGAAGCTGGTCTACTTCAGGTAGGCAGGCAATATTTATTTATTAGACATCTGTTATGGAGGAGATAGAATGATTCTAATAACAACAAAAAGAGTTCATGGTTTATATAATGCTTTAAAGTCTACACACCACTTTCTTTACATTATTTTATTTGAGAAAATGATAGAACCACAACCCCTGCCTTTTATAATTACAAACTCTTTGGGAAAACAAAATGGTACAAGGCAAGGTGGAATCCAGTACTGGATGGTGTGGTGCAGACTGTAAGTGCTAAAGGACTTCAGGTAGAAGAGATGAGCAGTCAGAGAAGACTTCATAAAGGGGGTGGCATTTGAACAGGCGAAGAGGGTGGCTGGCAAGCCCAGGTGGATAGTTCTTGGTCGTTGTCTGGAGCTCTCAGGCATTGCTGAGGACCATAGCAACTTTCGTTTCCCTCATTTCCAACAGGTCTCTGCCTTTAACCTTCTCTTACTGGAGCCAAGAAAGAATTCCAGTCAAAGAAAACACTGTATTTTTTTAGGCTTGGTATTTCTTGTTACTTGCCCTTGATCACTAATCTTTTCACCAACTTGCATTGTGACTTTGGGAAAGTCACTGCCTCTCTCAACTTCAGTTTCCTCATCTATGAACTGAGAGGGTTGGGGTCAGTGATCTGAAGGTCCTGCTAGCTCAATCAGGCAAGGATTCTGTATTATTAAATCTGGAGAAGGGAGAGAATTCCAGGTTTGGCAGGGGTTAAGGAAAACTTCATGGGAGGATGGGAAAACCTGAGATGGAGGAATAAAGGGTGCAATTTTGGTTAGCTTGGAGGTGGAAATGACCTTGGTTTGTTTAAAGGACCACATGTGGATTCTTTTCACCAGATAATGGACTTGTGAGCATCAAAACAGAGAGTCAAGTGGATGAGGCAGTCCGGCAGCAGCCAGCCTTGGGGCAGGCCTCCAGCGAAGCAGAGCACATGATTTCTGAGGGAGGCAGAGAAGACATCGCTGAGCCAAGGGAGCACCCACACCCCAGTCTGCCAAGGAGTCGGGGGAGGGAGAGGCCCCCTCCCCCTGCTGCTAGTGAGCCACCTCGTGTTCTCCCTCGCCGGAGAGAGCGGGCCTTCCCATGTCCAGACTGTGGGCAGAGCTTCAGGCTGAAGATCAACCTGACCATTCACCAGCGGAGCCACGTGGAGGATGAGGACTGGGCAGCCCAGGGCAACTGGCCAGACACATGGGGAGGGACTCCTGCCTCCTTGGAGCCGGGGGAGGTGGTAGTGCCTGGCCCCATTATCCAGTGGCTCCCCGATGAGGCGGAAAGCCACCGAGCCCTGGCTGGGAGGCCATGCCAGGAGCAGCGTCCATCATCCGGCCGGACATCCAGGCTCTACCACTGCAGTGAGTGCCTGCGCCTGTTTGAGCAGCGGAAGAGCCTCTTGCTGCACCAGCGCTTGCACACAGGCAACAGCCAGGGCTGTCCCACTTGCTCCTATTGTGGCAAGGGTTTCCGGAGACCCTCAGATCTATTCCGCCATCAGCGCATCCATACTGGTGAACGGCCCTACCAGTGCTCTGAGTGTGGTAGGACTTTCAATCGCAACCACCACCTGGCTGTCCACATGCAAACCCACTCCAGGAAGCATCAGGACAACCCTCACTGTGCCAAAAGAGGAAGTCTGGTTCAGGCCCGCCCCAGCCGTGCTGAGGAAGGTTGAGCCCAAAGGGCCCCTTGGGGTGGGGTAAGCTCCTCACCTTACAGTAGGGCCCTCCTGCACCTGTAGAGACAAGAGCCTGCTATCTTCATGCTGCTGCTCAGCCTGGAGAATAGTAAAGCCCTTTATCTCCACCTGCCTGGCATTGTTCCCTCCGTTTGGCAGAGATCTCGCCCTAGGATGATTTAGGAATTTTTTTTTCTTTGTACTAGAACATTGGGCAGGTGACATGTAATTGGAATTATGAGAGTGCTCAGAAACTTATTTTCTATTCTCCAGGTCTGGTACCTGTCCCTCAGGATCACTGAGCCCAGGAATCAAAGGAAATGGGTTCTTGGTGGGGGCAGAGGAAAGGCTTAGCACTTGGCATAGCTGGTGGGCTGGGACCTGGGTGTATTAATTGACCTCTTCCATGAGCCCCAGTGTAACCCACCTGGGAACTTCCTCAGTCCCTCTGCCACTGGAGCTTGGATAGGGGTCCACGTGCTATTCTGTATACTCAGGTCCCTGGAGCAGTGTGTATTGAAGAAAATCACTGTGGTGATTTTTCCTTTTTCGTTGTTCTGATGTTTGTCTTGAATTTCTTTTTCCAATGGAGTTGTTTTTTGTTTTTTGTTTTTATTGTTTGTATAAGTGGTCTGAGTTATCTCAAAACAGTACAGGAAGGACTTAGTAGAAGTTGACACAGTGCCTCTGGCTGTGTGTGTGTGTGTGTGTGTGTGTGTCCATGCAGTGGCTCTGAGTGTGCACGTAGAGAGAGGTTTGCACATGGTACATCTGGCTCTGTGTATGTACATATATATAGTGTGTGTATACATATAAACACACGTACTCAGCACGCAAATATATATGTATATGTGTGTCTATATACATCCACACATGTATACACTCACCCATAGAAAGTTTCAATCTTTTAAGAGGCCTAAGCCTTGAGCTAGCTAGGATTCTAGAGCCTGTGATTACTATCCTCAGGCCACTGGAGTAGGTGTGACATTGGTCTAGCATTTTCCCTATTTTTTTTTCCCAAGTTCTTTTACATCTCTAGTAATAATAATCTTACATCTCTATAACTCTTTATGGTTTATAAAGCTCACAGCTGAGGTATTTGAGACAAGGATCATCATCTTCCTTTTATAGAGGTGATACAGATAAACAAGGTTCAAGATAGCCTGACTTAATTGGACATTCAAACTTGTTTCTACCAGTGTTTTTTCCACTATATAATGGTGTCTATAATTTCATCCAAATTTGACTTGTGCTTTTATGGGGAAAAAAATCCAGTTCTCCCAGATAGTATCTGCTTATGTGTAATGTGATTCTAGCCAAACATCTATGGATGACAAAAAAAATCCAACAGCCTTACCCAGCAGAGAAGAAAGCAGCTGATCCGGCTATCAGTGACCTTCAACCAACTCAGCTTAGGAGCCTTTAGGCTTTGTTTAAACATTTTACCTATCTCTCAAAAAAAACAAAAAAACAAAACCGATGAACCTGTTCTGGTGCATATGGACTCTATTGATTGGTTATTCAGCTCAATCATCACAAGTGAAGTAGAATGAGCCCAAAATGGGACACAGAAGGCTAAGCTAGACTTTTTTGTCATTTGGGAAAATCACAAGATTTCTCTAGGTCCCACCTTTTTGATCTCTTGTTTGGGGATGATAATTCCTTTCATGCTTTTTTTTTTGAAAGGCCATTGTTGGAGTACAATAAGATAACTGTCCTGTTTGGGGGGCTGTTTAAGACTCATCCTTCTACTCATTTCTCCATTCTCCCCCCAATCCAAATTTGTTCTTAGGAATAACAAGGGAAGAATAGCTGAGAAAACTTAACGCATCTGTATTAGGCAACTGGGGACAAAACCCTTTGTAAAAGCTAAAATTTCAGGCACCCATCAGATTTCCAGTGTGGCTGGCTGCCTGCTGCGTGCACGCATGAGGGGCCCTGGAGCTGGGCCTCTTCGGGCAGCGGCACCAGCCACCTCCTTGCCCCTTCCGAAGGGTGGCGCCTCTTCCACGTGTGCTTGGGGAGGGCCCATCGTGAAGAGCCATCTCCCATTTCTGCTTTTTTACTCCTGGACGCTGCTGGGGGAGTTTGGAAGATGAGTCCGCCCTGGATCGCCCAGGGCTCGGGGAAAGCAAGAGAGATGCAGCCTCCTCAGACTGTGGCCTTGGGCCGGAAGTGGTGCAGGCCCCCCGCGGGCTTTCGATGAGGAGACTGATCCTTGGGGCAGGGGGAGGGGTATTTCCTCTCGGAACCTCCGCACTAAAGCTGTTTCCCGGCGGGGCTCCCCTCCCCCCACCGTACCGCCTGGGCCTGCTTCGTAAATGCTGGCTGGGCCCCAAACACCCAGGACACCGGGCGTCCACCTTTAACCTCCCCTGCATTCACTACATATAGATGAACTAGGAGACGGTGGGCACGGACCCCCACGCGGTGCAGAGCGAGCCCCTGTGGGCGCCAGGCGGCTGGGCAAACCCCGGGCCCCGCGGCCGCTCGGAGGGGAGCGCGTGGAGGCGAGAGGGGCCGGACTGGGTCTGGGCCTGGGGGGGTTAGGGTTAGCCGGGGCTGGGAGTCCCAGAGGCAGGTGTCGAGCCGGGTAAGAAATGGTTCCGTCACCGCGGAGTTGGGCGGGCTGCCCGCGGTGTATGTTGGGGGGTCCTCCTGGACGCCCACTTTAGTCTAGACGACCCCCGTGGGCCGGCCTACCGACCACGGCGCCCCCAGGCGTCTCCGTGCCGTTCTTGGCTTGGCGGACCCTAAGAAGCTTGACCCGGCACGAAGGCTCGGGGAGCCGCAGGCACAACCGTGCTCCCTTGCCTTGCCCGGCTCCTGACCCGCTCGCGCGGCCCAAGGGCACGGACGGAGCCCGCGCGGAGGCCGCCTTTCTGCGGTTCGCTCCTTCGGGCCCTAGGGGGCGCTGCGCGCTCCGCGGCCGGGAGGAGGCGCCCAGCGTTTCTCCTTCCCCCGCCAGCCAATGAGGGGGCTGAGCTCCCAGGATGCAGTGGTTATCAACACGGCGGCAGCTGCTGCAGCGGTGCGGCTCGAGCTGCGGGGGAGCAGGAGCGGGAACCGCCGCCAGGCCGGGCGCAGGTGCTGCAGAGCGGGGCCGAGGGGCCGAGCGAGCCGAGCGCGAGGGGCCGAGCGAGCCGAGGGGCCGAGCCGAGGCCCAGGGTCCGAGCGAGCCGAGGGGCCGAGCGAGCCGAGGGGCCGAGCGAGCCGAGGGGCCGAGCGAGCCGAGGCCCAGGGTCCGAGCGAGCCGAGGGTCCGAGCGAGCCGAGCGCGAGGGTCCGAGCGAGCCGAGGCCCAGGGTCCGAGCGAGCCGAGGGGCCGAGCGAGCCGAGCGCGAGGGTCCGAGCGAGCCGAGGCCCAGGGTCCGAGCGAGCCGAGGGGCCGAGCGGAGGCCCAGGGTCCGAGCGAGCCGAGGGGCCGAGCGAGCCGAGGCCCAGGGTCCGAGCGAGCCGAGGGTCCGAGCGAGCCGAGGGTCCGAGCCGAGGCCGAGGGTCCGAGCCGAGGCCCAGGGTCCGAGCCGAGCGCGAGGGTCCGAGCGAGCCGAGGGGCCGAGCCGAGCGCGAGGCCGGAGCGCAGCAGCAGCAGCCGCGGAGGCGGAGGCAGCCCAGCTCGGGGCCGGCCCTCCGGGAGCTCACGGCGACCCGGGCCCCCGCTCCGGGCTTCGGATCCGCGCCCTCCCGCTCCCCGCTCCCCGCTCCCAAGCCCAGCTCGCCGGAGAGGCCCCCGTGCGCAGGGACAGAACCGCTCCGGAGCCCGCTGGTCCGCGCCGCAGCCTCCCCGGGGCCCCCGAGCGAGACCCAGGGCCATGGCCGAGACGGCCCCCGCCCCGGTAAGAGCCTGCCCGGGCCCAGATCCCCTGAGGGAGGCCGGGGCATGGCTCCAGCCCCCCGGGGTCAGGGTCGGGCCCGAGGGCCCCCGGGGCCAGCTTGCACGGGTTAGCTCGGGAGGAGGGGCCCTGCAGCCGGGTTGCAGGCACGGGCGTCCCCTGCCTTTTCCCTCGCTCTGACCTTCAGCTCCACTCCCCAGCCTAGGACCACCGCCCCTCTTGACCCTGCCTGCGTCTGCCATTGGGCCTCCTGGGCTGTGCCCCAGTCCTGCCCACCTGCCGCCCAAAAGAGGCCCTGCATCCGAGAGATGGAGCCTCCCCAGGTGTCCTTCTCTCCCCGTACTGGGGGGCAAGCCTGCATCCAAGTAGTCTGCCCGCGCTTGTCCGACGTCCTTCGGCAGCCCTGTCCTTAGGAAGGAAGGGAAGGGGCCTTATAATTTAGGCCGAGCCATGGCATAGCTTGTCCATTTGGTACCAGGGAACTAGCTGTGTCTTAATGAGTCCCCCACCTTATCTCTGACCGTAGGAACCACCACCATATAGAAATGGCTTCAGGAAAATTCTCGATAGATCTCCGGGTGACAGATGGACAGTGGGGGAAGTGATCCTGTGTAGGACGTTTTCTTGACTTGTAACCATTAAAGGAGAGATAACCATGGCTTCTCCCAACTCTGCTTCTAATGCCTCAATCAGAGACCAAATCCCCAGATGAAGCTAATTTGGGGCCGGCCTGTGGTAATTTTTCTGAGGTTTTTGTTCTCTCAGAGCCCAGGAAGGCATTGTAGCACCTCCCAACTCCAGTTATCAGGTTGGGGTTCTCATCCAAAGGCTCTTCAACTATCTCTGTCTTTGTTTCTGGGTGGTTGGGCCTGACCTGGAAGTGATTCAGGTTGGTTGGAGGCAGCAGAAGTCTGAAGGGACAAGAAATTCACAGAACCATAGGATTTGAGAGCTGGAAGTACCTGACCAGGCCTATTAATTGAAGAGGGCTTATTTCCCTGCCTGAGAGAAGGACTCCATTCCACACCCCTGGAAGGTCCTGGGCCATGAATTTCACCCCCACTTTCAGTGGCTCCCCTCTCTTATCAACCAAATGAACTTTCCCATTTTGTCACATTTCATCCTAGCTGGAAAGGATCAAAAAAACCCAGTAGTTGAAGGAATAAGCTTCAGTGACTTTGAATTTTCAATTAGCAGAAATATCAAATACCAGGTCTCTCAGCACCTGAATCTGAGTGAACAAGTTGGTAATCAGGAAGCATTTAGACATTGCCTCCTATATATGAGGCATTGTACAAGATGATGGAGACATACGTAAAAAAAAAATTAGGCAAGTTTCTCTTCCTGGAGGATACAATATATTCACAGATAAGTAGTGAATGTATACAAAATGGGGTTGGTGCCACTTGAGCTGAGCCATAAAGGAAGTAGGGGGTTCTAACACATGGAGTTAGAGAGTGTGGATGTGTGGAGATGGAGAACTTTTCAAACGTGGGAGACAGCCTTGGCAAAGACTGAAGATTAAGTATAACATACAAGCGCTTAGCAAGTAGGCCAGTTGGACTGGACACGAAGTTCACGTGGGAGAGTAATGTGTAATCAGCCCAGAGAGATAGAGTGGAAACTCCCCATTGCTAGAGTTTCTCAAACTAATGGCCACAAAACCCTGGGGCTTAAAATAGGTGGATGAAATTCATAAATGTTGACTCCCTGAATGAGTGAGAGTGATGGGTTTAGGGGTTTGTAATTCTCCCACTATTAAGAATAATCGGGGTGATTCTTGGAGAAAATAAAGAAATAAAACTTGTCCTCATGTTGAAAACTTTACACAAATATAAAGTGGTTTTGATGTATACTTCAATATTTTAGTGAAAAATAGCACTAACATTGACATTTTTTCTTTTAGAACACCTATTCGCATGGTGCAGATTTAAACTTTTTTAGAAATGGTGATTAGGGGTCACCAGTGGAAAAAGTCTTAAGAAACTCTCAAAAAGCATCTGTATTACACAAGTCACTTCCCCTCTGAGCCTTTGTGAAATAAAGGGTTTGGACTAAATGGCCTCTAAGGCCCCCTTCTGGTCTAAATCCTAATATGCTGTGGAGCACAGTTGGAGGAACTTGTAGACTCCTGAATCCAGATTCTTCTGCTTGAGTGTCAAGGCCTTCCCCAAGATGGCCAGCACCATTTGTTCTTTGCTCCTTAACCTGCATTCTTCCCTTTAGCCAGGCTGATCAAATGATTCTGTTTACAAAGCTAATTCTTCACTTTCATATTATTTCATCCTGCTGCCCTTCACACTTGGAATGCTCTTCCTCTTCCTCTCCATTTTTCCAAGTTTTAGCCATCTTTGAATAGTCTGTTCTTTTCAACATGCCTTACCTGATATTTCTGAATTTTAAAAACACTTAGTCATTTATTTGGCACTTAATTCTTTTCTCATTCTTTTCGTGCATGTTAATTTTGTCTATCCAAGTAGATTATGATCCTTTTTAGGGTATCATTTATATTACCAAGCACAGGATAAGATGCTCAGAGACTTGGAAGAGTCCTTAAAAATGATCCAATTCAGTCCTTAAAAATTAAGCCAACTCCTTATTGTGAGAAAGTAGACCCAGAGGAGTGAAGCAGCTTGTTTGCAGGCATACTCTCTGTTAGTGTCAAACTTGAAACTGGCTTCTAAGTTACTTGATTAAATATTTCTTCTGCTGTACTGTTTCTCAAAACATTGTTTTCCTTTGGAAAGTAAGCTCCTCAAGGATAGGACCTATTTCATTTCAGTCTTTATGTCCCCATGCACCTATAGTAGTTTATGGAGGCACAGCTGGAGCCAGATAGTCATGGGAAGGCTTGCCAGGGAAGGGGGAGAGCCCAAAACAAAGTTGGTATTTAATAAGTGCCTGTTGGATGAAAAATATACATATCAGGTACCAGTTTAACTGCCTTGAATTTTGGCCATATCCTGCCAACCTCTTTCATGTCAGACTTGGAGATTGGCCCAGAGATCCCCCAAGAGGCATCTATTGGTAGTGTCAAAACTTGGAGACATCAAACTCAAGTTCTGTAATATCAGTTTGAAGATTCTATACTGGTTGTCTTCTTTCCCACCCCTATTCTGCCCCCTCCAAATCTATTGTATCTCCATCGTTTATTGGTGGGTTAATGCCTTAATTAGGAAGGGACCATGGTATAGTAACAAGAATATTTTTGCTTAAACTCATATGTGGGTTCAATTCTCAACTCTTAATACTAAGCTGTGTGATCATGAATAAGCCACTCAATATCTCAGAACCTCAATTTCCTCATATACAATGGGGATAGTCATACTTTCCCTATCTCATTTGGTTAATATAAGGAAAGTACTATGTAAACATTAAAAGACTACATTTCCATGTTTCACTAAAATTACCATCTCTATATCAATCTGTTCTGCTCCCTCCCCCAAAATCTTCACCAATTGATCCCTCCCACAAGTGAATTGCCCCTTTATTCCCACATCCCATGGCACAGTTGTGTATCATACCATAAAATTACTTTACGTAGTTTATTTACAACTTGGTTCTAAGTAAAGTATAACCTGAGCCACATTTTAAAGGTATTACGGGAACTTTCTTTGAGTCCTTTTTAATAAACCATAGACTAGCTCCTGATTTCTATTTTTATATATTGAGATTCTTATTTTGTAGGTTTTTTTCTTAAAATTTATTTAAATTTTCTTTCTTTCTTTTTTTTTTTACTGACCTGTCATCCACAAACATGAACATTTCTATAGACAAAGAACGAAAGAGGATTATATGTGAAACTGAACACCAATTATATACCTCATGCATTGCATGATAGGGGTCTTCTTTTCTGGTCATACACTGCTTTGATATCCTTTACTACTTTGTGTATGTAATTCATTATTTGTAGTATTCTGTGGCCTAATTTCACTTACCCTACTTTGGTTACCTTTCAAAGAATCTGCAGTTTTGCTTTCTCTGAGACTATAGTATCCCATGATTCAAAGCCGTGAAGTAACACTGGAAGAATATTGGTGTTATGAAGTGTGTAGCATTTATATACCCGGTGCTCAGTACAGTGCTTTGCATATATTAAGTGTTTAGTAAATGTTTCATGCATTCATAATGTTGAGGGTTTTGTTTAAGGGGAAGCTTAGGGTTACTGGAAGCTCTAGATCTAGCCTGTTTCCTTCCTCCTCCCTTTTCTCCTCCTCCTTCTCCTCAATTCTGAGGTCAATTTATTGTCCATCCACATTGTCTGTCTAAAATATATGTACTGTTGAAACAGCTATATAGGTTGTCTAATTATGTATTTTAGTAATTAAGAGGTTTTCTTTACCCACTTTTCTTTTTCCTATGTGGATAGTTAGACCAAATTCTGACACTAACAAAATTTATTTCAGGCTCTCAGTAAAATGATCATTATCCATCTAGTGCTTCTTGAGAGTTTTCTATGTGCTAGGAGTTGTTGAGTGCATGACCTGGTTCCTCATCTCAAGGAGCCCTCCTTGGGGCCAGTCATTATACTTCCAGGCTAGCCCAGGCTTCTCTAAAGTAGCTTAAAAGCATGATTGTACTTTCTAAAGGAAACTCATTGCTATTTAAGCCAGGATTTACTAAGCAGTAAGTAAGAAAAAATGAATGGGGTTGAGGGGAAGGCCTAAAATTACAAAACAAAAACAAAAGCCTTCAAATAGCAATCAGTTTGAGGCTTTCCGTTTTGATCTTCTGTCCTCACAGGATGCTGCTTGCCTTCCCATTTTAGGCTGAAAATTCTTACAGGAAAGGGAAACCTTTTATAACCTCTTACCTGTTCTGTATAGTGAGTGTTTAGTAAATGAAGTCAGTTGTGGACCAGGGGCTGTTGGAACGTAGTGGTCCTGGGAAGGAGGTAACACGCACACACACGCACACACACACATACACACACACACACCCATGTGCGCGCGTGTACTTGCTGATGTTATTATAGATGGTATAAAGCTTATTGACCCTTTTTACGGATGAGGAAACTGAGGCCCATATAGGTAAAATATACTAGTGTAAAATCTAAGCCATAGTATGATCTCAAAATTATAGACTCTCAAAGCCCAAAGGAGTCTTTGAGAGCAAGAGCAGTGAGTTAAGAGACAGGTTCTAAGATGTGAAGTGAGTGACTGCCCAGCTGGAACTTGAACCTGGGATGGTGGTCCCCAGCCAGTTATTCCAGTGGCAGCACTGCCTCTCAGGGTCTTCCCTCTTTGAAACTGGGACTCTGCTTCCATAGCTCAGCCATGGTTCTAGCTACTGTCTCTTTGTTGCTGATTATGGTCAGTCTCATCCCAACTTGTTTCTGTCTCTCCTTGTGTTTAGTCTCAGGAATGGGACACCAGCATACAACACCCAGCGCCTCCAGCATCTCCTGCAGTCCCTCAACGAGAAGCCCAGATCCAGTCAGCTGAGATCTCACTGCTGGCTATCCTGGCTTCCATTCAGGCTGTGGAGCAGAAGGTAGAGTCCCAGGCTGCCCGCTTACAGACCTTGGAGGGGCGGACAGGGACGGCGGAGAAGAAGTTGGTTGATTGTGAGAAGACGGCAGTGGAGTTTGGGAACCAGCTGGAGGGCAAATGGGCTATTCTGGGCACCTTGCTCCAGGAGTATGGGCTACTGCAGAGGAGGCTGGAGAACATGGAGAACCTGCTCAGAAACAGGAATTTCTGGATCCTGCGGCTCCCCCCAGGCAGCAAGGGCGAGGTCCCCAAGGTAATCTCCTGTTGGATATAGCTTGGTACATAATGTTCTCAAAAGGCCCAGAGCCAGCAGAAGGCAGAACTCTTTGTTCCTAATGCTAGTCAACCAGTTATTCCAAGGATCTTTGGGATATTTGGGGAGAACAGGTATAAACATCATGGGCAGAAGAAAAGGAAGAGCTTTGATGTTGGAGTGTGTACAGAGAGGTGCACTAGGAACTGACCATAAAGTTGAGAAGAAACCTGTAAAAACCTGTAAGTAGCCTTCGGCTTAGAGGTGGACATGGGAGGTCATATGGAACAGGAAAAGCAAAATTCAACCTCAAGCAGCTTGAGGCCTAGTGGGGATGAACACTTATTTACTGGAGTTTTATAAGAGAACCCTGGAAATCACCAGATGAGACTCTGAAATGGGGGTCTCATGTACAATTTTCCAGGTCCCTGTGATTATTGAAGATGTGGCCGTGTATTTCTCCGAGCAAGAGTGGGGGAACCTGGATGACTGGCAGAAGGAGCTGTACAAACATGTGATGAGAGGAAACTATGAAACATTGGTGTCCTTGGGTAAGGAGCTACTGTCTTGGTATTAAGAGCTCTGGAGTCTTTGTAGAAATAAATCCTTTTTTAATTTTTACCTACTGACTTAGCTACTTAAATTGGAATCCTATAGTTGAGACATAAAAAGGACTTTGAAAGAACATCCGATACACGTAAGGTGAGAAGTGATGATTTGCTCAGGGTTACATGAGGTTAAAAAAAAAGGAGAATACAGAAAAAGCCTGGGACTCTTGCCTGTAGCATAGTGCTATTCCTGTTATGAGGTGGGTGGTTATTTGTATACCTGTTTTATTTCCCTGTACTGTACTGTGAACTTTGGAATGGGTAGAAGCCTTGTCTTGTGTCTTTGTATTTCTCAGGGCTCAGCAGAGGGCCTTATCCATCATATGGGTTTGACAAATATCAGCCAAATGTGTGGTTGGTGATGAGCCAACTCTTAACAGGACTTATTAACCTCTCTTCATTTGAGATCCTTACAATCCACGCCTTCCGCTCAATTAAAATCATGGTAGCTCCTTTTCTTCTCAGTGGATTTCAAAGCCTGGTTCACAGTCTTTCTCAACTCCTACCCTCAATCTAGGGGTTTCAACATGTGTATTGACTCTCTCAAACACCACAATTACCAAGTTTCTTAACCTGCTCACTTCCCATTACCTACTCCACCTCAGCCTTCTACAAACAGGGTCATACCCTAGGTTTTGCCATTACCCACAGATATACCACCTCTTCCTTCAAGAACTCTAAAATCTCCTCATCTGATCATAATCTATTGGCTTTCCACCTCCCTGTGCCTTCCTGAACCAAACCCTACTCTTTCTTCATCAATGCCGTGACCGAAGTCCTTTAACCTCTCAGTTCTCTCTCAGGCTGTCACCTCTGCACTAGTCACTCCCTCCTCTTCTCCCCATGTTGACCCACTGGTGAACCAGTTCATCACTATACTGCCTTCTCCATTTGAGTCCTCAGACCCCTCATTATGCCTGTTGTGCCCTGCCAGGCCTTCAGTTACTCTCACCATCTGTTATCTTGACTATTACACTTGTGCTACTCCGCAAAGACAGAGAAAATCATGCAAACATTCTGACTGGGTCCTCTACAAATTTATGTTTTACAATCTCAACCGAGCTCTCACTGTTCCTACAGTCCCCCTCCACAGCAGCTCTTTCAGATCTCTTCATTCCTCTCCAATGACTCCTCCTTTCTTCCCCCAAGCTGAGAACCTTGCCCCATATTTTACAGGAAAATCTGAATTCATTCACCATGAATGCCCCCTTTTCCTCATCTGTCACTCAGGTGCTTTCTGCCACTATTTCCTCATTCACTCCTACCGCATATAATTTCACTCCTTATCAAGGCTAATCCTTTCTTGTTCACGAGATCCTATCCCATCTCATCTCCTCCAGCAGATTGCCCCCTCTGTCCTTCCCATGCTTCCACTTATTTTCATTCTCTCCCTCTTTACTGCCTTATTCCTGGCTGCCTACAAACATGCCCATGTCTCTCCCATCCTGTAAAAGCCCTTACTTGAGCCTTCCACCTCAGTAACTATCACCTTATGTTTCTCCTCCCCTTTGTGGCTAAACTCCTTGAAAATGTCTGTCTACAATAGACCTCCACTTTCTCTCCTCTCTCTCTTCTTAACTCCTTACAGTATAGCTTCTGATCTCATTTCACTGAAACAGCTTTTCTAAATTATCGGTGGTCTTCTGATGGGCCAGATCCATTGGCCTTTTCTCAGTCCTCATTCTTCTTGACTTCTCTGCACTTTTTGATGCTGTTGTCCTTCTCCTTGATATTCTCTTTTCTCTAGGTTTCCAGGACATCTCTTTCCTGGTTCTCCTACCTAAGCTCTTTCTCAATCTCCTTTGCTAGATCTTTATCCAGCTCTTGCCTACTGATTGTGGGTGTCCCACAAGGCTTTATTATGGATCCTCTTCTCTTTACTGCTTCATCTGGTGATTTCATCTGCTTCCCACTATGCTATTGATTCTCTAATCTACTTATCCTTCCCGAACCTCTCTGCTGATTTCCAGTATCACATCTCCTACTGTCTTTCATACTTTTCAAGCTGGATGTCCACTAGACCTCTTAGGCATATAAAAAATGCCTAATGACTGACTGACTTGGACTGGGGGAGGAGTGAAAGGAGAGAGTAGAAATTTAGTTCCCCTTTTCAGTATTGTGGTCCAAGCTCAGTGATCTGCTGTTTCCCAGATTACATGCATAAAAAACCACATGGCTGTTTGTGCTATTTGAAATGTGGTTAGGATCAGAAGATGACTGTAGACCCCTCAATTACTACTGATGAGGGCTGACCCATGGGGCATATGGACAAGATAAGAAACAGTCGGACGTAGAGAGAGAACCTCAAAGGCCTAAGTTTTGGGAATTCTTTCCCCATAAAGTAATTGGGATACATGAAGAGCCTTGTGGTTTTCCCTTCTTAGTTTCCTGCTCATCCTGTTTGACTGTTAGAAAATTAGAATCTATGACTTCAAGTTCCAGATGTCACCAACCTAGGTCATCGTCCTTCCTAACACTTCACCTTATTCCTTACCAGATTATGCCATCTCCAAGCCAGATCTCTTATCTCGCATTGAACAAGGGGAAGAGCCATGTAACCAAGAGCTCTCAAACACAGAGGAAAGAGAGAACCCAGTCCATCCCAGTGCTGGTGAGTACCTCTGCTACTGGAGGGGATGGAAAAGGAATCTTAGTCAGCTACTGCCAGTGCCATGCCATGGAAAGATTTGGAATACCTGGTTCTTTCAGAGTAGGAAGGGACTGAAGAAGTTATTTCATCTTACATATGAGAAAACTTGAGTCCTAGAGGGTTGTTTTGGATTTTTTTTTTTTCACCCAAGGTCATACCACTAGAGTCAGAGCTAAAACTGGAATCCTGCGTCTCCTTACTTCTACTACATTGTTCTTGTTACAGGAACCAGATGTTCTAACTTGGTCAAGTCTTCTAATCTTTTGGGACCTTGGTTTCCCTATGTGAAATTTTTGAAAAGAATTATTGATGACATAATCTCTTAAGATTTCTTTTAGATCTAAAAATCAAGTATTTGATCAAACACCATGTTAATAAAAACCAGAGCCATAGTTTTTTCCCTTGTATGACCTGGTTAGTTTTATTCACTAACCTAGCCATATGCTTATCGTAAATCTCTCCCGTTATTCGAAACGGGTAACAGGACTATTGTCTTATTCCTAGTCTATGGGTAGAATTTCTCTCAGAGAAGATTGGAACATGACTCTATATACATAGGCTGCTAAAATAGTCTGTCCTGATCCTTCTTGGGATGTTTCTTTTCTTTTTTAGTTTTTTAATGTGAACTTAACAATCAACAAATGCAATCATTTCAGTATACAAGTAACTTTTATTTTCCTTCTGTGTGTGTTTGAAATGTCTTATTGATTCTCTTTTTTCTTTCTATGTTTGTCACTACTCACTAACTGGCTCAGCACAGCCAGGTAGAAGCTTTTTCTTGTAAATATGTGTAGTTGAGCAAAATAAATCAACATGATGGTCATGCCCGAAAATATATGTTTCGTTTTGTATCTCTAGTCCCTCACCTTTCTGTCAAGAGCTAGATGGTGCCGTGGATAGGGTGCCAAGCCAGGAAGACCTGATTTTGAATCTAGCCTCAGACTCTTTCTGGCCATGTGGCCCTGGTCAAGTCACTTAACCTCTGTCTTAGTGCCCTCAGCTGGAGATGAGGGTGATAATCCAGGGTGAGGATCAACTGAGGTAATATTTATTTTGAGAGCTTGACACAGTGCCTGGGAACAGACTAGACACTTGATAAGTGTTTCCTATCTCCCTCCCCCTCATCAGTCTTTTAAAGTCACGATTGGTAGCTTCTTTCAGCATTCTGAGATCTTTCAGTTTTCTCCTTACATTAGTGAATTTGCTGTGTAGATTGTGCCATTGATTCTGTTTTTTTCACTCTGCTTCAATTCATACAAATCCACATTTCTCTCGCTTCTGATATTTGTAGAATTCATTCATCAGCAAATTAAAGCTCATTGGGGAAACGCCATTAGAATTTTTGGAGGAGTTTGTAGCTTGTGTGATTGGAAGAAGGGACAGTATTACACAGTACAGCAAGTGTTGCCTCCAAAGTCTGCTCCTTTGGGGAACCTTGGACAGACCACTTAACATTCATGGGTCTCAGTTTCCTCATTTGTTTAAAATTTTATATAAAGGAGTTGGACTAGATGTGGCCTCTGAGGTTAATTCCAGCTCTAGATCCATAGTCCTGTGATTCCTTGAGTCGGAAGAGTAGTTTCCATCAGTTCTCAGATTTTCTGTGGTCTTATAGTAGCTCCTTCAATCAGTCATTTGGTTTTAATAAAATCACACTTCACTCATCCTTTGTCATTTGATAGAGGAAAGCAAAGAACCAAATGTGTCTGGACAGCTAGACCTATTCACTGTAGGACAGGGTGAAAGTTCTGACTTTTTATGTCATACCATGTAACGCATTGTAGACATCTTGGTTTATTCCATGAAATTTTTTTCTTTTTTTGCTCATTCTTTTTATTTTTAAAAGTTGTATTGATATGTTTTGTTTTGATATCACCTACATTTTCCATTATAGACTTCATTTCCACCCCTTGACAGAGATCTGTCCCTTATGTTAAAGAATGAAAAGGACAAACTGTTCAGAACTAGCCGAATATCAAAAAAGCATGTTACATGTAGTATCCCACATCTGTAATTCCCCTGCTTTTCACAAGACTGCAGAGGGAGTGTCTTCTTGTATTTCTTTGTGACCAAGCTCGGTCAACATAATTTCAGAAGATTCCGTTTTGACTGTTATTTTTTCCTTTTACATTTTTGTAGTTATGTGCACATTGTACTGGTTCTACTTCACCTTGTTGTGGTCACATGTCTTTCCATGCTTCTGTTTTCATCATATTCATCATGTCTTACAGCACAGTAATATTTGATTACTTTCATGTGTCATGATTTGTTTAGTCATTCTCCAGTCATTGGTCATTTACTTTTTCTTGGCTACCATAAAAATCAGCAAGTCAGCAAGCATTTTTTTTTTAAATCAGGAAAGCTTTTATTAATTTTTATGTTCATTCCCCCTGAATAAACAGATAATTCCTAGGGGAGTGCTGGAATTATTCAGAGCAATGCAAGCCTTCTTCTACTGTTTCAATTCAGATCTCCCGCCTCACTGTCTATTGGCTAAAAGAACCCTTTTGAAGACCTCAGTTCATGTCCTCCTATCCGATAGACTTCCCTTCAAACAGCTTGTCAAGCCTGCACACAAGTTTCTGACCTTTTACCTGACCATGCTAGTTCACAACTCTGATTAGCTCCTATCACTTCCAACTGGAAGTTTTAACCCTGTGGAAACAATTCCTTTTTTGTTTGTTTCCCACAAATTCCCCCTGCTTTTTTTTTAAGTCAAAACTTGTTCCCATACCTAAATCCAATCAATACCTCTTCACTTTCTTTCTCATATGAATTCTTCTCTTCATCTATCTCCCCTTTAAGTGAATATGGGAAGGGAGCATGGTTGATCATCACATTGACCAATTACTAGGGGGCAGTCCCTTTTATAGGTACAGATACAGAGACTCAAATGAAAAAGGTAAGTCAATGAATTGTCCTTTTAGAAATTCCATCTCATATAGCCGTCTGGGGAGGAACATCATCATCTGGTACAGTTTTCTGGTCTAGATGCCCATTCAAGCTGTCTTCAGCACAGCATTTCAGCATCTCTTTTTCCTTTATCTTCCATTTCTCCTACAAAAGTGACCTTAGTATAATTTGAGATTACCATTCCTTAGCCTTATACCCTTCTTACAAAATCAAAATTGGAACCTTGGCCAATTGTCATGTTTAAGAAATTCACACTAGAACTCAGTTTTTACATTTTACATTTATCCACTATTCATTCCCCATCAGGAGGATGAGATTTCACTAAGGAATTAATAACAGGCTGTAGTACATACATAAATACAGTAAGTAATTGACCAGTACATATCAAGTCATAAAACAATTCCAACTTCTGGTCATGTTATGCTTCTTTTAAAGCATTTGCAAAATAGACCACAAACCTTTTTTTTTTTTGTCATAGATAATTTACTACAAGATTCATTTTAATAATACAAAGTTTCCATAGACTTGCAAAATCTAAAATGTTTATATAATTACGAAGCCACTCCTTTAACCTAAGTTAATGCAATAAATAAGAGCAAACTATAACACTGAAGGAAAAAAGGACCTAATTCTGCCAATATAAAAATAAGTTTTATTTTTAGCCTTTTTAAAGGATGCATATATTTTGAACATTGACAAATTGTTTTAAGTTAACAAAAAATAATCTCTCAATCTGTCTTTCCCTGAACAATTCATTTATGCTACGAATATGACACAAATGTTAAAAGTATGTTGTAAATAATAACACCGAATAACCTCATCTTTTTAGCAAGTTTGTATTTCTCTTAATTCTAAAGGAAGGCATACTGTCTATAAATTTATCCCATCCCTTGAAAAGAATGAGTAGGTAGATATTTTCTTCTATGTTAAGACTGATTCTGCTACAAAAATATCATACTTCATGATGGGAAATCAGAAAATCATAAGGCAACCAATATTCATTTATGCCCTAGTTAAAAGACAGATTAACTTAGTAAGAGGGGGAATTTACATAATAAGACACTAGTGGTTCTTTTGAATTTTTACACTCTTCTTTGGTTGTGAAAGCAACAATTAATATGTCAGTGATGCATGTTTTCTACACAACATACTTCCTACTACTTCTATTTTTTTTAATTTTTATTTTATTTATTTATAAATGTTCTACAATCACTTCCTTAAAATTAAGATTTTAT
>CM053770.1:74931911-75007041 GCA_028658325.1 Potorous gilbertii
CGGGCTGCCCCCGGCGTGGGGAGGGGGCCCCCCGGGCTGCCCCCGGCGTGGGGAGGGGGCCCGGGCTGCCCCCGGTGTGGGGAGGGGGCCCCCGGGCTGCCCCCGGCGTGGGGAGGGGGCCCCGGGCGCCGGGGAGGGGGCCCGGGCTGCCCCCGGTGTGGGGAGGGGGCCCCCG
Source organism: Potorous gilbertii (assembly GCA_028658325.1). Taxonomy (NCBI): domain Eukaryota; kingdom Metazoa; phylum Chordata; class Mammalia; order Diprotodontia; family Potoroidae; genus Potorous; species Potorous gilbertii. Next base: position 74,932,087 of record CM053770.1, read on the forward strand.
GGCTGCCCCCGGCGTGGGGAGGGGGCCCGGGCTGCCCCCGGCGTGGGGAGGGGGCCCCGGGCTGCCCCCGGCGTGGGGAGGGGACCCCGGGCTGCCCCCGACGTGGGGAGGGGGCCCCGGGCTGCCCCCGGCGTGGGGAGGGGGCCCCGGGCTGCCCCCGGCGTGGGGAGGGGGCCCCCCGGGCTGCCGTCCCGGAGTGTGCCCCACCCCGGGCATGGGCACGGGGGCCCCGAGAGCACACCCGGGGTCGCCAGTCTCAGCGTGCACCCCAGACGGTAGCCCAAAGCGCACAACCGACTCCGAGTCCCCAGCTGGCCTCTGGGGGCCAGCGCATGGGGTCCGAGCTCCCCCATGGGGTGGCCCGGGCTCTGGTAACAAGTATTTCTGGTCCTGGTCTGATCAGGGAGGTATTATACTGAAGGGACGTAGGTAGAGCGCTGGCCCTGGAATCTGGAAGACGACTTGGAGCTGTGTGACTGGGCAGGTCACCCAACCTCTGTTTGTCTCAGTTTCCTTAACTGTGTAATGGGCAGAATGACCGGCCTACCTCCCAGGCTTGCTGTAAGGATCAAATTATGGAATGTTTTGTGAAGCGTTTAGCACACACACTGCCTGGAGCATCGTGGGTGCTTCCTCTGCCCCTGATGAGGGGGGAGCGGGGGAAGACCTGATGGTGGGGGACAGCTTGAGGGCAGTGAGGTCTTGTGCCTCTCCTCACATCATAGCCTTCTCAGTGTCAGCGAAAACTAGCTCCTCTTTGATATCAAAGAGCTTTCCAGCGTTTACTCTCCCTCTCATGAAGTGGTTAGATGAGAAAAAGGGAATGGTTCACTGTAAATTAATTTCTAGCAGATCAGGAATCAGGAAGATGGAAATTTATATCCTCTCTCAGATCCCCCTTAGTTGCTAAAGACATTTGTTAAACCCTAAGGCACTAAGCTGTGTAACTTGGTTTCTTCTTCTGTAAAATGGATATAACAATAGTGCCTTCCTCCCAGGGTTGTTGTGAGGATAAAATGAAATGAAATACCTCACAATATAAATGATTGTTTTCATTATCCAAGAGATAGTTCAGAGAGTGGGTCAGGACACGGGTATGACATTTAGACAAGCTATTGCCTTCTTTCCCATGTGAAGATTATGCCATCAACAGACTACTGACTTTGAGCTACTTTATAGAAGGGGATGTACTCATCACCTTGAGGGCAGCTGGCTGAGATGAGAACGAATTCTATCATCACTGGGCAGGGCAAAGTTAACTGGCCCATTCAAGGATTGAACTCAAGACCTTGGTCTCAAGGTATGCTTGAACCACTGAATTATCCGTTATGGCCTTTCCCCTCTTGGTGTAGACTGCCTCTGCTCTAGATCCAGGACTTCTTTATTTTCCCTGAAAACTTCTATGACTCATGTCTATGTAGCTACATCCTTACCTTTGCTTCTCGCAGTTTTGTGAGCTCAGAGATGGGAAACCTACCAGACATTCTCCTTCCAATAAAATCTATGAATTTTGCCTGTTATTAAACTATCCTGGAGTAGAAGACAATAGGACCTCAGTCATCTTTCATATCAGTGAGGGGGAGTCGCATAGCTGGGGAAACTGAGTGTGCCAGAATCTAAGAGTATTGTCTCTGTAGAACCAAAATTTACCCCTCTAGTATCTGGTACATGGTTAGCACTTAATAAATTTTTTTTTTTAATTTTTGGATCCTCCCATCATGTTCTGGAGACCATTGTACCCAAGGTTTGGCAAACTCCCTGGTTATACCCTTCCTATATCATATATTGGGCCTTAAACCTTCCCTTCTAAGTTAAAACAAAGCAAAATAAAGGCCTATTGCTTTGAATTACTGGCCTGATTGAAGCTTTGAAAACTTCCTATAAATCCCTAAACCAGAAAAATGGGGAACAGACTAGGACACCCTCCTAATAGGTGGAACCCAAAACTGAACATAGTACCCCAGATGTGGTCTGATGGTGCAAAAGACAGTTTTTTGTTCTGGACATTATACTTCTATCAATGCAACTTCATAATAGCCTTTTTCTTTTAATAGCAATTAAGTCATCCTGTTGATACTTATGCAACTCAATCCCTCAGGTCTTTTCCCCTGGAACTAAACCAGGGCTCCTTATCTTGTCTTCTGGAAACTGTTTGAACTTAAATAAGATAATTTATTACACTGATCTCTCTGGATTCTGCCCATTGTCCGAATCTGTCATGATATCTTTTTCTTGGTAAAGTTTTCAATTTCATGTTTTTATTGGTCTATGATGTCCAAAAGATCCTACTTTGAAGTTTCCTTGTGGTCCGAAAGTAAACCTGGGTTCCTGAAGGCTATGCTGGGAGACTGCAAGCTCTGGCAGGTTCTATCTATCTTTAAATATGGTCCCAGGTACAGACTGTGTCTTCTTTCTAAGGATCAGTAGGCTGATATTGGGTGATAAATCCTTTGACCATGGCAACTCATAAAACAAAAAAATACAACATAGGGACACAGAGTGCTAAGAATTATAGTTTTTAGGTCATCTATAAACATTACTTTAACTGTGGGTACTCTAAATGAGAGATCATGTCCAATGACCAACAAGCTGACACATTACCAGAAAAATTAAGCCTTCTTTGACATACCATAGATGAAAACCAGAAAATAAAATAAGTTATAACTAAATAGAAGTTCTCTTTGAAGAGGCAAATAAAGGAATTGGTAAAATTGGCTTTATTGTTCATCCAAAGGCCACAAAAAACAACATATAATGAGATATCTTGTCATCTCTTATTTCAAGTCACCAAAAAGAACAACAGAGAGATGCCTGATGATAGTAGGATGATAGATAGGAGACTGCAAGTTATCCATGAACACACCAGAAATAACATAAAGGATATCAAAATTATGATAACCAGAAGATCGGTTATGTGTTAAAAGCAAGGGGTAAGAGATAGACAGCCTATATTCCACTGATACCCACATAAGTCAAGAAATCTAGAGAAAAGCTTTCAACAGGTTGAGTAGATCCATTATGGAGAATTTAGGGGAGGAAAAAGGTCACAGGATGAGCTGCAGTGGCATTGTGATTTGTACCATTGGAGAAAGTACTTATCTCAATAAGTATCAACATCAAAGAATAGGTAATTCTGCTCTATTTCTGACCTCTAAGTGAGAAGACATTATGCATCTATACTTCAATAAGATAAATTACTAGAACTATGAAATTGGATCACAGAATGAAACAGACCATTTTCCTTTGTGTTATATTTTGTTTTATGGTTTATCTCATTCATTTTAATTCTTCTATTCAACATGACTAAGGTGAAATTGTATTTAATAGGAATGTATGTGTAGAATCTATATAAGATTGCACACTGTCTAAGGGAGAGAGAAGAGGGAAGGAGGAAGAAGGAGGAGGGAGGGAAAAAGTCTAAGATACATGGAAGTGATTGTAGAACACAGAAAACAAATAAAATAATTATTTAAAAAAAGACAAAAGAAGATAAATTACTCTTTAGTATCTTAAAGAGTAAGGTCTGTGTTGTACCTGTTTTTGTATCCCTGACACTTAGCATGATGTCATACACAGAACAGGCATTTAACAATGAATTTAACAAAAGTGAATCTGGAAAAGACCTATGAAATTGTCACTTGGTTAATTGGGCTGAACAGAAACACAGAGAATGAAGCAAGTGTCTAAAAACACTAGAGATCTTGAGAATAGACTGGGGAAAGAAAGAGGCAGGGGAGATGATTGCAGAGGGGTGTTTGACTCAGTTTAGAGTTTTACAAAGGACCATTTACCTTTTGCTAAAAGTACTTTTCCACTAACCTAGTTTCAGGGTTCTACTTCAGTGAACATTTTTATTTATACTTATGAAGAAAACAATATGCAAATCCCATTATTTCTTACAGATCAAATTTTCTAGTTTCTACTAATAGTTTTGAAAAATGATCATTTTTGAAAGCATACTATTTGCTCTCCTTTTGCTTTGTTTTTTCTTTCTCTCATGATTCCTCTCCTTAGTTCTAATTCTTCTTTATATCATGACTAATGTAAAAATGTTTACTATAAAAAAAGAAAAATGATAATTTTTTTCCTTTTGAAAAAAGTTGCAGAGAAAATTTTGATTCTTCCCTCCATATTTTATTCTCAGGGAACTTTGACTTTGCATTATCAGTCACCTTTCTGAACAGCTTAATTTTGTTTTGGATTTTGAATATCTATTATTCCTTTACAGATTCTATGAGACACAGGTATTTATTTAGGTGACAGGACCATATATGCTCCAAGAATTGTGCTGAGGCAGACTCCAAGAGAGTTATGGAAAATCTGAAAAATTACCAGAAGTAGAACAAAAGAGGACTTCTCATCCGGGGTCAGTACCTCCAAATGCTATATGCTTACCCTCATAATCCCTGACCATGTGAAGGAGTTAGATAGTAGCTTTTAAACAAAGAGAACCCACAGTGAGGCTTGAACTGAAAAAGTATGATGGACTTCATGCACTTATACCTTTGCGTGCAGAACTCATATATTTGTAGAGGATGCCATTTACTGGTCATTGTCTTCTTAGCCTGTGGCACTTTCTTTTGAATATCCCCAACGGCGGCAAATTTCCATTGTTTGAAAGCAGATTTTATATTTGGAAACAGAAATCAGTCTTGTCAATTTTGAGTTAGAAAAAAATAAAAGTGTTTTTTGAGGGGGTGGGGTGGGACACGAAGGGGAATCCTGCCTCTGGAGAGACTGGTTTTCTTGTCAGTCTTTAGACCAACTATAATGGGGTAATTGCAGCAATGTCTCTCATCAATCACTCTCTCCCTCCATTCCTACACTGTTCAATTTCCTGCCCTGGGGTTCTATTAAGGCTTAACCACGGGAGACACCCTGGCAGGACAACTCCCTCACTCCAAGTGACCCACGCTTTTCTAGCACTGAGGCTTTGCATGTCCTTCAGGAGACCTTAGTGGAAAGGTACTTTCAGTGCCTTTATAGTCCTGAGTGGAAGCTTTATTATTCACTTATGCAAGACACCTCTGGGAGACGCAGGAGCTGGGAGAACTCTGGAGGAGGCTCCAGGCATCCAGGATGAACCCGTTATATTACTACTGGTAATGTAGTTGATGCATCCACTAGAGCTGGTGGTGCAGAAAGTCATTCTAGAAGAGCAATTCCAAGTGTGTTAGGGGCAACAGCCACACTGTTGGAATACATAATCATATTAAATATGATGCAACATTTACTGGACATCAATTCTGGCATATATGACAAAATCTTATTTTATAGTGATATCTCCACATGTGAAAACACTTTTGAAGGTCATCAGTGCTATCAAAAGTTAAGAAAGTATTAAATCTCATTTGGTAAAGGAGTCACCAAGGCGAGTGTTGTTTGGTGTCTGTCTGCCTCAGCCTTACCTAAAATGTTGCCCTATAAAGTCAATCTAGGAGGGTGACTTGGTAAAATATTTTGACCCTACAATTTGTTCCTCCCTTACTCATTATATAATCATGACTCACCTATCAGGCGGGTGAGTAACATCTGGAGTGGACATGGTTATTATAGCACCTGCTGCCCCCAATCTAAACTCCTAGAAGAGAGTAAGACGTGCTGCTTTATTAATGCTGGTGGGGTTGCTTTACTAAAGCATCACTTGGTTTGCCTTATTTCAACTCAGAGCCCTGAAATTCTTGCTAGGATCTAATAATGACTCATCAATATGGGGGGGCGGGGTCAAGGGTCCTTCACTAACAAATATCCTGTCCTACTCCAGCCAAGCAGACCTGGATCTATCCTTTTACCTTTCTGCTTTATTTTTCCCTTTTATCTTATCCCACACAAAATATCCTCTGACATCTTTCTAACTAACTCCCCTTTGACTTCCTGTATAATTCCCAAGACTTTACATCCCCAAAACACAGAAACTAAGCTGATGCTTCCTTGTTTATTCTACAAATATAGAATTAGTATGTATTTATCCAGCTGTGTCTCTCATTTTTTGGTCAAGTATTTTGCTTTCTTAGTTTACATGCTGCTGGAGGGCTAGTTTTTAAATTGGAAGCGTACAACACCTTTTATAGCATCATTCATGTGCTTAATATTTATTTTAATTTACTCTTATGCCCTCATCATGGTATTCTGAAACTGGTTATATCCCATGTCACAAGCTATAAATAGATATGGCTGGTAAGGTTAATTTGAGTTTGTCTGCACAAAACTCAGGTTAAAACCTATACCTACCACAAAGTCCCCATCCCACTAATACCTCAAATAACTACCTGAGACCAACTTAGCACCAGAAAAGGTAAACAAATGGAGAGAAGTTTGAGGGAGACCAACTATCGAGCTATTGCAAGAGTCGAGGTATAAGGTGATGAAGGCTTGCATTAAAGTAGTGGCAGTGTTAGAGAAAAGAAAGGAGAAATGTTTCAAAGATAAAATTTACAAGACTTGGAGTCTGATCGGTTATAGGAGAGTGATGTACTAAGGATGACTCTTAGGTTGTAAGCCTGGGTACCTGGGCCCTCAATAATAATAAAGAATTTAGGAAGAGAGGAGGGTTTTGGAGAAAAGATAATGAGTTCAGCTTTGGATAAGTTGAGTTTAAGAAGTCAAAGACATCCAGTTCATGCTATCCAATAGATGGATTGCAGATGTAAGGCTGGAAATAAGAAGAGAGGTTAGGGCTAGATAAACAGATTGACAATTCATCTACATTGAAACAACTGAATCTATGGGAGCAGGTGTGATTATCAAATGAAAAACATAGTGGAGGAAAAGGGCCCAGGACAGAGCCTTGGGGATTTTCCTGATTAGTGAGTGTGAACTGGATGAAGATCCAGCAAAGGAGAAATCAGATAGGTGGAAGAACCAGCATGGAGTTTTATGGAAACCTAGATAAGAGATGATCAAAGAGAAGAGTGTGGTTAACAGTGTTAAAGTTTGCAGAAGTCAAGAAAGATGAGAGTTTTTAAAAGACCATTAGATCTGGCAATTAAAAGATCACTTGGGGAATAGCTGAACAAATTATGGTATATGGATATGAAGGAATATTGTTGTGCAATAATGAAACAAATAATGAAAGAAATGGATTCAGAAAAACCTGGGAAGACTTATACGAACTGATACAAAGTGAAATGAGCAGAATCTAGAAAATAATTTATAAGTAATGTAATATTTTAAAGATCAAATGATGAACCACACTATCCACTTCCAGAAAGAGAAGCAATAGATTCAGAGTACAGAGTGAAATATACTTTCTTCTATTTTTTTTCCCTTGGAAAATGGCTAATGTGGAAATGCATTTGGCATCTCTATACATATTTGTAATGGGTCTTATTTTTTCCTGCTTTCTTAATGGGTAAGGGAGGGAGAGAATTTGGAACTGAAAATAAAACAATTTAAAAAGTAAAATGCAAAAAAAATTTGAAATTTTGCAGACAGTAGTTTTCAGTTGAATGATGAGGCTGGAAAGCAGACTGCAAAGTTTAGAAGACAGTGAGAGGAAAGGAAGTGGAGGTATTTCTTGAGGAGTTTAGCCACAAAAGGGAGAAGAGATCTAGGAAGATAGCTAGCAGGGACAAATATATCAAGTGAGGGTTTTCTGAGGATGAGAAAGACAGTAAGCATGCTTGTGGGTAATAGGGAAGCAGCCAGTAGACAGAATCTGCAGATGAGTGAAAGAGTGGGCAATCTGCTGAAGAAGATGGCATGGAATGTGAACACTTATGAAAAGGGCTTGCCTTGGCAAAAAGGGCCACTTTTTGATGTGAGACAAGGATGGAAAAATGGCAGAAGGCATTCGAATTGTGAGATGGGAAGAGAGGGTTCTTGTCACAGAGCTTCAAAGTTTTCAGTGAAATAGAGCTGGGGGTAGGGTAGGGTGGTGGCCATGGTGCCATTGGAGGCTGAATGAAGGGATAAAGAGGTTTGGAAAAACTGCTTGGGTGAGTGGGATAGTGAATCAATTAGGGAGGTATAAAAGAATTGCCTTGAGGCAGAAAGGTCCCTGTTGAAACTGAGGAACAAATTTGCAGTGGACTTGGTTCAAATTATAGAACTTGGGTCCAAATCTTAGTTTTGCTATTTAAAACCCTCGCGATTTTAAGCAAGTGACTTCACACCTTCCCGAGCCTCAGGGTTTTTTTGTCTATAAAATAAGGGGGTCAGATTAAATGATTTCTGATGCCTCTTCCAGCTTTAAGTTCCCAAAGGGCATCACTAACAGTAAGTTGATTATAACTGACCCAATTATAATGACAATTATAATTTATTATAATTGACTTGAGCACTTCTATACTCTGACCTTGCACTTACCTGATGCTGTAGTTTCCAGAGCATCTCCCGCTTATTATCTCATTTAATAATGTCTACACCCCAGTTATTATGAAGACAAAATGAGAGTACATATGAAACTACTTTGAAAACCGGAAAGCTTATGTAGAATCACATAATTCTATCTGGGCTTCAGAATCTTGTTCCACACCATCACTTTACAGATGAAGCAGAGAGCCAGAAAAGTGTTGATTTAAACAGTCACACGGCTGTTCAGCAGCAACATGGATAGTCTTGACCCCCCCAGTCTTCAGCATTTTGTTTTTCCTTTATAATCACTAAATTGGTTTTTAGGGAATGTTATATAACAGTTTTGTGCTAGCTGGTATGACAGATACAAAAAAGTTGGAAAGTCAAGTCCTTGTTCTAGGGGAACTTAGACTACTGGTATTCCATTTTCTAGACTTTATAAATAGCATGTTCTCCATGCCTGTGATTTCATATGTGGGGAACTTCTCACGTGGAATCTCCCTCTCCTAACTCATACTGGCAGCTCACCTACAAAGTACAGTTTCATAGAGTTGGCTGGTCACACAGCCAATAACTGTCAAAAGCAGGACAGACTCCAAAGATGTTCTGCACTTACTACTCTACACTGTCTCTCTCCCCACTGGATTGTTTTACCAAAAATGAAACCTCAAAGGATGAAACTATCAATACTCCTATGATTTTATTTGAACTGCTTACTCAACAGTCACTCAGAGCACCCTACTCTAATTTTTGGTATGGCCCTCTGCTTCTGACTGGGCACAGATGTTTTCCCTACTTCATGTATGCATTCTCTAGTGGGGAGTTGGTTACTCTTTTGGTACTCATGAATCTATCGAGTTGTTTGGGAGATTCCTTTTAAAACCTTTGCAGTCAACATACACTGTGACATGAAGTATATTTTTGTTTCCGTCCAATGAAAGAAAAACTAGAGTACAGAGTCGTGTTTGTGAAGGGACAGTCTGAAGGGGTACACGTTGCTCTGAGAACACTTTTTACCCTTGCTTGTGAAACAGAATTCTCATGTTCAGGTCACAAAAACTGCTAAGACAAAAAAATGCTCCTTGCGCAAGATACTATGAGCCAAACAGGCTGCTCTAATCTAGAAATATGCTCCTTTCTGGGATGGAGCTGAAGAAGAGTGAGGATAAAGCTTTACAAGCAACTTGCCAGCCCCAGAAGACACTCAGGAAATATCTCCTACTGGTCTCTGAAAGATTCACTCGCTTATTCATTCCCTTAACATCATCTTCAAGTACTGCGGACAGACTTCTAGAGCGACTTACTGATTCAGTCTCCTCTTTCTGAAGAAGAGGGTCTGAGCACAAACCCAAGAGTTATCTTTATACTATATGAAGTGAGAATGAAGGCCTAGATCTCCTAATCACTGAGGTTCTAAGGATTCCTTTTATTAAGAACAAAATCTTTGATGATAGTAAGTCATGGAGGTTTCTGCTATTACCCCAGGGCCCACAACAAGGTACATACAATACTGGGTCAATAGTGAAGGATAATGACCATTTTTCTTGCTATGTAACAAACTAGTTTACAGGCTAATCATTTACTAACGTTCACCAATTTGCATGTAGATTAACTATCATCCCATGAGGGACAATGAAAATACCCAACGAAGAGCGAGTCTGTTTATTCTGATCTCCTTAATAAACCCATTGGATTATTACTGATATAAGCCACCACTTGGCAAGTGACAATTACAATGGTTGAAAATGGTTGAGGAGAAAGGTGACATCTTGTGTAGAGGAATGAACTTTTAACTGAAAGGGAAGGCAAGATGGTGAATAGTGGGGACAGGTGAGTATATTTGTTAAACTTCTCTTCCACAAATGAAGACTATTGAAAGAATCCATGTGAAACATGGTTGGCTGGATCTAGGGCCTGGGGACCATCTTTTTTGTCTATAAGGGCTTATGACCTTTATATATTAAAGCACCTTTTCAAACTCCAGTCTAATAGCTTGGTCCTTGAGAGGGACATGAAGGATCAAGGTAAAAATTGCCCCCCAGATACTTTTCTACTTATAAAGTTAGTCCTTTTGTTTACCTAGCATTTGATTATTCACATTTTAACCTTCAAAAAACAATTTTTTTTTTAAATTACTGGCCTGGGGTTTTCTTCATTAGTCAGGGAGTGGGAGAGTAGATGAGATGATCACAAGTCCGTGTTAAACTCCCAGTTTGTGTCAGTGCTGAGAGAGCCCCATACCTGCTGTCCTATTGTGGCTTCTTCCTAGAAAATCTGTGCATTCTTTTTCATTCAGTGTGCTGACTGTACCTCACAGAATCACAGTATCTTAGATCTGGAAGGTCATCTAACAATTTTACAGATAAGGAAACTGAGACGGAGAGGTGATTTGCCCAAAGTCACAAAGCTACTTAATGGCAGAATCCAGGTGTCCTAGGCTCTTGTCCAATGCTCTTCCTACTACATATTACATTGCCTTCTTGTTCAAAATGCTCAATATCACAGTTGGTCAAGGAAAATACCTTTCCTCAGCCAGGTCACAGGCAGTTGTGCCATCTGGGTAAGAATTAAGGTTAGAATGTGACGGAAACACCCTCGTTCAAACCACCAAGTAAAGGCCTTGCCATTGAACACCACGGACCGATGTGTTCTCTGGGGACAGAGAATACTGGTGAGAGGTTACTCATTTTCCTCCTGGCTGATGCTAGCAGCCTCTCATGCCAATGTGCAGGGCTGCCGCTTCCATATGACAATACTACCCATATGTTCCAGAGGTTCTCATACAACTCTAGATGGGGGTCAAGCTGCAGGCAGCAGTCTCTCCACCTTGACTTTGCTGTCTTATTCAAGTCTGCCTCCATAAGAGGCTGAAAAAGAATTAAATGGGTTTTTTGGCAAGAAGAGAATATGCTGCCTGGCAATCACATTCATGTGCATTTCTGTAGAGCTCTGACTTGTTCCTCATACCAGCTGTTTGAGGTGAACTGGACAGGGACTGTTATTATTTAAAGAAAGGTAAATTAGGGTACAGAGAAGGAAGTAAGTGGCCTAGACTCAGCAAGAAATAGAACCAGGTGTTTCAGTTGCTCCAGATGACTGGGGGACCCATATACAACAACTAATGACCTTGTGCACACAATAGCCAGTAGCCCTGAGAGCAGAATATGGATGGGACAGATAGATTGTTTATGTACAAGAAAGGGATAGCTATCTACCAGCTAGGGAGGAAGCTTCTTGATCTTACCACTTTCCCATGGTAGAGCCAAATGGTTTGAGCCAGTCACATAACAAAATGGCTTAGTCTCATTGCATGTGAAACAAATAGTGACAGTCTTCAGCTAGTTTGAAAGCTGTGAATTGTGATCTTTTCTGCTACCTATAGTCACAAATGTCCAAAATACCAGAAAGAGAAAAGCCAGCTTATTATTTCTGTAAAGACATAGAAAAAAAATTAGATGTACTCATATTTAAAGTTGATGGCCTAGTCACAAATCTAAGGTTATACCCTTACAGACATGGCCTGTCATTTACTCCAATGAATCCTGTTTTTCAGATTTTGGGATCAGGGACTGTATATGGGCTGAGAATGCTAATATCCAGGAATTTACATTTCAGTAAAATCCTGAATACTAGAGAGGGAAGACTGTAAACCAAGCCACTGAAAAGTTCAAAATCAACCAACCAATTCTCCTTAAGGAGATTCCTAACCTACAAAATTCAGATCTGTTACTCTGGGCTGATTTAACAGCTAAAGAAAATCACATTGATTAAAATCCAAGAAAACTCATAGCAGGCCAAGTCTTGAGTTGACAAGGATGAAGAATAGGAATCTCCATCATGCTAGGTCTATTTCAGGGAAGGTGAGAAGAAGTACGAGGGTCTAAGCTGGAACCAGGAGGAGAGAGCAACAGCCCCCATTTGGCAGCTCCATGCCCAACTCTCCCCTCTAATGACCACCTCAACCACCCAGAAGTTAGGGAGAAGCCTCAATGTCCCATCAACCTCATAGTACAGGGAAAGTATCAAGTTTGAGAGGTTTTCCCGTGCCACTTGCCCCTCACCTGGACTTCAACCTACAAATAACTTGCATTATCTGCCAGTGATTTACCAATTTCTTGCTTTCAGTCTCTTTGCAACAATATCACCTCTTCAACTCATGTAATTTCTTCATAAGGACAAGGTGGGTGGATTCTTTTCAAGCTCCTCCAAGTTTTACAATGTATATTCATTATTTGCAATATTGTGAAGTTCCAAAAAACTAGGTATGTCCCCAGTTAAATGTATGATGCCAAAATTCACTGAAGAGCCAGTTTAAAATGATCTTGGGCCCCCTGTCTTTGGGATTCTCCACTTACTGGAAAAACAAGAGATGAAAGACTTACAAAACACCACCTCCACCCCCTTCTCCATACCAGTGGTTGGTTTCTAGGCCATCAGCTCCAATCCCTAAACCTGTGGGCTCAAGCCCTGGTAGGAGGAGGCCAGCGGGGTCTGGAGGCTGCCCTGGTACATCTCCATCACCACTGCAACTTCCATCCTGGCCTCCTCGCAAATGGTCCTTAAGCGTCTGTTTGTAGCGGAAGCTCTTGCCACAGCAGGGACAGGGGTAGGGCCTCTCACCCGTGTGAATGCGCTGGTGCTTCATTAGGTGGTGCTTTCGAATGAAGCTCTTGCCACAATGGGCACAGTGGAAGGGACGCTCGCCTGTGTGCAGCCGTTGGTGATTCAGCAGGTGTTCCTTACGCATGAAGCTCTTGCCACAGTCGCCACACTGGTAGGGTCGCTCACCCGTGTGGATCATTTGGTGACGGATCAGTGCTGAGTGGCCATTGAAGTCGATGCCACACTGGGGGCAGGAGAAGGGGCGCTCCTGGGCATGGCCCCGCTGGTGGAGCAGAAGACTAATCTTTAGACTGAAGCTCCGACCACACTGAGCACAGCGAAATGGCCGTTCTCCAGAGTGGCCACGTCGGTGACTGGTAAGCCGAGACTGGTCAGCAAAACGCTTGGGGCATTCTGGACATGGAAAAGGCCGTTCACCACTGTGGACCCGCAAGTGGTAGGTAAGCCGAGAGGGATGCACAAAGCTCTTGGAGCAATGTGGGCAGGTATGGGCCCGCTCAGTTGTGTGCACACGGGCATGATTGCTGAGGTTGGCCTGTTGGGCAAAGCGCTTAGGACACTGGGCACATGCAAAGGGACGCTCACCAGCATGACTACTCTGGTGGTCCATCAGCATTTCCTTCTGGTTAAAATTCTTGCCACAACGACGACAAGGGAAGAGTTGCTGCTGCTCCCCTGGTTGGGGGGGGAGAGGAAGGTTGCCCAGCTGGGTGAAACTAGCTTGTCCCCCAAGGGGGTCAATGGGGTTATGAAGTGGAGGTGCAGAGGATAGTACAGATGGAGGATGCTGACTCTTGAAAGCTGCATCTGGGAAAGCATCTTTTGCCACTACTGGTGGATTGACAGAGGTAACCTGGGCATCTGAACATAAAGGGCCTCCAGCAAGCCCTTCAGCCTTGATGGCAAGCTCATCATCTGAAAGAGAAGATTAGAGTTGTTATACAGCAAAGAAACTGCTTTGTTAGCAATTCTCACCACAAAGTAGAAGCTACATTCTACCTGGTTTTCACAAATTGCTCTGTGCTTTTATTCACTGTGATTGTATAGGGAAGTGATTAGTTCAAAGGAACAGAAACAGTTCAGTGAAGTTCTGAAGTGAGAATCCAGGAATCTAAGGTGTCATCTCTGCATTATGATATTCCCTGGTTTGAGAGGGGATGGGAAAAAGCAAAGTTTTAAATTAAATTTTCCTAAGACCGCTTTCCTCATGTCACTTTCCTGCTCCACAGCTTTCTTTCCTCCCTTTCACCTAATGATCCAGCCTCATCCCACCATTCTCATCTGCTCTTCTGATTCTTTCCCAATATAAATTCTCTGGTCTAACAGGATTGCTCTCCTTCTTCACTTCCCCCATCTCTCCAAACCCCTGTAAGGAACCTCATTCACTTCCATGGTTTTCCTAGCACTCACTTTGCTTTGGATTGTTTTTTGGCTCCTGTCAAGGCTGAGTTTCTCTGCTGCCAAACACAGAAGGCATCACTCACCAGCATAGGTGCCTTTGTAAATGTCACTTTCTTCAGGGTCCTGTGGACCATCCACCGGGGGGTCATCTTCTTGTTTAATCCAGGAGAGAATGTCTGATGTGGAAATGCCTGGCTCTGTTGGTGGGCAAAGAGAAGGAGAGTACTTTGTTTTGAGTTTCTATTAGGGAACAGAACAGAATCTTGAACCAAAAACTGGAATTAAACATGCTAAGTTAATTTCAAACAACCCAAATATTCATTTGTAACTAAGTAGTAGACAAAACTCTTGGTAAATGAGTCATGATTTCTGTACTAGAGATGTCCTAAAGTGATTTAACAATGTGTCCTCTAGTTCTACTGAACTTTTGCCTTTAAACTGCTTTTATCTTAATTCTCTTTTCCTCTCACAATAGTCCCAATAATGAAGAAAAAACAAAACAAAATCTCAACGTAACATAACAAACATAATTTTTATTAAGTGTAAAGCACTATGGTATGTACTATGGATATAAAGATAAAAAATGATACAGTCCCAGGCCTCAAGAATTTTACACTACGCTAAGGAAAGACACAAAGACAAATAAAATGTGACATAGGATAGAACATGATAAGGAAAAAGGAAAGGTAAATACACAATGTTATATGAAAATTTAAGATGGAGAGATCACTTTCCAGTGGATAAAGGTGAGAATGATGGTGGAGAAGAGGAGATGGGAATCATCAAAAGCTTCATGGAAGAGGTATCACCTCAGCCAAGCACTAAAGGAAAAGAAGGACTTCTATAAGCAGAGATAGACATCAAGGGATAAGCATAAGGGATGACCTACATGGATGGAGAGAGGCAGGAGAGAACAAGGGAAGATAAGGGAACACGTCTGGTTTAGCTAGAATGGAGAGTATGTAAAGGGAGTCAATGTGAAACAAGGTTGGGACAGCACATTGTGGTCAGATTGGGAAGGGCTTTAAATGTCAGGCTAGATAAGAAGTCTGTATATGATTCAAGATACAACATAGAGCCCCTGATAGTTTTTGGGTAGGAGAACAGTGTAATCATATCTATGATTCATTTGGTCACTATGTGAAAGATGCATAGCAAAGGTGGGACCTGTAGGTGACTATAATAATTGTTAATGCTAGTGGCAGTGAGGGAATGAAGAGGAGAGGCCCAAAATAAGACATTAGTAAGGGAGAACTGACAAGGTCATTTGGTTGGATATTGGGCTTGGGGAAGAGGGACAAGTTAAAGATAACTGCGTTTTCCAGTTTAAATGCCTGGGAGGATAACGGTGACATTGGAATTAGGAAAGTTAAGGGAAGAAATCTGGGGGAAATGATAATTCAATTTTGGACATGCTGAGCTAGAGGTACTCAAAACATTCAGATGGAGAGATCCAAGAGGCAATATTCAACTAGACATCAGGGGAGAGATTATGACTTGATTTACAAATATGACTCATTTTACATAAGTCAAAATTAAACTTATAAGACTGGATAAAACCAATAAGGGAGATAAGATAAAAACACAAGAAAAGCTAGGTGAGGTCACCAACATTTAGGGGATAGTAGACAGATGAAAAAAAAAAGAGTGAGATGGAGTGGAAAGAAAGGTAGGAGAAAAACTAGAAAGCACAATGTCATGGAAGGCCAAAGGGAAAAAAAGAGTATCAAGGCAGTGGTAAATAGTGTCAAATGCTGCAAAGTAGTCAAGAAACACGAGGCCTAAGAAAAGGTCATTGGATTTGGCAACTAAGAGTAGGAACAGAAAACAAACTCCAGAAAATTGTAGAGGGTTGATCTTAAAGAGGAGACAATGATTTTACTCTTTTTCTAAAAATTTAGTAGTAAAGGGGAAGAAAGATACAAGACAACAGCTGAGGAGGTGACATCATCAAGGCAAAATATATATATATATTTTTTTAGGATCAGGCTGACTTCGATGAGAGAGAACATGGTGTAGAGCAGTGGTGTCAAACACAAATGGAAAGGGATATTTGCCAGTTATATACTGATTTAGAAGACCACAAACTAACACTATGTTGCAATGCTTTTTTTAAAATTTTGTTAAGCATTTCCCAATTACATTTTAATCTAGTTCCAAAGCTCAAATCCGACCTCCCTGGGTTAAAGTACCACCCTTGACCCAAACTGGCTATGTGACCTTGGGAAAGTCCTTTTTAAATAAAAAGTCTAAATTTTTTGGTTTATTTCTTTTAAATACATTTTTACTGGGAACCCCTCCAACCATCTTTCCCTTTCTTTGAGGCCAAGCTTGTTCTTTGAAATTTTGCAACATTCCTTTTCTTTTAAAGTAAATCGTGTGTGTGTGTGTGTGTGTGTGTGTGTGTGTGTGTGTGTGTGTGTGTGTATTTTTACATCACCAAAATTTCCCCTGGCATTCCTCTCATTTCCAGAGAGCAATTAATTTTTTAAAAAACAAAAAAGCAAAAAAACTCAGTAATTGATTACATGTAGAAAAGGTATCAAAATATGTGCAAAATACCATACTTGTGGATTTCCTACTCTATAAAGGGGAAGGATGAGGGTGTCCTCCAATATGTCTTCTTTAGAGACATGGTTGTTTTTATATATTTCACAACTTCCACTTCTGATTGTTTTGTGGTTGTTTATTTCATTTACATTGTTGTAGTTGTGTGTGTGTGTGTGTGTGTGTGTGTGTGTATTTTTGGGGGGACTCAGATTACTTCCCTTTGTAGCAGTTCATGTAAGTCTTTCCTTATTTCTCTATATTCATCATTTAATAGCAATATTCCATTACATTTATACACTAAAATTTGTTTCGCCATTCTTCAATTGATGGGCAGTTATTTTGATTCTTCTTGGTTTCTACTACCACAAAAATGTTGCTATAAATACTCTGGAGTATATGGAGCTTTTATTTTTTTAGTAACCTCTTTGGAGTATGTCTAGTAGTAGAATCTCAGGTTCAAAGGTATGAACATTTTAGCCACTGTAGAATGATTGTACTAATTCATACCTCCACCGGTAATGAATCCTGACCAAGGCCGTTAACTAAAATCTCTGTTCTATGAATTTTTAAAAATGGAATAGAAGGAGCTTATCTGTATTGGTAAAGGAAGTTTTTCAATGGGAACTCCCCACCTGGAGGAGCTCAAAGGTTGAGGTAAAAAAAAAAGTGATGAGTATATTTAAAGTAGAAGAAGGGGAACTACATGGGGAGATATTGAAAATGAGAAGCATTGACTGACAGACCAAGATCTCATAGTAGATAAAAGGGATGGACTCAAGGGCATGAATGGAAGGACTTAGTTTTGTTGAGGAAAAGAGAGCCACGATCCTCTGAGATTAGAGCGGGGGAAACAGATGGGTTAGAGAGGCTGAAATGCCCAGAATTATCCTGCTTTTACCCTGTTCAAGGTAAAGTCCTAAGGAAGTTCTAGTTCTATAAAGTCTTCTGCTGATTTCTAGTCCACTGGGAATGTGGTGTAGCAGAAAGAATGTGGAGCCAACGAACCTAGGATAGAATCTTGGTTCTGCTTCTTATTACCTATGTGACCCTGGATGACCACTTTACCCTTTGGCTTTCAGCTTCCTAATCTGTTATACAAGGGGTTGTACTGGATAACCTTAACAATCCCACCTAGCCCTGAGGGTCTTGAATTCTAATAGGGACAAGCTCTCAGCCCCTCAGTCTAGCTCATCCTTAGCTGCACTCGCTCTGACAAAACTGACTAAACAAAGCTTCAAAGGTAGGTTCTCTCTTTACTGTTTTGTCAAATACCTTTTCAGAAGCACAAACTCATCACAATATAATATAGTCTGTCCAAAGGAAAGACGAAGTCAAGTTAGCCTGAGGCCCAACAGGCCATATGGCACATGGGTTTAATCTGAAAAGAACCAAGGTTTGCTACTACAAAGAGGGGAGAGAAGATGGAAAAAAGAAAGAGACAGGGGAATGGAAGAAGATGGAGAGGACAAAGAGAAGGAAGAGAGATTAAATGAGATGAGATAGACTTCCTAGGGGATTAACACAGTTAATCACTAAAGTGAGAACCTCAAAGTTGGGAAACCCAACAAGATTCTGTTAATAGTTCTTTCTATCTTTGTGTCAACATTAAGCCCTCACTCTTACCTGCCATTTCTACCTCTAAAATACCTCGACTTCATTTCCTTCTACTTACAAAGCCATTACCCTGGTTTAGGGCCTCATCACGTGCCTACACTATCATAGCCTCTGTAATTGATCTCAGCCTCAGATTTCTCTCTACTCAGATCCATTTTTCATGAAAGTGATACTGCTATTGTCCTAAAGCACAGATCTTACCATGCCACAACTTACTCAATAAATTCTAGGCACTCCCTATTACTTCTAGGAGCAAATATAAAATCCTATAGCATTTAAAGCCCTTCAAAATCTGGACCTCACTTACCTTTCCAGCCAGCCTTACAGTATAGCAGCAGTTTCCCCCCGCTTCCTCTTGCCACCTCTCTTCCCCACCATGACACAATATTCTAACCAAACTGGTCTTTTTACTATATGTCATAACTGACGTATAATCACCCGTTTCCAAACTTGGAATGTGTCTTCCTCACTTCTACCTTTTAGAATTCCTATTTTCCTTTAAGGGCCAGCTCAAGTACCATCTTCTACATGAAGTTTGCCCAGCTGCTAATGCCTCTCCTTGCCACCAAATTATCTTTTACCTATTCTGCATATACCTACATATGTACATGCTGACTCTTCTAGTTATATTATAAGCTCTATAAGGACGGAGATTGATTCACTCTTCTATTTGTATTTCCAGGGCTTCCTCAAGTATCTGGCACATAGTAGGTATAATGCCCGTTGATTAATTAAAAAATAGAGCAATTTTGTAATTAAAGTCAGTGACAAAGCTGAAATTAGAAGTCATTAATATTTAATTGCTAGGCTGTCATCAAACCCTGAGAGTGCAAGACAGCCTGGGCAGTGAAAAGATGTGATGTGATTTTTTCTACTCACCATCACTGGGCTCTGCAGTCATCTCACTCTCATCTGGTCTCGCCTGGTTCTCTGCATTCTGTTGTGACTCTGGTTGAGTTTGAGACAAAACTTCAGGTTGTGTCATGGCATAATCTAAAGGACAAAGGGGAGAAAAGAAAGTAAAAGTTCATGGGGATGAAGATGGCATTAATTCTAAGCAGTCATAAACCGAGGGCATATGGGTCCATGGAGCTAGGGATGCCTTATACAGTCCCTATCCCACCTACACTTACAAATTAACCAGTTCTTTTCCAAAATCCATCCTACCTTCACTAAGTGGCATCAGTAGTTTCTGGAGAGAACAGTGTCCAGGACATCCACTGCAGTTGGCATATTTATCCCATGCACAGTTTCAAATGTAACCTTTGCTCCTAGACCATGCTCCTATCATCTGGGGTTAAGAAGGGAGGGATATACCAAGGTAACCATAGCTTTTATAGTGACTCTATGTTCATGGGAGGAAAAGGCTGAGGAGAAGGTACATTTTCAGGCTTAGTATCTAAAAGGAGTGAGGATGAGAAGTTGGGAATGGGTCAACAAACAAAACTGCTGAGCTCAATTGAAACTGTGGACCACTAGTCTGACAGAAGCCAGCTTAGCCTCACCCATTGAGATAAGAGACTCATAGTTGCCCTTCATTATGTTCTTGTAAAGTTCCTTCTGCCATTCTTCCAACTTCTCCCACTCTGGTGTAGAAAAGTAGATGGAGACATCATCAAACGTCACTGGCACCTGCAATCAAAAACATGTGGGGCTCAGCTCTTCCCTCTATCATTTCATTTACTTTAAATTTCTGTTAGGAGACTACTATAGGAATAAGACTGTACTAGTGAGTGCTGCTGAGAGGGGACATAAAAGAAAAGTAAGATGGCACTCCTATATTTCAGAAGTTTATAAATGAATTGGTGAAATAAGACATAACTGCACAAAATATAATGATATATATGACTCAAGTGTCAAAATAAATAATACAGGTAAATACTAAACAAGCAGGCACGAGTGGTCAGGAAAAGACTTCATGATTGAGTTATCTTGAAAGCTGGGAGAAGGAACTTTGGTTAGGGATAGATGGGGTAATGTTTCATCATAGGTCCCTTCAAAGCTGATCACAGTTTTGAACACAGTTAAGACTTTCACAGTTGTTTTCTTTTCTGGCTCTGCTTATACATTCATATTAAACATTTTCACACTAGTCATGATGTAAAGAAGAATTAGAACTAATGGGAGAAACCATGAGAAAGAAGAAACAAAAAAAAAAAAAGAAGAGCAAACAGTATGTTTCTATCTGCATTCAGACTCCAAAGTTCTTTCTCTGGATGTGGACAGCATTTTCCACTGTGAGTCTTCTGGAGTTGTCTTAGATCCTTGCATTGCTGAAAAGAGCTGAGTCTATCAAAGCCAATCATCGCACAATGTGACTGTTACTGTGTACAGTGTTCTCCTGGTTCTGCTCACTGCACTCAGCATCAGTTCATAAGTCTTTCCAGTTTTTTTTTGAAGGCAGCCTGCTCATTATTTCTCATAGAGCAATAGTATTCCATTACTTGTTCAGTCATTCCACAACTGATGGATATTGCCTCAATTTCCAATTCTTGACCAAAACAAAATGAGCTACTGTATTTTTGTACATGTGGATCCTTTCCCCATTTTTTATGTTCTCTTTGAGATACAGACCTAGAAGTAATATTGCTGGGTCAAAGGGTATACACAATTATACAGCCCTTTGGGCACAGTTTCAAATTACTTTCCAGAATGGTCAGATCAGTTTACAACTCCCCCAATAGTGCATTAGTGTTCCAATTTTCCCACATCTTCTCCAACACTGATCATTTTCCTGTTTTGTCATGTTAGCCAATCTGAGATGTGGTACCTCAGATGTGGTACCTGTGTGATGTGATACCTCAGAGTCATTTTGATTTACATTTCTCTAATCGATAGTCCTTTAGGGCATTTTTTTCATATAACTTTAGACAGCTTTAATTTCTTTCTCTGAAAACTGCCTGTTCGTATCCTTTGACCATTTATCAATTGGGGAATGACTTGTATTCTTATAAATTCAACAAAGTTGTTTTTCTTTATAATATTACTGTCCTTGTATAAGTTAGTCTCCTGGTTCTGCTCACTCCACTTTGTGTCAGTTCATACTACACACGATCCTCTGAAATCAAATACTCTATATGTGTATTCGACTTTTCTACATTTCAGATAAAATTTAAGTTTACCAAATAAGATATTTGTCAAGTGCTTGGCACAGTGCCAGCCCAAAGCAGATGCTAGCATAAGTGCTTATTCCTTCCCTTCCTTTTTCTTCATCTGATGTCCATTCTTACCATCCTTGCCCCAGTGTTTATATATCCTTTTTCACATGCACCTCAATTATGAGAAATCATGCTACTTTTCTATCTGTGCTTTTGTTAATGGCAAGTAATGACCGTGTATGTTTCAAACAAAAAGGGAAGGCAAAAGAATTGAATGGAGACCTCTTTTACAATCTGACTAGGGAGAATAACTTGTTGCCTTAAAGAATGCAGAAGTACTTCAAGAAAACAAAAAGGAAAGAAAAGAGGAAGCAGTAGAAAACCTAGGAGGAGTTTGGAAGAATATGCATGAAGTGACAATTCAATCCAATAAACATTTACCAGTGTAAGGTAGGTGCTAGGTTCTGGAAATCTAAAGACAGCAATTGGACAGATCCTGTACTCAAGGAGCTCACATCTCAACTAAAGGAATACCATGTACACAAACTAGTGAATACCAAGTACATTCACAGCAATTTCAAGAGAGAGAGAACTACTGGAGGGATCTGAAAGACCTCCTGTAGGGCTGGCTCCTCAGCTGGGTTTTGGAAAAGTCTCAAGAATCTGAGAGATAGAGTTGAGAAGAGAGGGCAATCCAGATGTGGAAGAACCATTTGGCCAATGGTGAATAGAGGGAGACTACCATCTGTAAGGAACACTATTGGCAGGCCAGTCTGATTAGAACAGAATGGGTGAAGGGAAATGATATGAACCACAGTTACAAAAATAAGTGGGAACTAGATTATATACTGGTATAAACCTAAGGAGGGTAGAACTGGATTCTTAGAAGGACCCAACCCTCTAAAGAAGTCTAAGGCATGATGATGAAGATCTAGATCTATCAAGAGATGGGGAATTTGTACTGGTCAGAGAAGGAAGAGATGAGTTTGGGTGGTCTTCTGCTGATAGGCAATGAGGAAGTCATGTGCTGTCTTGTCTTCCTGTATCTTTGACATGACACAGGGCTGCTTACTAAGACCCAATCACCAAAAATACCTACCTCTAGTTAATCAACTGGGGATAAATGAGATTTACAAAAGGGACTCAGAAAGCATCTCTAGGCATCATAAAATTCTGAGCAAGGAAATGAAAAACTCAGCAAAGTGATTAAAGGCAGACATTTCAGAAATGAAAAGAAAATTTGGGAAGGGAACAACTGACAAAGATGATGCCATTCAAACACAAGATTCAGATTTCTGGACCTCAGCTTAAGATGCAGAGATGACTGGCTCTTAGCCAAAAAGGGAATGCATCTAATGCTAGACAGTAAAGATCTGCTCAAGAAGGCTTTAAGTATAAATGGTGAGAAAAGAGAAAATTCTCCACATACATTCATTATACCAGAAGCAGAGTAGCATGCATATGGGGAAAATATCCGTAAAAATTATCCATAATTTATAGGAGATAACATCTACAAGAAGGATAAGGAATAAAACTTAAGACTTTGGATATTCATATAAAAATTCACAAAGTATGGGATAATACAGTATACTAAAAATCTTAATGTAAGAACTTTTTATTTTAAATTCAGTAACAATCAATATCAACAAAAATAGACATAATAAATAAGGTGATACATATTACCCAAAACCCATTCCTGGAAAGCAGAAACAAATAAATGGGTAAAAAAGTGCTTTTGTTTTTATTCCCTTTGCTGGTGTACTTGAAGTTCTGGCACATTTAGACATTTTCCTTTCATCTTTCTCTCTTTGTTAATGTAACAGCAGATGGGCCAATGGGGGCCCAGTTCTTGGTGTATTTACAGTAGTCCTTGCTTGCTATCAATTCAACACAGGAAGGTTTGGTATGCCTTCTTCCAGACAAGAGTAACTGATGGGATGGGGCTGCGTCATGATGAGTTTTTAAATTGTCATCAGAGCTAGAAGAACTGATGATAGAGCTGGAACCAAGTTCACATACAAAAAGACAGAGTAGCCTCTCTGGCCTTATTGTGCTTCCATCTCCTCTGCTAGCTTTCAAAGGAAGAAAAAAGGTGAGGCAGCAGCTGCATAATTTCCCCACATGGCCATCATGAGTTGAGCGCACGCGTTTGTGTGTGTGTATGGGGGGGGGGGGAGAGAGGGAGAGAGGGGGAGGGAGAGAGCGGGAGAGAGAGAGAGAGAGAGAGAGGGAGAGAGGGAGGGAGGGAGGGAGGGAGGGAGGAGAGAGATACTATTCTTTCCTGATCATAGCTAAATGAATATCTGGAGATGGAAGAGACCAGGTTTATCACCTTAGGAACTCCCAAAGATCAGAAACTTTATCAGAGTTTCTGTCTGCAAACAGAGCTGGTAGCAAAAGATCATTGAAGTCAACAGCTGTAGTAGTTGAGTTTAGTGATGACCTAACTCCAGAGACTGATCTGCTTGACCCAACACAGCAGTGGATTGATCTGGCAACAGAAACATTGTGTCTTACAAGCAGCTAGCTTAGCTTAGTAACAGAGTGACTCATACATTTTAGCAACACTCAAAAACTAAATTAGTAGGTATTCCATGATGAGAGAAGACTCCCAGGGTGAGGAGATACTCCTCAGTCACATGTATTCCCTACATGAGGTAGGAACTAACTTTGGGCTCTAAGTTTGAGCCCATTCTCCCAAGAAATCAAGGGTGTGAAGAGGAAAGAGTATGTCCCTGGTTTGGGTGAGAGTGAGTTTTTGTAACTTTTGTCCTTGCTATACCTACTTAGTAAATAACCCCTTTGAAAAAGCTCATTGATATAAACTGGATAGTCAAAATTGGGGGGAGTACATTAGGTGGAGGTTCTGTATAGTAACGGAAGATGCAAATACCCCTAGAATCCTAAGGGGAGAGACTGAATTCACAAATTGGAGAGAAAAATGTCAGAGAGTATTTGCATGTGGATAATGAAAAGAGGTAAAAATGTAATATGATACAAACATACTATGGATTTAGCTAGTAAGAAGAAATGAGTAATAAACTCAGGAAACATTTAAAATCTGGCATGTAGAGATGATCTAGCAATGACTGGATGCTTCAACTATCTGGATACCTGCTGGATCTCTCTGCCAAAATCAGAGCAGCTGACAAGTTCCTAACTTGCTTTAATAGTCATTTCATTTAAGAGATACAGGAAGTAACAAGGGAAACTCTCATTCTAGAGGAAGGACTAACAGCAAAATAAATGTAACAAGAAGAGGAAGCAAATGACTTCATCTGTAAGTCTGGGATAGGAAAGGGAAAGCTGGGTATGGGCTAATGTACACCCTGGATTCAAGAAGCATGGATTTCAAAAAATTCAGGGAAAATCAAGGAGAAGCACGTTCCCATGGCTTAAAATTTGCAGAGGAAGAAGGTCCAAAAGAAATGGGAGTGTTAACGAGGAAATCACTTTAGTAATATATATGTGAATGATTCCAAGGAAGAACTGGTTGGGGGTGGGATGATGTGAGGATGGGGCCGCCGGGGAGGGGGGGGGGTGGAGGGGAGAAAGGAGGGAAACCAGCTGTCCAAAGTGATTAATATAGATACATAGGGAATTTACTGACCAACCTAGATTTTCAAATGGTATGGAAAGAAAATGGAACTGAAGCTAGATAACATAAGGCAAAAAATAGGAACAGTCCTATAGGAATAATGTTTCAATTAAACCTCCAAAAAAAGCTAAGTATGGAAATGAATGGTAAGGACAACAAAAATGGTTTTGTTTTTTATGTTGGAGACCATAGGAAGATCACAGAGAGGGCAGGGTAGATAGAAAAAAAATGTCCTGGTTTATGATTGCATTGATCTGAGTTCTAAAATCTTTCAAAATTGTATTTCTCTATGATGTTACTATAAATTATCCTGGTTCTACTAATGTTACTCTGCATTAGTGAAACTACTTTGTTATTTCTTATGGCACAATAATATTCCATTACCTTACCAAAATGAGGTAGCCATCAATAAGTGGATACTATTCTAAGTTTCGGTTTTTGTTTACCATATAAAGAACTACCAGAAATATCCTTGTTCAGATAAGACCTTTTGTTCTTTCACTGATCTCTTTGGAATGTAAGCCTAGTAGTGATATTGCTGGGTCAAAGGTTTGGTAACAGTTATTAAACAGCTTGGTAACTTTCTGAACATAATTTCAAATTGCTTTCCAGAAAGCAACTGGCTAGGCCAATTAGGACAGTAGATATATGCCTGTTTTTTCAGAGCCTCTCTACATCTGAGCCTCTTTGCCAATCTGATAGCTGTGAGGCAGAACCTAAGAGTTGCTTGGATTTGCATTTCTCTGTTAGTTATTTGGAGTATTTTTTAACATGGATGTTGATAGCTTTGATTTCTTTCTTTGAAAACTGCCTATTTATATTCTTCATTTTTTAAAAAAATCTACCAGTCAATGGCTTTCAAACTTATAATCAGTTTCCCATATATCTTGAATATGAGACCTTTATCAAAGAAACTTGCAAAGTTTTCCTTAGTCATCTGCTTCTAACTTTAACTGTATGCTTTAGTCATGAACTCCTCCTATAGCCATAGATCTGAAAAGTAATTTCCTTATTCTTCTAATTTATGATGTGACCATTAATATCTAGGACATGTATCCATTTGAAACATATCTTTACACATGGTATGAGTAATTGGTCTATACCTGTATTCCAAAATGCTTTTCAGTTTTCTTAGCAGTATTTTTAAGTAGTAAGTTTGTCCCCTAGTAACTGAGGTCTTTGGGTTTAACAAAAAATAGGCCACTGTGTTTGTTTGCTTCTGTCTACTATGTACCTAAATTGTCCCACTGACTGACTTCACTGTTTTTAAGCTAGCACCAAATAGTTTTAATATTACTACTTTGTAGTATAGCTTCAGATCTAAAACTAATAGAGCTCATTCCTTCCCATTCCCTTTTTTTCCTTTTTAAAATTATTACCTTTGAAATTCTTGAGCTTTGGTTTTTCTATCTGAATTTCACCATAAAATAATTTAGGTAAAATATTGTCATTTTTATTATACTGGTTCAATGTATTCATGAGCAATTAATATTTTTCCAATGATTTAGATCTTTATTTCTGCAAAGTGTTTTCAGATGGCTATTACTTACTATGCTAAAGAAAGGTTCATTTATTTCTATCCTTTCTTTTTGTTCTTTTTTTTAAAGAGAAATGGGTGGTGATGGTAGAACACTGAAAACAAAATAATTTAAAAAAACTAAAAATTTTAAAAAAGAAAAATGGGTGTTGGATTTTTATCAAAAGTCTTTTCAGCATCTATTGATGACTTTTAAAAAATTTTATGTAATTAATTTTATTATACTTACAGTCTTCCTTATGCTAAACCAACTCTGTATCCCTGGTAAAATTCAACCTAGTAATTTTGTATAATTTTTCTAGTATATTGCTGAAGATTATTTGCTAATAATTTAAAACTTTTGTGTCATTGTTCAGTTGGGATATTGTTTTATAGCTTTATTTCTCTGCTTTGTCTTTCCCTGGCTTAGTTATCAAAATTTAGAGTAAG
The DNA here is from genome assembly GCA_028658325.1 of Potorous gilbertii. Taxonomy (NCBI): domain Eukaryota; kingdom Metazoa; phylum Chordata; class Mammalia; order Diprotodontia; family Potoroidae; genus Potorous; species Potorous gilbertii. The sequence continues at coordinate 74,959,232 of CM053770.1, forward strand.
AGACTGAAAGGGTACCTTCTGTTACTATTATAGAAAAGCAGTACATGCAATATTGGAATAATTATTCTTTGAATGTTTCATAGAATATACTTTTATATTCATCTGCTCTTGGAGTTTTTTTCTTTAGGAATCTATGACTTGTTTGATATCTTTTGGTAATACGAATTCATTTAAGTAGTCTATTTCTTCTTTTATTAATTTGGATATTTTATATTTTGTTAAGCCTTCATCCATTTCCTCTAAGTTATTACTTTTATTAGCATCTAAGTAAAATAGCTGTTGATTTTCTTAATTTTTCTCAACTGCTCTGAATTCTCCATTTTAATTTTTGATAGAGACAATTTGGTTTTCCTCTTTTTAAAAATTAGACTGCTTATTTTATTAGTTAAAAACAACCAGCTCCTAGTCTTAGTTTTAGTTATCTGTTTAATGGTTTTTATGCTCTCAATTTTATTAATATCTTCTTTAATATGCAGAATTTCTACTTTGTTGCTAAGCAAATGAATCCCAAGAGTACTTAAAGAAGTAGAGGATGTGACTGCCAGAGTTGCTGTAGGTAAATGCTGCACAAAAATGAAAAACATGAGAGGTACTAAAAAACTGGAGATAAATGAGTATGACATTTTTTTAAAAAGAGATTTAGGTATCTTCAATTCAATTATATCAAATCTTCAATTAAAGGCCAGTGACTTTGATTCCAGGTCTGGAAAAATTCCTGAACATATTATTAAGGACATGGTTTTTGAGTATTTAGGAAAGGGAAACAGTATTCATGAAAAGGCAGTATGTTCATCAAGAACAGATCATGCCAGGCTAACTATTCTTTCTTTAATTTGACAATGACATAGTTCCTAGACTGGCAAAGTAGATCATGGGAATGTATAGACATAATATATCTGGATTTCAGCAAGACATCTGATAAACGTCTCTCACAAAAGCCTGGTGAAAAAAACGAAAAGACTTAGACCAAATGACAGTACAATTAGGCAGATTCACAACTGGATGAATGGAATAACCATGTCCAATGTGTAGTAAATAATGGGAACACGGTCACCATGGATTGAAGTCTCTAAAGATGTATCCCAGGGATCTATTCTTGAAGCTATACTGCTAAAAAAATTTTTATCAGCAATCTGAAGGCAGATATGACATACTTATAAAATTTATTACATCAAATTGTGAGGAAAAACAAGCATTGGTTAACAGAATAACCTCCTAAAAATATTTCAACTAAGCAAAATGGCAAGTGAAATCTAATAAGATGGAGTTTCATAAGGACAAATGTAAAGTTCTACATTTGTGTTAAAAAAAAAAAAGGGGGCACAAGTATAGGAAACAGAGCAATGTCTTGACAAGAATTCATGTGAAAAAGACCTGGGGATTTTAATTAGTTGCAATCTCAATATGAGTCAACAGTGTGATATTATCACTCATATCAGCAAAAAAGTTAACAGAATCTTAAGCTACATTAGTAAAGTATGGTGCATAGAAGGATAGAGGCTGTTGCTGCCTTGGGCAGATCACATCTGAAATAGCGTTTGGTTTTGGGCACCACATTTTAAGAAAGACTGTATCAGAGACAGTGGGAAAAAAAAAAGTGTTGGATTTGGAGTAACATTTGAATCTAAAACCCATCTTTGCCACTGATGACTTGTGGGACTTTGTGCAAGCCATTTCACCTCTGACCCTCATCTGTAAAATAGGGAGGCTAGAGCAGATGATTTGCCTAGAGTCACAGAACTAATCATTTAACCTTTCTCAGCTTCAGTTACCTACCTATAAAATGGGAATGACTGATAGTAGTACCTACTTTACAGGATTGTTGTGAGAACTAAATGATATAAGTAAAGGACTTTGCAAACATTAGTATTGGACAAATGCTAGCTAACTCATCATCATCATCATCATCACCATCACCACCACCACCACCACCACCACCACCACCATCTACCTTCACTCGTTCTGGCTGCTCTGCTCCTTCTCTTACGCTCCCTAGTGCACTCCTTGCCTCCACACTCTCAATTCTTTCTCTGCTGCTATCCCTCAGCAGCCTCTCTTCCTTGGAGGCTTATTCCATCCGTCTCTATCACCAGGTCCAAATCCTTACTGCTGTTGTCCAGGTGACTCTCTTTCTTAAGGAGTTCAGTATTTGGCTCGGAGTCTGCCTCTCCAGCTGTGCCTTTTTTTCATATCTGAGAATTCCAATATACATGTTTTTATGGTTCTTTGAACACTCTGGTCTTTAAGTTCAAGTTCTTCAAATTCTATGACCTATATATTTCTCAAAATTTTCTTTATTTTTCAATAACAAGCATTTGTTTTTCTGTCCCTCACATTCTCACTTAAAAGAAAAACAAAACCCATATAACAAACCCACAGTCAAGTCATAATCTCCAAAGGATCAAAACTGTGGATGATCCAAAGGGCAATAAAATGGTTTAAAACATGGTGTGGCATAATTAAAGATCACCTGCATGCAAAAAAGGGTTGTAAAAGTTATCATGAAGGAAATATATGAATGGAAAAGGAAATGGGCTGGTTAAACAGGAAGTGTTACAATATGAAGGAGGAGAAATAGAAGAATGTTAAGTCCTTGACATGTACAGTTCTTAAGGTGTAGTAGATATTTAAATGTTTGTTAAATATTTGTTGAACTGAAATTATTAACAAAACATTTTTATAACACTAGTCTCCCCACTGTCCTGTGCATATATAACAAATATTCCTATTATTTACTACTTTATAGAAACTACTGTTTCATTTCTAGAGTTCCCTCCTTTTTCCCCAAGGTATAATGGAAAAAGCAATGTATTTGAGGTCAGAAAACCTGGTTTCAAATCCTGGTTTGTGGTTAGGTTCTACACAGGCTTATAAATGTTCTTTTCCCTTTCCTCCTCCATTTCATTATCAGAGTCAAACATATTCAAATTCTTCCTTTTTTTCCTCTCAATTCAGTTGTCTTTTTGCATCTAACACATTTCATTACTGGGCATAAAGGTCTCTGAATCCAGGCTGGGTTACTGATATCCAACAAAAAGACTAGCCCAGGATTAAGTGCCTCTCAATCACAATACTTGATAATTCCTTCCATGCTGGCCCCTGTTCCTGTTTCTTTTAACAGTCACTGTTAAAAACATGGAAACAAATAATTTCTTCTTAGACGTGATTATAATTTAAGTATTTCCACCACTGTCAATTTTTCCTAACTTGATTATTTATCTTTTTGACATTAAGAAATTTCCTCTAGTTAATGTAGCATATTTCAATCCTGTAAATCTTCATTTTAACCCTAAAAATCTTTCAGATTGGCCTGTCCTTTAAACAACAGGCAACTTAGAGGCCCTATCCCAAAGCTCCTAGACATTCTATGCTTTGATAACTTCAGGAACTTAATAGGATACAGTAGGAGGAAAAGTTTTGGGATCTACTCCCTCAGTTGTGCCAGACAGACAGGCTATAGTCCCCTGCCCCAGTGATTTCAAAGATTTGTAGTTTTAGAATTAGAAAGGACCTTAGAAGTCAATCTTGTCATTTTACAGATGAGAAAACTGGGGACCAGAGAAAGAGCAAAGGAAGGAAGGAAATATATATTTATTAAGTGTCTCTTATTCATCAAGCAGAGTCCTGAGAGTTTTACAAATGTTATCTCATTTGATCCTCACACAACAACCCTGTGAGGTCAATGCTATCATTATCACCATTTTATAGTTGTAGAAACTGAGACAAACAAAGGTTTGCCAAGGGTTACACAGCTAGTGACCAAGGCTGGATTTAAATTTGGGTCTTCCTAATTCCAAGTTCAGCACCCTATCCATTAAACTACCTTGTTAATTACTACCTACTAACTACCTAATTAATTTCACATATGTAAAAAATAAGTTAAAAAGTTTTAAACTAATATATAAAACAGATTTAGCTGAAAGTCAACCTAAACAAAGACTAACAGCTGCATACATGTCCAAATTAGACAAAAAACAAAAACAACTTATATATATATTTTTATATATATATATATATATATATATATATATATATATATAAAATAGATTTTTTTGAGAGGAAATACTAATTAGAATTATTTTTTGGGAATAATTTCTAATTTCAGGTAGGGTCTCCAAATCAGAGCCAGAAAAAAGGAACTTGAAAGGTTCTCTAAGAATAATCATTAACCAGGGACTTTTGCTCGTAAAATTAAGAGGAAACCAGAGAACCATAGGCAGAGAGGTCCTATAACCTTTATTCTGGTTAAACAGACTGATCAAAGGCTGATTTCCCTCCTTCCTAAATGTCACTGTCTTAGGTGTGTGAGGAATGATTAAAACTTTTATTTCCACAGAAATTATGTAATATACAAATTATGAAACCTAGGTGATCCATATATATCAGAAAGTCTCTTGACTTGCAACAAATGCAGGAAAATAAATTGACTGTAGAAGAAACTATAAACATAGATTATGACTAGATTATCTTTTAGCAGAAGAAGAGGGAAAGTGAGAGATATAACAGAGAAATGTGTTTCCCTAAGTTCAAAATCACAATCAGCACAAAGGCAGACACAATGAAGAAGTTATGTCTCACACAGAACATAATGGGCAAAGCAAGGACCCAACTGGAGTTTATCTTGTTTTGAGGTTAGAAGGCAGCTAAGTAGAGTAAAAGTTAAGGTTTGCTTGGAATGCTCATGCTTATGAATATTAACCTCTCCTCTAGAAGGTTCATTTTGATGATCATATAATATATGTAAGTGGGAGGAGAAAACATATCAATGGGAACTATATAGTAGGTGTATCAGAAAGCTGTACACCTTGTATTACCCAGCCACTGGGGAGACAGGGGAGGGACTTTGCAGTAGGGCATAGGTTTTTAAGGCTTACTTTTGCTTCTGGAGGGTGAGACACCCACCACTGCAGGTGTATAATAAACTTATCTTTTATCTTCACCCCGCCTGAGCGTGAATGAATTATTTCTCATAGGTGCAACTTAACCTTTATACATTGTGTATTCTAGCCAAATTCACCTATTAGCTATTTCTCAAAGACATCATTGCATCTCTCACTGCACCTCTGCACTGGATGTTTCCCCATTCCTGGACCACCCTCCCTCCCTCCTTACCCCTAGCTCTTGGAATTCTTACCTTCCTTCCAAGGGTGACTCAGATCATTTCCTAGTCAAACCCCTTCCTGATCCCCTCAGCTGTCAGTGCTCTCTCTCTTCCCTACATTTCCCCTACATTTACTTATCTGTATTACATCAGATTACTCCAGAAGAATGTAATCATTTTCATATGGTTTCATTTTAATCTATGTAGCTAATGCTTTGCACTTAATAGGTATTTTATAAATGTTTGGTGAGTTAAGTGCTTTTCTTTTTGCATCACCCCAATATATTCTGAGGACAAGGTATCAGGTATTGGTAGATGATTGGAGCAAAGGGAACTTACGAAATCTCCCAGTTCTTTTCCCCTACTCACTTCTGATGGTACAGAAGCATGGCAGAATTATAGTTGACTGATCTTTCCTGGAGGACTCCCAGAAAGTTCTTTGTAAAAGTGCCCTTAGCTGTATTTCTGTTGAATGCACACCACCCCACCTCCCTACCCCACTTTGGAAACAATGTACTAGGTATTTAGTTTTCTTAGGTTCCCAGAAGGTTTGTTCCCGATGATCCTTTCCAACACCACCCTTTGAAACTGAAATTTTTATACTAAGGGCTTCACAGATAGATAATGTGCTAGGAGAAAGAACTGGTACACTTTGCTGTTGAGCCTGACAATGAGTATGGTTTGGAAATGGATTATAGACCTTGTCAGATTTCTTTTTCCTTGCTAATTAAGTGATCTATTCATAGATTGATTTGTCAGTAGTAGTCTTCTGTGCACTTACAACATGATTTTTAGCAAGTTACTCATTCTGACAGAATTCTTAGGGTCACAGGATTTAGAGTTGGAAGGAACTTCAGAAATCATCTAGTCCAACTCCCTCATTTTACAGATCAGAAATCTTAAGCCCCAGAGGCTAAGTGATTTTTCCCAGATTATACAAGTAGACAGTGGCACAGGTGAAATTTCAAAGTAGCTAATTCCAAAGTCAGATTTCTTATCACTAGACCACCTTATCATCTTTTGTTTTGTAAGAAGATGCTGATGGAAAATATGGAGATTCACAGTTAATGCAAACACTTCATTTTGTCTGTTTAAGCTAACTGCCTCCCCATCATTTAATTAAATTTTTTTCCCCTGGGGAAGAAACATCTTAACAATTTACTTTCAGAGGCTCAAAGCAACTGATACTTAATTTGGTTTGCTTTATATTTTCCCTGTCAAACTTTTATTTTTTAAATATTTATTTAATTCTTTTATGAATTCTAATTATGAAAATTTAACAAGAAAAACAAAACCCTTGTAATGATAATATATAATCAAGCAAAACAAAGTCCTGCCAGACAACTAAAAAATATGTCTTAATCTGCATTCTGAATCTATCACCTCTCAGTCAAGGGGTGGTCTATTCTATCATTCAGTCAACTTGGTCAGGTTCAAAGAGGCTGATTTGTAATTTCTCTCCATTGCTTTTCCCTAGCCAGCTGATGAAAAGCAAAATGACTCAGAGTTGGGGGAGAGGGAAAGAGACAAGCCATCCGTCAGCAGCAGAATCAGGCTTAATATTATGAAAGGTTTCCCCAATTTCAGACTCTAAAACTCAAATGGACACTAGCACAGGCCACAGGAGAACATCTGTGAGATTTAAACACATTTAATGACTTCACAATTACCTCAGCTTAGTATTCTTTTTAATAACAAAAAATTGAAATAGAAAAGTTCAATTAACTGACAGATCAAAATTAATGAACACCCTTTACTAGTACAAGGCTTCATTTTACTTGGAGTCACAGATGTGATGTTATTACCTTTGGGATATCTCCTTTAATACCTGGGGGAAGCCGGAGGATCCAGAAATTCCTATTTCTCAGCAAGTTCTCCATGTTTTCTAGCCTCCGCTGCAGCAGCCCATACTCTTGAAGCAGGGTCCCCAACACAGCCCATTTTCCCTCCAGCTGGTTCCCAAGGTCTGCCACAGTTTTTTCACAGTTGTTCAGCTTATTCTCAGCTGCTCCTGTCCTCCCTTCCAGATGCAGAAGCCGCCGACTGTGCACCTCCACCTTTCTCTCTACAGCCTGAACTGCTGCCACAACTGTCCATAGGGAGATGGCTGCTGTCTGCAGGTGGGCCTCACTCGGCAGTGGGAGGGACTGCAGTGAAGTGGTACACTCTGATTCCCATTCTGGAATCTGTTTGCCAGAAGAAAAAGAATATGGCAGAGAGCATTAGGGGTAATACCAGTTCAAAACTAAAAATTCTATGAAATCTCCTTCCATGACAAGTTCAGATAAAGAATGATGCTTCCTTAAGTCCTCATCCGAATACAGCATTTGCATTTGAATGTACTTAAGGATAACATCACCGTGTCTGGGATTAATTTAGGATAACTAAGACAGGAAATAAAGCCAACTGGTACCTTCTGGAGATACTCAGGAGGTTAAGTCATCATTACTCCACCGTATCTGTCAAGTTGGAATGACACGGCAAGATGCACACTTTCTCCTTAGGTTCAATGACCTCTGAGGAAGACCCTAACAGGTGCAAGGGCCAGAGGTAAACATAAATGAGGCTTCAACCGCCCAAGTCTTCACTGGCCAACTCTAGACTATTTGATTCAGACAAAGAATAAAGGAACTACAAGTGCTTGAATGAAGCCGAAAATGAAAATAACATACTTTAAAACCTACAGAGCACTTTACAAGAATTCTATAAAGTCGGTAGTCCATCTATCATCACTTATTTTTCAGATGAAGAAACTGAGGCTCAGAGAAGATTAACGGAAACAATGACAATCACCTTCAAATATTTAAAGGCCTTCTATTCAGAAAAGGAGCACTTACTCTGTAAACTTTAACGTCTACAAAGCATTTTTTACACACATCGTCTCACTTGGTCTTTACGATGGATAATAAGGTAGATCTCGCAAGGGTTACAATCCTGCCTCATTTTATAGCTGAGGATTGAGAATCAAGGAGGAGAAGTAGCTTGCCCCAGGCCAAATAAGTCAGAAGGAAAACTGAGTCCTCCAAGCCCAAACACAGCGCTCTTTTAGGTCCTCGTCGTTAACTCACTTCTTGGGTCCCCTTCCACTTTTCTCATTACCTGGGCCCTGGTTCAGTCCTTGCCTCCAACTCTTTTCTCGCCATCAACTTGGGAGACTTCAATATTTTCACCTTTTTTTTTTTTAAAGTTTCTTTACTTTTAATGATTTTTACAAGGTGTCCAATGACCTTTTAACACCCTATCCTCACAATTTACTGAACCCCTTAAATCCTATAACCACCATCTTTCATTCATTTTATTCCAGTCACACACACCCCCCACACACACACTGCAATGACCAACTTGAGAACTTACCATTACACCAAACTGCTCTATCTCCAAAATCTTTAACTCGGAAATTCCTCTCTGACTGTAACCAGCTGTGCTTTTGTCTCTCCTACCCTTATTTCTCCCATACTTGTTCTTGTAGGCAGGGAGGTGGTGAGTTGGATAGAGCACTGGGCCTGGAGTTAGGAAGACCTGAGCTCAAAAACAGCCTCACTTTCTAGCTATGCAACTAGCTGTGTAAACTTTGTCTGCCTCAGTTTTCCTCAACTGTAAAATGAGGATATTAATAAGAACACCTATCTCACAGAGTTGTTGTAAGGATCAAATGAGATACTTGCAAAAATGCTTAGCATAACATCTGGCACACAGTAGTCACTTAATAAAGCTTCCGTCCCTCTTCCTTCTTTATCTAGAGCTGTCTACCTCAATTTTTCCCTATTTTCTAATTCTATAAATCCTATGCTGGTTTCACTTCTCTTCAATTAATCAATAGTATTAAGTATCTACTATGTTTCAGGTACTCAGGGCACAAGTAAATGAACAAATAATTCTTGCAAGGAGCTTATGGTCTAATGGGGAAATAAAACAAGTGCATATATAAATACATATGGCTAAATAGAAAATGAACACAAATATATACAAAGCATTTAAATCATAAGGTAGTTTGGAAGACCTGAGTGGCTCAGAAAAGACCTGATGCGGAAGGTGGTGTTTGAGCCATATCTCTTTTTTAAAATTTTCATATCCTCATACTCTTCCTCCTACCTACTTCCTCCTTCCAACAGAGAAATCAAGGGCATAAAATTTGCCACAAACATGTATAAAAAACTAAAAGAAATTCCACATTGGTTTTATGTGTGTGCGTACATTTCATTCTACACTGAGTTCATCACCTCTCTATCGAGAGGCGGGTAGCATGCTTCATCATAAGTCCTCTGAAATTTTAATTGATCATTGGGTTGATTAGAGTTCCTAAACCTTTCAAAGTTATTTGTTTTGGCCATACTGCTGTTACTGTATCCATTGTTCTCCAGGTTCTGACAGGTATCTCTCAAACACCCCCTTCATATTTCTTACAGTATAAAAATATTCCATTGAATTCATATATCATAACTTGTTCAGCCATTCCACAATTGATGGGAATCCCCTCAATTATCAATTCTTTGCCACCACAAAAAGAGCTATCAATATTTTTGTACATATGTCTTTTTCCTCTTTCTTTGATCGTTATGGGATATAGATCTTGTAGTGGTAACAGTAGGTCAAAGGGTATACATATTGTAGTACACTTCCAAATCACTTTTGAAATGGTTGAACCATCGCACAGCTCTATCAGTAATGCATTAATTTACCTGTTTTTCCACAAACCCTCTAGTTTTCATTTTCTGTCAGCTTTGCCAATCTGATGGATATGAGGTGGTATCTCAGAAATGTTTTAAATTCCATTTCTCTGTTAGTGATTTACAGCATTATTTTTCGTATGGCTTTGGATAGCTTGAGTTTTCTCCTTTGAAAACTGGCTATTCATATCTTTTGTCCATTTATCAACTGGGGAACATTGAGCTATATCTTGAAGGAAGACAGAGACACTATGAGGTAGCAATACCGAGAGTACATTCCAGGCATGTGGGTAAACAAGTACAAAGGCAGGAAGATGGGAGATAACATTGTATGTTAAAGAACAAAGAGAAAGTCAATATGGCTACATTACAGAATGCAAATGGGGGGAAAGCTCCTATGAGGCTGGAATCAAATTATTTAGGAGTTTGTATACTAAACAGAAGTATTTATATTTTATCCTGGAGCAAAGGTTCTTAATCTTTTTTGTGTACTGGGCCTGTCTTGTAGTCTGGTATTATGCATCCCTTCTTAGAAGAATACTTTTAAATGCATAAAATAAAATATATAGAATTAGAAAGAAATTATATTGAACTATAGTTATAGAAATATTTTTAAGAGGTCATGGATCCTCTCTGCAGAGTGAAGTAAGCAGAGCTAAGAAAATAATGTACAATTTCTACAACAATGTAAAATGAAAGAATTTTTAAAAAGTCAATGTTGCAAAATTATAAAGAACAAACATAGCTCAAAAGAAGAGATATGAGAAGATACTCCCCATCCTTTTTGAGAAATGGAAGGTCCACAAGTGTTGTACATTGCACATATTTTCATATTTTCTATGTAACGATCAGGTTTTTTTCTACTTTTTTTTTCTAGGCTGCTAGATGGTGTAGAAATGTTACAATCTACTAATTACTACTGTTGGCTTTCCCCTTAATTTCTCCTAACGGCATCACTACCATCTTCATCAGTAAACCTGAAGCCTCAGAATCACCTTGGAGCCTGCACTCCTTTGGCCCCAGCTGCCAAGTCCTATTGCTCCTCTCCTTGGCAGTCTCTTTCTATCCACTATATGCCAAGTATATAGCAGCCAACTAAATTCATGCCTCCAGATTATACCCTCTCCAATTCATTTTTTACAACACTGTCTGCATAATTTATCTAATAGAAGTCACTTCATTAAACAAAAATCTTCAGAACTGTTAGCCTGCAAAACAAACTCCAGATCCTGGGAACCAAAACCTTCTACAATGTAGCACCAACATATTTTTCCAGCCTTATCTCATATTACCTCCCCCTTAATACACTTTATTTTCCCAGTCAAAACAGACTATTTTTCATTATTTTGTTGTTAACTCAACTTTGTACATTTGTTTATATTAATCCCCCATGAATCCTCCTCCCCTACCTCCATCTGTTAACTTAGGCCCAACCTAGATGTCACTTCTTTCATGAAAACTTCTGATACCCTCAGCCAAAAGTAATCTTTCTCTTCTTCAAATTTCATACAGCACTTTATTCAGACCTCTTCTTTACAGTAAAACCGCAACAGTCATTTAATTTCTTTGCTATTATTACCATATCTTTATCATTCTAAGTTCCTAGAGAATGAAGTCAGCTTTTGCATCTCTGTACGTCTAACACCTAACAACCCTTAGCCATCATTCCTTCGAGCTCTAAATCTATGATCCTATAAATAAATAAATGAATCAGAAACTCTTGGTGGACAATGACCTATTTGAATTTACACGGTGCAACTCAAACAGGTACGGAAAAAATTAGTAGATCGTAACATTAATATTGTGTTTAGTAACTCAGATGTTTTTCCATCTTATATTTACTTGGCAATGTACCTTCTAAAACACAGGACCAATGAATTCCCCTAGACAGGGACTAAGGCATCCGCTCAATGGCACTGACAATGCACATGGCAAACCCACACTTTTCCAAGAGTAGTAATACACAAATTCCAGACATGGACCTGATATTTTTGAAGAACTTGCCTACCATGTTGGATGGAGGTGGACAGATGAACATCAAACAAGAATATGGATCCCCATTCTTTTTTTTGCTTTAAATAATGTTTTATTTTTCCCACAATTACATGTCATGAAAATTTTTAGCATTCATTTTTACAGGATTTTGAATTCCAAATTTTTCTCCTTCCCTCCTTTCCCCTCCCCTCTTCTGGAAATGGTAGGCAGTTTTATATAGTTTATATATATATGCTATCATGTAAAACATATTTCCACATTCATCATAGTTGTGGAAAAATAAATAGTGGATCCCCAATCTTGTCTTATTGTATGTACAGAAGAACAAGATCTGCAACTCAAACCTCTCCTCTGGACACTTGTTAACTGTGTAACTGAGCACCAATATGGAAAAGGAAGAATGGTGGTTTGGAGTCGGAGAATATGGGTTAAAACATATATTTGTCACCATCTGTGTCATGTCACCCTAGTAGTCATGTAATCTCTCTGCCCCTCAATTTCCACATCTGTAAAATGGGGAAGGAGAGAAGTTGTACTATATACTTTCTATGTCCCTTTCTGGTTCTAAATTTATGATCACCTAAAATAAGCAAATCACCTAAAATAAGAGTATTTTCACAGATGTAAAATGGGGATAATTATCTGTACAACTGACCTCTTAAGGTCAAACCAAACCTCACTACAACCCTGTTTACTACAATACAGCATTTCTTCTACCCCATGGATCTCATCCCAGGGTGTTTGGTTCCAGAAGCAGAGGCCATGGTTATAAACTATCACAGAAAGTTAAAGGATTACAGATTCTTTTCTGTTCATTTTACAGGAGAGCTTTATAATGTTAACTCAGTACTATGGTGGTATCAAGAAATTCTTATGTATTTAAAGTCAGTTAATAAAAATAAAAAAACTAAAATTTTTACAAACCCTTACTTTGTGCCAGGTGTTTTATAAATATCACCTAATTTGATTCTCACCACAATCCTGGGAGAAACGTGCTGTCATTATCTCCACTTTACAGATGAGAAAACTGAAGAAACGGAAGCTGAGTGACTTGCCCAGAGTCCCACAGCTAGGAAATGTCCAATTCCAATTTCCCCTCAGAATCAGGTTTTCCTGCTTCGAGGCCTCGAGGGGTCTAGGGGTCTGTCTATATTCACCGCGCCACCTGCTCGCGTTTGATAAACAAACGTTTGTTAAGCGTCCCCAGGTGTCAGGCGTTACGCTGGGTGCTGGGGATACCGAAAAAGGCAGCGCTCACAGTCTACGGGGTCCGCAGAATGGGGGGGGTTCTAAATGTTCATGGAGACCGTTTCCGCAGTGGCTCTGCCCCGTCCCTCGGGGTGCTTGTCTGGAGATACCCCCTTGCTCTTTCCTTTTCCCTCTTCCCCCCCTCCCTCCCTCCTCCCCACCCGGCCTTTCTTCCTCCTTCTCTCTCTTCTCCTCCCTCTCCGCAGCCCTGCACCATGACAAAGATTTCCAAGTGGCACCAGGGGCTCGGTAAGGACTGTGGGGGGGTGACGGACAGACCGACACGTCCTCCCCCGCCCCGGCGCCCCGGCCCCCCGGCAGCGCGCTTGCTTTCGCATCCTCTCTCCCCCGCTCTCAGGGGGTTCCCTCGGCCAGGCGGGGGAGGACGCGCCTGCAAGGGCTGGGCCGTGGGAGCCGCTGTCAGGAGCCGGGGCCTGTCCCCTCGGGGCCGCCCGCCCGCCCGCTCCCCGGCTGGGCCCGCGCGGGGCACGTCTCACCGGAGCAGGCGCCGCCTCGGCCATGGCCCTCGGTCTCACTCCCAGGCCCGGGGAGGCTGCGGCGCGGAGGGCTCCGGGGCGTCCGGCCCTTCCCCTCCTCCTCCTCCTCCTCCTCCTCCTCCTCCTCTCGTTCCGCTACCGGCCCCCGCGGGGGCTCCCTGCGGCAGGCTGGGCCCGGGCTCCGGGAGGGAGGGCTGGGGGCCAGTCACCCGAGGGCCGCGGTGAGCGCCGCAGGGCCGGCCCGAGCTGCGCCTCCTCCGCCGCCGCCTCCGCCGCCGCCGCTGCGGCCCGGCCCCAGATCTAGCCGAGCTCCGGCGCCTCCGCAGCAGCCCAGCTGTTGCTTTGTGGACCCCGAGTGCACTCTGGGTACTGCTCCTTCCAAGAGGCTCCTCGGGTCTCCCGGCAGGCCCAGGCCCCACAGCGCCCTCTGCCGGCGGTAAGAGCGAACAGCAGGCGCGCCGCCTCTCCCCGCCGAGAGCGTCCGCGGAGAGGCTGCGCCGGCCAAGCGCGCCCCGAGAGGCTTTACCCCGAGAATCATTTAAAACCCGGAACCGCGGGCTGGAGCCAGCGGAAGCCCGGGGCGGTCACCCAGGAAGTGGGCGCTCATCCCGCGCTGAAGGAGGGGCCTGAGTGACCCACCGGGTGAGAAGGGAAAGGGCGGGGGGGAGGTGCTGGGAAGCAGCGAGAGAGGGAGCCCGGGGAGAAAGCTTCCCAGCGGGACATTTAAAAGCCTCGGGAGGATGGGGGGAGGGGCCGGAGCTGCGAGTCCAAACCAGGTCAGGTGGTCCGTCGTGCGTGTGCGTATACACACCATTTATTGTAGGCGTGTGTATATGTAGACACACGTTACATGTGTGGTATACAGTGTATCTTATACATTACACGTATACACACAATACGCATATACATGCATGTGTAGCTAGCATACATAATCTAATATATACATATAATGTACATATAGCAGACATTAGATAACAGGTATACACATTAGGTACATACAATAAATGCTAATATATGTGTATATACATTACTATATATACAACAAATGCTCATTTGTACATATATAACAGAGTATATATATATACGTACACAATAAAAGCTATGTATATACACATACAAATATACACATAAATGTGTATATACATATATACACAAATGTATACATACACAAATATGTGCCAGTATATTTATATGTATATACATATGTGTATGTTTACTTATTATTCATTCATTTATTTATTGTATCCCAGCATACAAAAAAAAGGCAAAAACTAGTCTCTGCACTCAAGGAGCTCAAAGGCTAATAGGATAGACAACATGCAAAAAATTATGTATAAACAAGAATTAATTGGGAGTAGTGTCAGAAGGAAGACACTATAATTAAGGACTGAGCTATCTTTTATTCCTATTTATTTTCCACTGAGGCTCTATTTTAATGTTTGCAGAAACCAGGGTCATTGCCCTGAAATGCACTGCTTCTTATATATATCAGAGTATCTGTTACAGCAGGCCTGGCTCAGATTCCTAAGGAATCCTAGAAAGGGGATAAGATGTAATGTCTAAGGTCTTAGAGGCAGGAGAGGAGCTCAGTGTGCCAGTGGCCCCAGAGAACAAATTGATCACCAGAAAAACTGGTGAGGGAGGGTAGTGGAATCAGGGCAAAGGGTGTTTTGGGTAACAAAGATTGAACTGTGGACTACAGATTTATCATTTAGGATGTTATTTACTGAAAATATAGTATATTCGAGGTATAAGATTCGAGGTATATATCTTTCCTCAAGGAGTTTCCAAAATAACTGAAATAAAACAAATCTAATAACAACACAAGTTAATTAAGGCCTTGTGTGTGTGTGTGTGTGTGTGTTCACCCTTCGTTGCCGAAGAAGACCATTGCCATCAAGAGAAATGAGGACATGACTTCCACTTGACTTTGAGTGAGGGAGGGCTGTGCAGGTCACCAGCCTCACTTCTCCAGAATTATCTGAATCCAATGACCAGATATTCATCAGGATGACTGGAGATGACCCAGGATGAGGCAACTGGGGTTAAGTGACTTGCCCAAGGTCACACAGCTAGTGCGTGCCAAGTTCTGAGGCAAAATTTGAACTCAGGTCCTCCTGACCCATATTCTATGCACTGCACCACTTAGCGGCCCAAGAAAAGTCCTAATTGCCAAATGAATGGTAACTGGTGTAAAGGCTACAGAAATTTCAAGAAGAGATCTAGGTGGCTTGGGAAGGAATCAAGCTAAATCTTAAAGGGATGAGGATTTAAATAAGCAAAGAAGAAGGAGATGATTCCAGGGAGTAGGCATGAACAAAAAAGCATTGAGGAGAGAAGGCAGATTTGCAGGTATTGGAAAGAACAGGACAGCATTTCAGTCTGAACACTTTCTGTAAGGCTAGTCACTGAGAAGGAGGCTAGAAATGAGGGTCTTGAATGTAGTAAGCTTGGTCTGATTATGGAAGCAGTGAGAATCATCAAAAGTTAACCTTAATGGAATCAAAGCAATATTTTAAGAATGAATAGAAGTTTGATGACAGTGGACAGGATAGACTGATGATGAAAAGACTCAATTCATTAGGCCTTCATTAGGTGATTATGGAATTCCAAAGGTGAGGTTAAATAACAACTCCAAGTAGGTGGATGGCAGGAGAAATAAGTATTTTGGCAGGTCTCTGGTTAAAATCTGGATGCTCCTTTAACAAATAGGACTTGGCTGATAAAGGCCTCATTTCTCAAATGTATAGAGAACTGAGTCAAATTTCTAAGAATTAGTCTCTGATACTTCCTAGCTGTCACCCTGGGTAAAGTCACTTAACCCTGTTTGCTTCAGTTTCCTCATCCATAAAATGATCTGGAGATTGAAATGGCAAACCACTCCAGTATTTTTGCCAGGAAAACCCCAAATGGAGTTGATGGGGTTCAGACTCTGGGAACTTCCTTGAGCTCTCCTGGAATCTCCTCACTTAAACTGACTTTTCATACTCAAATTGAGCTCTTCCTGTATCTCCTCACAGAATCTGGCCTTTCATACTCAAATCTGTGACCATGGTCGGTTATCTCTTGATTGCCCTACCTGCTTCCCACCTAGGTGCCCCCTAGTCTGATGTTTGTTGATTACCTCCAGTTGTTTCCAGCCTTTGATCCTCCTTGGAGGCCCTTCCTGAACTTCTTCCCCCATCACTCTACACTGCCAGACCACCCCCACCCCCACCCCCACCCCCCATCCCTCCTATACTCTTTTCTGTATTTAAGTCTCACCTTGCCTCCCTGAAGGCGCTCAGATTCAGTCCAGCTCAGACTGTCTAGTTGGGATTCTATCTGGCCCGCTTGTAAATACAAGCGTTACAAATGCTTAGGCTCTTTAAGAGGCAACCCAATTAGGCAAATCTCTTAATAAACTTTGTTTTCTTTGGCTTTACGAAGGCTTGAGTCGAATTCATTCGAGCACGACCCGGACTGTCGGTATTTTGGGGTCCACCCAGCACCCATAACCTCATCAGAGTCATGAAGAGTTGGATACTACTGAAAACGGCTGAACAAAGGAATTCTAGGCAGAAGGAAAAGGAAGGGCAAACTCAAAAATAAGCTTGGTTTGTTCAAGGAATTGTGAGGTCAAACCAAAAAAACTTCCCTGGGAGTGGTTTTCATATTCAGCATGCCAAATGCAGAACTTCAAAACATATTAAGAACATATATATATATTCTATATTTGCCAAGCACTGGGCTAAGCAGTTTACAAATATTGCACTGGATCCTTACAACTCCGGAAGGTAGGTGATACTATTTTCCTCATTTTACAGATGAGGAAACTGAGGTAAACAGAGGTTAAGTGACTTGCTCTGGGAGACAAAGGTGTGTCTGAGGCTGGATTAAAACTAGGTTTTCCTAACTCCAGGCCTGGGGCTGTATCTACTGTGCCACCTAGTGCAAAGGAATAAGAAAAATTCCCAAATAAGGATAATGCCTTACATTTTGTGCCATGTTTTATACTTCAGAGCACTTCCATGTAAGCCTGCCCTGACAGGTAGATCAGAACAGGCATTTTGATATGGTTACTATGGACTTCCAAACTTGCCTCTGCTCAGCGAGTTTTTAGCTGCAGTTCCAATTCAGCATTGAGCTCCTTCAATACAATGTACCCCATTAAGGACTTTTTCTGGTCCTTTCAGGAGGAAGCTGAAGACTTGGTGTTCTTGTGGCTCCAGCATGACCACTCATATTTGTCAGAAGCATTTAGGGCTTTCTACTCAGAAATCACTGCCATCTTATACAAACACCATACTATGATTAAGGGTTGCAGGAAATCGCTAACAGTAACCAAGAGCTACAAAACTCCACTATAGTACCCCAAGGAGGAAGTTGAACCTTCCCCAATTATGAAAGCAAACTTTTTGTATTCAGAGATACTTTGTTTATTGTTGTAATTAATACAATAAAACTGAACAAGCTTGTTAATCACACCAGCACCTGAAACAAGACTTGTTTAGCACAGAAATTGGGACCACATTCTGTAGGGGCAAGAAAGTGAATGTTTCCCATTCAATGAGTTCTAGGACCTCTCTGTGATTTATTTTTTAAAAAATCTGGCACCATAGCACTCTGTATTTGATCCCTGCAGAGGAACTCAACTTTGTCATATATTTGATGGCCTGAGAACACAAAAAATGGTCACTCTGTACCACCTAAGACAGGTAACAAGGGAACCCAGCAATCACTATTTTCCTAAGTGTACAGTTTTCTAAAATTCTGTCCAGATGTTTTTAAAATCTAAAGATAATACAATTACTCCCAATAATTCAATGAAAAAGTATTTGCATTTTTACCATAGCTCATGTTTCTATAGCCTTTATTTAAGATGTTATAGTGTTTTTCCCCACAACAACCCTGTGAGAAGGTAGTTAGTATAAGGGTTACTACTGTCACTATCATTATCCTCAGCCAATTTCTCTTACAGGAATAGATGACAGACTAAGTCCTTTGAATGGAACTTTCAGAGAAAAGCAAGGACAACATTTCAGGTTCCTAGGTTTTCTCCAGGTCAGTAACTGTAGCTCTGCTTCGTCCCCTGTGCTCCACTGCTGAGGGAACTCTCCAGCAATAGCAATGCAATTGTTGTTGGATTATCGAGAAATATAACAAGGAGAAACTTGTCATGTTTGGAGCAATGGAAATGCAAAGAGCACCTCCGTGTTACTAACAAAAAGATAAACAACACCGTGACCACTGCTTATTGGGAGAATCCAGTTCCTTTGATGTTTTCTTATCAGAAATGTAATTCTCATCACTAAAAAAAAAAACAGACATAGAATAAAGCTCTTTAATCTAGACAATCATATAAGATCAAATATTCTTAACTTTTTTGTGTCATAGATACAGTCTTTACCAGGCAGTCTGGTAAAGCCTATGACCCCTTCTCAGAAAATATTTATAAATAAAAATAAAATACATAGGATTGCAAAAGAAACCATTTATGATGAAATAAAGATGTAATTTTTTTCCTACTTCAGTTCACAAACTGCGTATTAGATACAAGAATAGGCCTAATGACAACAGGGTCACAATGAGATGTGGTCCCTAAGTGTAAAGTAATACCAAGCCCATATCTTATGAGCCCACAGATAGGGGGTAAGGAAGGGAGGGAGGAAATTAGCAGTGATAGAAACTGAAATGAATTACTTAAGGAACAATGACTATATTCCTTTCACATTTTTTCTCCAGTCTAAGTGAAAAGTACAGACACCAAGTAGGAAAGCCTCAGAAATGTGATTCTACCATTAAGCTCAGGAAAATGAAAGTGAGAGTGGAGGGGGTGTGGGTTTTAGCAAGAATTTAATGAACAGAGGGGATACCTAATGAACTTTGGTTTCTTTTCTTTTTTTTTCCATATAGGGTGTCCCGATCTCACTTAGGCTGGAGGTGTGGCAGCCAGTCATGGGCCTGATGCTACTGTAGATCTTCCTGGAAGCATTGACTTCCTTTATTTCCAACATGGGCCGGTGTCCCCTGCGCTGGGGTTTACCATATTGGTGCCAGACTTATTGTGGACATGATCTGTTTTATCCCTACTGTGGATCAAAATTCCTGAACATAAGTGATCCACTTGCCTCAGCCTCCCCAGGAGCCAGAACTACATACTGCATCACAGTCAGCATTTGTTTCATTTCCAAGGACCTTTGTGTCCTTATTTGTTGTTTATTTCCCACCAGGCTGCATTCTGCTGCACTTTACCAGCTCTCTAGGATCTCATCAGCCTGCAAGATAATTCTAACCTTGGAACTCTCACACCTCTCCTCAGTATTTCCTGCCCCAAGGATTACTCTCTCTCTCTAGTTGGAGAGGCTAGAAGTGGACAGTGGTAAGCTCCTCCATTTAGGGGAGCATCTAGGGTAACCATCTCATCATTTCCTACCAGGCTGCTCTCTCCTGTACTTTATCCTGCCAGCAATGCTAGATACCCTCATCACTTCCCTCCTCAGTTTCTTTTTACATGCTGTCTTTCTTCATTAGATTGTGAGCACCTTGAAAACAATAAGAAACTCTTGTTAATTGTCTCCATACCTGGTGCTCTGTAAAGCACTGGGGATACAAATATGAAAACAAGAAGGCAGTCCTTGCCTTCAAAGAGCTTACAATCTAATGGGGAAGCTGAAAAATAGGGGGAGGGGGAAAGAGAAAGTGCCCAATGCAGGGGTAGAGTGAAGTCAATCGGAGAAGTCCCAAAACAGACAAGTAAGAAATGAGATGTGTGACAGAGTTCATGACCCCGCCCCCCAATCAGACAGGCAGATGAAACCACAGAGAATGATGAAGTTATCCTAATAATGAACTTCCTGGGGTATGGTGGAGAAGTTCCAAAGTACTGCCTTTTGCCTTTCTTTATATCCCCAGTACTTAGTATGGTGCCTGGCACACAGTGAGTACTAAATAAATGTTTACAAGTGGCCACCAATGTTACTTTCATAAAACAGTAACAACATGAGACTAAGGGAAAGTGAAGGACTAGCAAAAGACTACCAACGTGTAAAACAAAGGAGTAGATGGCCACCTTCTCGTCTTTGATTTAATATTACTCATTCTTACAAGTCTTACCTTAGGGCACAGGGATCTGTCTCCTGTTTATCTAGAAGAAAACAACAGTCGTCAAGAATGACAAGCCATATTAAGACTCCAACTTGTCAATTATGATACTTAGTCTTAAACACAGTTCAGGATGTTATCCTTCCAGCCCACATCAATAAGATTTTGATTGAGCAATGAGCTAATTTTAAAATCATCCTAAACCACTGACTCCTGGTGACCTATACAAGTCTTGGCTTAAAAAAAAAACCACAATAGAAATGAAATTCATTTATCAACATAATCAGCTCAAGAATACCCTCAGAACAGGGTATGTCATAGACTTAGAGCTGGAAGGGACCTCAGAGGTCATTCTCTTACTGATGCTGAAAATGAGATCTACAATGGTTAAGTCATTTGCACCTAGGTTCACACAGACAGTAAAAGTGGCAAAATCAAAATGTGAACTCAGATCCTCAGATGCTAACTTAATTGAGCCTTCCTTTCACAACCAAGGAATCCAAGCTTTTCAATGGTGATCAGAAATGTATGGGCTGCATCCATTCAGTGATTCAATTATAATTCAATGTCAATACTTGCTAGCATGACACCTGTTCTTATGATCATAGAATTGGGGTTACAAGGAACTTCAGATATCATCTAACCTTAAGTAAAGCCGTCATTGGATAGCTGAGGAACATTGCCCAAAAGTTAAATGATTTGTTCAAGATAACAATGGTTGCAAGTAGCAGACTTAAGTTGCACTGACCTGGTTCCTCCTACTGGCCTACTTGTTAATTAGGTAAGACGTTTTTTGGCTAAAATCTCAAGCTGTACTCCATATTTAACCTATAAGCAAATGGATCTTTAGGCCTAAATATGGCTCCCCTGTCAGTGGTTTTTAAATTTGCTAATCCAAAATTTTAAGTTCCTTAAATCTGACAAGAAAAATAAAGAACTCATCCAGGTGCATTCAGAAAGAAATGTTATCAAGTTTGTTATGGAAGACAATTCTCTTTGAGAACATGGGCCTGAGTCCCTTTAATAGCTCTTTCTAGTAATCATTCTTGCATCATGCAGAGTAGATCAAAAGTACACTGATACCATAGCAGTATCCCTATTTAAAAATAGAAAAATGAGGACTGAGGAAGAAAAAGACCAATTCTACACCATGCATTAATGACTGGAAAATAGAAGTGTTTTAGATTCTCACTGTCCTCTTGGCCAGCCAGTGCAATGTTTTTCAAACATAAGCCTTAGCTCATAACAGCAGCTAACATTTCTACATCTTAACAGTTTACAGAACACTTAAGATGTAATGTGCATCTGCTCCTCACAATAATCCTGTGATAAGTGGTACTATTATTCCCATTTTACAAACGTACAAACTGAGGTTGATAAAGGATTACGTAGCTAAAATTCAGGTGCTATATTCACTTCAGCACCTTAAGGAATAGGTCTGTATTTCATGGTCATAATCCTATCTTACTTACCCGCAAAGGACTCCAAATTACATTGTTCGGTACCAGAGCTGTTTCTGTTTTTACTGAGTTTCCTTTATCACTGAGGTACATGCCTTCCCTTCATTCAATCTTGGAAATCAATCTGGTTTGAATCTGCACAAAAACACACAGAGATAGTTTTATATACTTTAACCTGAAAAGCTCAATCACAAATAAACTGTTAATTACTCTCTGAATCAAAAATCTGATTTTACAGATAAGTGAATTGAGGATTAGAGAGAGTACAACCTTGCCCAAGATCACCCACCTAATTAATAATAAAACCAGAACTAGTACCCATATCTTTTTACTTTAGAGTCCTCCCCCTATACCAGAGTCTCTTACATATGAAGAGATAACTGAAAAATATAGTCTTGAGAAGTTAGAGATGAAATATCCTTTTACTCTATCAAATTCCCCTCTATTTTACAAACGCCATGTGGCAGGTAATATGCATTTACAAAGTAAATTAGTTTTTGTTTTGAAGAAGCTTTACAGAATTAGGTGACACTCCTTCCAAGAGTTAAAAATAAAACGTCACCAAACCAAGGCTAAGAACAGTTGCCAAGATCCAATTCTGTATTCCATAAGTTGGTCCCTTGCCACTTGCATAATCACCTCATTTTTCTGAATCCAGACTCATCAATCAAACCGATTCCCTTCCCAACAACCCCATTTCTGTCAGCATCATTCCAACTCTTTATCGCCCCTTCCATCATGAAGTTAGTTATACCTTTGACTTTTCTTTGATTTCCGTTGCCTTATCTTCAGTTGATTCCTTTTAATGACATAAGGAAATCCCTGGGTCATTTGAAACTGCTAATAAAGAATACTTCTCTGGCCTTCATTTAGAGTTTTTAAGAATCTGCTACCTTCTGGTCTCATTCCCAGCAAGATGGTATGATCTTGGTGGCTTTTTTCCCCTGGTGCTCCTAGGACCTCAACAGTTTTGAGAATCTCAGTCAACACGAGGAAATGAAGGCCTGACTTTTCTAGGTCTCTCCTCTTGCAATATGTAGGAGATTTAGTTGTTTAAATAAAAAAGTATCTCAAAACTAATTCCTAATCTCTAGTACTTCAAATCCTTCAATATTCTAGTATTTGTTTCAAGACTGATGTTCTAATTTTCTTGGACCTTTTAGATACATATTCCATAAAGATATTCTTCTAGTCTCGATGTATTTGACGACTAATCTGTGATTTTAACACTTTGCATCTCAGTTTGCTGTATAGTTCATCTGTACTTGTTCATTCTAAACAAACTGCATTGGTTGTTTTTCAGTGGAATATATTCTCTCCATTGAGAAGCTGAGAAGGTAAACAGTCCCACTTTTTGGAAGTTACATGATGACCCTAATAGTATCTGGGTGCATTTGGGGGGTAGAGTAACATATTTTGGGGTTACAAATTCCAAGTCCTGATCCTGAGTTCTAAGATCCAAACTGCAAGTGATTTCCCGTGAAATGTCTTCCGCTTACTAGGCTGATCTGCCCGCTGCTGTTTTCCCAGTCAGTCAGTTCTGCTACATTTTTTATAATTCCCATTTTGTCTTAACACCAACAAAACTCTAATGAATTGAATGATTGGTACTGTTAGGATCGATGTCTGGCCTACTTAGGAAACTATAGGGCTTCAATTTGTCATGCAATTTGAGGTGGGTATTAAGTGCAGATTTCTGAGTGAAGTCCTTGCCACACTCACAACAAGAGAATGGTCTCTCCCCATTATGAATGCGCTGGTGGACCTTCATATCAGCCTTCAGACGAAAGCTCTTATCACACTCAGTGCACCGAAAGGGTCTCTCTCCAGTGTGCACAAGCTGATGGTTGAGCAGGTGGCCTTTCTGATGGAAGCTCTTGTCACACTCAGCACAACGGAAGGGCTTCTCACCAGTGTGTACTCGGAAATGTTCAGTGAGTTTATACTTTTGAACAAAGCCCTTACCACACTCACCACAGGAGAAGGGCCTCTCTCCACTGTGGAGGCGCTGGTGGACTTTCATGTAGGCCTTTCGACAGAAGCTCTTGTCACACTCAGGGCACTGGAAAGGTCTCTCACCAGTGTGTACTACCTGGTGTTTGAGGAGGTATTTCTTTAAACGGAAACTCTTGTCACATTTTGGACACTGGAAGGGCTTTTCACCAGTGTGCATTCTCATGTGAGTGGTAAGTTTATACCTTTGAATGAAGCCCTTTCCACACTCATTGCAGGTGAATGGTCTATCCTCACTGTGTTTGCGCTGGTGGGCCTTCATGACAGACTTCAGGCGGAAGGTCTTGTCACACTCAGAACACTTGAATGGTTTCTCCCCACTGTGCACTCTGATATGAACTGTGAGTGCAGACTGTTTGGTAAAGCCTTTGCCACAATCAGTACAGGTGAATGGCCTCTCTTTACTGTGTAAGCGCTGGTGGGCCTTCATGACAGCCTTTAGGTGGAAGCTTTTTTCACATTCAGGGCACTGAAAGGGTTTTTCTCCTGTGTGTGTAAGCTGATGTGTGAGAAGGTCCCTCTTCTGGCAGAAACCCTTGTCACACTCTTGGCACTTAAAGAGCTTCTCCCCCATGAGATTTCTGATGTGGGAGCTGAGTAAAGATGGTTTGGTAAAGCCCTTGCCAAGACCAGAGTCAGAAAATGGCCTTGCTCTACTATGTCTTCGATGGTGGGCTTTCATGACTGCCTTCAGGCGGAATTTCTTGTCACACTCAGGACACTGGTAAGGCTTCTCACCACTATGTACTCTAATGTGTTCAGTGAGTTTATACTGCTGGGTGAAGCCCTTTCCACAATCACTGCAGGAGAATGGCCTCTCTCTGCTGTGTAATCCTAGGTGGGCTTTCATGACAGCCTTCAGACGGAAGCTCTTTTTGCATTCAGGGCACTGGAAGGGCCTTTCACCTGTGTGCAGGCGCTGGTGATTGAGCAACTGTCCCTTCTGTCGGAAGCTCTTGTCACAGTCAGGGCACTGGAATGGTCTCTCACCAGTATGCAAACTTTGATGGTTGAGTAACTGTCCCTTCTGTCGGAAGCTCTTATCACAATCAGGGCACTGGAAAGGTCTCTCCCCTGTGTGCACAAGCTGGTGATTCCTCAAGTCTACTTGGCGCCTGTAACTCTTTTCACACTCATTGCACTGAAAACGTTTATCTCTTAAGTGAATTCTTTGGGGTAGCTGGGGATCAGATAGCTTGCTGAGCTTCTTCTTGAACTTTGGGTATTTGCATGGCTGGTCTTGGCAGCAGCTCTTCTGGTGGCTCACCAGGTGGTCTTTCACCTGGAAGCTTTTTCCACAGACAGGACAGGGGTAGATGCTCTGTTCTGGGAAAGTTTCTTGGACTTTAGGGGAATCCTGGCTTTTGTGGCATGGTTCTTCTCCCTCACTCTGTAGGGATGGTTTAGTGCCACAGATTTTTTCCTTTTGGGGAAGTGTGTGCTGCATGCACTGGTTCTTTGACATGCCTTCAGGACTAGAGCAAAACTCTGCCTTTTTATCTGACAAAGGTCTGGATGGGTTCTGGTTTTGAAAATCACGTAAATGACAATCTTCCTGGTCAGTATTCACAACTCTTTGGTCCCCTGAAATGAAAAACAAAGATCCTGTCCTTATTCACGTCTATGTTATAATTCCTTCCAACTCTTAACTGTTAAATCTATTCTATGCTGACATGATCTCTATTCAAAAACTGTCTTATATTGTTTAAATATTTAAAATATATGATGCCTTTAAAAAAACCAAACTCTTTTAAAATAGAGGCATCTGTACTGAACAGGGAAATCCTTATGGCTGATGGCACAAGTTGTACATTTTTAGAAACTAAATATATTATTTGAAGGAGATGGCACTCTCCTCTTAGCCTGTGAAATTATTTTCTATTGATTGAAAAAAAAAAGACAAACATGACTATTCACTGTGTTTAAGATTACAGTACTGATATACAGTATGGGCACTATTACTCTTCAAAGCACCATCTTTCTCTCTCATGGTTGGCAGAGGCTATAATTGAGACAAAGTAGTAAAACTCATTTGGGGAATTATTACAGTACCTAAAGAAAAGAGAGGGTAAGATGGTAGATAGCTGACAGTTCAAAGGAAGCTACAGGTATTACAGGAGCCCAATGAATAATATAAATCTATACATATATATTTCATAACAGAGTCAAGTTATTCTGACAAGGAACTACAGAGAACAGCAAGGTCATGTCTTTAATTGCTAACAGTGATACAAAAAAAGAAGAAAGGAAAAAAAATAGTGTCATTGAAGTATTTTAAAAAACATACAGAAGAGAACAAAAGGAAGTTCAAGGGGAAATGGAGATGGTCAGAATGATCTGAATTATGTGAGAAATTCTTCTTCCTTCTTCAAGGATGTGTGATTTCATCAGTGTTTCTACCCTCCCTCCAATTAATGCAGATTACAATTCCTCCCTTCCTGGGAGCCAATCATGGAGCAGGACCTCAGTAGAGGAAAACCACTAAGTAGAACTAAGAACTGAATCTATGTTCAGAGTACGAAGAATGAAGAATAAGACCATTTCTTAGGACAGATAGAAAAAATTAACAGATGACAGAAAGAAAGCTAAGTTATTTGATTCCTATTGTGTACATCTTTTTCATCAAAGAGAAAACAGAATCCACTGAAGGGATTGTGGCAGTGGAATGACAGTCAGATGAATGAGTGCATCAGGAAAATTAACTGATCATTGAAGGGAAAAATGGAAACACTGGAGGCAAGGAAACTGATTAGGAAACTACTGTGGGAATTCTAATGAGAGGGGATGAGGGTCTATGTTAGGCTATGTCAATGGAAATATAAAGGAATGGATCTGAGGGAGGAGGCAATGAGAAGAATAAAACCTACGGTTCTAGCATGGACAACTGAGAATTAATCAAAATAGAACACACTGTGGGGAAAAAAGGATGAGTTCACCTTTACATATACTGAGTGCTGGCAGAAAATCTAGGTCAAGAAACTGAGCAAGCAGTTGGAAACATGGGTCTAACTTAGAAGAAAGGCCAAGTTTAGGAGGTGTCCAACAGATGTGACAGATGAAAAGAGAAACAGTTGTAATCATGAAGCAGGTATGAATAATTCATTAACATTTCCTCTTCCTGTGACGCTAGAGAGACCCAATAGTAAGTAAATTCTGACAGCAGTCACATGATAAAAACTGTTTCCAGACAAGACCAAACCAATTTCTTTTGTGAAAGACATGCTTATGGACTCCTTATATAGACACCTGGGGAAAAAGCAAGAATGCTCACACCAGTATCTGAGAACAGAGAAGGCTTGCAACAAAAACTGTGGGTAATGGGATAGGTTGATGAAAAGTGAATTGCTGAGAATTTGCAAAGGTCCATATGAGACATAAATTAATAATGGATACAATCATCTTGGTTTCATGACTTTCTTGAACAGTAGTTAGCTGCTCAAAATTGGACTAAGAGAAAGCAGATGTCTAAGGAGTAAGATGGCAGAAATAATGGTAGGTGAAAGAGGCCAAAGACTCTAGGCTTGTGGTAAGCACATCAATGGGTAAAATATGGCCCCTTTTACATTTCAACTAAGGCCAGGATTCATCCAAAAGGCTCTGAATAGTTGAGTTCAACTTATGCCCTCAGTGAGACCATGGTAATATTTCCTTCCTATTTATAAAATCAAACCAAATTACCTAATCCGATCAATCTGGCCTTACAGAGCATAGAGGACTGTTCTTTTGATCCCTACTCTCCCTATAATATTCTCTTTCCTCTCTGTGACTGTCTAGTATTCTACTTTAGTAGGTCAATAAAACACTTGCCCTATCTGCAAATGGAAAAACCCTAAGAAAGGAAGGCCTTGGTCTACTGTAACAAGGGAATTCTGTTAATAACCAAATTTTTAATGTTATCAGGATTTTCTTACATCCAGTTAGCAGATTACCTTTGCTAATCTAGTTTCCCCACAAAATAAAGCTTAGTCCTGTAGAAAAGGTCTAAGGAACTTCACTATTTCATAGCCTCAATTTTTCACTCACCCCATAACAGATGTGTTGACGCACTCTTCAAGTCATGCAGTTTATCAGGACAACGTTGAACTGCCATTTCTTTTTTCATTAAGTTCCCATGATGTCTAATGAATGGCTCTTCACCCCTTTCAAAGTGGGATATCAACTCTGGTTTAGGAATGGCAGAGTCTATACAGAGATCACAAAAAGTTGATTACATTTCCTCAAACAAGAAATCTGAGTATACTGACAATGACTGCTAAGATTCTCTTGACTGGAGAATAAAAATTGACACAGAAAAAATCGATCACATTCAAGAAGCAATCACCAAATATTCTGGTTTTGAGATACTCAGTGTTTGATTTCACCGAATCAAACGCAAAATATACTATTTACATATTTAAGTCAGTTAAATTTTGGTTCAAGAATGCTTTGAGTTACATGACACTCCATGAACTGATTGATGACATTATTATCTGTGACATGATCAAATATGATTTTTAAGTAACTGGCTTGAGTTAAAAGTTCTTTTCAGTGTTCTATATAATATTTTTCATCACCATCCAGCCCAGGTGGCTGAACAGTGAGGCTGCAATCTGAGTAACTTCTCCATACAATCTATGTAAATGGGTGGTAGCCCAGGTACAACATAAACTTCTCTGTTTAATTTTCAAAGACCTACACAATCTAGCCCCAATCAATCTTTCCAACCTCATGTGGCATCATTCCCTGTCCTGAACTCTGCAATTTGGCCAAATTGGTGTTGTCTGTGTTCCTCACACACCACACTCATATCTCCTTTACTTTACATTGGCCATCTAACATGCTTTTAATGTACTGTCTCCGTACTTCCATGTTTACGAAGTCTCTGTCTTCCTTTAAGATGAAGCTCAAATATCATGTCCTGCATGCCTTTCCTGGTCTCCTCCAAACTATTGGTTCCCTCCTTCCCAATTCATTTCCTGCCACTTGCAGGGCAGGTAAGTCAGTCTAGCAAGACACCCTGAAGAAGAGACAGGATGTAGCATGTTCCAGGCAAGTTAAACCATCACTACTATCTGAATAACCACCTTCCCTTAATCCCTGATGGAGACAACCCGGGACCCTGAACCCAAGAGTCTCTGGAATAGCAATATTTCAAGCCCAGTGTCCACAGTAAGATCCTGACTCCTGTGGAGATGCAGCCTGGTAACTGCTCCTGCAAGGGCTACAGCTACATCTACTAAAGACCTAGAAAAGAAAGTTCTTGTCATCAAAGTTTTTGGTACTGTTCAATGGTTCAGCATTAGATACTGATATGACTTTATCAATGGAGATGATGTTAAAGAAGAAGAATTACCATTTGTTTTGCTGCTGCACCCAAAGGATCATGAGACCTTTCCATCTGACTTGCAACCAAAACCTTCCACAAGTGTAATCTTACCTAATGTGAGTTCCTTATGCCCAAAGGGTTATAAAACTATACATACCATTGGACCCAGCAATATTACTTTCAGGTCTGTATCCCAAAGACATCATAAAAATGGGAAAAGGACCCACATGTACAAGAATATTTATAGCAGCTCTTCTTGCGATGGCAAAGAATTGGAAATTGAGGGGATACCCATCAATTGGGGAATGGCTGAACAAGTTGTGATATATGAATGTAATGGAACGCTATTGTTCCATAAGAAATGAAGAGCAGGAGGACTTGTGAAAAACTTGAAAACTTACAAGAACTGATGCTGAGTGCAGTGAGCAGAACCAGGAGAACATTGTACACAGTAACAGCAACATTGTGCTATGACTAACTTTGATAGACTTAGCTCTGCTCAGCAATGCAAGGATCTAAGACAATTCCAAAAGATCCACGATGGAAATTGCTATCCATTGGAATTCAGAGAAAGAACTACGCCATCTGAATGAAGATTGAAGGATACTATTTGCTTCTTTTTTCTTGTTCCTTGTTTCTCCCATTGGTTCTAATTCTTCTTTACAACATGACTAATGTGAAAATATATTTAATATGAATGTATATGTAGAGTCTATATCAGACTGCATGGTGTCTTGGGGAAGGGAGATGGAGGGAGGGGAAGGAGAGGGAGAAAATTTAGAACTCAAAATCTTATGGAAATGAATGCTGAAAACTAAAAAGAAATTAATTAATTAAAAAAAAAGGAATGTGAGTTACCTAACAACAGGTATTGTCTTTTCTATTCATATCCCTGGAGTTTAGCACAGTGTTTACATGTATTAAATGCCTGATAAATGTTTCATTCATTCTCAAATTATCTTGTATATAACTACTTCATATATATTTATATTTATTCACTTCATGTGTATGCTACATATCTTTACATTCATTTGTTATCTCCTCCATTAAAATTTAAGTATCTTGAGCATAGGGATTATTTCATTCTCTGTATTTCTATCCCTACTACATAGTACAGTGCCTGGTCACATAGTTTTTGACTGACTGAAGTCAAGGTTAGAGAAAAAGGCCCAGGTTATAGCTTAAGTATCACATACCAGAGGTGCTAGATAGGATACTGAGGAGCAGAAAGTTCTAACAGTCCATATAATCTTGCAAATCTACCATAATCCCGGCTCCTTCTCTCACTAGTCACTAGTGAACACATTAAATCTACTGGCCATTCTTTTATTGGATTAAAATCCTCATCTAGGTCATTCAAGTCCCTCAGTAAAACTATTTTCAAACTATTCATTTAATCTTATTTGCCAATATTACCCAAAGCAAACCCTCTGCTCCAAGAAAATCTCTTTGATGTCCTTTGCAGCCTCCACTTTTTCTCATGCCTTGAAGCTTTCCAACCAATTTTAATTTGAATGAGG
The DNA here is from genome assembly GCA_028658325.1 of Potorous gilbertii. Taxonomy (NCBI): domain Eukaryota; kingdom Metazoa; phylum Chordata; class Mammalia; order Diprotodontia; family Potoroidae; genus Potorous; species Potorous gilbertii. The sequence continues at coordinate 74,990,121 of CM053770.1, forward strand.
ACAGCAATTATTAAACATAGAGATGAAACACTCAACTATTTCTTCAATACCTTTCCAAATAACATAATTTCCTCCAAAACCCCACTCCAGATGTACTTCTTTCGTGAAGCAATTTCTATCACAGACTGCGTTAAGGTCTTTTCTCTGAACTCTGAGAATACTTAGTGTCTATTTCAAAATATGTCACTTCTATGATATATCCAAGAATTAGATTCTACCATTCTCTACTAGACTCACAGGCTCTTAAAGATAACCTAATCCACTACTTTCCTCTTATGCCCTCATGGTGCAGATGGAGAGAGAGGTTTAGTCCAAAGAAGTGGCTTGGCCAGATCACAGAATGAACCAATGGCAAAATCGGGAGATCTTCTGAATTTCAGTCCAGTGTCATTCCATAGAGTCACTCTATCTCCCTTACCATGATGGCTTCATGTAAATTTCTTGTTCCCCCAAGATGGTAAACTTACAAAAGAGATTGTATTTATATTTATGCTATGTGTACTATAATGCCTAGCATGATGATTTATCATTCAAGTATCAAATGATTTGCCTCATTTACTGTGACTCAGACATGATAAGAGAGGGGCTAACTTAGGAAATGTAATGAAGGGATTCCTGGAATAAGTGGGCAATAGTATATTATTCTTCAGCACCCTACCCTCAATCGTGAAAAGTCTTACTCTCGCTAAAGATGTCGATAAGAAAAAAAATAGACTTCATATCTCCAAAGTGAATTACTACATCTACTTCCCTGTCACATCATGATAATCACTGACTCTCAAAAAGACTTTCCCCAATGTTCATAGTTCCTTAAGGCAAGTGCTACATCATTGTTTGTAGAACCATCATTTTCAGAGCTACCCTCCATTGTTATTTATACCAGTAATTTTGCTGAATTAAAATCCATTGTAATTCTCATTCATTAATGTTTCTATGTTTTGAAGCAACAAACACAAAGTAAACTATCTCTTCAATATACTAGACCTTTAAATACTTGACAAATCATTATATCCACAATAAATTTTTTTTCTCAATGTAAAAAAGCTCCAGTAACTTTAACCTTTCCTTGTGGGATGATTTTCATCCTTTCACTCATTTCATCATCATCCTCTAGACTCTGATTAGTTTGGTAAATGTCTCTCTGAACGAGACTTTATATAACTAATGCAACTCAAGACTGGATTTATAATCAATTAACTGTTCTAGTGTAGTAACATTTTAAAAAATTAATTTCAAGTAGAAAAAAAATCTGTTTTATCTCCCTCAAGACCGCCTCTTCCCATCACTCCAAAAAAGAAAAGGAAAACCTTTGTAACAAACATGCAAAACACATACAAATTTCCTCATTGGTCACACCACAAAAAACTATGTCTAATCCGTAGCATGCTTCATTACTGGACCTCTGGAATCCTAGCTGGTCATTGCACTGAGCAGAGTTCTGAGTCTTTCAAGATTGCTTTTCTGGCACTGTTGTTATTGTTCTCCTGGTTCTGCTCACTTCGCTGTTTACCAGTTTGTATGAACTGTCGTCCATTTCATCATTGCTTACTGCACAAGAGTATGCCATTACCTTCACATGCCATAATTTATTCAGTCATCCTTCAATGAACGGCTGGTAAATTAATGTTCTCTCATCCTATAGTTGAGCAATTATTTTTTTTAACCAAAATGCTGGGCTTTTTATATTTATCCTTGCTAAATTTCATCCTGTTCTAGAGAATCATGTGAGCTGACAAGAAAATTTGTCATCCACCACATCAGCTCTCCCAACTACCTTTGTGGCACTGTACATTTGATGTTCAATATATTTGTCTAAGTTGTTTATAACAACTTATTGAACAGAACAAGGCTAAGGGAGAGGGAGCATGGCATAGCAGTGGATAAAGAGCTGGGTTCAAGTCCTGCTCTAATACTTACAGCCTTTTTGACCCTGGGCAAATCACTTACCTTCTCAGTACCCCAAGGCAACTCTCTAAGATTATAGGTTGCAGATTAGTTGCTGATCTGCACTGGTAGAGGGAGTTTCTTCATTGGAAACTCCCTACATCCATGAAATCATAGGTCTGGACAAATAAAGAAAGAGGGCTAAGAACAAAGTCCTATGGCATACTGCAAGGAATAAAATGTTCCTAAAGGTGGACATCAACTTATTAATGAAACAGTCTTTAGATGTAGTTAACTAGCTAAAAATCCATAACCAGTTGAATCTAGCATGTATTTTTATATCTCCTACACAAAGACATCAGAAATTTTGATAAATGCCTTGCTGAAATCAAGATATGCCATTTGAAGCAGCATTTTGTAGTGGAATGACCACTGAAGCTAGAATCAGGAGAGATCTGGGTATGAATCCCAATTCGAACCCTAATTATGTGACTTTGGGCAAGTCACCTAACTCCTCTAAGTGTCCATTTCCTCACTTGTAAAATGAGGATAGTATAACCTGCTGTACTTACCTAATAGCATGTGGTAAGGCTCAAGTGACATAATATAAAGTGCTCTGTAAAATTACAAAGAGCTATATCATGGTCAGGTATTACTACTACATCTATAATACATTACATTATATTATTATATCTATGAGGTTCTCCTTATTTACCAGTCGCATGGCTGTATCAAAAAAGAGAACCAAAAGGCTCAATGCAATCTTCAGATTCCATTCCTTCCACACATTCCTTCTTGAGTTTCCTGCTTAACCAATAGAGGAGCAAGTATTACAACCTGAACTAACAACAATGCTAGTTTTTCTATCACTTAAAGAGCAAATTCAAGAAACATTAAGTGCAAAGCTCTGTTAGGCACTCAAAATACTATAGGCATTCCTGCAAAGCATTAACAAAGAGATTTGTAAAAACTACTAACTTGGCCTGGGTTTCTGGGAAGTTGTCAAGACTAAAGGAGGGAATGACCTCATGAAATCACTGCTAACTTCTAATTCCTTAAGAGAAATTCACAAAGTTCCTAATGAATATATCTTACCCAGAGAGTACAGGATCTCATAATTGACAGTCATCACATCCTTGTAAAGGTCCTTCTGCCACTTGACCAGGTTCTTCCATTCTGGTTCTGAGAAATACACGGCCACATCTTCAAACTTTATAGGCACCTGGAAGAAAAGGAAGTTTTTGCTTCAATGCCATCCCAGATACATTATCTCCTGGCTAATTTTAAAAAGACAATTTAATTCCCTTCTGACCAATAGGGTAACAACAACTTGTTCTCACAAAAGGGTCTAGTTATATTCTGAAGGTGATTTTGTGCTTTTCACCCATACAAGAAGAGATCTGTGAATGCATTTTCCAAGATAGCTGGCTTTCCTTCCCATATGCCACAAAAACTTTGATAATCACAGTAAATAGAACAGATTTACTCTTTTATAAGACCAGAAAGGCCTGGCAGTTATAGACTGGTTGTATTCTACCTATCTAGTATTCAGTGACACAATAAAATATAATCTGCAGAGAAAAGGTTCTTACCAGATGCATCACCAACTTTTCTAAATTCTGAAACATTAAGTGCAACAAATAAGGCTCAATTTTGTGTGATTAAATGTCTTTCTTCCATCTTCCCACATCTCACCTGCAAGTTTCTGTGTAACACCTATGCTTGAAGAGGTGTCCACAATTGGCCCCAATCTATCTCAGTAAGATGGAAAGTCAGTGAGAAATGAAGGATTGACACCCAATAAAATGGTATAAAAACCAGGTAGAAATGGAAGATCTTTACTAAGGAGCCTATTCCAACTGCAAAGGGGGAAAAGCCTCTTGTTAACAAATAAGAAGTCAGGTCATCAAGTATTTATTAAGTTTGCCTATTATGTGCCAGAGGGAGAAAACCACACAGAGGAAAGGAAAGTTAAACAGGCTTCTAGTTATATTTTAAGATAGGGACAAGAAGTCTTACTCCAGAAAGGAAAACCTCTAGTTTCTTAGTGCTCTGTTACATTGTAGGAGAAAGAAAAGGCAAAAAATAAGCAAGATTTTAAAATTGGAGCACAAAACAAAGTTTGCAAATTTAAATGTAACCTCAAGAGGTATGGCTGGAGTTGCTTTCCTACCTTAAATCTCAAAGTGCCCGTAGCCAATCATATGCATTATATAAAGGCATTATTTCCATTAAAACAACTATTCAATAGTTTAGAGAAACAGCATGGTATAACGGATAGGAGGGTCATCTCAAAATCAGGAAAACCTGAGTGAAAGAATAGATTCTTGACATTCCTGGGTCATTTATTTAACCTGTCAATGCAGAGAGGGTACTACCCTTCATGGCAGAAAGCAGTTCCCCATACAGAAATTCCCTAAACTAATTAAATCATAGGCCCAGTCCCCAGTACTTATTCCTATCCTCAGTTTTCTCTATGTGAACACTCCCTCCCTGGCAGACTAAAACCTTCATACAACAGATGATCTTACAAAATGTTTGGGGCCAAAAATCCCTCTCCCTGTGGCCGGGATCACAGCTCTAGGGCCAGGAGAGGCCTTTTACCGAGCCGTGCCTCACAGGGGCGCTGGAGGCGGGGTTCGGGCTCCTGCCATGCGACCCTCCAGGGGGCGGCTTCGCAGGGGGCGCTGCTGTCACCTCCCCATATACTGGAATCTCACTGGCTTTTGCTTTGATTCTGGAGAAGAAGGGGACGTACAAAGAGCTCCAGGCCCCCGGCCGAGGCGCAAGCATCACGGAACGCCCTCTTTTCTCTATCCGCCGCCATCCCGGGGTCACAGGCCCCCCTGTTTTCGCTCAGGCTCCTCACTTCCCCCCACCCCCGATTCCCCCCGTATCCCGGGGGGAAATGGCTCACCCGACCAGGAGCCGCCTCGGCCATTTCCCCGCGTCTCCTGGCCCCGAGCGAAGCGGGCGGGCCGGCCCCGAGCTCCGGGGAGCCGGGACCGGGAGAGCCGGCGCCAGGAGGCAGGGCCGGGGCAGGCCCGCTCCAAATTCCCGCTTCATCCATTCTTGTTCTCTTCACGCGGCGGCCGTTGCCAGGGACACGCGGAGCATGCTGGGACACGCGGAGCATGCTGGGACTCCCGCTTCCTCCTCCCCTCTCCCCTCGCTCCGTGAACCAGTCACTTCCAGCGGGAAGACGGCGCCCCCTGCGGGCGGGAGAGCAAAAGGCCTCCCGCCAGGCCCACAAAGGCCGCTTCCAGCGCCCGAGGCTTCCTCTGCCGAAGCTGCGCCACCCTCCTAGGGCAGGCTCTGGGAGCCGCCCCGCCGCACCCTGGGGGACCCTGCCGAACGCGGCCCGCACCCTTGGCACTGCCGGACTTCAGGCCTGCGCTCGGCGCTTGTTGGTCCGAATCCAGTCTGACCGTGTTCTCTTACGAAGCGCTAAAATCTGGCTGTGACTACAAGCGAGTCCCTTAACCTCAGGGGCCGAATGAGGTCCCTTCCACTCTGCGGTGCGGGTGTCTGCTTCTCTGATACTTGCGCCAAGTGCGTGGTGAGGAGCCTCGCCTGCCGGTGCGGATCCCGCGCGACCCCCCGCACCCCCCTCCGCGCTTCGCACACTCCAGGCTAAGGCCCCTCCTCTCCAAGCTGACCCATCGTAGGTCGTCCCCACCCTCCGGACTCCCTCCTTTGCAGAGATACGGTCACCGTAGGGTCTGCCTTCTAACTGGTCTTAAAACTCCACGTGCAACTCCTGGACGCTCCCAAACGTGACCCGAAAAATGGGATCTTCATGCCAGATGGAGCGTCTAGATTCCATTAAATTGAAATGTTTTTGCACCAGCAAACGCAGTGCAACCAAGGTTAGCAGCTTGGAAGCAGAAAACCGGGAAAGAAATTTTGCAGCTAGTGTCTGTGATGAAGGCCTCGATTCTGAAATATACAGAGAACTGAGTCAAAGGTACAAGAATACAAGCCATTCCCCAGCTGATAAATGGTCAAAGGATATGAACAGGAAGTTCTCAGAGGAAGAAATTAAAGCTCTCTACTGATCATATGAAAAAATGCTCTAAATCACTATTGATTAGAGAGATTCAAATCAAAACAACTCTGAGGTACCACATCACACCTATCAGATTGGCATACGTGATAAAATAGGAAGATAACAAATGCTGGAGAAGATAAATGTTGGGAGAGTTGGAACACTAATTCATTGTTGGAGGAGCTGTGAGCTGATCCAACCATTCTGGAGAACAATTTGGAACTCTGCCCAAAGGGCTACAAAAATGTGCATACCCTCTGACCCAGCAATATCACTTCTAGGACTATATCCCAAAGAGATCATAAAAATGTGAAAGGGTCCCACATGTACAAAAATATTTATAGCAGCTCTCTTTGTGGTGGCCAAGAACTGGAAATCAAGGGGATGGCCATTAACTGGGGAATGACTGAACAAATTGTGGTATATGAATGTAACAGAATACTATTGTGCTATAAGAAATGATGAACAGGAAGACTTCAGACAGGCCTGAAAAGACATATATGAACTGATGCTGAGAGAAAGGAATGGAATCAGAACTTTGTACACAGTGTGTGAGGAATTTTTCTGGTCGACTTAGTCCTTCATAGCAATGCAAGGTTCTAAAAAATTTCCAATGGACTCTTGAAGCAAAACACCTTCCACATCCAGAGAAAAAACTATGGAATTTGATCGCAGAATGAAGCAGACCATTTTCTCTTGTGTTATGTTTTATTTTGTTTTATGGTTTCTCTCATTCATTTTAATTCTGAGAGAATTCTTCTATGCAACATGACTAAGGTAAAAAATGTATTTAATAGGAATGTATGTGTAGAATCTATATAAGATTGCACACCATCTTGGGAAAGGACTAAGAAGGGAGGAGGGAAGAAGAGTAAGGGAGGTAAAAAAAAAATCTAAGATATATGGAAGTGATTGTACAACACTGAAAACAAAATAATTTTTAAAAATTTAAAAAAATAAAAGTACTTAAAAAAAAGAAAAGAAAAATGCATCTTTATTCGACCCAGTATTTTTACAAAAGTGAAAGAAGGTTAAAATGAGTGTTGACACCAGCATTTCTCTACCCTGTTGGCTTGTTCTTTGAATCACTCACTGCCTGAGCCACCTCTCAAAGTTTGGTTTGTGGGGTCCTTTCTTTGACTCAGGAACTCATTCCTTATTCTCTTTCCAAACATTTCAAAATTAATATAAACCTAAGTAGATGCATAGGGAACTCAATCAGCAACTTAAATTTTAAAAGGACATGTACATAAAATGGAAGCAAAGGTAAGTAGTTGTAAGATGAATTTACAGAGGAATGGTAGGGTCCTCTAAGAATATAGTTCCAATGATGCTGAAGTACAGAAGCACTGAAGCCAGGGATGAATACAAAAGACAAAAAAACTAGGAGGGAAAGGTATATCAAGAAAGGGATAAGACTATTGGTTATAATTGGCCTGGAGGAAGGTCAGATACTCAATTTGGTGAGGTTTTTTTTGTTTTGGGGGGGTTTTTTTGCTTTAATCATCCACACCAAAGAGAACTGGACTGACAAGGATAGATAGCTAAATTCTGAACTGACCTTCAAAGAATAGACAAAAGTAAGTTTTTCCCATTCTAGCCTGGTAAGCTTACTTTAACTTCTTAAAAAATTCTAGGAAGCAGTAGTAAGAGGATGCTTGGAAAGGAAAGTGGTGATTACTAATTGCTTCTATGGGTTCATCAAGAACAAGAAATTTATTTTTGAGTGGTTTACTAGACTTATAGATGAGGGGAACACTGTGGGTACACATTTCATTGAGGCACTTGACAAAAATCTCATGATTTCTTGGCAGAAAAGATGGAAAGATGTAGGTTAGATGATATTCCCTTTTGATGGATTCAGAAGCAAGCATGGAGGAAGGTCTCCAGTGTAATGTTCCAGAGATTTGTCTTTGGGTCTGTTCCATATTTTTTAAGAGTCACTTAGATGAAGGCATAGAAGACATTTAACACATGCACGAATGTTGCAATGCTAGAAGGGACAACTTATGTGTTGCATATAACAAAATCAGGATTCAAAAAGATATATTAAAAAAACAGGCTAGAAGAATGAGCTGAATCTGGGCACATGTAATTAATAGAGATAATGAAAATAAGTGTAAACAAAGTCTTACACTTGGTTTATAAATCAACTGCACACATAAAAGTCTGGGTATCACATTTTAGGAAGGACACCAACAAAATGAAATGTTCAAAGTAACAGACCTGGGAGGAGGAGTAATAGAAGCCCAAGCCAATACCATACAAGGCTCGGTTGAAAGAAGAAAGGCTGTTTGGTCTAGAAAAGACTTAAGAAGAATTATAACTGTTTTCAAATATCTGGAGGGTTATGGATGGCTCAGTAAATAGAGCACTGGGCCTGGAATCAAAAAGACTTGAGTTCAAATGTGGCTTCAGACATGTACTAGCTGTGTGATCCTGGGCAAGTCACTTAACCTCTGTTTGCCTTAATCTACTGGAGAAGGAAATGGCAAACCACTCCAGTATCTTTGCCAAGAAAACCCCATGGACAATAATGGCATGCTATGGACCATAGGATCACAGACTTAGATATAACAACAACATCCAAGGAAGAAAGATTATTCTACTTGGTTCCAAACAGTACAACTAGGGGCGATGAAAGTTATAGAAGCAAATTTAGACTTTCCTTAAGGAAACTCTTCCCCAAATTAAAACCTGTCCAAAACTAAAATGGCCTGCTTCAGCAAGAAGTAAATTCCTCATGACAGGAATTCTTTGTGACCTTAGGTAAGATACTTAAACTTTCTGGCCCTGTTTCTTCATCTATATCAGGGATGGGAAACCTGTGGCCTCGAGGTCACACGTGGCCCTCTAGGTCCTCAAGTGCAGCCCTTTGACTGAATACAAACTTCACAGAGCAAATCCTTTTATTAAGGGCCTGGAGGCTGCAGATTCCCCACCCCTGATTTCTATACAGTGAGACAGCTGGACTAGATGACCACTAAAATTCATTCAACTTTAAATTTCCAATCCAAATCTAGACCACTACTTCTCTGGGATGCCTCAGCAAGCCAGATCATGGTTCAGATTGTACAACTAAGACAAACTCTTCAGTTTGATGCTTTTGACCATCTCTTCTTGCTCTTAGTTTCCAGTATTTCCAAAATGTCGTGTGTTTTATGTTTTTGCTTTTTGCAGGGGGAAATGCCAGGCAGTTGGGGTTAAATGACTTGCCCAAGATCATACAGCTAGCAAGTGTCAAGAATCTAAGGCCATATTTGAACGCAGGTCCTCCTGACTCCAGGGCCTGTGCTGTATTCACTGCACCACCTAGCTGCCCCAATGGCATGTGTTTTACAGCATTCCTTCCCTATTCAGGCTCAAATAGCTGCAAATCATTCTCAGAATAGGAAATTATGATCCTTTTTTTCAAAAGGATTCCCTAGCAAGAAAGCCTAATGTTACCTGCCTGTTTTCATCTCCCTTTGGAAGAATATGGGGCTTGGAGTCAGAAGACTTGAGTTAAAGGTTTCAACTGATCACTTATTAATTACATCACCATCTTTGTCATTTAGCCTGAGTCTCAATTTTCCTCAGCTTTAAAATGAGAATTTATACTCACACTGTTCACCTCACAAGTTTGCTGTGAGTTTACATGCTTCATAAACCATGAAACAGTATATAAATATAAACTAAAACTACATTCATTTGATATCTCTGCGTTAGCCGAGTTCCTGAAGCACCAAAATACCACAGACCAGGAACAATTTTAATATCCTTCCACACATTTTAAAATTCTCATGTCTGCTTTATACTTTATCATACCCCAACATTTACTGTAGGGGCCACATCCTTAACACAGTTCTCCTGTGAATAACTTGGGCTTTCAAGACTGAAAAGCATATGTAGTTACAAAAACCTCTTAATGCAGAATATAATATTTATAAAGTAATAACTCAAAATGACATAGCCATACCATAATAAAAACTTGCATACATATTGAGGAAAAAGAAATTTATGATCAGTGGAATTAGAAATGATCAGTGAAGAAGAAATGAACTGTATTGAGGGATGTCACTAGTTTGCATAGGTAGAGCAGGTGGAGGTAGAGCATGGAGGTGATAACTCAGAAAATAACAAATTAATAAATGCCTTAAATAAGTAAGATTGTAAGCTCCTCAATGGCAAACATGTCTCATACTACTTTTCATCTTCTACAGCATCTAGTGTTGTCTCTTGTGTTAGTAGGTGCTAAATAAATATTTGTTGATTGATTCACATTCCAATTCCTATGAAATATGGTATGGTACTGTGGAAAAAGTAAGGACCAAGATTTAAATTCTAGCTCTGCTACTTAAATAACTTAACTAATCTCATGTAAGCCACTTAATTTCCCTGAGACTCACTTTTCTTACCTGTAAAATGAGGGTATTATACTCAATGATAGTTAAGATCTCTTTCAGCTCTAAATCCTAGTCTTTAAAAAAAAAAGTTTTATTTTAGACAAATACTAAAACTGAAATACATAATAGGAAAAGAAAAAGAAACATTATAAATTTAAGTATAAAATAAGAAAACAAAAAACATGTCATGTGCACAGCAGAACATAGGAGAGGATTCAGAATATATAGCAATAACTTATCGTTTTAAGAAAATTTATATATTGAATATTGTACCTTATATTGAAAGCTGTCCATCTTTGCTTCCTTGTAGGTTTTCTTTTTTTCTCTGCTGTATGCTTTTTCCTTGGTTTTTTTCCTTCCTCCCCATTATCTGCCACCCCATAACCTATTCCCTTACTCTCTCCTCTAGATATCCCTCATTGTACTCTCCCCCCTCCCTATCCCTTTATTGTTTTAATTCTTCTGAATTTAGAAGATTTTTATACTCTTCTAGATATATATGTATATTTACTTCTTAAATCCATTCCCAATGAAGATAGGTTTCCAGATCTAAATCCTATAGTCTTAAGAAAGTTAATACAAATTTACTTTCTTTGTTAACTGAGATTTCTAAGAGTATTGAATTTGGCAGAAAATATGGATCAGATAATTCTTTGTTATAAGGAATGGCTCTCTAGAAGAAGGATGGGGAAGGGATGTAGGGGGAAGTAAAAACCAAAGATATTAAAATTTTTTGAAAAAATAAATGGGTTGGGCAAGGATGAATCAATTCGACAAAACATTTGTTAAGCACCTACTATGTAGAGAGCACGGTGACAGACACTTAGGGATACAAAGATTAAAACAGTCTTTGCCCTGGAAAAGCTTCTAATATGATAGGAGGGGAGGAAGGAAAATAAGACATATATATGTATATATATATATATATACACACACACATATATATTTATGTATTATAGATATAAAAATTTTGATATGAGGATACTTAATGCAATGGTGACACTTGAATTAGACCTTGAAGAAAGGAACTCCAAAAGATCATGATGCGGGTAGTGATGGGGATACCTTTCAATTAATGGGGAAGGGAAAAATGAAAATGAAAGAGATGAAGAATAGTCTAGTTTGACTCGAACATTCATTATACAAAATGGGGTAAAAATGTGATAAAAACGGAAGAGTAAGTTGGAGTCAAAATATGGAAGGCTTTGAATTAGGAGCTCACAGTGTATTTGGTAGGCAATGGGGAGTCACCAAAAGTTTGTTGAACAGAACAGTGTATCAGCAAGATTATTTTCCCACTGGTATGAAATATGGATTAGAGAGATAATAAATCAGGGTACAGAAAACCATTTAAGAGGCTGTAGCTAGAAGACATATGAGCCTAAACAAGGGCAGCTACAGTAGGAATGGACAAAAGTATATGAATGTAAGGGAAATTGTCAAGGTAGCAACAACAACATTTGGTAACCAATTCATTCAACATGCAAATATTTATTATTGTGCTCAATGATAGCTAAGGTCTCTCTCAGCTCTAAATCTTATAGTCTTTAAAAAAATTTTTCATTTTAGATGAATACTAAAACTTATATAATAGGAAAAGAAAAAAGAAACATTATAAACTTAAATATAAAAAAGAAAAAACATGTCATGTGCACAGTGGAACACAGAAAAGGATTCAGAATCTATAGCAATAACTTATCATTTCAAGAAAGCCTATATATTAAATACAGTATGTTATGTTGAAAGCTGTCCATGTTTTCTTTGCTTCCTTGTACATTTTTTGTTCTCTTCTGTAAGCTTTTTGCTTTGTTCTTTTTCCCCCTTCCTCCTCACTACCCACCACCCCATAACCTATTCCCTTATCCTCCCCTCTAGAGATCCCTCCCTTGTACTCCCATTCCCATTGATCTAAACACTCTTCTATACCCCCCTTTATTTTTTATTTTGATCATTTATTCTATACACCCTATTCCTTAGCATGTGTATATAATACATGTATATATGTGCTAAATGAATCCTAAGGAGTAAAGGAGATCATCAAGGGAGAAAGAAAACGGCTAGGATAGAACTTTGGAGGACACCTTTGCCTAAGTCCCTGAAGCCCCCTAGATCCTTTTCCAAACAAAATGTTGTCTAACCACAGCTCTTCCATTTTGTGCTTGTGAAGGTGTTCTTTTAAAAAACAAACAAATAAACCCAAGTGTAGGAATTTACATTTATTCCTACCTAAATCTCATCTTATTAGATTCAGTCCAATGTTCAGCCTACTGAGATTTTTCTGGATTCTGATTCTGTCATTAGACATGTTTATTGTCCCTCCTAGTTTTGTACCATTTGCAAATCTGACAAGCTTTCTATCTATATTTCTATTCAAGTCACTGACAAAACTGTTAAACAGTTTAGTCCAAGTATAAATTCCTGCAGTACTCCACTAGCTGCCTCCTTCCAAGTTCACATAAGCCATCAATGACTAATCTTTGGATTTGGTCATTCAACAATTTCCAAATCTACCTAATTGCATAATTATCTAATATCTCTCCATCTTAACCAGAAAGATACTATGAGAAACATTTGTCAAATATTTTGCTGAAAACTAGATAAACTATATCTTTAATATTCTTTTGATCTATTAGTCTAGTATCCTCATCAAAAAAAGAAATGAAATGAATTTGAAGAATTCAGAGAAACAAAAGAATTTTAAAAATAGAACAGTATGAAATACAGAATACAGATCCATGGTTTCACATGGAATCCGATTTCTGTATTCTGATATTGGACATGTTCTTTTTTGGTGTTCAGAGTTTAAGTTCAGAAAAGCATAGAAAAACTTACATGAACTGATGCAGAGTGAAATAGAAAGAACCAAGAAAAATGATCTACAAAGTTTACAACAGAGTATATGAAAAGAATGAAACTGAATCTTACAAAATTGTAGCCCTGTTTCGGCAAATTGACCTGTGTTCTGACAACAATAACTCTGGTTGGACTGAATCTGGAATTGTACCTACTTCTATGCCATCACTATGCTTGGTCCTAGTCCAAACCTGGGCCCCATAAAATTTAGTTTCCCCACTGGGGTTCCATGTTAATATAGGACAGAGAAACATGTTAGTTGTATTTGCTAATCCAGAGGCCTTTATGTATTAGAGACCCAGTCCAAACTACAGGAAAGAAAGATTTAAGGAATAAAGTTGAGAAAGTAAAACATTTCACAATCATAATTTTTTCTCACTCACCCCAAAATGACTGCTCCTCAATGGTCTTAAAGTCTAATTGGTGAGGAGAACCAGTCTGAAATACCACCAAGGCCCCCTGATTTCTGATGAATAGCTCTTCTACATGTTCAACATAAGATATCAGATCTGGTTTGGAAATGGTATAGTCTGCAAAGAGGTAACGAATTTCCTTGAGCAGCTAGTCCTGTTACTGGGACTAACATTTCTTCTAGGTATGGAAATGTAAGTGAAAAATCTACGCAAGATATATTGAGTCAGACCTGTTTGTAAGAACTAGCGCATAAAATGTACTAGCTAGGGTTAATGAGTTTAACACTATTATGACAAAGCTATATAATGAGGCTAGAAAATGTGGAATGATGAATGTCTAATATGATTTATGACTTACTAGAACGATAGGAAAGCAAGGTAGTGAAAATACTGCAAAGGAACAAGGTAGTTGGCATTGGAAATGTTCTAAGAGCTACCATAAATTAGCATTATAGCCTATTAACTTAAACTGTAGAGAAGAATTCACAATGTTGGTACTGAATATGAGACCATATTTTGCACCTCTCAAAACTTTGATATTACCACATGAGATCAGTTATTTTTGAGGATTCCAAGACCAAAGGAGTAGATCTTGCTGCAATAAGACTTAAGGTCCCATGTTAGTCCTGGAATTCCTTTGGTGCTGTTACCTGGATACCTTTTCCCTGAAGGAGGGTTTAGGAAGGTATGTCTTATGTGTGTTTCTCTTGGTTAATTTTTATGGATCTGCTTTCTCTTTGACTGGGTAGCTCTGAGGTACAGGCACGATACTTAAGCCACTGATTCCTTGTTAAATGTGTCAATAGGGGCCAGTCTTTTAACAGCACTCATATTCAAACAACATGTTACAAAGCACTTTCTTTACAACAACCTGGCGAGATAGGAAGTATTAAGTATTACACTAATTTACATAGGAGGAAACTGAGACTTTAGGAACATTAAGTGCGTAAACAGCAGGACCTAGATTCAAAGTTGGTTCTCCAAGTGCAAATGATACAATTATGAGATTTAGAACTTCAAGGCACTTTAGAATAATCTTGTCCAAACCCATTTTACAGATGAGAAAACTGAACCCCAGACGGATAACATGATTTGTCCAAAGGTAATCAGTACCAGTGTAAGGACTCAAACCCAGATCCTTTGACTTTAAGTCTAGTGCTTGTTCCACTGTCTAATGGTGCAGGACTTCTTGATCTCACCCACCTGTGGAATGAATTTCAAGATGCCTGCTAGTGCAGCAAGAAACCACCCAGGCCCTCAAATACTTGTTGAACTAAAAAAAAAAAAAGGAATACCACTCTGAAAGTTGATATGATGACCTCACCCCATCTTACCCAAGGAGATTAGAGTCTCATAATTGACTCTTATCACATGCTTATATAATTCCTTTTGCCCCTTCTCCAGGTTTCCCCATTCTTACTTTGAGAAATACATGGCCACATCATCAAACGTCATGAGCACCTGCAACCACAAGATAAAACACATATCAAGGTTCATTTTTTAGTTCATCTTTTGTTGATATTTCCAAATGCATCCTTCCCTTCTTAGCACCTAACATGTCATCCCTTATTATGAAAGAAAAAAGAGAAAAAAATCAGTTCAGTACAATGAAACATCAACGGAATCTAACAGTCTATGCAATGTTTCTCACCCATAATCCCCATGTCTTCAAAGAAAAAAGTAATCCAATTGCTTGCCATCTCAGGGATGGAGGAGGGGAGGGAGAAAATTTAAAACTCAAAGTTTTTAAAAAATGAATGTTAAGGGGGGTGGAGCCAAGATAGCAGAGTAGAAAGATGCACATACTCTAGCTCTTCCCCACAGCCCATAGAATACCCATAAAAAATGACTCTCAACAAATTCTAAATCAGCAGAAGCCACAGAACAACAGAGTGAAAGAGATTTCTAGCCCAAGGTAACCTGGAAGGCCGACAAGAAAGATCTATTGCACAGGGCATGGAGTGGAGCACAGTCCAGCCTTGGCTGTGTGGCACCAGGAGGAACAGAACTGGAACAGGCCTCGGGGGTGGAATCCTCAGCAGCAGTGGAGGTTCTCAGATCCCACAACCCACAAATGCCAAAGATAACTTCAAAGGTCAGTGAGAGGGCTTGTTCAACTGGGCCACTTGTTCAACTGACCCTAGGCAGCAGCAGTGGAGGCAGCAGCTACAGTGTTCATTTATGGAGCCCTCAGCCTAAAGCCCCTGGGGGAATTGAGCAATTGATCTGAATCTCAACCCTGGGCATGGTCCTAGGGCGTGGCAGAGCTAGAGGCAGTTGTGGAGTGGGAATTCTAATATGTGCAGATTCTGGGCAGAAAAGTTTTTGGTTGTTCCCAGACCAGGAGAGGAATAAACTCCTCTCCCTTGATTGCACCACCTTGGAGGAATTGAGAACTTACAGGCCCCCAGAATATACCCTCCTCTTGACAAAGGACTCAAAAATCAAATAACTGGCTGGGAAAATGCCCAAAAAGGGAAAAAAATAAGACTATAGAAGATTACTTTCTTGGTAATCAGGTATTTTCTTCCATTCTTCTGGATGAGGAAGAGAACAATGCTTACCATCAGAGGCCTCCAAAATAAATAAACAATGATCTCAGGCCATGGAAGAGCTCCAAAGAGAGGTGGAGGAAAAATTGGGAAGAGAAAAGAGAGCAATGCAAGAAAATCATAAAAAATGAGTCAATAGCTTGCTAAAGGAGACCCCAAAAATGCTGAAGAAAATAACACTTTTAAAAATAGGCTAACTTAATTGGCAAAAGAGGCCCAAAAAGTCAATGAGGAGAAAAATGCTTTTAAAAGCAGAATTAGCCAAATGGAAAAGGAGGTTCAAAACTCACTGAAAAAAAATAGTTCTTTAAAAATGAGAATGGAGCAGATGGAAGCTAATGACTTTATGAGAAACCAAGATATTACAAAACAAAACCAAAAGAATGGAAAAATAGAAGACAATGTGAAATATCTCATTGGAAAAGCAACTGACTTGGAAAATAGATCTAGGAGAGACAATTTAAAAATTATGGGACTACCTGAAAGCCATGACCAAAAAAAGAGGCTAGACATCATCTTTCATGAAATTATCTCTACCTGATGGCAAGCAGACCTCTTCGTCGTCAGAGACAAATGGAGGAATCATCTTCTCAAGGAAATAGCCATCTATGGTCTTAGTTTTTTTCCCTTTTCTGGGCATTTTCCCAGCCAGTTACTTGATTTCTGAGAGTCCTCTCCACCCCTTGGCCTAGATCTGCCCAGCAAGTGCTTGGGGTCTGGGATTCAAATGCTGCTCCCCAGCCTCAGGGCTTTTGGCGGCAGGCCTGACTGCTCTTCAATGGGAGC
>CM053770.1:75007541-75033355 GCA_028658325.1 Potorous gilbertii
GCAAAATAAAAATTGAAAGAATCCACTTCTCACCTCCTGAAAGAGATCCAAAAAGAGAAACTCCTAGGAATATTGTAGCCAAATTTCAGAGTTCCCAGGTCAAGGAGAAAATATTGCAAGCAGCTAGAAAGAAACAATGCCAGTATTGTGGAAATACAATCAGGATAACACAGTATCTGGCAGCTTCTACATTAAGGGATTGAAGGACTTGGAATATGATACTCCAGAAGTCAAAGGAACTGGGATTAAAACCAAGAATCACCTACCCAGCAAAACTGAGTGTAATACTTCAAGGGATAAAATGATCATTCAATGATACAGAGGACTTTCAAGTATTTTTGATGAAAAGACCAGAACAGAATAGAAAATTTGACTTTCAAACACAAGAATCCAGAGAAGCATGAAAAGGTAAACAGGAAAGAGAAATCAGAAGGGATATCAATTATACATGTGGAGTCATGCAAAGCTGAGTCTTCTGATTTTGGAAATAAGGAAAGCCCAAAGTCAAGCCCGAGGTCCCCTTCTCCCTTGGTTCCAAGCCTCAAGAGCTGCGGGAGGGCTCTCTACGTGGGGCCCCAAGGTCAGGGTTGGTCCCAAGGAAGGCCGAGTCCGGAGCAACTCACACTTGGGCCCTGGGATTCCCTTGGGTCACCCCAGGACCCCAAGGCTCTCCAGCCCTGTGCAGGAGCCCCCTCGGCCATTGCTCCCCCCGTCTCCTTCCCAGGTCCCGCCCCTCCGTCTAAGTCTGCAGGGGCTCCGGCCTCTCCAACGCCAGCGCTACTTCCTCTCAACCTGCAAGCCCCCAGTGACCCGTCCTCTCGGCCTCCGCCTCCACCGCGCCTTCGCTGGGCGCAGCCGCAGATCGTCCCCCACACCCGGTCAGGACGCAGTTGTCTGTTGCCAGGGCTACGCGGGGCATCCTGGGACTCTGCTCCTCCCGCCCCCATCTGTCCAGTCCACCTCCCCAGCCCCTGCCAAGGCCCGGGAAAGGCTCCTGTCCTGCAGCGCCTCCTGCGGTCCCGCGGTCGAGGGGGATGGAGGGGCGAGAAGGGGCCTGGCTAGCGAAAGAGCCCGGAGCAAACCCGCCAGAAATACGGGGAGCGTGAAAGCGCCCGTGGGAAGAGCGGGGGGCCAGGAACACAGTTTGGACTTTGTCCCTCCGGGCTGCGGCGCCCCTGCAGTTTCGGGCCAGCGGGTGAGGCGTGCCAGGTAACATTTTGAGATGGCTATGGCAGCAGTGACTGCGGAGGGCAACGGTGAGGGAGAACGGCAGACAGACTTTGGTTTGCAGAACTCATTTGGGGTTTCCTTGGCAGAGACGTTGAGTGGTTTGCCAGTCTTCTTCAGCTTATTTTACAGATGAGGAAACTGAGGCAAACGGGGTTAAGTGATTTACCGAGCGGTCATAGAGATAGTGTCTAAGTTCCCATCTGAACTCAGGAACATGAGTCTTCCTGATTCCAGGGTCCTCTCTCTATACATTGCACCACCTGGCTGCCCAGAACACCCACTTAGAAGAAATTAAGTAGAGATGGGGTGATGCTGAGAGGGACTGGTTAAGGGTAATGGCAGGAGTGGAAAGGGACAGATGCCAGAGACAATACAAAGGAAAAATCAGCCGTTACTTAGCAAATGGTTGGATGTTTACAGAAGGAGGCAGTTAAGGATGGCTGCCAGGTGCAAAATCGAGGTGACCAGAACTGACTGAATGAGACAAGGGGAAGTTTTGAGGGGAAAAGGATGAGTTCCATTTGAGATCTTTCTACAACCTTTCTCCATCTCATGAATCTTTGTGTGTGTTCGTCCTTATTGCTGAAGACCGTATCATCAGAGAAATAATGACATGACTTGCACTTGACTTTGTTTTTTGAGTGAGAGAGGGCCGTGCAGGTGGCCAACCTCACTTCTTCTCCAGAACCATCTGAATCCAGTGACCAGATATTCATCAGGATGACTGGAGATGATCCAGGATGAGGCAACTGGGGTTGTGACTTGTCCAAGGCCACGCAGCTAGTGAGTGTCAAATGTCTGAGGTGAGATTTGAACTCAGGTCGTCCTAACTCCTGCACTCGTGCTCTATCCACTGCACCACCTAGCTGCCCAATCTCCTACTTCTGTTTGACTTTCTTCGAGTTCCCTACTTGAGAACAGGTTGCATTCTTTGTCCTCTAACTCCCTAGTACACATCTTTGTATGTAGTTAAAAGGACTCACAAAATCATGCAATGTTAGAACTGGAATGAATTTTGGAGTTCTCTTACTCTTACTCAGAAATCACTTCAACATCAGAGGCCATCTACCCTATCTCAACACTACCAGTGAGGGTGAGATCAGTATTTCACAAGGTGGTACAATCCATTTTTGAACATACTGTTAAGTTCTTCCTTATATCAAGCTAAAATACCTTGTACCTTCTACCAATAATTCTACCCAGGCTTTCCTACACTATCCTCTAAGGGTAAACAAAATGTCAAATCCTTCATGTTCTTAAACTATATGAAAAGTTATGTGCCTCCTTTCCCAACCTCTATCTAAGATTGCATATTGAAATCCTACTCATCCTTTAAGGTCCTGCTACAATTACACCTCCTTGAAGTTAACACTGTAGTTAACAGGAAGTTAGGAACATCAGGGTCAGAAGGTAGAAGTGAAACTGAGCCTGAATTGTCAGCATTATGACAAGGGACAGCTCCTAGCAATATGCTGCTGAACTGTGTGGTATTATTACTAAAGTCCAGGGATGGCACGTAATGGGGATGTCAGGAGTGGAAAAGGCTGATGTTTATGTCTTTGGGGGCCTTTGGATTATTAGCTCAGTGAAAGTAATACCAAAGTGACTCTCTAGAATGTAAGATGAAATTATTTAGGTTTACATAAAGGAAATTTCTTTTATGGGGATGTCTTCATCTTTTCCTGAGGCAAAGTTTTCCACAGGAAAAGTATCTGTGTTAATTGTGTTATGTACTCCTTCTTAGGGTGTCATATGGAAGTGCTCATATTATCCTTGTAATGCAAGGGACTTGTGTTCCAGTCAGTGCTTTGTTCTTGAGGAAGTGGTCTCCTGTCATGTAGCAGTTACAACCTTAACCATCCCACTTTTTCCCAAATCTTCCACCTTTCCCTACCAATTGGTTCTTTCTTCTAACATGCTCAATTCTCCATTCATAAAAGACCTTGTCCCATATCTCTCCTTCCTCTCTCAGCAAAAACCTCTTGAAAAGAACTCTCTATGCTCATTGCCTCCCTTTCTTCTCCTCTCATTCCTCAACCATTTACAATCTAATTTTTTTTACCTCATCACCTCTAAAACCTTCCTCTCCAAAATCATCAGTGATCTTTTACTTATGAAATCTGATAGTCTTTTCCCAGTCCTAATTCTCATCAACCTGCTGCAGACACAGGTTAAATGACTTGCCCAGAAACACACATCTAGTATCTGAGGCTGGATTTGAACTCAGATCTTCCTAATGACGTTCCCAGTGCTCTATCCACTGTGCCACCTATCTGCCTGGATGGGGACCCAACTTTAAGTTTGTATGAACTGGAGTAGACCAGAATGGGAGCAACAGGTATATATGACTCATTTCTCCATTACAAAGTCCTTGGCAGCAGGAAGTATGTAATTTTTCATCTTTGTATTCCCAGCACTTATTGCAAATAATATATACCTCACATATTTTAGTTCAAGAAATTTATTGAACTGAGCTTCTTTTCTCCTACCCTGTACTAAGGTTATGCCATTGACTCTAACTGGGCTTTAATATGAGATCCATGATTAATCAAAATAGAGCAATCTTAACAATCTTGAGTCACTATAATCTCCAAAGAATTAAGAGTATAGGTGATTCAAAAGGAAATGGAGTAATACACGGTGGGTAAAAATTTGCTGCAGCATATTTCTAATGATGACTTAGGTGCAGGAAACAATGTAAGGAATTTATGGAGGAAACCTATTCTCAGAAAAGGAGGTAGGCCAGTCAAGTGTTGATAGGATGTTCAGATGGAGAACATGGATTATTCCACTGGCATCTACAAAACGTAAAAGGGTCTAGACCGCTTTCAGTTCATTGAGTGAATCTTTTGTGAAGGATCAATGAACAAATACTATAAAATAAGGAGGTATGGATAGGCTTAGATCTGCACCAATGGAGAGAATACTCATATTGACAGGATAATCATTTAAAGTATTAAATAAATTTTATTTGATTTTTTAAAAAAAAATTCATTTTATTTTTTATTCTGAATACCATGTAAACATTTCCATACACACTGTAGAAAAGGATTATACATGAAACTGTAAATCTCTTATTACCTAGAACTTGCTTTTCAAGTACATAAAAAAACCTCAACATATAACTTTCAAGTTGTTTTGCTTGTCATGGTTCTTTCCAGCATCCCTTCTATTCTTTTTTGGGGGAGGGGAGGATCTCTATCCCAACTCTCCCTCGTTCAACACATCCCCACTCCATCATTGGAAAAAAGACCAAAAAAAAAAAAGATCACCCTTTGTAATAAATGCACATAGTCAAGCAAAAAAAAAGTCATATATTGGCCATGTCCAAAAATATGCCTCATTTTGTACCTTGAATTCACCACCTTTCTGCCAGGAAGTTGTAGCATGCTTCTTGTCCTCTGGTGTCATGCGGGGGGGGGGGGGGGGTCATTTCATCTAGGAGAGATCTTAAGTCTTTCAAGGTTATTTTTAGATTAAGAGTTAGAAGATAGTTCAAACTAGATAAAAATGTCTCTCCTCAATTCATATTCTTTATTGACTGGTCTGTCTCAGATTACTTATTTTTCGATTCTATCCTGATTTTCATTTAATAGCCAAGTATTTCTTGACCTTTTCAATAACCATTCCCTTGCCCCACCAATGCTGTGATCTTAAATCTGCTTTCTAATCCCAAGTTCCTCTTGGCTCCCCATCCTACCTTTGAGTGCAGAAGCATCTAATCTTTGCTTTTTATTACAAATGACAAAAACATTTCCACAAGAACTTATGCCACCTTTGATCCTAAATAAGAGACTAAATAAAACATCTTGGATTATTTCCCCTTCCCCTTCTAGATAAATCTAGAAAAATCCAAATCTGACTCACTTCCAGGATATCTGAATCAGCTCACAGCTAACGACAGCATTTTGAATATGAATGTTTATTATAATACAAATATAAATGTGAATGGGACTCACCTAAGTCCAGAAGCAAGAAATAAGCTCACTGCATCAATAAAGAAGTCACTGCAACCAAGGAGAGCTGACACAATCTTAAGTGAAGACTATGTTCCTGTGCATCTCTCTCATCTTGTTCATTTGGCTTTGTCCAATAACTTGAATCTGTTCCAGGTATACCTCTTGGCAGCAAGTTCATGATTTTCCACAAGACTGGCTTAAGGGACACAACTGCTTGCAGGAGAAATAGCTGCTATCAATAACTGCCACTGTTCTTTGAAACATCTTTTCCCTTGTGGTCCCTTCTCCATCACTTCTCATTCAATCCTTTTGAGTGTACACATCCCATACCTTCCCCACTGGCCCCATATCTACTGATGCATGAGCCACAGGAGTAAGAAAGTTTCAATTATGTGACAGCTTTCAAACATACCTTCTCCACAACCTTGGGGGATTCAGAGGATATCTGTTCACTGTTCTACCTGATTACTATCTATAGCATCCATACAGCTAAGCTCCAACTCACAGAGTGGCTTCTCCTGGGAACCCCTCAAGGTACCCGGGATCCACCTACCTAAAGATATAGCTCATCATTCAGTCAACACATTTATTTGTGCTTACTATGTGCAGGGAATATGAAGAAAAGTAAAAAATAGTTTGTCTTCAAGAAATTCATATTCTAACAGGAGTAACAACATGCAATCAACCATGTGAAAACAAGATATATAGGAGATAAACTGGAGGTTATCTTAAAGGGAAACCACTGGCATTAAAGTGTTTTTTGCAGAAGGTGGGATTTTAGCTGAGACTTGAGACAGAGAAGAGGAGGGAGAACCTTCCAGGCAAGGACAGTCAGTGAAACTGGGAGGTGAAATATCTCATGAGATAAAAAGCAAGGAGGCCAAGTGTCACTAGATGGCAGAGTATGTGGGCATAAAGTGTAAGAAGGCTAGAAAGGTAGAAGTGCACTTGATAATTCTGGGCCTTTTGACCTTATCTAGGAGCCTTGCTCCATTAATTGTACACTTTTTAAAAAAATTTCAGTCTTTTCACTGGCTCTTTAAAACTCTCCTTATAAACTATTCTCAGATCTCTCCTATCTTGAAGAAATATTTCCTCAATGTTGAAGGGGTTTTGGAAAGATAAGCACACTAAAACATTGTTGGTATACTATGAAATGGTACAAGCATTTTGGAAATAAATTTGGAATTATGCAAATAAAGTTGACTAAAATATCCATACCTTTTGACCCAGAGATTCCACTACTGGGCTCATATTCCAAGAAAGTCACTGATAAGAATCATATACACCAATATATTTATAGCAACATTTTTTGGGATAGGAGAGAACTAAAAATAAAGTAGATGCCCATTGACTAGAGAATGACCAAAGAAACTGATGCATTCATATAATGGAACATTACTGTGCTATAAGAAATGATGAATGTGGAGAAGCACAGAAAGGTTTATATGAATTGATGCAAAGTAAAGATATTTTCCAGCTCTAAATCTATGAATCTATAAATAACTAATGGGGCAAGCTCCTCAAGAAGATGAGATGGGATAAAAATTGGAAGAAGGGCTGGTCTTGTCAAGCAGAAGAGCCATCTCTTCCTCAGACACTAAAGCCAAGGAAGAAAAAATAGGAAATAATGGAGAGAAGCAGCTCACAACACGTATTTTTTGTAAGCACAGAAAGCAGGACAAACTCTGTAAGAAACAGAACAGACAAATGGCAACCACCTCCTTCACTTCATCCTGAGAATGACAGAATTATTTTCTTAATTTTTCTCTCTTATTTCTCATTTAGGTATTGGTTTCAATGCTGTTTCAGTATTTGAGGATGAACTCAAACAACAGAATGACAGGAAAAGAGGCAAGAAGGGTGATGTGGGATTCATTACACATTCCTTTGAAAAAATGAGACTAAAAAATTTTCATCTCATCTATGCCTTTTGGTTAAGAATCAGCCTCTTTTCCTGACTTTTGCCCATCATGCAGATCCATTCTTAGATGCCACAATTTTGTCACATCTCTCTCAACTCCAATCAGCCTCTATTAATTCAAATATGTGGAAACGCTTGCGTGTACTATTAGTTTCACTTGAGACATCACAGGACTTACCCTTGGTGTGTACTCTGAAGTGAGTGGCAAGTTTAGATTTATAAATGAAACCCTTGCCACACTCTCCACAAGAGAATGGCCTCTCAGGCTTGTGAATGCGCTGATGCCTAAGGAGATGTCCCTTTTGTCGGAAACTCTTATCACATTCGGGGCAATGGAAGGGTCTCTCCCCTGTGTGGAGGCCCTGATGGCTAAGAAGCTGCCCTTTTAGGCGGAAGCTCTTATCACATTTAGAACACTGGAAGGGCTTCTCTCCTGTGTGTGTTCGAATGTGTTCAATGAGTTTAGACTGTTTAGTGAAGCCCTTACCACAATCACAGGAGAATGGCCTCTCTCTACTGTGTAAGCGCAGGTGGGCCTTCATATCAGCCTTCACACGGTAACTTTTATCACACTCAGGGCACTGGAAGGGTCTCTCCCCTGTGTGTAGGCGCTGGTGACTGAGCAGCTGCCCTTTTAGACGGAAGCTCTTACCGCACTCCTGACACCAGAAAGGCTTTTCCCCACTGTGCACTCTCCTGTGTTCAGTGAGCTTTGATTGCCTGCTAAAGCTCTTGCCACACTCACCGCAACAGAATGGCTTTTCTCCCCTGTGTATGCATTGATGGGCCTTCAAGATGCCCTTGAGACGAAAGCTCTTATCACATTCGGTGCACTGGAAGGGCTTCTCCCCACTATGCAACCTGAGGTGCTCAGTGAGTTTACTCTGGTGGGCGAAGTCCTTCTCACACTCGCTGCAGGAGAATGACCTCTCCCTACTGTGTGCACGCTGATGAGCCTTCATGTCACCCTTCAGCTGGAAGGTCTTGTCACAGTGAGGACATGGAAAAGGCATCTGGCCTGTGTGCAGGCGCTGGTGCCTCAGCAGCTGCCCCTTCTGGCGGAAGCTCTTGTCACACTGAAGACACTGGAATGGCTTTTCCCCACTGTGTACTCTCATGTGTTCTGTGAGCTTACACTGCTTGGTAAAACCCTTGCCACACTTCTTGCAGGAGAATGGCCTCTCTCCCGTATGCACTCGCTGGTGCACCTTCAGCATGCCCTTTAGCCGAAAACTCTTCTCACATTCAAGACACTGAAATGGCTTCTCCCCTGTATGTACTCTGAAGTGGTTGGTGAGCTTAGACTTTACTAGGAAGCCCTTGCCACACTCACTGCAAGAGAATGGCCTGTCTCTACTGTGGGCACGCTGGTGAGCTTTCATGTCACCTTTCATGTGGAAGCTCTTGTTACACTCAGGACACTTGAATGGCTTCTCCCCACTGTGCACTCTCATGTGGTTGGTGAGTTTAGACTTCTCAGCAAAGCTCTTCCCACATTCTACACAAGAGAAAGGCTTCTCCCCAAGGTGTCGACAACGCTGATGGGCTCTCATGTTGCTCTTCTGGCGGAAGCTCTTATCACACTCAGGACAATGGAATGGTCTTTCTCCACTGTGAATAAGTTGGTGGTTGATCAGACTCTTCTTATGCCGATATGTCTTTTCACACTTGGTGCACTGGAATGGCCTCTTCTCTGTGTGCACAATTAAGTGTCTGAGCAAATACTGCTTTAGACGAAAACTTTTGTTGCACTCACTGCACTGGAAGTACCTTTGCTCCCAATGGAGCCTAGGTTGCCAACGGAAATTGGATTGCCTCCTGGTTTTCCTGGTACTTCTTGAGTGTTTCTGCGACTGCGTTTTCCCATGCAGCTTTTGGTGTTTTACCCAATGGTTCTTTGATGAGAATCTTTTCCCACAGACAGAACAGGGTTGAAGCACCCTCTGCCCTGGACACATTTCCTGGTAATCAGAGGGATTCTGGGGTTTGTGACCTGGACTTCTCTCACAGTAAACTGATTCCAGGGTGCCATGCCCTTTTGGAATTAGATGCCATGTGTCTCTGCTGCACAAGTTTCTTAAGGAAGCTTCTTGGTCAGATATAGCAGAAACCTTTCCCATTGTTCCTTGTAAGGGCTCACAGGAACCCTGAATTTCTAGGCTATCTAAGTAGCCTTCCGCTTCTCTTGGATGCACAGATCTGTGGTGTCCTGGAATTAAAATCAAAGATCAAAAAATATTTATATTTATTAATAAGCATTTACCTAGGTCCCACTATATGTGCCAGGTACTATTCTGAGGATATAAAGACAAAAATAAAAGAGTTCCTGCCCTCAAAGAGATCACATTTTAATAAAGGAGACCATCTGTACATGTAATGGGGATACACAAACAGGTGAGTTCCCCTCTCGTGTGGGCCTGGACTATTTCTGGTAGGCTATATGGACTGTGGGTTCAGTGCTGAAAAACTCTGCACTTTGAAATAAAGAAGCAATAATTCCCCTCATTGGCCCTTGAGCCAGGAATAGCCACATACCCAGTAGATTTCAAAAGGAAAGAAACTTCTACCCTTATTCTGTTTCCTCTCTCCTGAATGGGTGACAGTGAACTCTCTTTCTGGGACTTCCTACAGGAGTATCTCCATCTGCTACCCAACATATACAGTTATTGATTCCTCAAGGCAATGAGCACAGGTCCCACCTAAATGAGCCCAAATCTATGCCATGCGGCCTTGATTGGTTCTTCTGCTATTATTCTTCCCCTAAACACAGGTGACTGAAGAGCAATCTTGAGATGGGTATTTCCAGCCTTGAAGGGTTGGAGAGTTGGAGAGGCTGAAAGTCCCTGAGTACTACATTTACTGCAGGATGTTCTGTGGAAGAAGCACCTCCCCACCCCAGGAGCTACTACAATTCTTTTGACCACTGACAGGCAGGAAGATAAGACTGGCTTGGATTGTCAGAAGACTTGGAATCTTTTGTATTTCAAGCATTTTGGGGGCAGGGGGTGTGGGAAGGGGAGAATGGGATGGAACATGGGATACACAAAGAGCTGTCCTACACCCGATTGACAGCATTCTCCAAATACCTTTCCAATTTCATTTTTTTGGGAGATGTGGAGACCCTATACATAAGCAAAACCTAAGCTTTAACTGACTGTTCCCAGGGCTCTGAGGTCAAGGAGTAAAAAACCAGAGACAATGAGAAAAGAGTCCGATCATTCTCTTTAGAAGAGGCCCCCCCAGGACTGAATTCAGTCTGTGCATAAGCCCAGTGAAAATCAAATTTCCTGGCTTATTTTGACCCAAAAGAAAAGGAATACTCAAGGAATAGATATAGGAAAATCTAACCACACATCTTAAGTTTCATGGTCCTGGTTCCTCATGACTTACCCCCAAACATCTGTTCTTCAGACCTTAAGTCTTTAGAATTGAAGGCACTTTTTGTTTCCTGTGAATCCTTTAGATTTCTCATGAAAGGTTCTTCCCCCCGTTCAATCAAAGATATTAAATCTGGTTTGGAAATTGAACAGTCTGCACAGAGAGGCCACAGAGAGGCAAGGCAGTTTAGTTTCTTTGGTACTCAATTTAAACATATGTTTGGTGATTCATAAAGTTCTCTTATTTCATGAGAGGAACAAAGCATGGAAATAGATGTGAAAAAAAAAAGGCCCTGGAATATCATGAAAAGGAATAAAATAGTCTGCATGTCCGAACAATAATGCCTCAACTTAGATTTTATAGCCATTTTTTAAAAATGCATTTATTTATTTACTTTTTAATGTTCTACTTATATCCATTTTTTAAAAAAAATTTAAACCACACCTCAGAAGGTGCTATATTATTCAATAAATTTGATTACAAATATTTTTGTTTTCAAAATTATATAAATATCCCTTGAGTCAGCTAGAGATACCATAGAATGCTTTTTTTTTTAAAAAATAAGAGCTACAAATAAGTATTTTAAGAGAATGCAAAACATCTGGCTCTCACTGAAATATTCTCTACAATATTTCTGATGACAAAAGCATCATGGAGTCCAATAGGCTTGACTATGAGTCCCATGGCTTATGAGACAGTCCAAGTTAAAAGTAAAGAAGATGACAAGCGCAATGGATTAAGCATCAAACATCAGAGATTGGGGCTGAACAGAGAGAATCTGCTGAGTTGGAAGTAGAATAGCCCATGTTCGTTTCTTAGCTGGGTGGAGGCTCAATTCTATATTGAAACTGCTCTCATGAAAGTCAGCAATAACTTGTCAATCTCTGTTTCCAGCCCAATCCAGTCCTGTATTTCCAAATGCCTGCAAAATAGATCCAGTGACAAATTATGTTGTCATTTCAAGTTCATTGTGTTTAAAGATAAACTCATTATCTTTGCCACCACTCTTTATCACCCCTGGTTAACAAAGCTACCTTTATGTTTTGCATCAATAACATCCCATATTATTTCTCAGTTTAAACACTTGAGGTAGATTATTGATTACTTCCTTTCTCGAAACCACAATGTCTACTCAGCCACTGAATTCTCTTAATTTTTTTTCTTTAATATCTCTTGGATTGGACTCTTTTTCTGCATTCCCACTGCTATCGTTTAGCCATGACATTATCATTCATTCTTCAATTGCTGTCCCCCTTACCTTTCCTCCTCTAATCCAAAATCCATGGCAAAGCAAAAGAACCCTTTCTAAAATACTATTCTTATCATATACTTTTCTAAAATTTAAGAATTTGGAAAGTCTCCCCCCATTGCTTGGGGAGTTTAAGTGAAAATTTCTCATGTGAGCATTCCAGATCTTAATAAACTGAACTTACCTGACCTTAATAAATTATTTCCCTCAATATACCACAATATCAATTTTCTTCTTCTGTCTGAACAGTCTCTGTACATAAATGTTACACATTCATGCCTGCATTTCTGCTCATAACTCCTACTCCAATTCAAAATGTCTTCCTATAGCCTCACCTACAATAATAGTCATATTTCTTTTTCAAACCTCCATTATCTCAGTAATCATGAAGTCTTCTGCAATTAAGACAGATGACAGGAAAATCTTGCATGAATTTCTATAGATCTTCTAGCCATGTCACTCCCATCTCTCAGCCTCAGTTTCCCCATATATAAAATGAAGAGGTTGGACTAAATGACCCTTGAGATCCCTTCTGGCTCTAAATCTATGAACTAATAACATTAAATTGGATACTTCAATCTGTAATAATCTTATGTTGTCCTCTACCTTCTTCATTTATGTAACTATTATTTCTCAACTAGATTTAAAATTACATGAAGATTTTGCTTTATGCTTCTTCTGTATCATTTTAGTAACCAGAACTCAATTACTTACTGATCTTAATTTTTTTAACTTAATTTTTTCAATAAAAAATCTATTTTCTCTCCCTCCTACTCTTCCCCTTTCCCCCACTGTAGTCACTATGAATATTATTTTTCTGATTCTGTTTATTTCACTGTGATAATTTATACAAGTCTTCCTAGGTGTCTCTGAATTCCTCATGTTCATCATTTCGGGTAACATAATTTATCCTCAGTAAATGAGCATTCACTTTCCAGTTTTTTGCTGCCACGAAAAGTGTAACTGACTATTCTGCCAAACATGGAGTCTTTCTCTTCCACCTTCACGGGATATATGGAATAAATTAGAATTTTGAGCAGTAGTGGGATCACTGAATAAAGATAATGAATAGTTTAGTGACTTTTCTCACAAAATTCAAATTGTTTTCCAGAACAGTTGGACCAGTTCACATCTCCAACAACCATTTATTAGTATGCTTGTCTTGCTATAACTATTTCTGTATCTTGTCATCTTTGCCTATTTGATGCAAATATTTCACTTTCCTGAGCAGTAATTAAGGCACAGAGAGAAAGCTTTAGTGCTGAACCAGGTTACATGCTTCCTAAGTATTGGAACTGGGACTGGAACCCAGATCTTTTGATTCCAAATTCATTGCTCCTTTTACTAGATTATCTTGGGGCTTTATCACAAAATAAATACATAAATGTCAGAGAAAGAATTTTTGATTTTTTGAAATATAGGCCTTCATAAAAAGTGAAATTAGTCTAATCAAAGCTTTCACTTTCCATTCCCATTATTCATTACATGATAGACCAGAGGTCAACAACCCGGTGGAAGGACCTCTAGATAAGAATGATTTTTACACTTTAAAATTATGTTTTATTGTATTTTAAAATGTAAAAATCGTTCTTAGCTTATGAGTCACATGGAAGGCTGGATTTGATCCTCTGCCTAGTTTGCCAACTTCCATACTACACAACTGCATATCCTATCTACCTCACTTCTGTTTGTATTACCACTTCAAACCCATAGAGATGTCTCTCTTTACTCAAATCCTACAACATATGCTACCTTTTACTATTCCCTTTGTAGTTATCTGTTCACTGCCTTGTCTCTGGAATGGAGGCACTGAACTACACTGAACACTGTTTATTTCTTGTACTGTCATTTAATAAGACAACTACAGAGGAAATTGTAGTGGATTTGTAGACAGGGAATCTGGATACTGATTTATGCTCTGTCACTAGCTATATGATCCTGGGCAAATAAATTAATGAAGGGTTATGTCAGACAAACATCATTTTCCTCTACGTTGAATAGAAACAAAGGGCAGCAACAACAATAAAGGAAGAGGAGCTAACATTTAAGTAGTACTTATCATGTGACCAGTACCATGCTAATAATAAGGACATTACAATTACTATCTCATTCACCACCTCATTCCACAGAGCTGAGCCTTTTTCCCCCCAAATCTTGGAAGGCCCCTGCCACATACACTAAGCTAGTTTCTCAGTAAAAGAGCAAGGAGATTGCCCTTAAGACTTAACTGGTTTTAACTTATAGTTCTAACTGTTAAGGCAGCGTTTCTGATCTTTCAAGGCATAACAGCTAAATACACCAGGAGCTGGTGCTCCTAAGACTCCTTCCTTGTCGCTGTGAGTTGACAGTCAATTCAGAATACCATGGCTGGCAAACGGGGAGGTGAGAAATGTTTGCATCGACTGGAAATACTATAACATCTTTGCTGAACAACCTTTCTGTGGTAAATAAATCTTCTTTTCTGAAATGTTTTAACTGAACAAACTGTAGCTCCACTGGGCTGTAGTGAGCCCAGGCTACTGTAACATGTAGAGAACACTATATTAATAATATGATCTGAACTAATTTAGACATAATAACCAGCTCAGCATGAATAAAGAATACAATTCTCAACTTCTAGACATTGTACACCTTGCATTGTCATTGGATCCAATTCTCTTAAATTATGATAAAGGCTTAAGTATTTATTTATCAAAGCTTTAAAAAAAATAGTTTAATGAAAAACCATCTTTCTGGGTAGATTTTTGAGCACAATCATCAAAAGGAACACAGAAAGTCTCTTTGGTCTCAATGTATCTTCCACAATCTGATCCATGAGAGTCACACACAAGAAGTTTTAATTTACATAAACATATCTTACCGAGGGAAGTAAGTGTCTCATAATTGGTTTTCATCACATGCTTATAAAGCTCTTTCTGCCACTCAAAAAGTTTTCTCCATTCTTGCTCTGAGAAATACATGGCTACATCATCAAATGTCATGGGTACCTGAAATCACAAGTGAAAAACATACTCATTTTAGTGATATTTTGCTTCTTACCTTCACTGCCAATTTTCAAAAGACATCCCCAAATATAATTATTTTTCAGACAAGAATACTGCAAAAATACTTTCCTAGGACTTTAAGTTTTCACCAAAACCTCAAACATTACAGGCACCAAAATTCACAACTGACTTTGTTCGAAAAATTATTTTATTATAAATTTAATTCCAATCCATAAGAGAGGATTGTATATGAAACTGTAATATTGTTACTTCTATAATTCTCAAGAAACATATATTAAACTTAACACATTACTAACAAAACTGCTGTACTTGTCTTTGTTCTCATATAAGCTTCCTTGTGCTCTTTCATGTTTTTTTCCCACCTTTTCTTGCCTTTAAATTGTGTAGATTTAATTTTAAAAGACAGGAAAAAGACTTTTTGTTGATGTGGAAGATCTCTGAGTCAGCTGTCTGTGGTACAACCTGACCATCGACTAATCAGAACTAATTATCTAAATTTGTTTAAACACACAAACAACACAAAATATGGGAATAATGAGAAAAAAATTGGATATAATTTAAATGACCAAATCTTGAATTATTAAAGAACTCATTAAAAATAAAAAATAGGAAATGAACAAAAACTGATAGCATCAGTTTATATTGACATTAATATATACACATTTTATGTGTGTGTGTGTGTGTGTGTGTATAAAAAACACATGTTAACACCAATTATAATAATTTCACTCAGAAGTCTGACCAACGTAAACTAATTGTTATAATAAGGAAACCAAAGAAGCACAGAAGTCTCCAACTTGTCTATAAAATTTCATGGTAAAGTCCCAGGCACATAAATCTCAAAGGAATGAACAAATGAATGGTATAAACTAGGTGTGAATAAATCTTTAACCAACTTGAGCCAATTATAGAGCTTTGAGAAGGAAAAACACACGGTATCACACAGAAAACATCTTGTGATTGCGTTGAGAAAATCAAATCACACACTGAGCTATGTACAAAATCAGCAAACCAGTCTGTTAGTCAAATGGTTAATCAGTCTAGTGGTGAAAGCTGAGTTATAAAGATTCCAGTTGAAGAGTCAGAATCAAACCTCTGAAACTTTTGCCACTCTGTGCATCTTTCTCTTTCCTCTCTCTCCCACCCCTACCCCCCAAAATCTCCATATCACCTGAGAGATGCAACCACTAGCATAGAGTGTATCCAGCTGGGATCAGAAAGGCAGGACCAGGAGAAGACAACATCTCCAGCCTCGAGTATAGATGCATGAGGAAAAGTAGGCTCAGGATGTGATTCTCATCAAAGAAAGTCCAGCTATGGAAATCTTTAAAAGTACCCAGGAGACAGCCTTGTCAAAAGAGAACTGCATGAGAAGATGATGAAAGAAGATTTCCAATGACCAAGAGTTGTATGTCTTCACTGAGGGCCTCACTCCCTCTGTACTTTAAGTCTGTGCACACCCTCCCAGGACCTTGAATAGAGATGTGGGAGAAAGTGCCTTAGACTTGGGGAGTGTTTCTGTACCTTCGAGTTTTGCTATCTGATCTTAACATTTACTAAGAGATAATTCTGTCAGGCTGAAAATTAGTGGAAACACATCAGTGGATCTTGTGACCAACAAACACCAGAAAGAACACCAGCTCCTTAAAACTGCCCCAGAACACTAACAGAATTCAGTCACCTTCTGGGGACCAGGCCTGCCAATTTAAGTGGCAGATGAGGAAGTAGCACTGGGATAGGTATTACATTATGAAGAAGATTAATGAACGATTAGGAGCAGTTTCATCTCATGAAGGAGAGCAAGCAGTTAAGGGAAAACAAGTTTATGTGAAGTGTGGAAAGATATCCAATTAAACAAAGCCACCAAAGACATGAAAATGGAAGGACTACACAAGCAGTAAAATGGAAAAGATTTGCAAAAGTCATTTTGACAGTTTTCTCAGTTAAGGATTAGTAGGCCCCTTCACTTGGGTCTTAACATCAGTTCTGAAAATGCTTATAAAAGATGTAAAAAAATGGCAGTAAGGAGAACAAAAACAGGAAAAGCTGCTAGGACGGATCAAGTATATACAGAAGGGATCTGTGGTGGAAATGATACAGTCGTGGGGGTTTTAAAGGGAGGATATCAAAAGTATGGAAAAAAGTCTAAATACTTAAAAAAAGGTAAATAATAATAACGTTAAATAAGTATTTATTTTATGCCAGTCAATATGATAAGTGCTGTACAAATATTATCTTATTTGATACTCACAAGAACCCTGGATATAGATGCTTTAGATGAGTAACTATTAACCTAGTTTTCCATTTATACAAAACCTTTTTCAAAATTTAATTTTATTTTCAGTTCCAAATTCTCTCCTTACCTGCCCTGCCCTTCTCCCCTACCCACTAAAAGGCAAGAAAAACAAAGCCAATTACAAATAATATCTATACAAAATCTTAAAGAGATGTCTACAAATGGACTAGTCATCCTTGATATTATTAGGAATACATAGGCTTTCTCAAGTGATATTCAACAATGGACCACAGTTTTACCATCTCTTAATTAAGAAAGATGTAGATAACATTATGATTCCATTGAGCTTATTATTTATTGATTATAAAAAAAACATTTCATTTGACAGAATAAAACACTTCTTTACAGAGACTTTCACAGGAAAAGAATCTCTCACAAAGACATGAAGATCTTTCGGTATTCCCTGGAATTTGTAACAATAGAAATATTGTTGTGTAATGACCCTCTAATAATAAACATGCGGAGAGACACAAAATAAGGAGATGATTGCTCACCAAAGATAACTGCTTCTGTGACAGAAGAGATGTAGTACAGAGTCCGGTGGAGGAGGAATCGCCTGTGGATGGTGAGGTCCTCTTGAAGCTCCACTTTGTAGATGATATTATGCTGACTGCATCAAGCCCCAGGACATTACTGAGTCTCCTGGAAGAGATCTATACTCATGCAAAGGAGTGTGGTCTCTTTATTCAAAAAGGAAAGACTATGTCTGTTGGCCATATTTAAACATGTATTTGGATGAGAGATTGTGTGTGTGCACGTGTGTGCGTGCATGCGCACATAGATGAGTACTGAGCTGGGTCCAGAGTTGAAAAGGAGGGAGAGAGTGAATAGAATTGTTTCTGAGAAACAGCAAAGCCTCTCTGCTATCTGGGTTCAGTATAAACTGACCTCAAGCTTCCCATAAAAGACCCATTTTCAATCCTATCATCTTGCCAATGTTGCTACATAGCAGTGATAAGTGGAATACCTCTGCCTCCAAATAACTAAAGATGAATATGACACAGATGGCAATGGAGAGATATATGGGCGTATGAGTGGGCCAAACATAAAACCAATGCAGAACTCTACATAAGAACATGAATAAAGGGCATCATCAAGGAATTGTGTCACAGCAAGAGAAGATGGGTTGGCCATGTGGCAAGAACTAGCAATGACTAACAGACAACCATTGTGCTCCACTGGTACCTCAACGTCAGGAAAAAGCTCAGAAAGCATCTAATACATTGGGTGTATCATTATGGCGAACTTTTGGAAGACCATGGAAAAGAGTCACACAGGATGGGGAGACATGGATAGGTTTCAATCTACTGCTAGAACTCCTGAATCAATAAGATAAAGATTTTTATTTGAAGCTTTAAATAAAAAGTCTCTCAAATATACTGACATACCTTTAATATGGCTAACATGTTGCGGAGCAAACCCAGACCTTGTCCTTCATGGGTATCATGAATATTGTGAAAGGTGTGGGTCCTGAAGAAAGGTAGGTTCTCCATGAGCTGTAAGATGCCTGACTCCTTATCAACAACCCTAACTTCTTTCTCTGTTCACAAGGGGCCTGAAGTGCAAGATGACAAACTAAGATAAAGGGGGGGGGGCGGGTTCATCACAGCAGGAAGTGGTTTTACTCTACAGCACACCTTAAGTTCTTTCCTGGTTTTGGATGTACAGCCTGAATCCTAGAAAACCACACAGGATCCTGGGGAAGATATGTACCAGGTAAAGAATAAAAGTTATAGAAAAGTAATTCCTGTGGAGAAGGGGTCAGCTATCCCTACCACCTGTCAACTGCCAAAGAGCAAGGCATCCAGAGGAGCATGTGATAGGCAAGTCAAACCATCACCATCACCACCACTATCTCCCCTCCAACTCTAAAGGTATTTATAAGGTAGGACTCTGAAGCCAGGAGTCTTGGGAATAGCAGTGCCCCCAGACCACCAATCCTACCCTCAACTTAGTCCTCAAAGATGTCATCTCAGAAACAACCACCATGGCAGTGCTGCCTGACAGCCACCTATGTAAGTGCTACAGATCTAGCTTTTCAGTAGCCACATCTAATTAAAAAGTTTTTACTGCCAAAATCCTTGATACCATCCAATGGTTCAACAGCAGAAGTGAAGATGATTTTATCAGAAGTATTAAAGAAGATGTATGACCATATGCTTTGCTGCTGCATTCTAAGGTGAGGACCAATGGACCTTCCCATGATTTATGTATTGTTTCCTCCGCTAGAACATGAGCTCCTTGAAAGCAGGGACTATCCTGCTTTTCTATTTGTATCCCCAGCATTTAGCACAGTGCTTTGCACATAGTAATTTAATAATAAAATGCCTTTTCATTCACTGACTCATCTTGTATGATCACAAATCAGGTGTCCTCAGAAGGGTTTTCTGTCCGATGAAATAAATCCCCTCCAAAACTGACGTTTTGCTACTGAGCTCTTGCATGTAACTCTTTTCTACTAGTTGTGTAGATCATCCACAGGAGCCATAGTCTTACATTCCATTAGGAAAACTAGTAAGTCAAACTCTTTCTCTTCCAAAAGAAAACCTTGCTTGGGGACAAAAAGTATGATTACTTAGAATTTAGAAAAACTGAAGCCTGTCCAGGTAAAAACAGAGTTTTAGCTTTGTGGTACAGACTTACAAGCATATAATGCTGTTTTCAAATAACTTCATTTGGCTTTTATATCTTCTTTTTTGTGTAAAAGTAGTATTCATTTCTTTCTTAACGTTGAAAACGTAAGCACCGAAAATTACAGATTTGTATATACTTCATGAAATATCGTTAATATTCTTTGTCAGAATTCGTTTATTCCATTTTTAAAAATTAATGCCTGTTTTCACTCTTTGTCATCACTACTATAATGTTAAGTACAGGCTTTTAAACTCAAGGAGACAGTGGAAAGAAAAACGGGTCCGCAGGTCCGAGTCCTGGCTGGGCCAGAGCCGTGAGAGCTCGGCCAATTCACTCACTTCCCCTCTCGGGTGGAGCGCCCGAGACGCTGGACGGGGCAGCCCCGCTCCGCCGAGAGCTCCCGGTGCCAAGGGCAGCCTCCCCAGGCTCGCCGCCCCTCCCCCTCCAATCGGCGCCCGGGCTGGGCAGCCCTCGATGGAACCAGGCCGCGCTCCGCCCCATCCCCGAGCCGGGGCGGCCCAGGCCCCAGGCAGCCCTGGTGGGAAATCTCTCACCAGCACAGGAGCCGCCTCAGCCATGGTCCTTCGTCTCTTTCCCGGGCTCGGCCGCCCTTCCCCTCGGCTGGGCCCGGGCCGCCCTCCCGCTCCGCCGGGCGCTCCGGGTCGAGATGCATGCTGGGACCTGAGGCTGCCGGCTCCGCCCCGAAGCCGCCTCTTTCTGGAGGCTGGTCACGCAGCCACGCCTCTGGCGGGAAGAAGAAATGCGTAGGTTTCGTTGACCGGCTCCTGCCTTGTTTGGAACCGGCCGGAGCCAGGGCAAGTCAGGGAAAGTTACTGTTTGGTCGACTATCTGGATTTAATGATAGAGAAAGTATAATCATTCCGACTACGCCTATGGCCTGCGTTCCCGGAGCCGACTGGTAAACACTGACCAGCGCAGCCCTGATTTACCACCAGCTTTTCTCCATCGCAGGTCAACAGACATGATCTCAGAGGATTAAATCTATCAGTTTATGAAGTAGAAAGTCGTACAAATGTAATAAAAGAATATTTTGCAAATATAACAGTCCTGATTAAAGACACATAATTTTTATTTAAGAAATACATCAAAATATATATTAGCCAATGCAACACTGGCATAATTTTCAGCATCTGTTGAAATTAATGACGCAGCGTTCCTTTGAAGAAACCAACTTGCTACACAATTATTTTCTCTTAATTGCTTAGTAAATCTCTGAGTAATGCATTTGGATTACCAAACAATATTAATGATTAGTGGTGACTTTTCTCATTCCTTTAAATTATTTTTTTAAAAAAGATCTCTCCATAGCACCCTTCCTAACTCAAAGTGAAATAATGAACTGACAAATTTTAAGTTTGAATTCAGATGAGCAAGTTTTCATTAAAATTATTTTAGAACATTCATTCGTTCAATAAAAATTTGCTAAGTACATATGTGTCAGGTGCTGTGATAAGCAGGGAACATGAACCAAAGACTCTCCCTGCCCTCAAGGAGCTTAAAATCTAATAGGGGAGACAACACGTAATCAAATATATACAAAGCTAGCTGTGTACAGGATAAACAGGAAACACTTAAAAGAACACATACTTCATTAAAAAGATTTTACAACAAAGTACTTGAAAAAGATTCCCTATCTTCTTCAGATCATTGCATTAAAAATTTTCCCCAGGATCACTGATAGAAGTTATAAAGATGTGTTCTCCAAAGGTCTAGATAAGGGAGGCCCAAGTTTAAATTCAGACTAAGACATTGTCTAAATATGTGACTCTGGGAAAGTCACTTTACTTCTGTTGGCCTGAATCTCCTGGAGAAGAAAGTGGCAAAACACTCCTGTATCCTTGCCAAGAAAACCCCATATAAAGTCATAAAGAGTCAGACATGGCTGAACAACTGAACAAAAAAAAAATTCCTATTACAGGATTAACCATTTCCAAATCTCAATGAATACATCAGTTCTTGTTGAGTTTGTGAATTCGTGCATGAAATTTGGCAAGTCCTATCACACTGGTAAATCTTCTGGTGTAGGCAGACAACCTGCATACAGGTCATGAGAGGATCAGTCCACTTTAATTGAGAAACTTCACCAGGTTGGCTGCAGGGTGATGAATTCTTCAAAAACAACAACTCTTGAAGACACTCTCTGCAGAGAAGAGTTGTAAGCTCTAAAGGTGAAAGAAGTTACCCAAACTGGTGGAATCCTTGATCCTTGAAGTATCGACTGTCATTTCAACTATCCTGCCAACAGGTCTGCTACAACTTGGAACAGAGAAAACATAATAAAATAATAGTTAGTTTTCTCATCTACCAAGATAAAGTTAGAGAACTCTTCTAAACCAATGGGAGTTCTCGTTCTTCTCTCAAGACTCAGTACAGGTAGCACTTCCTTACCTAACCACTCAAGGATAAAGTGTTCTCTGCCTCAAATTTTTCTAGGGCCCTTTTCTAGATCTCTTTATCTCTTTTGTCCTTATTACCAATCACATTTATCCTCATCTTCTATTATTATTTTCCGTATATGCATTATGTCCTTCCTAATATAATGTAGGCAGTGTGAGAGCAAGAAACGTCATTTTTAATTGAATTGAAAATAACTTATTGAAATAGCTTTTTAGTTTTTGTAGTTAGATAAATGTATTATAATGAAGATTCAGATTCACTTCTTTCTTGTCATAATATTTTGAGTTTATGGAGTAAAAACATTTTCTATAATATCTTCACTTTTTGTACAAATAGAAATTTGGACTCAAATACTGGGAATTAGTTTAGAAGGTATAACCTAAAAGATTTGAAATCTTTATTAGATCTTAACAAACCATAAACTATTACATGAGAGAAGTTGTATTATCATAATTTAATGGTATGACATATGATTCCAACAGAGGTATCTTGTATAAGAAATTTCTTCTGTAACTATGGCCCAGAAGCAAAGCTCTGGGTTTACTTGGACTGCCCAGGTTCAATATTGTTTATTTCTCTCAAATCACTCTCTGTTGCCCTTCTCTAATGGACAAGTGAACAAAGGACATAAATAGTTTTTTAAAAGAATAAACTATCAATAACAACCTGAAAAATAGTAAAAGACCCTAATAATCAAAGAAATGCAACCTAAGGGATCACTTCACAGCAGGCAAATCAGAAGTACACTATTGGTGGTTTGTGAATTGTTTTTACTTGTTTTAAGTTGAAAAAACAATTTAGAATCATGCAAAGAAATAACTAAGTTGCTCACACTGTTTAAATAGCATAGGGAATCAACTGGAGAATATATTTAAATTGTAACTATGCAAGAAAATCTGGGATATATGGTTGTCATAGGTATAAGATAGTTCCTTCTATCCTCTAACAATTTACTATCTATTTGGCAAGATAGGGAATATGAACTTTTAAAAGGGGGAACAAGCTATAGGGAAACTAATATCTGTTAAATACCCAAGATATTGCCAAGCACTGAAGGACTGGAAGGATAAAAAGTTTGAATAAGAAACATGGAGTCTGAGGTAGAGTAGAGAGCTTCGATACATACACAATTACTCATAATATGAAAAAGAGATATAAAGGTGGCATGAGACGTTCTGGGGGGAAAGTTCATTATTGATTGGAGGCAGGTCACAGAAGAATAGGTTCAGAGAGTGGCATGACAGATGAACATTTAAGGAGGGACAGGCAGAGAGAAAAAGAGAGGATATTCCAGACATGGGGAATGGTCCAAACAAAAGCCCCGAGGCAAGAAAGCCCATGTGTACCCAGAGGTGTGAGGAATCCATGTTGCTCAAAGTATAGAACATGGAGGTGATAGGGTGCTAAATTGTGGAAGGCTCTGAAAAGCCAGGCTGAAGATGTTGAACTTGATTCTGCAGGCAAGAGGTAGCCCTCAAAAGATTCTGAAGAGAGCAGTAACAGGCTGAGGTGCTGGATAAGGAGGAGGATTTGCATAGCACAGTCAAGGATGTATGGAAAACAGAAGAGCTGCTTAGCATCCTTTCAGTAGTGTAGGAATGAGGCACTAAGTGCTAATATTAAGTTGTGGCAGTGAGAATAAAACAGAGGGGGCATATGTAAGAGATTGTGGAGGCACAAACCACAGGACCTGTAAATGAATGAGTCAAGGGAGAGGATAGATAGGGTCAAAGACAATGCAATAGCTTCAAACACTGACACTGGATGAATGATAATACCATTGACAGAAATAGTGAAATCAGAAGAGAAGCAGGTTTAGGTGAAAGATAATAGTTTAGCCCAGTTGCCTACACACAGTGATGTTTAGTAAATGTTGAATGACTGATTAATTTTGACTATGATCTGGATGGGATTGCAATGGTACACAAAGCTGTAGCAGGCCTATAGTCAGAAATGTGGGTCTGAGGCTCAGGAGAGCAGCCAAAATTAGATATATAGATTTTGGAGAGAGGAGAAGAGGGAGTTCAAAAAATTATCGTCAAGATAGAACAGACAGAGCAAGAGAACAGAAGTAGACCAATAAACAACTTTGGGAGAATATGAAAGATTCTCTTGTAGTTAAGATTAAGAGATGGGATGTGGCCTGGGGTGAAAGAATTATTAAATGTCCAATCACGTGCAAGGCACGGTGCTAGGTGCTGATAAGTACAGAAATGAGAACTGGGTCTTTAATTTCACTGGTTTAGTGAACTCCCAGATGGGAAAACATCCTATACCAATGCAGGGTGACACCTCTGCAATGCAAAGATGTCAAACATGGCTGGTTAATGCTTCCAAGTAAGTCAGTAAGTGACTGCTGGGATCCTTATGTACAGATTGATGCTCCCATTTCTATCTGAGTTTGATAGTGGAGTACTCAGAAGGTAAGTGACTTGCACAGAGTCACATAGCTACATGTATCAGTGGAAGGACTTGAATACCAGCTATCTATTCACTCTACCTTACAGCCTCTAATGGTAAAAAAAAAAAAAAACTAAATAAGATAGTCTTTTTCCTCAAAGAATTTTCAATATAATAGAAGAGATGACATGGGTAACATGAATTAGAACACAATAAGCACAAAGAAAAGGTTTAACAAAAAAGCACTATAAATATGAAAAGGGAGAACTGGGGGACAGGGAAAGACTTCAGAAAGGAGGTAGCACCCAAAAGGATGGAAATGGTGGCCCAGACAGGGAGTTAATGTCAGTAAAAGAAAAATGAAACAAGGGACAGGGTCTCTTTCAGGATGACAGGAATGCAGGCTGTGTAAAGGAGACTATCTTGACATCAGACTACAGAAATGACCATGTGGCTGTTCCAGGAGGACAGAAAGCTCTGCTCCTCTGGAACAGCCAGGTTTTTAAGGAGAGAAGTGATGGGAGCAGTACATTGGGACAGTTCACACAGCTGTGGGCTTGTTTTTTACAGAAGGCAGGATTATTTAAATTCTGCTCACACAAGTCTAGCTCCACATTACTGTTTTTTTCCTGTCTGAATCTTTGACCAGCATTCTCTTTTGATAATTCCTAATATTCCCTTTTTGGAAACAATATTTCAGCTTCCTTCTTTCCCCAGCTAGATTTCTATCACATTAACTGGGCTTCAGTCAAAACTTCAAATGAGTTTAAGAGCACAACCCCACCCAAAACCCTGCCCACAGATCCCCACTAGGAAGATTACATGGGCAGTGATAAAAAAGGTTGGATTGGAGAGTAAAAACAAAAAGACCAGCTAGTAGGCTATTACAATAGTGGAGGTGATGAAGTTCTAAAATAGAATTGTAGGAAAAGAGGGAAGAGAATTGAAATAATATACATATGGGGCTGTAAGGGAGAAGGAACAATAAAAAATGAAATCTGAATATAAAGGAATGGTGACACTCCAAAGAATGCATTTGCTATCATTTCCAGTCAGGAGGCCTGAAATTAATTTTTTTAGTGATCTCTGGAAGCAGAAAAAGAGAATGGAGTTAAAGGGAATAAGAATATAGTATAAGGAGAAAAAGAAGAAAATGTGGGTTTGGGGGCTTCATTTTTCTAAGTGGTAGTGACAATAGAATCTTGTTTCCTTGTTGAACCAAGTTATGGGAGAAACCAAGAGAAGTAAAAATTTCTTTTGGGAGCAGATGAAATGACTCTATGGAGCCTTAGGGAGAAGAAATCTTTCTCTCTTTATATGT
>CM053770.1:75033455-75187628 GCA_028658325.1 Potorous gilbertii
GAGTTACAAATATTATCTTTCCATGTAGGAATGTAAACAATTCAACTTTAGCAAGTCCCTTCTGATTTCTCTTTCCTGTTTACCTTTTCATGCTTCTCTTGTTTCTTGTGTTTGAAAGTCAAATTTTTTTTTCAGCTCTGGTCTTTTCATCAAGAATGCTTGAAAAAATGGTCATTGAAAGACCATTTTTCCCCTGAAGTATTGTACTCTGTTTTTCTGGGTAGGTGATTCTTGGTTTTAGTCCTAGTTCCTTTGACTTCTGGAATATCATATTCCACACCCTTCTATCCCTTAATGTAGAAGCTGCTAGATCTTGTGTTATCCTGATTGTATTTCCACAATATTGGAATTGTTTCTTTCTAGCTGCTTGCAATATTTTCTCCTTGACCTGGTAACTCTGGAATTTGGCTACAATGTTCCTAGGAGTTTCTCTTTTTGGATCCCTTTCAGGAGGTAATCAATGGATTCTTTCAATATTTGTTTTGCCCTCTGGTTCTAGAATATCAGGGTAGTTGTCCTTGATAATTTCATGAAAGATAATGTCTAGACTCTTTTTCTGGTCATGGCTTTCAGGCAGTCCCATAATTTTTAAATTGTCTCTCCTGGATCTATTTTCTAGGTCAGTTGTTTTTCCAATGAGATATTTCATATTATCTTCCATTTTTTCATTCTTTTGTTTTGTGATTTCTTGGCTTCTCATAAAGTCATTATTCTCCATCTGTTCCACTCTAATTTTTAAAGAACTATTTTCTTCAGTGAGCTTTTAAACCTACTTTGCCATTTGACTAATTCTGCTTTTTAAAGCATTCTTCTCCTCACTGGCTTTTTGAACCTCTTTTGCCAACTGATTTAGCCTATTTTTAAAGGTGTTATTTTTTTCAGCATTTTTTTGGGTTTCCTTTAGCAAGTTGTTAACTCACTTTTTATGATTTTCTTGCATCTCTCTCATTTCCCTTCCCAGCTTTTCCTCCACCTCTCTTACTTGATTTTCAAATCCTTTTTGAGTTCTTCCATGGCC
This sequence comes from Potorous gilbertii, assembly GCA_028658325.1. Taxonomy (NCBI): domain Eukaryota; kingdom Metazoa; phylum Chordata; class Mammalia; order Diprotodontia; family Potoroidae; genus Potorous; species Potorous gilbertii. The sequence continues at coordinate 75,034,474 of CM053770.1, forward strand.
TAAGACCACTGAATATTTATTTTGGATGTTTGGGATACAGAAACCTTGACTTTTATGTCTTTCCCTGATGGTAAGATTGTTCTTTCTCATCTGAAAGGATGGGAGAAGATATCTGTTCACCAAGAAAGTAACCTTCTATAATTTTATTTTTTCCCCTTCTTTGGGTATTTTCCAGTTATTTGACTTTTGGGTCCTTTGTCAAGAGTAGGGTATACTCTGGGGATCTGTACGATCTCAATTCCTCAAAGGTGACACAATCAAGCATGTACACTCATCTGGGAGTAACCAGAAACATTTGTGCCCAGAATCTGTGAGTAGTAGAGTTTCTTCTCCATAACTACCTGACCTCCAGGTCCACCAAGCCAGCACTGGGGGCTGAGATTCAGATAAGCTGCTCAACTCCCCCAGGGGCTTTAGGTGGGGGAAGGGGGGGGGCGCCAGGGCCACCATTCAGTGTGAGATAAAGATCAGCTGCTCAATTCCTCCAAGAGCATTAGGTGGGGGCAGGGCCACCACACAGGGCTGAGGTAAAGATCAGCTGCTCAGTTTCCCCCAAGGGTTTTACAATCCAACAATGGATGCAGGCTGCTGTGGGAGATACTGCCGCCTGAGGCCGGGGCTATGGGAAGACCCTACTCCCTTCTCAGCCAGCTGACAAAAACCCTATCACTGACCTTTGGCACCTGTGGGTTGAAGGATCTGCAAACAGCTACTGAGGCTTGCTCAGGTCCTCCTCTCCAAGCCGTGCTGGGTGGCCAAGGCTGGGCTGGGCTCTGCTCCGCACATCTGGTGCAATAAACCTTTCCCATTGGCTTTTCAGGTCACCCTGGGTTGGAAATCTCCTAAACTCCATTGTTCTGTGGCTTCTGCTTCTCTAGAATTTGTTGAGAGTCTTTCTTTACAGGTATTTTATGGACTGTGGGGGAAGAGCTAGAGTATGTGTGTCTTTCTACTCTGCCATCTTGGCTTTGCCAGGAGAAGAAATCTTAAAGAACATCAAATCCAGTTCCATGTCACACTTGGGAAAGTTGAGGTCTAGAAGTTAAATGACTCACTCAAGGTGATACAGGGACAAAATTTGTTAGCTCTCTTAAAAAGGATCTTATACAATCTCTTTATAAACAGGAAATAAAATCAATTATAAGGGAAATAGATTATATGTCATTAATAACCAGAAACTAAACTGTGCCACAGTTTAGGAATCTTAACAATGAAAAGAATGTTATCAAATATATTTTTTACAAATCAAAAAAATCTCAGGAATCTACTGACTTCTGGAATTTTTATATGGCAGGAAGGTTTTGAGGAAAACTTTTCAGTTTAATCAACAACCCTGAGAAAGTGAAATCCAGATGGGGTAAAGCAGGAGAGCAGTTTTCATTCATACATATTACTCAGGCTTTGATTTCAGAGTTTTCTATGTTTGGAGGTATGTGCATGTTGGATAGGAACAAGGAGTTCCCTCAGCACTTAATAAGGTAAGAAAAACAACACGAGGTCAATGCCCCTTTCAATAAAGGGCAAACCAGTAGCATTACAAAGCCAAGCTTACAGAAGGAAGACCCTTCGTGGTCCTTCACACTCCAGGTGGAGCCCTCTATTCCACACATTGGATTGGTCTTTGTGTGGATATGGCTTTCTAGCAGATCACAGTTCTACAATATCTTTGCGCAGCCCCTTTTACATTAACTCCAATAATGGTCCAAAGGGTTGTTATTACTGGGAACTCTGTCTGGCTTAGGACTGTTGAATCTTTCCCTAGCATGAACTGTGAGGTGGGTGTTGAGCGCACCCTTATAAGAAAATCTTTTGCCACACTCACTACATAAGAATGGCCTCTCCTTGATGTGTATTTGCTGATGCACTTTCAAGGCAAGTTTATGACTGAAACTCTTTTTACACTCAGGACATGGGAACCATTTTTCCCTGCTATGGATTTTGCTATGTTCAGTGAGCTGAAACTGATGGCTATAAATTCTGCCACATTCACTGCAAGAGAAGGGTTTCTCCCCACTATGGCTTATGATGTGTTTAGTGAGCTCCAATTGATCTGTGAAACACTTGCCACATTCACCACAGGAGTATGGCTTCTCCCCTTTGTGTACTCTGATGTGACTGGTGAGATGAGATCGACGGATGAAGCTCTTTCCACATTCTCCGCAGAAGAATGGTTTCTCTCCACTGTGGACTCTGATGTGTACAGTGAGCTGAGATTGATAGCTGTACATCTTACCACATTCACTGCAGGAGAAGGGTTTCTTTTCACTGTGGACTCTGACATGTCTCATTAGCTTAGACTGATGGGTGAAGTTTTTGCCACATTCTCCACATGAGAACTGTTTCTCTTTGTTGTGCACTCTGAGATGTTTAGTGAGCAAAAATTTTCGGGAAAAGCTCTTGCTGCATTCACTACAGGAAAATGGCTTCTCCCCACTATGTTGCATGAGATGGGCCTTCAGATTTATCTTTAGTCGGAAGCATTTGTCACACTCAGGACACTGGAAAGGCTTCTCTCCAGTATGGAGTGTGATGTGTTGGTTGAGGTTATTCTGTTTGTTGAAGCATTTGCCACACTCACTACAGGAGAATGGTCTTTCCCCTGTATGAAGACGCTGGTGGATTTTCACAGAAGACTTCTGACTGAAGCTTTTAGCACACTCAGGACATTGGAAGGGCTTCTCCCCACTGTGCACTCTTATGTGCTCTGTGAGCTTGGACCGATGAATAAAACTCTTGCCACACTCCCCACAGGGGTAAGGCTTCTCTCCACTGTGCAGTCTCAGATGTGCCTTCAGACTTCTCTTCAGGCAGTACTTCCTATCACATCTGGGACATGGGAAGAGTTTTTCCCCATTGTGGACACTGATATTATCCGACAAGCTAGACTTCTTGCAGAAGAATGGTATTTGCTCATCATGTGAGTTTTGGTGAAACTTTAAGGAGGTCTTCCGATAGCAGCTCTTGTCACACTTTCGGCGGTGGAAGGGCTTTTCTCCACCATGAGTTCTCATATGGGTGCTAAGAATAGACTGAAAGGGGAAGAACTTGCCACACTCACCACAGGAGAATGGCTTCTGCCCACTTTGGAGGCTCTGGTGGGCATGCAGGTAGGATGCCAAGCAGTTTTTCCCGCCTTCATCACCAAAGAACAGGTTTCCCCAGTGGGGTATGTGCTGAGGCTCCTTCAAGTCAACCTTGCAGCAGAAGCTTTTGTTTCCCTTGGGGCCCCAAGGGGACCTCTGTCCTCTGTGAATCAGTTGGGGATCACTCAGGCTTAATTTTGGACAGGAACACTTCTCACATGGATGGCACTGGAAGGGCTTCTCCTGGCAGCAAAGCCTCTGGCTTTCCTTGAAGTCAGACTTGCTGTTTAATGTCTTCCTACACTTTGAAGACTGACATTCCTCCTCGGGATGGCTCCTTTGGTGGAGTAACAAGTGACCTTTCCCATGGAAGCTGTTATTAGACACACAGCAATGGAAGCTTCTCTGTTGTAGGGGGACTTCCTGACAATCCAGGAGATCTTGGATTTTATGGTTCAGGGCTCTCTTCCTCTGGAATGACCCCTTAATGCTGTGAGTTTTTAGAAAAACAGGGTTTTTGTTTTGAAAGTTGAAGTATCTCAAGGTAGTTCTTTGAAAAGACATGGAACAAAGATTTTCTTTTCTCCATGGTAAATACTTAAGTACAACATGGCTTTGATGATCATCCAAATGGAATTCCTCTTCTTTTGTACTCAGAGCTCCCTGGTGTTCTGGAATTATGAACAAATATCCTGTTATTATTCTGGTCTGCCCTATGATAGGATCTATCCAAATTACTACTAAAGTGAAACACAACTAACAAAGGCTGTCCTAAGGAATCTAGATCCATCTCACCTTCATTCCCACAGAAGTCATGACTTTGTATTTTACTTATTTGTCATTAAAATATTTAAAAATAGAGTATGGAGACTTACTTTAGATTGAACAAATAAGGTTCAAGATGGATTTGACAAACAACAATAAAGTTGCGGCTCTCTGAGTTCATTGATACAAAGTCCAATCCCTATAAGTTTACCAGGTTCTCCAGTTCAGTCAAGGAAGAACAGGATTCTCAGTGGATGCTGCCCAGTGTGAAGGTGTCATCACTGAGAAGCTCAGGCCTATTTAACTAAGGAGCTTTGTCAGGAAATTCAAACAAATACATGACACAATCAGTAATGTTCCCAAACTAAACAGCATGAAAAGACTTCAAAGCAACATAAAGCACTTTTTTGTTCTGTATTTAGTAAATATCAAATATGAACACTTTTAGTATACAGAAGTACAGATGGAACTATACATGAAACTAGGAATTTCTATTACATACTGTTTGCATCTTTTAGAAAGTAGTTCTAATCAAAGCTATCTTGTAGTAGACAAATAACAGAAAAAGTAGACCAGGAGAGTAGGAGAAACCAGAATAGACCCAAATATATAAATTGAAGCTATAAGAAAAGAAAGACTGATGTGAGAAAAGAGGACCAAAGACAGATGCTTGAGGAACATTCGCCTTAAGAACTCAGGAAGAAGATAAGGAACAAATGAAGGCGACAGAAATGGTTAGAGATGTAAACTAGGAGACAGTGGCATCTCTGAAATTAAGAGTGAAGAGATACAGTACGAAATGGTCTATAATGCTAAAAACTAGAAAGAAATGAGGATCAGAGGAAGGGCATAAAAAATGTTGGGTTTTGGTGATTACTGGTGACCTTCAGGAGCCAGACAAGTACAGACATGGAACGAGCACTGGTTCTGGAATCAGAAAGACTTGAGTTAAAATTCAGCACTGGACTCTTATTAGCTGTATGACCCTGGGCAAGTCACTTAACCTCTATCTGCCTCAGTTTCCTCAACTATTAAAAAAAGGGATAATAACAGCACTTACCTAAAAAGGTTGTTGTGAGGATAAAATGAGGTTTGAATTGTAAAGCCCTTAGCACACACAGTTGCCTGGCACATAGTAGGCACTTAAATATTTGTTTCCTTCCTTCTTTCCTTTAGGGGCAGCTAGGAGGTGCAGTGGATAGAGCTCCAGTGCAGGAGTCAAGAGGACCTGAGTTCAAATCTCACCTCAGACACTTGACACTCACTAGTTGTGTGACCTTGGGCAAGTCACTTAACCCTAATTGCCTCATCCTGGGTCATCTCCAGTCATCCTGATGAATATTTGGTCACTGGATTCAGATGGCTCTGGAGGAAAAGTGAGGCTGGTGACCTGCACAGCCCTCCCTCACTCAAAACAAAGTCAAGTACAAGTCATGTCATTAATTCTCTGATGGCACTGTCTTCTTTGGCAACTAAGGACGAACACACCTTCCTTCCTTCAATAAATTTCAGTAGTATGGTAGGGACAGAAGCAAATCATAACAGGATGATGAGAGAAGGTACAATGTGAAAGTGGAAGAACTAGGTATAGATAAGGAATTTAGTGATGAAGGGAAGAAGACAGATGGAGGATAGTAAGTATCTAACTGAGTTAGAAAGCTCAAAGGAAGGTATCTTTTGGATTGAGAAGTAAGTATGTGTGCATGTATAGAGGAAGGAGCCAGTGGTAAGGGACTGATGAAGATACAAGAGAAAGAAAGGATAATTCCTAAAGCAAACAAGATTCTAGAAGAAGCAAGAGGAAATAAGCTTAAAAGAGCAGAAAGAGGGATTTGCCTTAGTAAATAATAGGATAAGGTTAAGTGAAATTAGAATTGAGTGAGAGGTATTTTTAGGACTGGGGTGCTGGAAGAATGGATATTTGTAATGTGAACCTAGAATCAAAGACTTAAGAGCTTGAAGACAGCTCAGAGATCAATTGCCCCACAAGTTCTTAACCTGAGGTCCACTGATCTCTACAATGTCTCTGGATAGATTTCAGGTGCTCTATGAATTTGGATGGAAAAAAATTACAACTTTATTTTCACTAACCTCTAATTTAACATTTCCTACAATTATGGATTTTTAAAAAACCACATTATTCTCAGAAGTGGTCCATAGGTTTGAAAAGCCTGCCAAAGGTTGTCCACGACACAAAAAAGCTTAAGAACTCATGATCTAGGAGTTAACTTTGCCCAGTCCCTCACTTTTTCTGATACCCAGAAAGGCAAACTGACTTGCTTAAGGAGATCTATGTCAGGATGCAAACCTAGGTCCTTTGACTCCAAATACAATGGTCTTTCCACTATATCAGATTGTGGAACTCTACTCACATTAAATAGCATTGCAATAAAACATAGATAATTTTATTAGGATTACCAAAACTATGTCCTTAAAGGATTTGGGTATACTGCACTTGCCTGCCAGACTCATTCATTTTCTGTGACAATTTCTGTTCCTATACCTAGTTCTTCCACTTTCACATTGTACCTTCTCTCATCAGCCTGTTCCAAGAATTAACTTATGAACTAGGTTCAAGCATACCATGAAAAACTATAAACAAATACTAAGTTGCCCTAGATTGCTGAGGGTGGAGAATAGGTGACATAATGAGAGATGGGAGAGGGTGGGATTTCTGGGCAGGAAAGAGTTATTGGGAAAAGAAGGCCCTATCTGACCACAGTAGATTAGATCAAGTCATCTTCAGAGTGTGGCTCATCTGATCCCCCAAGCTCTTATATGCCATATTGGCAATAAAGTTGCTTATTAAAAAGATAACTTTGGTATTGGATCCATATGTTATTTTGAATCTTTGATCCATTATAAGAATGGAACATAGATGATGACAGTGAAAAGGTTTGATGATTTGGGGAATAAACATGTCTGATGTTTTCAATTTTCTCAGTATAGTAGAATGCTAGGTTATCTGATAGAAGTGTGAGATGTGAGGTGATAGTTGGAAAGATTTATGAAAAAAGGCCAAAAAAAGAGAACAACAGTACAGATGCTGACTACAATAATATAATGGAAAAGTAGATGCATAAATACAGAGACTAATAGACAGAGAGAGGTAGCTAGGTGGCTGGGTAGATGGAGTGTTTGGTGGGCCTATAGTTCAGAAGATTCATCTTCCTGAGTTCAAATCTGGCCTCAGACACTTACAGGTTTTGTGACCCTGGGCAAGTCACTCCACCCTGTTTGCTTAGTTTCCTCATCTGTAAAATGAGCTGGAAAAGGAAAGGGCAAGTCATTCCTGTATCTTTTTAAATTTTTTTCATTCCTGTATCTTTGTCAAGAAGACATCAAATGGGATCACAAAGAATTGGACACGATTGAAAATTGGAACAAAAAAAATGGACAAGGAATGTATAGGGATACAGAGAGTATGATGTTATATGAACATGTAGGCAGAAATTCAGTTTAACATGTTAAGTAGTTGCAAATGTAGATACGATTGTATCTTTTGTATTTTGTAGCTTAAAATTCAATGTATGACAAACTATTTCAAAATAAAAAATTTTTAAAAAGCAAGAACTAAGGAGGGTAATTTGCTAACATGTTTTATTCTCCCAGATCTTGAAAAGACAATTTATTATAGCCTGGAATAGGGCATGTTGAGTCTGCTCTCTCTTCTAAAATCCAGAATAAGTGATTCAATCCCTATTTAATCCAAGGGAAATCATCAGCCCTCAAGAATGGTAGGCTCACTTCTGAGAGAGGGAACAGTATGTGCAGAATGAGACATACATTTTTGGACATGGCCACTGTGGAAATCTGTTTTGCTTGATTATGCATATTTGTAACAAGGGCTTTTATTTATTTTTTTTCTTCATGAGAGGTAAGAGGGAAGGAAGAAAACAAATGCTCACTAATTGAAAAAACTAAAAAAAAAAAATGAATCATACAAGAACTCAAATTTAGGTTATCTTTGTCACAATTAATAATTCAATTCAACTTAAACATTTATTAAGTGCCTACTATACTGGTAGGTATACAATACTATGATGGTGTCACCAAGGCAACATTTACAGCACTAGTGGTGACTATGAATATGCCAGTGTAGTTCTCAATTGAAAAGTATAAAACACTCTCCATACAGAAAGCAGAAGAGAAACATTTATTTAAACACAAGAAAGCCAAATCAGAACCAGAAAGCAAAATCTGTCATGGTGACCAAGAAGTTAATAACAAGTAGGAGGCAGAGCCATTCTCAAACCTCCCCTCCCTCAGCCAGCGCCTTCTCACTATCAACTGTCACACTGTGTCAGCTGGCCTGCATTCTATCCCCTCTGACCTGACCCCCACCCCCCTCACTTCTTCTCAGTTCTGCTCCACCCTTCCTGTTCTGCCTCTTCAGCAAGCTCCTCCCACCACATGTGACTTAGGCTTCCAGGTGATTTAAGCAGATCATATGGGCCTATTAATTAATGAGAAAGAGGTTTCCATTTAAATTACCATTACAGTTGGTTGCTAAATATACAGAGCAAACAATGAAAGTCACTGCCCCCACATAGCTTATATGCTACTTGAGGTAGATGCGTACATGAGTAAATAAATATGGATAGATTTAACCTTTGTGACTCTGATTTTTTTCCCAGTCATTGGTCCTCGTTATGACTTCAAGTATAAATGACTGCATATAATCTCCTAATTGGTTGTCTAATCTTTCTAATTAGTTCCTCAATTTCTTGCTATTTTAATACATTCTGTATATACTTGATTTATATCCCTAAAATATATATATACATATATGTATGTATATATATATACTGTATGTCTTGAAACCTTTCTAGTTTTGAAATGTCTTATGCTTGGCTATTTTTTTCTTTCCTTCTTTTTGTAAAAGGATTTTAATAGTATTTTATTTTTTCCAGTTACATGTAAAGATGATCTTTAACATTTAATTGTTTACAATGTTGAGTTTCAAATTATTTCCCTCCTTTCCTCTCTATCCTCTTCCAAAGACAATGGCAATTTAACATAGGTTATGTATGTGCAAAATAAAACATATTTCCATATTAGTCATATTGTGAAAGAAGAAACAGGCCAAAAGAAAAGAATCACAAAAAAGTGAAAAATTTGTATGCTTTAATCTGTATTCTGACTCCATCAGGTCTTTCTCTGGATGTGGATAGCATTTTCCATCCTGAGTTCTTTGGAACTGTCTTAGATCACTGTATTGCTGAGAAGAGCTAGGTCATTCATAGTTGATCATTGCACAGTGTAGCTGTCACTATGTACAATATTCTCCTGGTTCTGCTCACTTCACTTTGCATCAGTTCATGTAAGCCTTTTCAGGTTTTTCTGAAATGTCTGCTTGTCATTTCTTATAGAACAATAGGATTCCATTACATTCATATACCATAACTTGTTCAGCCATTCCCCAATTGATGGGCATCCCCTCAATTTCCAATTCTTTACCATCACAAAAAGATATATTACAAATATTTTTGCACATGGAGGTTCTTTTCCCTTTTTTATGCTTTCTTTGGGATACAGACCTAGCAGTGGTATTGCTATGTCAAAGGGTATGCATAATTTGATTACTATTTGGGCATAGATCCAAATTGATCTCCAGAATAGTTGGATCAGTTCACAATTCCACCAACAGTGCACTAGTGTCCCAGTTTTCCTACATCTCCCCAACATTTATCATTTTTCTTTTCTGTCACATTACTCAATCTTATAGATTTGAGGTGGCACCTCAGAGTTGTTTTAATTTGTAGTTCTCTATTCAATAGTGATTTAAAGCATTTCTTCATATGACTACAGATAGGTTTGGTTTCTTCATCTGAAGACTGCCTGTTCATATCTTTTGCCCATTTATCAGTTGGGGAATGACTTATATTCTTACAAAATTTGACATAGATATCTATATATTTGAGAAATGAGGCCTCTATCAGGGACACTTGTTGTAAAGTGCTTTCTGCTTTCCTTCTAATTTTGGTTGTAAATTGGTTATGTTTGTACAAAATCTTTTTAATATAACTAAAATTATTCATTTTACATTTTATAATGCTCTTTATCCCTTGTTAGCATGTTATTCCCCTCTCCATAAATCTTACAGGTAAATTATTCCTTGCTTTCCTAATTTGCTTATAGTATCACCCTTTTATTTTTAAATCATGTACCATTTGACCTTACATTGGTATACAGTGTAAGATATTATCTATACTTAGTTTCTGCTGTACTATTTTCCAGTTTTCCTAGAAGTTTTTGTCAAAGCTCTTATCCCAGAAGCTGGGGTCTTTGGGTTTATCAAACCCTAGTTTACTATGATCATTTACTACTGTATCTTGTGTACCTAATCTTTATTTAAACACCAGCGATCCACTGATCCACCACTCTCGCTAGTACCACATAGTTCTGATGGTTACATTTTATAATATAGTTTGAGATCTGGTACAGTTAGGTCACTTTCCTTTGCATTTGTTTTTCATTAATTTCCTTGATATTTTTTACCTTTTGTTCTTCCAAATGAATTTTGCTATTATTTTTTCTAGCCTTATAAAATAATTTTGATAGTTTAATTTATATGGTGTTGAGTAAGTAAATTAATTTAGGTAGAATTATCATTTTTATTATATTAGCTTGTAGGCTATTAATTTCTGTTCTCATTTCCACCACCTCCAGAGTTCATATCCTTAGCACTCATGCCTGAAATGCTGTGAGGTCTCAACTTTTCTCCCTGCCTTTAGTCTCTCTTCCATCTACTACATCCCATACCATTTTTGTTAGGTTAATCCTTCAAAGGAATCTCTTTACCTTGTCATTTATTGGCTTAAAAGCATTTATTTATTTATTTATTTACCACATTCCAAACAAAATTCAAACTGTTAGTCTTTCTACAATCTGACCCCAATGAATCTTCCCAGTTTGACCTCTAATTATGCCTCAACCTGAATAAACAGGTCAATTCCATAACTATTAACCTGAACACACCATATTCATTCTGCTTCCATCTATTACAGATCTCACTTGTGCCTCACATTTGTCTAGAATGCTTTTCCTTCTTTTTGCTCCTGTTGTTGTTAAATCATTTTTTGGTTGTGCCTGACTCTTCGTGACCCCATTTGGGGTTTTCTTGGCATACACTGGAGTGGTTTACCATTTCCTACTCCAGCTCATTTTATAGATGAGGCCCTTGGGAAGGAGTGCCTTCATATTCACTGTTTAAAATCCCTGAAAGGACTTTGAGACACAAAAGGAAGCATTTATTTCTTTTTAGAAAAATGAAGATGATGTGAATCACAGTTTTGGGTTTTTAAAAATATAATTTAACTGCTGGTACTCTAAATATACAATCATCCAGCAAATGAATGAATATACTAATATAAGATATGTTGCATATATATTAATTATTATTAAAATGAATTTTCAGCTTTGATTAAAGTAAATTTTCAGCTAAAATGTTCTTAGGTCTTGCTAGAGTTCTTAGGATCATAGTATATAGCATTGAAAGGGATCAATCAAATGTCCTCATTTTATAAATGAGGAAACTGAGGCGCAGACAGGTTAAATGACTTGGCCAAGGTCATTCGGTGGGAACACTCAAGTTAGGAGAACTGAATAAAGCAGACATGGAAGTTAGAGAGGTGAGAAGTGAATTAGGAGAATATAACATCTCTGAAACCAAGGACAAAGAACTCTAGTAGGATGTGTTGGTCAACAATGTAAAAAGCTATAGAAAAGTCAAAATGGATTAAGTCTTCTGATTTCTACTGGTCAGTTAAGTTCTATGCTTTCTATGTGTGAGTTTCAATCTAATCCAGGGAAAAAGAGATATTTAGGGTACTTAACTAAAAGGACTGAAGATGTCATGGTGTTAATCTCTTTATACTCACCAAAAAACTTGCATTTCTCATTGCTTTCCAGGTTACATTTCCCATCATCACCACAACTGACCACTGCTTCTCTTCTCTTCAAATCTACCAGATCTCTGATAAATGGTTCTTTACCCTGTTCAATCCAGGATATTAAGTCTGGCTTTGGAACAGCATGGTCTGCAGGAAGGCCAAAAAGAGGCAACTCTAATTCTCTGAACACTCACTGTGCAAATACATTCACAGTTATTTTATTTTCCTTGATTGATTAGAGGGGCAACATATAAGAACAGATATATTCAGAAAATGGCTAACTCTGAAACAGTCCAATATGGCCACAATCAGGGAAATGAATCACTGCTCAAAGAGATGAGAATGTAGTTAATTCTAGTTAAAATGTATCATGCAGTATATCTACAGCTAGTTAACATTATTATCTACCTGAAATGGTTGTATCTTTCTGATGAGACTTAAGGAGTTCTTTGATTCATCTATGTAACTAAGTGGTAAAATGTAAACCAAAGATGGAGGTATTGGCTGTGCCCTGTTCTATACATAATGAATCTCATGAACACTTTTATGTTCCACATTCTCTCATTTTAACTAGGTAATCTCTTCTTGCACATTCATTCAATTCAACTTCTTTTCACAAAAGTTCCCAATTAACACCTTTAGACAAAACCCATTAACTCTTTCCTTCTCTTTAGGCTTTGCTTAGGCCAAAGTCTCCCATTATATCCAGGGCTATTTCCAATTGTTCTCATCTATATCTTGCCACTGGACCCAGATTGTTTCACAGGAGAAAGTGAGGCTTGTAACTTTGTACAGCTCTCCCTTACTTAACACTTGCAAGTTATGGCATCACCTTTCTGACATCATGGTCCTCTTTGAGAACAAAGGACAAACGACAATCTGTGAGTAGTACCAGCTGCTCCACTGGGGCCCTGACTGGCTAGTTCCAGTTGGGCAACACATCTCCTTCCTGTCTTCCTTTTCCCTCCCCTCTCCTTTCCTTTCCTCCTTTCCTTTTGTTCACATAGGGTATCATACCCTTATCGGTGGGTGCTCTGAGAAAAGAAATGCAAATTTTGACCGCTGAAACTTCAAAAGATATTTGGGAGTTTTTAGCCTAGATTTCTTTCTTAAGGACCATGCCTTAAACCCAAATCACTCTGTCATTGGTTGTCCAATAATAGGTCCCATCCTAAGCCTCACTCCGTCCTTGGTCATTTTTTGGGCCCAGATGGCTTAGAGTGGATGTAAATAATAACTGTTTTTGTTCTGGTCAGAAACTCTAAGGGTTTTCCTCTCTGAGATTGATTTTTTCTTTTAGGTAAAAGAGGTCATTCTTTGTCTCATTTCTTCCCTAGCCTTAATCACTGAATGGGCATTGCCTCAGTCAAAATGAAACCTGGGAAAGACCTTTGCTTAAAAAGGTCAAGTACTCCCACTGCCCTGGGGCCATCTCTAGTAGTCATCCTGATCTCTATCTTGCCACTTGACCCAGATGGCTCCAGAGAAGAGAGTGAGGCTGGTTACTGCACAGCTCTCCCTCACTTAAATCCCATTCAGTGCAAGTCATGGCATCATTTTTCCGATTTCCACACCTTTGGATGCTTAAACTATACCTTACCCTGTTTTAGGAAATTGCCATCTCAATGTATGTTGATTGATTGATCCTGCTGAATGCTTTTGCTAGTGAGATTGTTATCTTGTTTGTCTTATTCATCTTTGTAACACCAACACCATCTAACATACAGTCACCACACAGATGTTTACTGAATGCTACATGAGACAGGCACACACTTTGATGAGAAATACCCAACAAATTTCCAATCAACTCATCTTACCCAAGGATATTAAGGACTCATAATTTGTCCTCATCACATGCTTGTAGATTTCCTTCTGCCATTCTTCCAGGTTTTCCCACTCCTTCTCAGAGAAATACACAGCCACATCATCAAAAGTCAAGAATGCCTGGAATCACAAATGGTGTAGACACACAATACTTCAGTGCTACCCCAAATATCTTCTTATATAACTTATTGTCTTTTTTTTTATCATCAAAGCTATTCTTTTCAGACAGAGGGCTACAAAATCATGGCTATATTTTCATATTTGGAGGGGATTTTATCATAGCATTTCAACAGAACATGTAAGAATATATTTTCCAAAATATCTAGTACTCATTTCCCAGATATAACCAAAACACTCTTGGCAAATATTTCGTATGCAAGTCAAATTAGCTTCTCAACTGTGCCCTAAAGGTCTGAGGCTTTGATTTGTTATCTATTTTATTCATTGGCCTTATGAGAATTATCAGATAAAATTATTTCGTAAGAGCAGTCAAAAGGTTTCTCTGCTAAGTGGCTAAATACCACTTTTAACGTAAAAGGCTTGATTTTACCTTGAGTTGGTTATTCAAGACATTGTTCTGTATAGCTAAGAGATTCACCTATATGTGAACTTGCTTGACACTAAACTGGTAATCACATAGCTTTAAAGTTAATAAAATGCTTTACAAATATTTCTTATTTGATTCTCACAACACTGGGAGGTATGTTCTATCATCATTTCCATTTTAAAGAAGAGGAAACTGAGATAGACAGCAATTAAGTTACTTGCCCAGATCATACATCTAATAAATGTCTGAATCAAGATTTGAACTCGTCTTCCTAACTTCAAATCCAAATCTATTCTACTGCCTAAATTCTGATTCTATCCTACAAAGTGTCAGATTTCTCAGTTTCATGTCATTAGTCAATTTAATAAATATGCCATCAATGTCTTTAGGCAAATAATTACTTTTAAAAACACAGAATAAGGTAGCATAAAAGACAACCCTATGGCTTGACAGAGGCAATGTCTTCCCAGATTGACAGTTTTTGGAATCGGTTAAACTGAGCAGTTCTGAATTCTAACTGTACGATCAAAGTCCACATCTCTTCATCTCTCATGAGAGATTTTATCAAATGCTTTGATGAAATCCAGAACCACTGAGTTGAATCTAAAAAGATGAAATTCAAATGTAATATCTTGTATCATCTTTACAAATATGAGGAACAACTGCACATCAATTTGTCTAAATAAAACCTGGGATGTTTTGGTGTATTAAAAGCTCAATATAAGCCAGTAGTGTGATGTGACAACAAAAGTTAATGCAACATTGGGCTGCAATAAGAGGCATTGTTTTCAGGAATAAGGTGACAGTACCATTGTATTCTGCCTTTATCAGACCATATTTGGAGTATTTTGTTCAGTTCTGGGCACCACTTGCCCCCATCACATTAGGACAGGTTGAAGGAAATAGAGATGCTGTGAACCTGCAATGATGGGAATACTTTCCCTACTATCTGTTTCTGTGACTGTCATGAAATCTTTGTTCTGGATCCAAGGGGCAATGTCTCATCCCTGCTGTTTCATGGGAAGGGAAGAATCCTGAGTCAAGACTTTTATTAGTCTCCATGGGTAACAGCAGGCAGCTAGAGAACTGGCTTCTTGTTAATCAGATTAGAAGAAGTGGCAGCTGATGAAAACATGGGAAACCTTCAAACTGGAAGCCACATGTAGCCCTCTAGGTCCTCAAGTGCAGTCCTTTGACTGAATCCCAACTTCATAGAACAAATCCCAATGATGAGGTACAAGCTCAGGCCAAGACCTTTTTCCCTTGGATTGGGAGGGTTTTTGTCCCATTAGTCTGAAGGGCACTGGAAAGTCTGGTCTTTGGGCGGGGATCCTTGGATTTCTCTTCCATTTCTCCCAGGCCAGATACTCTCTAACATTCCTTTGATATTCCTCCCTTGATCCTATTACCAGCCACTTCCATCAAGATCCTCCATGGTTTGATCTACGAAGACCATCCCTGAGACCCCAGAGTACCTGGTGACACCTGTTTCTGGCCCAGGCCCTCCATTGTCTGATATCTCCTGATTGCCTTCAGCTGTTTCCAACACTTGACCAGTTACCCCCTCCTTGGACTTCTCTTCAAGACCCTCTCTAAACCCCTCTTCCCATCACCCTGGATTACCAGAACACCTCCAGATCCCTCCTACTCTTTTCTGTATTTAAATTTCATCTTGCCTCTATGAAGGCACTCAGATTCAATCCAGCTCAGACTGTCTAGATGAGATTCTATTTGGCCTGCTTGTGAATACAAGCGTCACAAATGCTTAGGGTCCTTAAGAGTCAACCCAGTAAGGCGAATCTTTAATAAACTTGGTTTTTCTTTGGCTTTAAGAAGGTTTGTGTCAAATTCATTCGAGCAGAACCCAGACTGTCGGTATTCTGGGGTCCACAGCACCCCTAACCTTATCACCCTTAATAAAAGGATTTGTTCTGTAAAACTTGGACTCAGTCAAAAGGCTGCACCCAAGGACCTAGAAGGCCACATTGCCTCAAAGGTAAAGGTTCCCCACTTCAGTCTAGTCTATCCTTCCTCTTAACTGCAGTCTTAGTTCCGAGACACCCCCATTTCCATCTCATTAATACACCTTTCAAAGTATTCACCTAAGAACTGAGAAATGTTTAAGTGTCTACTATGGAGTCAAATCCGATTCTCCGTGGAAACAAAGCAAAAACACCTGTTACAAGTTATAAAAAGAAAGAGAAATCTCAGGAGGTCTAACTGAACAGATACAGAATTTATCACACAATAAGGAGCTGTGTACAATGTTAATTCTAATGTTTAAGACAAAGTTTAGCTAACTGAGATCATGAAAACTGGTTCCAGGACTTAAACCTTTAAGTCTCTATACTTCCTTTTGCCTTTTAAAACCAGAATTTCTGTTCAAATAAATATGTATCAAGGATCTGGGCACCACAGCTTAGGAAAATCATTGACAAACTGCAGAGCATCCAGAAGAATCCATATCTTATGAGGATAGGTTGTTGGAAACAGCAATGTTTACCCTGGAACAAAATCAGAAGAACCCGATAGTTGTGATTAAGTATTTCACAGGCTGTCAGGTAGATCAGACTTACTTATCCATAGAGCTGTCTGAGAAAACAGGATCATCTCCCTACCCAATGAAAAGATCAGGAGAATTTTAGTGAAGAGACCCCCTATCCTCAGCAAAATGAAAGATTCCCTCAAATCCAGAGACCAAGGCAGGTTCCCCGGACGTGCGGTGCGCTAAGAGAACCGAGGCCTGGAGAGAATTCTCTTTGTGAAAGCATCATTCAGACACTATTTCCTAGAAATGGAACTCGACCCTGACACCCGGACTGGCTTCCAAGCTGACCAGCCCGGTGGGGAAAGACCTGCCCTGGAAGTCTAGACCGTGGCACCACTCCCGGCTTGGCGGTTAAAATCCTTTAATGACCTAAACAATTTATTTAAATTTAAATGTCCTACTTCGTGACCTAAAAGCTTCAGTTTCCACGTCGGTAAAAGGGGAGGCCCGCAATCCCAACAAGCTTCTAACTTGTCTTCAGATTGTACAAATAAATGGTGCTTGGCTGTAAATAAGTGGGACGTAAAAAGGCCCCCCACGCGGCCCCCTTCTCCCAGGGTCTGTAGCGAAACAAGTCTAATCCCTAAACCACCCCCGCAGCCAAGTCGGTCACGCGAGACTCGGGTAGGGAGGTCCACCACAGGGCACGGCCCCGCTTGGATGTTGGCGTCCCGCGGTCCCTCCTTCCGTGTGCCCGGGAGAGGGGGACGTCTCTCACCCGAGCAGGAGCCGCCTCGGTCATTGCCCTCCGTCTCCTTCCCAGGTCCCGGGGAAGCTGCCGCTTCTCCCGCCCCTCCTCCTCCTCCTCCCTAACCCCGGCTTCCCTCCTCGGTCTAGGTCAGCGGGAGCTCCGGACCCTCCGCGGCCCGCGCTCCCCAAGGGTCCCTGCGGGGGAAGGCGGCACAGGGGCCGAAGGCGGGGAAGAGAGCCGGTGCCCGGCCCTCTCTGCGCCCACCAATGCCGCGGCTCTACTTCGCGCAGACGCAGACCCTCTCTTCGCACCGCCTCCAGTGGTAGTTGTCCGTTGCTAGGGATACACGCGGGGCATCCTGGGAATCTGTCTCCCCCCACCCCACCCCATCACTCCCTCCCTCATCCCGGGAAAGGCTCCTGTCCTGCAGCGCCTCCTGCGGGCCCGAGGAGTAAAGGGCGTCTGAGTCCCCCGAGGGTGGGAGGATAAGACCAAAGGAGATTCATGTCCTGGGCCAAGAAACATCGAGGACGGGCAAGAATGGGTCTGGCTTGTAAAAGAACCAGGAGCAAACCTGACAGAAATGCGGGGAAAGTGAAAGGGCCCGTGGGAAGAGTGGGTGGGGGCCACCTTGGGGAAAATCTCCCCCGTGATGGATGACGGAGAGAGGCCGGGGAGCCACTGAAGGGCTTAGACCAGAAGGTGAGGCGTGCCAACAACATTTTGAGAAGATTCTTCTGGCAGCAGTGATGGGGGCCAGGGAGAGCTGGAGACAAAGACTCATTTAGAAGACAAGAAATTAAGTGGAGATGGTGTGAGGATGAGAGAGAGGCTGGATAAAGGTAGGAGTGGAAAGGGAAAGATGCCAGAGACAATGCGAAGGAAGAGCTAGCTGTTGCTTGGGGAGTGATTGGATTCCCTCCCTGCCCTCAACACATTTGTGCTTATTAAAAATTGACATGGTAAACAAAACTCGCCTCCTAAAATATTTTGACTTTTGAAATATTTTATAAAACAGCATTCACAGAAGAAGTTATCCCCAGGACTCCATCTTCCTCAGTCACATTCTCACCACATTCCTCAGTCACCTTGGTTTCTTTTTGTTAGTTTTTGTTCACATTTGGTTCAACATCCTCCTAGTTGTAGATGGCCATTTTATAATTTAAAACACTTCAAAACTTGTTTACTGATCATACACTTAAAGGTGACAAAATAAGAATCTTTTATATTGATCATATAAAAACCTAATGCTTTTAAGATGAACAAAAATAACTAAACGTGCTTATTAAATACATTTAATTAATCTAAACATTTATAATAGCTTTAAAAATAATTTCCTTTCAGACCCTTTAGAATTCTTTAAGTGAAGTACCTTTCCAGAGGCAAGCTATATGTTAGGATGAAGAACTGCACATTTTTTCTTCAAATAGTCAGTTTTTCTCTGTTCTTCACTGCCATTTTCATAGCTTTAAGATAGGCTTTCATACTGACATGCACACTTGATCACATTATCATGGCTCAACTTTATAAAAAATCTCATGAGTTTAAAAAAACAATTTCTTGAGTTTCTTCCTGATGAAACTATCATCCTTTAGGTCCAATAAACTGAAAAACCTCTCTGGCACTTTATGTATGTGTGTGTGTGTGTGTGTGTGTGTGTGTGTGTGTGTGTGTGTTCGTCCTTCATTTTTGAAGAGGACCATGACATCAGAAAAATGATGACATGACTTGCACTTGACTTTGTTTTGACTGAGGGAGGGCTGTGCAAGGTCACCAGCCTCACTTTCTCCTGTTGAGACGTATGAATCCAGTGACAGATATTCATCAGGATGACTAGAGATGGCCCAGGATGTCTGTCACTTACACAGAGAAAGGGAATAAATGACCAGAAATGTTTTCTCTAAGGGAACTAAAAGTGACTGCTTAGATATTATCCAAAGGATATAGAAAATGAGAAAGCCGACTCCAAGTTATAGAATCTAAGTGACCAGGAAATGAGGCTGTCACTGACAGAAATGGATGAGACCAGAAGGGAAGATGTTTCAGGGAAAAGATGATGAGTTTCAATCACAATTCTTCTTTGGTTCTTTCTGTACACTTTCACAAGCTGATGAATCTATATTCTTTTTTCATCTCCTATTCCCATTCATGGGTTTTGTCTTAGATGCCTATTCTTTGAAGACTGGTTCTAGTCTTTGTTCTGTATTCCATTTTTGACATGTTTTAAATTATAAAATTAATAGCCATCAGCAACTATTATAGAGTATGAGTTTCTTACAGACAAAGAATATTTCATTTTTGCCTTTATATCCCCAAGGATTTGTGCAGTGGCTGCCATATAGCAAATACTTTATAAATACTTGTTGAAAACATGCCAGTCCGTCCACTGGAATGTAAGCTTCCTGAGAACAGAGTCAAGACCAGAAGTATTTATTGAATATTTTCTATGTTCCAGAAAGGCAATCTCTACTCTCAAGAAATTTATATTCTAATGAGGGAAGATGATATGGGAAAGTGAATTGAAAAGGCAGAGGAAGGTACCTGCGTTGGGACATGATGGCAAATTCCAGATAGCTGGAAGAAGCATGAAAGATGGTTGGCTTGGGCTCTTTCTCAAAATAGATATTGTGGGGAAAAGGGGTCATAGGGACAGATGAATGTTCCAGAGTGAGAATAGGGGATGAGGGAACTGCCAGGGCAAAAAGACAGCTGAGGAATGGTGGCAAAAGACCAGAGAGTCAGAAGCAGAGCTGGCAGAGGCATGAAGGATGGCAGGCATGCCCCCTTCCCCAAAACGGAGGTTCTGGAGCTGGGGCAGGGAACTACCACAAGGAGAGTATTTTGTGTCTGTGTCCTCAGTACCTAGAAAATAAAAGCTCTGTGATTGATCAATTGATTGATTCATAATGCGAATATCACACAGTTCAACACAAAGTACTTCGGGCTGTCCCTTGCTGTAGTGCTGATTTAAGTCATGATCTAAGCATCACCTCCACCCCTCAACTGTGGTGCTCAGCACTTCCTCTTAGTGGCAATGCTGATTTATGAAAGGAGGTTGTAGAATGGAACCTGGACTTTGAGGGATGAACGAGATTTCAACAGGTAATATTAAAAGATAATAACTGTGAGATGGGACTGAGGTATAGAAGGACACGGAACATGATGAGGACGTTTTAATGACACATGAAATATTTGACTTATTCTACGTGTAGCCGCAGACAGGGTAGAAGAGCTAGAACAGGGTGAATAGTAGGCATTTTGGAAAGGTAGATGATAGGTAGGCAGCAGGAGGCACTAGTGAGCAGGCAAACTGAACTACCAGTGTGCCCAGGGAGGCTAGACCTTTTGTTCACTTTCCCTCTGAGATGAATGGCTCTACTTCTAAACACAGCTGGCTAAGAACAGCTGCAAACAGTTTGAAAATTAAAGCATCCTTACCCACTCATTGCTGCCAATTCTCATTGCCCTGTCATGTTTCTCGGAGAAGCTGAATCATGAATGATATGCCAGACTTGTAAGTGTAATACCTCTATTCCACTTGGTTCCAGTATCTAAGGTAATCCTAAAGTAATCTAGGTAATCCTAACATTACCTCTCATGGTCAAACATTTGGTTTCTATAAATTAGAAATCCACTCTCTCCCTTGTTTTCACCCTACTTGTAAGCCTTAAATACTGTAAAGCATTTCTGATGGCCAACAAGTTTAGGTTTATGAGCTCTACATTGAATGCAACAGAGTGCAAACCAGCTAGTTTACCTTGACAATTGCCTTTGCTAGGAAGTAAAAGAGGTTCTTGGTTCTTATCACCTTGGAGCATATCACTGGTATGGGGGCTCCCACTATGGCACATATAGCATCTGATCAGTTCAGATCTTCTGATAGCCTATCTTGACTTATCTCTTTTGGTATGCTGCCCCTTCCCATGCCCAATTCTCTGGTCTCTTTCTTCTGCTTACCCATGTAATTTTTTTCCTCCAAAAGGGTAAGCAAGGAAAGCCTGAGAATCAAGGTCAGTCCTTCCCATAAGTCTCTCTGCCCCAAAGGTAGGGCATATAGGTGAGAACTATCTACCAGAGCCATTCAAAAGTGGAAGGAGTAATATTGTGAGCTAGTGGTCTCCCAGTCACTGGAAACATTTAAACAGGATGGATGACCCCGAATGTTGCTGACAGTATGTTGCTGAAGCATTTCCTGGATAGTATGTGGACTGGAAAGACCCCCCAAGATTCATTTCAGCTCCAAGATTCTATGAGTCCTATTACCATGTTCATTCACAAGAGACAAGAATGTTGGGGAAGATAGTGGCAGAACACATCTGAGTGACATGAGATGAGGAGGAGGTTAGAAGACTGAGCTCTTGTGGCATGGAATCAATTTTTTTTTGAGCAAAATGTGAAGCAAAGTCTGACAGGGAAGAGGGTAAGGGGGGCTGAAAATGTCTTTGTGAAGTCAGAGAGTGAATTAATTATTGAGATATAAAAGGATTGCCTTGCAGTGATGAAGGCCCAGTTGAGGTCACGTAACATAAATCTGTGGTGGACTCAGCACAGTTTTGTGGTTTTCTCCAGTTTTATTCAGCCACAAAGTAGAAGTGAAGGCAGCAGGAAGGGGGAATGTTCCAAAGCTGAGACTTGTCAGGGCAAGATCAGTATTATAATGGGGCAAATGACTCCAAGAGAAGAAAAAGCCTGGTGGAATGAGGAATTTTTTAATCTTTTTACCAACTCTTAATGAATACTTCACAACTGCAGATCGTAAAGTATTCCCCCAAACCCAGACAACAGTCACAGTTCACTTAAATCTATTTTTTTCACACTCCTCCAAGGTTTCAATCAATTGTCAGGAAGTATTCCTTAAGCACCTAATGTGTGCTAGGCAGGACATCTAGATGGCACAGTGGATAGAGGGTCAGGAAGACTCATTTTTCTGAGTTCAAATCTGGCCTCAGACACTAACTTTGTGACTCTGGCCAAGTCACTTAACCCTCTTTGCCTCAGTTTTCTCATCTGCAAAATGAGCTAGTAAAAGAAAGAAATGGTAAATCACTCCAGTATCTTGGCCAAGAGAACTCTAAATGAGGTCACAAGGAGTCGGACACAACTGAAACTACTGAACTGATTGTGCTAGGCAGTAGTGCCAGGGGTGGGGATATAAGAAGGAATATATAATATAATAAGAACAGAGAGAAAAGCAGTTTGATTGGATCAAAGAAATTAAGAGGGGGAGTAAAATGATCATCGAAACTGGGAAGAACAGCTGGGATCAGGTCTTTAAAAGATAAATAGAAAAGTTTATATTTTATCCCAGAGGTAATAAGAGTCTGCTGGAGTTGGTTGAGGAGCAGCATCTCAAGGTTACATCTGTGTGGAAGGAAAATTACTTTGGCAGCAGTGGGTAGCATAGAGTGGAATGATAAGACTAATAGTTACAGAGACCAATTTGGAGGCTGTTGTAATAATCTAGGTGAGAAGTTATGAGGGCTTGAATTAAGGCAGCTAATGTGAATGGAAAGAAGGGGGCAGGTGTGAGAGATGTAAAGATAGAAGTGGCAAGATTTGACAATTGATTCAATATGTGAAGGAAGGGAGACTGAGGAATCTAGACTTATGCTGAGATTATGAACCTGGGATGATGGAAGGATGGAAGGATGATTCTGTCTTAGCAAAACAATTCGTTTAACTTTACATATGGTGAGTTTAAGATGTGTTCCAGACATCCTTTTGAAAATATCCAGTAGGCGACTGGCAATGTGTGACTGAAATGCCAAGGAGAGACTAAGTGGGATATATTGATGATGACAGTTAAACTCATGGGAACTGGTGAGAGAGATGGAGGGAAAGACTGACGGAGAGATAGAGACAGAGAGCAAGCACTTTGGGGAACACCTAGAGTACGCTGGTCCCCTGAGGGGAATGATGAGGCAGCAAAGGACAGTGAGAAGGAGCAGTCAGGCAGATAGTAGGGGAGCCAGGAGAAAACTGTCCTGAAAACCCTGGGAGGAGAGAGCATTTAAGAAGAAAGTATGGTCAAAAGCAATAAATGCAGAAAAGATGAGAAGCATGAAAGCTGAGAAAAGGCCATGAGATTTGGCAGCTTTGCAGAGAGCAGTTTCGGTTGAGTGATGAGGTGGAAAGATTTGAGGGGAGAGAGGAAAGATAACAATGAGAACCCGTTGTTTTGCTTAGGCATGAGACACAGCTGTTGCTGTAGGTAGTCTGGTCCAGCAAGCCCCGCTTGTTTAAATCTTCTGGCCCAGAGGCACTGTTGACGGGAGATCCCAACAAGTGGCTGCTTCCAGGGAGGTCAGTTGGGGGTGGGTGAGAAAGGAGCAAGAGTCCCAGGATGCACCGCGTGGGCCCAGCAACAGCTGTTGTGGGCAGTAGGAGACACTGAGGTCTGATCCCTGGTGCAGGTGCTGTGGACTCAGGCGAAGCCGGAGCGCAAGTGGGAGCCAGAGCCAGAGCTGCGGGGAAGGGGTTTGCGAGAGCGGGGGCAGTGAAGCCCAGCCCGGGGCCGCAGCGCGGGCCGGCCATCAGCTCGACTGCCCCTTGGGACCCGGCACCGCCACCAGCCTCTGGGGCTCCGCGCCCTCCCCGCTGACAACCGACTGCATTGCAGGAGGGAGGAGGGAGCGTGGGCGGAGAAGGGTGCAGACTGCCCAGTCCTGGAGGGGAAGGAGAGGGGGGCATGGGGGAGAAGCCGCAGCGTCCTCGGATTCGGGAAGCAGGACGGAAAACCATGGCCAAGGCGACTGCTGTTAAGGTGAGAGATCTCTCCCCTGCAACCCCCACCTCCCAGGGATATACGCAGTAAGGAGGAGACTGGGGTGCAGGGGACACCCCGGCTCTAGCCTTGCTCAGGGCTAGAAGAACGAGGGGAACCTTTGGCATCGGAAACTGGGAGAAAAGGGCAATTTGAGGGACACTGCCTTGTCATGGTGTGTGGGTGCACCTTGACAGTCTGGGCAACAGACATGAAGCCTGTTCTGGCCCAAGTCATTCATGTTAACAGTTGTGAAACTGAGGCCCAGAAGAGATGAGCCCTCTTTTAGCTCGGTTTTTGGGGGCAAAGCTCAAACCAGAACCTTGGTCCTTAGGCTCTCTGCCCAACCTCTTTACACTGTGATCTCAAGACAGCCTGGATGGTAGGACCAAATTTCCTTTTATAGAGAATGAGAATAATACAGCTAACATTTATTTAGTGCTTTAAAGTTTACTAGGATATATATATATATATATATATATATATATATATATGCATACATATATAATTCTATGATAAAGAAGATTATTTTAACAGGAATTCTGGTCATGGGAAGCTTAAACTTATTTTATCAGAGATTTAAGCCTTGGAAGTAACTATTTGCCAGTTACTATAATACTTTAGAGAAAAAAAATACAAGCATCTTTGTACACTACACAAATCAACTGCTTAACAATCTTACCAATTAATCTTACTTTTCTTTTTGAGAATTCTGCCTCTCCTACCAGCCTTCCCTTCATTCCCGCTTCACAAATGGTAAAGTGACTGAGATTTTCTTCTCTTGGCCTTTAAATTTTCATATCCCAAAGAACTGTTTCTCTCTCTCTCTCTCTCCCTCTTTCCTTCCCTCCCTCCCTCTCTCTCTCAGTGTGTGTTTAACCTGGGAAACTGGGACTAGATTCACATTAAGCATAAAACATTCCATTTCTTTCAAACTGGTGAATATCTTTTCTTGATAATGATGGATTTCACATTCATTTCCCTTTGGGGACAGTTTAATGATGATTGCTCATATCTTTACAGGTAAGATATTAGGCATGTTTTACATATAAGAAGCACATTAATGAGGTAGAAGAAGATGAATATTTTGAAACTATGCCTTTTCATTACAACTGTCACTTAGTGACATGTGATTGTGAACATGTCGTGGTCCTGCTGAGATTACTGACCTCTAAGTCTTCAGTCAAAGCTTTTCATGCTCAGGGGCCTGTGTTTCTCTCAGTCCTCCTGGGTCCTATTTTGGGCAGCATGACTGCGTTGTTTGTAGTACTTGCTGCCAACATTTTGGTCGCAGTTGGAAAAAGGTCCCATGCTTTCTTGAAAGATGTATCCTCTAGGTGTTCCCCTGGAATGCTTACATCAAATAATGAAAATAAACACTGAGAAGTATGCATAAAATTTATCTTGAAAATGTAGTCCTCTATTTTAAAGGAAAGGCCTTCATAGAGGTGGCAGAAGCAAAGGAAAATAGAGCAGAGGACTCTCTTGGGCCCGAATCAGTCAATTAATAAGTATTTATTAAATGCCCATAGAGATCTTACCACTTAGAAGTGAGAAGCTGTTGTGGTTCTGATGAGAAAATTTCATTTTTTCTAATTCTCTTCTCCTAAGGCTCTAAATACCAATAGGTTTATTTTTTTCAGTCACCTAATGGGCCTTTTTTGACTGTGTGTGTGTGTGTGTGTGTGTGTGTGTGTGTGTGTGTGACTGAGTGTGTACATGTGTCCAGAGAGACAGAGACAGACAGACAGAATGAGAATGAGAATCTGTTCTGGGTTTGTTGCAATTGGGAAAACATCCCCAGATGTCTTAGCTATGTCCCCCTCAAGTGGTGCTCTGGAATGCTGAAATCAAGACCATTTTTAAGATGCTAAAAATATATGAGAAGACTCTGCTTTGTAATACTTTTTCTGATAAGGGTGGTCTTGACTGGTCCTTTTAAAAAGTACCATGAAAAGAAGAGAAATCTAGGTGGTGTAATGGTTAGAGTGTTGGGCATGAAATCAGGAAAACCTGAGTTCAGATGCGACTCAGACACTTGCTAGCCAAGTGACACTTAACCTTTGCCTCTTTCCTTATCTGTAAAATGGGGATAGTAATAGCGCCTACCTCTTTAGGGTTGTTGTAAGAATCAAATAAGACAATTGTAAAACATGTAGCACAGTGTCTGGTACATAGTGAGTGATATATAAATGTTAGTTATTATTATGTTTGTGATTCCAGGTATCTGTGACATTTGATGATGTGGCTGTGTATTTCTCAAAGAATGAATGGAAGAAACTGGAATGGTGCCAGAAAGAACTTTATAAACACGTGATGGTGACTAATTATGAAACCTTGATCTCTTTGGGTAAGAAAGGTTCATTATACACTTTGAGAGTAACTCTTATGGAATCAAATACTTCTAGATAGTTCATTTAGCAAACATTTTGAGTATTAACGATGTGTAAGGCACTATACTAGCTCTGGAGTATACAAAGATGAATTAGTCATTGTCTTTCCTCTCAAGGAGCTTCTACCTTTATTGGCTAAAAGGTAGGGGTTCTTGTAGAGAAATGATATTCACACATTGTTTCTCTAGCTAAGTTAGAGATGCAGACTGACACATGGAAATGAAATATATGTTTTCTTGATGAAACTGTCGTTTTGATAACAAAAATCATACTTTATATTAATTCATGATTTTCAATGGGATCTCACCTATATAATTTAATCATCACAGTAAGCTTGTCGGAAAGTAGCCAGGCCAAGTATTAGCTCCATTGGAGGAACATGAGGCAGCGAGGCTGAACCTTGATTTACATACTTGTGACTAGAAAAAGAGTCAAACAGTGGAGTGTAGCAACGGTAATGAGGTGCAATGGTGAGGCAAGGTTGTCTGGTGACAAAAAGTCCGTTCATAGCAGGACTTTATGTTCTGTCCTGCTGGTGCTTTACCTGAGCTCAGGGACTCCAGAAAGTGAGCACAAAGAATTGTTGTTATGCCAAGCTCAAGATACAACTTGTTTGTTGGGTCTAGCTCTGAAAAATAGAGTGTCTCCTCATATCTTGGTATTTCCCCCTTTTAGTCCAAGGGTGGGGATCTGAAAAAACCCCTACCTTTTTAGCCAATAAAGGAGAGGCAGGTATAAGTCAAATGCCACAAGAGGCCAGTTGGGCCAGGACAAGTTATTGAGTTGAATAGGTCTTGTCTAGACATTAGTTTGTTTGCAAGTAGAAAAGAGAGGGAGGCTAAGAATATAAAGGGAGAAAATGCCAACACATACTTGAGTTAGGGCATTGGTGGTTGGGCATGTAAGGAAAGGGAAGAGGAAAAAAAGGAATTTGGTCAGTATACTCAGCCCTTGCCTGGAATCTTGAGACAGGTGTCTCACCTGGATGTTGGCTGCTTCTAGATGAACCTTGACTTCCCTGGAGGGTTCTGAAAGGGTAGGGGGCTTTCTTCAGATGATCCAGTAGTCCACACCCACAAGCCTGGCAGTTGTGGGAGTAGTCAGAAGGACCTTGTAGGGGCCCTTAGCTTGAGTTGTACAATTGTAAGAAAACTCCCTACGTCAATCTTTAGATCTGAGTTTCTGGTCAGCATCCTTAGTTAAAGGTCTCTAAATAGCACATAGAGACGGTCCAGTTTTCCTAGCCACACAGAACTAGTTTCAAACAATGCAATATGGTTTTCTCACAATTCCCATAATTGCATAATTACATTGTGTCAGGTCACATTAATATCACATTACAGATCAAACTTCTTACAGGGCTCACAATGAACTAGTTTTGAGAAGTGCGATTTACATGTCACTAACATAACCAAGAAAACTTAAATATAAACATCTTAAAACAAAAACCAAAGCAATACAATAGTTATAGTCAATATTAACATCAAGTCTCCTTGTATCCTAGTGATCCTTTCTCAATATCCATTTTGAGTTCCAGATGTCTCATTTAGTTATCTAGTTCCTAGATACCTTTTCTTGGACAATAGACTTTATTCTCAGGACAACTGTAAAGGGGACTCAGCTTTTCTGGTTCCAAATCTAAAGGTTCCTAGATAATTCTGACTTAATATAATTTAGTATAATCACTTAAATTTGGTTCTTCAGTCTTAAAATTTCAGGTAATTTCAGTTTATTTATCATTTACTGTTTTTATCCATACCTAAATCCTGTGCCTAATATGTTAAAAATTTAAAAATGTATGAAGGCCCAACCATAAAATGAGCCCTTCTGCCTTTTAAATTTGTCAGACAGATACTTTAATAATGGGAAAATATTTTCACTTTCTTTACCATTATCCATACAATTTATGTGTAAGATCTTAATCCAATTTTGATAACTTTTTACTAAAACATACTCAAAGCCTGAATTTCCATGAAAAAAAAAATTTGGAAGCCAATCATATAGTTCTTTCTTTCTCAAAATTTACTATTCCATGTATTTAGAAAACATTTTCTATTACATCTTTGTCTAATCATTTCCCCCTTAGGAAGCTATTATCCCTGTATTATAATTTGACTACAAATAAAGGTTAAAAAATTCAAGATGTTTATACGCATCCTATTATATAGTAACTCATAGATGTTTCAGTATCAATCTATTGTTTAATAGATTTATTACTGTCATTGCAAAACTTCTTGATTATAGAAATTTGCTATAAAAGGAAAAAGAGGGATATAGTTAGAACAGTATCATATATCATAACAATGGGAAAACTCCTTTAGCTGTTTGATTCCAGGCAGGAGTTATATCTAACAGTCAATCATAGAGTCACGGAGAGTTAAAAGTAAGGCTCAGGATTAACAATGTGGGGAATTTGCCTTTTCAGAAAGGAAATAGCACAATGTAGAAATTGATTCAGGAGGATACTACCTAGACCATACCAAGGATATCCCTAAAAGTTTTCCTTGACACAGACATCCACCTTGAGCAGTTGTCAGACTGCAACAATGCCATTTTCTATCATTGTCTGAATGAAAATTCAAACAACTATCCCTGTAAACAAAATACTAAATAGTAAAACTCACTCCCAAGAATTTTTACCTCAAATAGCAAAATTTCACTAACCACAGCTTAGGGCTTGAATATCTTTCCTGATGTTTCCCTAACAGTTAACATTTCATTTATCCTTTACTTGTAAATTAAAACTACCTATAATCTGGGGCTTCAGACATACCTCAAATACCTAATTGTTGATTCATTGTTAATACGTTGAAGCAACATTTTTAAACCACCCTATATACTTTCATGATAGCCAAGAATTTAAAATGCAATTTTGTTATGTATTATTATTATATGATTTATAACAAAATATGTCATTAAATATTTTAAAATTTTCAAATACCTATTTTTATATCATTCTTTTAAAAGTTCAGTTCATGTGTAACAGCATCTAGATTAAAGAGCTGTTTTGTCTAACAGCATTTCTGTTACAATGGTCTCTCAAATTTCACAATATAAGAGAATTTAGAAATATAATAATAATACAAATAATATTATGTGTCTAAAACATGAAATAAAATTTCAGATGACATCAATTGCATTTCCAAATTATTTCATATAAAAATCATTAATCTCACTTACCCTTGGCATTTTAAAACCACTTTAGAGTGTGGAGCAATTATATTCAATTAAAGAAATAGTGTAGTGATTAACATATTCCAGTGATTGTGTTAAGCACTTTACAATCATTATATTATTTTGATCTCACAAAAAACCTGGGAAGTTGGTACAATTATTTTTCTCTTTACAGATCAGGAAACTGAAGCAAACAGAGATAGGATAATTTGCTTAAGATTACACAGCTAATAAATTTCTACACCCAGAATATAATTCAAGTTTCTCTACATTTTCCCAGCATTTTTTAAATACCTGTTTTTGGGAATCTGATCTGTGATGAGAGGTGTTAACAGGGAGAGGTAGAGGGTCTCTGACCTGATGTAGTTAATAGAGATCTTTGGTTTAAACAATCTTTTCTCTTTTCATGGTCAGACATGTTAAGGAAAGGTTAATAAGAGGTTCCTATAAGGTGCAAACTGTTTACTTATTTTTTTTTCTTCCTCATTGTGGTATTGCTTCCATACTAGCTGCCTTTCTTTATTGCCTGAAAACAATGAGGTTATTAATCTTGCCATTAACTTTTACAAAACTTTTATATAATCTAATCCTTATTTTTCCTTAAAACACATTCTACAGAGAGATAGCCCAAAACTTAATAAGTTATTTTAGAAGTGAGTGAATTCCTGAAATTACCCCAAATCCCAGGAGTTCTCCTCTGTAATCTGAAGACAATTAAACTTCAAATTCCAAAATATGTAGAGATGTTTATAGTAGTTCTACAAACTTTGGTTATTTGACTTTTTTTATTACCTAATCTCCCACAGAAAGCCTAAAGTGGGAGTTAATCCTGCTTCCTGGGACAATTGCCTCAAGTATGAAAGTTCATTAATTTTCCCAGTGTTCTCAACTCTTTGGCTACAGCCCTCAGGTTTTTTTGGGCTGGCTGCATTTTAAATTTTCCAAGGTAACAAAATATATACAGACATTTTACATTTTATAAAGAGACAAACAGACAAAATGACAAGACAGATGCAAACAGAACAAAGTTTATAGTCACAGTTCATACAGAGGTGTGCAGCTTTAACTATACAGATGAATGTAGTTTAAAAACAATAGGCATGCAACTACAATTTTACAGAGGCATGCAGTAAAAAAGCAAAAACGAAACTAAACCAAACAAAGCAC
Organism: Potorous gilbertii; assembly: GCA_028658325.1. Taxonomy (NCBI): domain Eukaryota; kingdom Metazoa; phylum Chordata; class Mammalia; order Diprotodontia; family Potoroidae; genus Potorous; species Potorous gilbertii. Next base: position 75,065,324 of record CM053770.1, read on the forward strand.
AGCAAAGGCACACAGAGAGGCCAAAGAACAGAAATCTGCAGTTTAAGAGAGGATATTGTTACCAGAGTAATCTGAGACAAACCAGGTCACTTCAGGGGCTTGGAGTTTTCTTCACAAAGAGTAGTGAACTCCACCAAGGTGGAAACTCAAGATTGGAATGGGGAGAAGGACAGAGGACAAGGACAGAGGACTTGCCAGGTTTGGGATGGAAGGAGGACTGGGAGTAGACGCCACAGAAATAAATCCCTCTGGTACTGGTGAATCCGAAAGTCCCAATTTCATGTCCAATCCCATTTCTGACATCAATTAACTGAACATCAATGGACTGAACAGGTCTCTAACCCTGTAGATGGCCAGAGCCCACAGAACAAGGCTGAGACAGGAAAGTCAGGAATCAAACAGAAGTTTAATTTCAAAGTAATGGAAATGACTTGCAAGTAAGGAGGCAGATTAGACACTTACGGTGGGGTCTTGCCCCTAGCGGGTAGTGTAGCAACAGTGGTGAGACATAACAGCAACGGTGAAACAAAGTTTTCTACTGAAAAAAAATTTGTTCATAGTAGAGCTTCATGTTTGGGCCATAGAAAGTTACTATGGTGACAAGGGACATCAAAACACACTCAGAAGACAACAAAGTCAAACCTCCTACATCCAAAGTCTTCAAGAAAAATATGATTTTTCCCCAATTGATAAATGGTCAAAGGATATGAACAGGAAGTTTTTAGAGAAAGAAATTAAAGATATATAGTCATATGAAAAAATGCTCTAAATCACTATTGATTAGATTAGAGCAAAACAACTCTGAGATACCACATCACACCTATCAGATTGGCTAACATGACAAAACAGGAAGATGATAAATGTTGGAGAAGATGTGGGACAGTTGGAATACTAATTCATTGTTGGTGGAGCTGTGAGCTGATCCAGCCATTCTGGAGAGAAATTTGGAACTATGCCCAAAGGGCTACAAAAATGTGCATACCCTTTGACCCAGCAATATCGCTTCTAAGACTGTATCCCAAAGAGATCATAAAAATGGGAAAGGGCCCCACATGTAAAAAAATATTTATAACAGCACTCTTTGTGGTGGCCAGAAACTGGAAATTAAGGGGATGCCCATCAATTGGGAAATGACTGAATAAATTGTGCTTTATGAATGTAATGGAATACTATTGTGCTATAAGATATGATGAACAGGAAGACTTCAGAGAGACCTGGAAGGACTTATATGATCTGATGCTGAGTGAAAGGAGCAGAACCAGGAGAACTTTGTACATAGCAACAACCACAGTGTGCAAGGATATTTTCTGGTAGACTTAGAACCTCATTGCAATGCAAGGAGTTAAAAAATTTCCAGTGGTCTTTTAAGGCAAAATGCCTTCCACATCCACAGAAAGAACTATGGAATTCAATCCAGAATGTAGCAGATCATTTTCTTTTATATTACGCTTTGGTTTGGGGCAGCTAGGTGATGCAGTGGATAGAGCACCAGTGCAGGAGTCAGGAGGACCTGAGTTCAAATCTCACCTCAGACAGTTGACACTCAGTAGCTGTGTCACCTTGGGCAAGTCACTTAACCCCAATTGCCTCATCCTGGGTCATCTCCAGTCATCCTGGTCACTGAATTCAGATGGCTCTGGAGGAGAAGTGAGGCTGGTGACATACACAGCCCCTCCCTCACTCAAAACAAAGTCAAGTGAAAGTCATATCATTACTTCTCTGATGACATGGTCTTCTTCAGCAATGAAGGATGAATACACACATACTTTGGTTTGTTTTATGATTTCTCCCATTCATTTTAATTCTTCTATGCAACATGACTGTGGTGAAAGAGTATTTAATAGGAATGTATATGTAGAACCTATATAAAATTGTATGCCATCTTGGGGAGGGAGGGGGGAGATGGGGGTAGAGGAGGGAAGGAAGGGGAAAAAAATCTAAGTTATATGGTAGTGATTGTAGAACCCTAAAAATTAAAAAAAAAAGAAAAATATGATTTTATCTCTCTCCCTGGAAGATCTCAAAAAGGATTTTGAAAATCAAATTAGAGAGGTAGAAAAAAATTGGAAAGAGAAATGAGAGTGATGCAAGAAAATCATGAAAAACAAGTCAACAGTTTGGTAAAGGAGACGCAAAAAAATACTGAAGAAAATAACACCTTAAAAAGCAGACTACCCCAAATGGTAAAAGAAATACAAAAAACCAAAGAGGAGAAGAATGCCTTAAAAAGCAGAATTGGTCAAATGGAAAAAGAGGCACAGAAATTCACTGAAGAAAAAATTCTTTAGTAAGTAGAATTAGCCAAATGGAAAGAGTGGCACAAAAGCTAATTGAAGAAAATAATTCCTTAAAATTTAGAATTGAGCAAATGGAGGCTAATGACTTTATGAGAAATCGAGAAACAATAAGACAAAACAAAAAGAATGAAACAATAGAAGACAATGTGAAATGTCACACTGGAAAAACAACTGACCTGAAAAATAGATCCAGGAAAGATAATTTTTAAATTATTAGACTAACTAAAAACCATGATTAAAAAAAAAGCCTAAGCATCATCTTTCAAGAAATTATCAAGGAAGCTGCTCAGATATTCTGGGAACATAAGGTAAAATAGTAATCAAAAGAACTCACCAATCACCTCTTATAAGAGATCCCAAAATGAAAACTCCCAGAAATATTATATAGCCAAATTCCCTAGCTCCTAGGTCAAGGAGAAAATATTACAAGCAGCCAGAAAGAAACAATTCAAGTATCATGAAGCCACAGTTAGGGTAATAAAAGATTTAGCTGATTCTACATTAAAATATAGGAGGGCTTGGATAATGATATTCTGGAAGGCAAAGGAGCTAGGATTACAACCAAAACACTTAGCCAGCAAAACTGAGTATAATCAATCCTTCAGGGGAAAAAAATACATATTCAATGCAATAGAGGACTTTCAAGCATTCTTGATGAAAAACTAAGAGTTGAATGGAAAATTGACTTTGAAAGACAAGACTCAAGAGATGCATAAAAAGGTGATCAGGAAAGGGAAATTATAAGGGGCTTAATAAGGTTAAACTCTTTACATTCTTACATGGAATGTGATACTTGTAATTCATAAGAATTTTCTTATTATTGGAGCAGTTAGAAGGAGTATATGTACGAATATGAAGGGATGATATCTAAAAAAATAATATTAAGGGATGAGAGAGGAATATATTGGAAGAAAGGGAAAGGGAGGGGGAGTTAGTAAACTCTACTCTCATCAGAATTAACTCCAAAAGGGAATAACATGCACACTCAAATAGTTACAGAGATCCATTTTACCCTACAGGAAAGTAGGAGGGAAATGGGACAAGATACAGGGTTGGAGGTGATAGAAGGGAGAGCAGATTGAGGGGGGGTAGTCTGATGCAAAACTCTTTTGAGGAGGGACAGGATGAAAGGACAGAGAAACAATAAATAGGAGGGAGAATAGGATGGAGGGAAATGTAGTTAGTAATAGTAACTGTGAAAAAATTTTGAAGCAAGTTTCTCTGATAAATAGAGAACTGAATCAAATTTATAAAAAATAAGAACCATTCACCAATTGATAAATGATCAAAAGATATGAATAATTTTCAGGTAAATTGAAGCTATTTATAACCATATAAAAAATGTTCTCACTATTGATTGGAGAAATGCAAGTTAAAACAATTCTGAGGTACTACCTCATACCTATTAGGTTGGCTAATAGGACAGAAAAGGAACATGACAAATGTTGGAGGGGTTGTGGAAAAAGTGAGACATTAATGTACTGTTTGTGGAGTAGTGAACCATTCTGTAGAGCAATTTGGAACTATGCTCAAAGGGCTATAAAGCCATCCAAAACCTTTCACTTAGCAATACCACTACTAGGTCTGCATCCTAAAAGAGATAAAAATAACAAGTAAAAGTATACCAACATACATACACACATATGTATACATACACACATACGCACACATATGGACATCAGTTGGGGAATGACTGAACAAATTGTGGAATGTGATTATAAGGAAATACTGTTGTGCTATAAGAAATGATGAGCTGGGTACTCTAAAACAAACATGGACTTGCCCGAGCTGATGAAAAGTGAAATGTATTGTGTGCAAAGTAGCAGCAATATTGTAAGATGATCAACTGTGAATGACTTAGTTATTCTCAGCAACAACAATCCAAGACAACATTGAAGGACTTATGATGAAAAATGCTATCCATCATCAGAGAAAGAACTGATGGTGTCTGAATACAGACTGAATCATAATTTTAAACTTTATTTTTATTGAGTTGTTTTTGTCTGTGTTTTCTTTTACAACATGACTAATATGAAAATGTTCTGCATAACTGCATATATATATAAATGACAATTAGATATAGGTTTTCTATATATATACATATATATAACCTATATCTATTTGTTTGCCTTCTCAATGAGGAGGTTTGGCAGGGAGCCAGGAAGGGAGAGAATTTGGAACTCAAAATTTTAAAAAACAAATGTTAAAAATTGTTTTCTCCTGTAAATGGGGAAAAATACTAAATAAATTCAAAAAATAAAAAAAGACTGATGAAATCAAGAGAAAGTGCTGCTTGAGCTGCATCATATAGAAATAAAGGAATTTGTTAAAGTAAAAGTGAGGATAAAGTATATTTAAGGCATGAAAGACAGTCAATGAAAAGACACCAAGATGGAATGTCGAGATTATTGTGTGTGAAAAACAGAGAAGGCCAATTTGGCTGGATGAGAGAGTGGATAAAGGGGAGTCATGTGCAGTGAATCTGAGAAGATAGGTTGGGGCAATGTTGTAAATGGCTTTAAAAACCAAACAGAAGAGTTTATATGTAACCCTAGAAGAAATAAGGAGTCACTGGAGATTACTTAGAGGAGAATGTGGCCAAATCTACACTACAGAAAAATTATTTTGGCAGCCTTATGGAGGATAAACTGAAGTGGGAAGAGACTTGAGAATCGATCAATTAGAAGGCTGTTACAAAACCCTAAGTAGGATGTGATGATGGCCTGAACTAAGGAAGTAATATGTGCAGAGAGAAGGGGTCAAATGTAAGAAGTGTTGAAGGGAAGAAATGACAAGATTTGGTGATTGATTTGATATTTTGTGAGAGAAAGTTGAAGTTAATGCAAAGACTATGAACCTGGTAGCCAAAAGAGTGATGGTATCTTTGACAGAAATAGGGAAGTTTAGAAGAATTTTACTAGTTTACTAGAGAAGATGATGAGCTTTTATTTTAGATATGTTGATAGAGAAGATATCCAATAGGAGTAAAACTCAGGGAGGAGACTGGGGCTGGAAATAATTAATTGTCATCAGTCTAGAGATGTTCATTTAACTTCTGGGAGCTGTTAAGTTCACATACAGAGGGAATGTGTGTGTTTATGTAATAGAAGACCTATAAAAAAGCCTCAGGAATTCCCACAATGAGGGGGCAGAATATAGAACCAGCAAAGGAGAATGAGAAGGAGCAGTTAGATAGGTAAGAAGAAAACCAGGAGAGGGTAAAAAACTCAGAGAGGAGAGAATATCCAGAAGGTGTTCAGATACTGTAAATAGGTCAAAAAGGATGAGAACTTTAAAAATGACCATGAGATTTAGGAAATGAGATTTTTGGAAATTTTAGGTCAAGCAATTTCTCTTGAGTGATGAGGTCAGAATTCAAATTGAAAAGGGTTATGGAATAAAGAAGAGGAGAAGAAATGGAGGCAGAATGTGTAGAAAATTCTTTATATTTTACTTATTTTCCTTGTATTCATGTATTAATGGCAACTTATGTTACTTTATGATTTATTAGGAATATTTTTGATATTTTTCTTTTTAATATTTATTAATAATTCCTTTGTGTCCTATAACACGATGAATTTTTGTAAACATACCTTGTGATGTTTTAAAATGTATATATTCTCTATGATTCTTATTTGGAAGATTTTATGTCTTTCCAATAAAAGTCTGTTCAAATCTATTTTCCTTTACTGTTTGTTTTTTCCAGCCTCAGAAACATTAAAGTCTTCTACATTTATCATGTTAATTTCTATGATATTTTAAAATTCAATTAAATTTTCCTTTATGAGCTTAGGTGAGTTGCAGGTCACAGCAACATAGATCTGTAACTGAAAGGGACCTCAGAGGTGATCTAACTTCCTATTTTACAAATGAGGGAACTATGGCCAATGGAAGTTAAGTAACTTGCCCAAGATCCACATAGGTTTTATTACAGGTAGAATTTGAACTGAGTTCCTTTGACTCCAGATTCATTGCTCTTAGCTATATCACCTGATAAGCTTATAAGCAGAAAGTTATTTTCATATTTATCTCTCTTGATATGATGTTTTTATCTTAGATGAAACCATGAATAAAACTTCTGATTTGGGGTGGACTCAATGCAGAGTAAAAAACGATTTCTAGCCCTTCATTTTTACTCTGTCTAAATTTTTAAAAAGTGTTTCATGTATGTGGCAAATTGTTAGATTTTTATTTTCTTTCATTTCCCAGGGAGTTTAACCCATTTACACCTAAGGTTGTAATTTTTAAGTTTGTGCTTTTTTATTTAATTCTTTTGTGTTGATTTTACATCACCCCACTTCTGCTTTTTGTTTTTCCTACCTTCTGAGGTCAGTACTTGGTCTCTATGTTTAATTTTGTTTATGTTAATTTGATTCCAATCTCCTCCCCAACCAGATTCTATTCCCTCTTGTTATATTGACCTTTCCCAGATTTCTTTAGTTGATAGTAATTGTGATTTTTCTCTTTCTTTTGAGGGGAAGAGAAGAGGGTACCCCTTTTTTCAGTCCAAATAAGAGTATGGATCAGCATCCTGCCAGCTCTTTTATATCCTCTTCATTTCTACCTCATATACTTAGCTTGAGTAACTTTCATTTGTTATGCCCTTTTCTGGAAACTTCTTATTTCATCCTTCATTATTCCTTTCTGCTTATGTTCTTAAATCTAGTGTACTATTTATAGTTGGCATTAAGGTTGAAATGATCATAATCATCTATTATTAGCTGTACCATTCAGCTAAAATCTAAATGACTCTTAGAGGTAGGCTCCTGAAACCAAATTAACAGGGTACCTACCATTAGCGTGTGTGGTACCCTTCATTAGGATGTAACCTAAAGAATTTTTTGAAAAAGTTTTAAAAGGCAAACATTTATTGAATTCTCAATCATATAGGACATTTTTTTTAAAGCAAACTAAAGCTAAAACTTAACTAAACCTAAGTTTTAAAATTAAATTTTACTTTAAAAATATAAATTTTGCAAAAAGTCTTTTTTTTAAAAAAAATAACAAATTCTTACTCTTATCCTATCAGCCTTTTCAGCCTCATATTCTTTAGCCTACAAAAACTTCCTTCCACCTAGAACCTGCATCCTTAGCCCCTATTTTGCCAAAGAGAGCCAACAGTGAAATTTAAGCACACAGAACCAAAGGTGCAAAGCTTTAACATTTTAAGACTTTTCCTCCTTGCTCATCTGCATTGACTGAAGCCTTAGGGCTATGTATTACAAACTGAACTATGGGAAACAAAGTGGTCAGGTAAGTCAAAGTGGGAAAAATGTCTAGTCAATTTTTCCCTGACCTACATGCAACCACCTGATGTCCCTGGGCCAGAGCCTTTTAGGAGTGTATGAAGGAATACAAAGCTCCCTCCTGATCCAGACGTTGTTGTTCCTGACTCAAAACTTAAAGTTCACCAAAGCCGGGCAGGCAGTGATGTGCAGAGTCCAGAAGATGATTATTGAGAAGGCTTCAGACTTGCAAGATGACCAAGTCACTTCTTCCTTCCACACTAAAAGCTTGGCGAAATGGAGGAGTATGAATAAGTGGGAAGTGAAGAAGGAAGTAGGAGCATCAGTGACAGTGATTGCCAAAATCATCCAAAAGCCCTCAGAGACTGGGAGTGCTCTCCTAACTTTAGAGCATCATGGTGAGAGGGCTGCTGCACATTAGGATGTGCCTGGGTATATTCAACATACCCCATATGCAAGTCTATGTAAGGGACATCTTGGGCAGAAACATTTGGGCTAGAACTAATGACATCATAATAACATCACTAATAACTTCTCTCCTGTGGGGAACTTTCTAATGACACTCTCTCATGATTGAGTTACCTCATTCCTAAGGGGAGAACTCCTTCATTCTGTATTACCACACACACACACACACACACACACACACACATACTCATACTCACACACACACTCACACATACTTTCCTATGTATATTTTCTCTGATTTCCATTTATTGCTATCAACTTGCATAGATGGATTTCTTTTGCTAAAACAAAACCAAAAAAAACTCCTATTCTGATTTTGAACATATTTATTCTGATCCATCTCAAGGTGATTCATTTTCTTACCTCTATTCCTATTGTTTGTAAGTAATAATTAATAATAATAACTGTATTTAGAAAGCACTTTACCGTATCTCATTTTATCTTCTCATCAACACGTGGAGGTGGATGCTGTTATCATCCCTAGAGAACTAAAGCAGAAAGCAGGTAAAGGACATAATGGAACGAGGATGGATTTGAGGTCAGGTCTTCTGACTGGAGGTTTAGCACTCTGTCCACAGCACCACCTTAGCTGCCTTTAAGTTCACTTAAGTGTCATGAGCTTAGAGAAATGTCGTTTCTTTGAAGTTGTCTCACTACTGAGTCCTTACAAAAAGTAATCTCTGCCTCTTTGTTCTTTCTGCATAGATTATACTATTCCCAAACCAGCCTTGATATCCCGTATTGAACAAGGAAGGGAGCCAGTCTTCAAGAATCTAGCAAATTTGGAGAGAAGTGTGAGAACGATTCAATCCGGTGCTGGTGAGCTACGTAACCCTGACAGCACTGTGGAACACCAATCTGCTGATAATGGACTATGTAACTCCAATAACATCGAGGAACAGCAGTCTGGTGATGATGAGCTACGTGACTCTGACAGCATTGAGGAACAACAATCTGTCTCTGGTAAGAGGGAAGGGGTTAAGACCTTGTGGGAAAAGATTAAAAAAGAAAAAGAAAGAAAGCACTTCAGTAAAACTAATCAAGGTCTTTAAAAGTCTGACAATATCTTTTTTTGCATTTGCATTGAAAAGGAGGCTAATTTTCTCTATATTTCATTGCCAAACCTGGTAAATACAATGATCAATTTCAGAGTTGTTTGTTTTTGCATTTTTTTCTTCCCATTTATCATGTAGTGTTGCATATTGTTTTTCTGGTTCTACTTAAGTTCTCCCATGCTCCTCTATATTCTTCATATCCATCATTTCTTTCAGCACTAGAATATTCCATAATATCCATATACCACAGTTTGTTTAGCTTTTTCTCCAGTTGATAGGCATTTTTTTTTAGTTCTTTACTATTCAGTTAAGGCCAATAAACATTTATTAAGTGCCTACTATGTGTTGGGCATTGTGTTAAGTGCTAAGGATACAAGTAAGAAAAAAGATAGTCCCTGCCCTCAAGGAGCTTACAGTCTAATGGGAAGACAACACACAAAAGGAAGCTGGAAAATGTCAGGGGGTGGGGAAGGGGATGGATGGAAACCAGGAGGGGACCAGGATGGGAGCATCTTGTTCTCTGGAATGCAGATAGAAAGTAAACACCAAAAAGTTGATCATAAAAAGTGCTGCTTTGAATATGTTGGTGTATATGAGAACTTTCTTTTTGTCTCTCACTCCATAGGGGATGTGCCTATCAGTTTATGAATATTCCCTTCCCCTGTCAAACCCTCTAACTTTGACTGTTTCCATCTTTTTTTTCATCTTTGCCAATTTGATGCGTGTAAAGTGAAATCTTGGAGTAATTTTGCTTTTTATTTCTTCTTATTAACAATTTGAAACAATCTTTCATTTGGTTTTCAGTTCTTTTAAGAGCTGTTTGTTCATATCTGTTGACAATTTATCCAGGAGAATGGTTCATGGTCTTACATGTTTGTGTTAATTTCCTGTGTATCTTGAATGTGAGTTGCTTATCAGAAAGATCTGATGCAGAGGTGATTCATCAACTTCAAGCAATGGTAGGATATAACCTAGGAAAGGAAATCAACCACAGCTAGACTGAAATGTCTTTTCTTCAAGAACTGTTGTTGTCTTGAGGATGGAGGAGTATAGGCAGCAACTCAGCTAAATTCTTACATTTCCCTCTAAACAATTTTAAAATAACTCCTCGAATCAAATTAACAACTTCAACAAAGTTGCAGGATATAAAATAAACCCACATAAATCAGCATTTCTGTATACTACCAACAACATTCAGCAGCAAGAGATAGAGAAATTCCATTTGAAATAATTACAGACAGTATGAAATATTTGAGAGTCTACCTACCAAGACAAACTGAGGAACTATATGAACACAATTATAAAATACTTCACACAAATAAAGTCAGATCTAAACAATTGGAGAAAAAGTAATTGCTCATGGACAGACCAAGCCATTATGATAAAAATGGAGGTGGACCAGATTTTTCATCATTAATACTTTGGAATTGTCTTGGATCATTGCATTGCTGAGAATAGCTAAATCATTCACAGCTGATCACTGTACAATACTGATGTTACCGTATATAAGGTTCTCCTGGTTCTGCTCATTTCACTTTGCATCAATTCATGTAAGTCTTCCCAGGTTTTTTTGAAAATGTCCTGCTCATCATTTCTTATAGCACAATAGTATTCTATCACAATGACATAACACAGCTTGCCAATCCCCTATTGGTGGCTGTTCCCTCAATTTCAATTTTTCACCATCACAAGAGCTGCTATAAATATTTTGTGCATATAGGTTCTCTTCTATTTTCTTCAGTCTCTTTGGGATACAGATCTAGTAGTGCTATTGCTGGGTCAAAGGGTATGCATAGATTGATTACCCTTTGGGTATAGTTCCAAATTTTTCTCCAGCATGGTTGCATAAGTTCACAACACCACCAACAGTGTATTGGTGTCCCTATTTTTCCATATCCCCTTCAACATTTGTCATTTTCCTTTTCTGTCATATTAGTCAATCTGATATGTGAGATGGTACGTTAGGGCTGTTTTAATTTGTATTTCTCTAATCATAGTGATTTAGAGCTTTTCTTCATATGACTATAGATAGCTTTGGTTTCTTCATCTGAAAACTGCCTATTCATATCTTTTGCCCAATTACCAACTGGGCAATGACTTATATTCTTATAAATTTGACTCAGTTCTCTATATATTTGAGAAATTAAATCTTTATCAGAGAAATTTGTTGAAAAATTCCCTTCCCTTACCCCAGTTTTTGGCTTTTCTTCTAATCTTGGTTGCATTGGTTGTGTTTGTTCAAAATCTTTTTAATTTAATGCAATCAAATTAACCATTTTGTATCCTGTAACACTCTTTGTCTTTTATTTGGTCATAAATTCTTTCCTTATTCTTAAATCTGACAGGTAAAATATTCCATTCATCTTCAATTTGTTTATGTTATCACCCTTTATGTCTAAATCATGTACACATTTTAACTTTATCTCAGTATGTGGTGGAAGATGTTGACCTATATCTACTTTCTGCCAATCTGCTTTCCAGTTTTCCCAGAAACTTTTTCATATAGTGAGTTCTTGTCCCAAAATCCTGGATCTTTTGGTTTATCAAACACTAAATTACTATATTCATTAGCTACTGTATATTATATACTTAGTCTGTTCCATTGATCTACTACTCTGTTTCCTAGCCAGTACCAGATTGTCTTGATGATAACTGCTTTGTAATATAGTTTGAAATATGGAACTGCTAGGCTGCCTTCCTTAATGTTTTTTTTTGTTGATTCCCTTGATATTCCTAACCTTTTGTTCTTCCAGATGAATTTTGTTATTAATTTTTCTAGTGCTATGAAATAATTTTTAGTAATTTGATTGGCATAGCACTGAATAAGTAAATTAATTTAGATAGAACTGTCATTTTTATTACATTGACTTGGCTTACCCGTGAGCAAATACTTTTTCTCCAACTGTTTAGATCTGATTTAATTTGTGTGAAGTGTTTTATAATTGTGTTCATATAGTTCCTGGGTTTGTCTTAGAAGGTAAATTCTCAAGAATTTCATATTGTCCGCAATTATTTCAAATGGAATTTCTCTTTCTATCTCTTACTGCTGGATTTTGTTGGTAATATAGAAATGCTAATTTATGTAGGTTTATTTTATATCTTGCAACGTTGCTGAAGTTGTTAATTTTATTTGAGGAGTTACTTTAAAGTTGTTTGGAGGGGAATATTGTAAGATTTTAGCTGAGTTGCTGCCTGTACTCCTCTATATTGGTTCTGCCTCTTCAAGATTATAGTTCTTGAAGAAGAGACATTTGAATCTAGCCATAGTTGATTTCCTTTCCTAGGTAATGTCATATCATTGCTTGTAGTTGGTAAATTACCCTAGATTAAGCCAAAGGTAAAACACCTTGTTTTGGACCAATGCCACTTGGGAAGCAGACACTAATGCAGTCATCTTAGTCTTTTTATTTCTGTCTTTTAAGTTATTATCAGTATGGAAGTAAATAAGCTCATATCTGTGTGCTTGCTTGCCTGAGTAGCACAATGCAAGAGCTCTTTGAGAAACAGAGCTAAATTCAAATCAGAGACTTCAGTCTATATTTCTATTTGCATTTATTAAAGGAAGCCTTTCCTGAACCCTGTGGCAAAAATGGGGGATGAATGCAATAATATAGTCTCTGTGTTATATTTCACAGGCCTAAGAAAATTAACACTGATATGGTTTCTGAAATTTCTGTTACTGTCTATGGTCCAGTCACTGGTTTTATCTGTGGACTCAAGGAACTGGTCTTTATAATGCTGAATACAGGGAGAATTCATATCTTTATTCTGGTTTATTTAATTCATGACTATATTGTCTTCAGTCTAAGTAAGTTTTCTAACATCCTATTTATGTTTGGTATGTTAATGAAAGGAATGTGCACAGGGAAAAAGTTATAGCTTTAGGAAGGACACCTAGTGGGGATAGGGGATAGGAAGGTGGAAGAAGGTGGATTTTCAAGATAGCCCAGGTCAGAGTTGTATTCTTACTTTTACTTTCCCAGAAGTGGTTCCTTAACCCCATTATAGATTAGATGTGAGTAATAATTGAACCTTTGCTCTTTTTTTCAGGAAACCAGGGAGCTATGCAGCCAAAAGCAAAGGAATGCCATTTTGGTGGTCCTCAAAACCGAGACTTATCTGGATCTTCATCACTTAAAGGGGGAAATGTTTTCTGCAGGTCTAACCAAAGAAATACCTTGAGAAAACTCTCCTCCCAAAACAGAGAGCCTTCAGTTCCAGAAGCTAATAGCGCTGAGGGATCCACTGAAAGGGTGGAAGAGGAACATCTTGGGATGATCAGCTGCCAGAAAGCCCCCAATGGACATAGATTCTATCCCTGCCATGTGTGTGGGAAAAGCTTCCAGTTCAAAGGTCACTTGGTAAAACACCAAAGTAGCCACTCAGACAACCAATGCCAATGCCCCAAGTGCAAGAAGAAATTCAGCAGACAATCTAACCAGAGACAGAAAGGAAAGGACAAAAAGAAGAGAAGGAACAGAAAAAGAATCTATGAGTGTAGTGAATGTGGCAAGAGCTATGGCTTGAAGAGGAACCTGAATGCCCATCAGCGTAAGCACAATGGCGAGGATTTCCTGCAGGAATCTGAAAGAAGTAAGAATTTCACCCGCAAGGTCAACCTAAAGAGGCCTGACCGCACACGCAACAGGGGAAATGTCTTCACTTGTAGGGAGTGTGGGAAAAGTTTCTGCCAGGAGTCTTACCTGCGAACCCATCTAAGCCTGCATAAGGAGGAAAAACTGTTCATCTGTGGTGAGTGTAACAAGTGCTTTTCTTATCAATACAAGTTCATTGAACACATCAGAGTTCATACTGGGGAGAAACCCTTCCAGTGTACCAATTGTGGAAAGAGCTTCCGCCTCAAGGTCAATTTGAAGATCCACATGAGCCTGCATAATGGGGTTGATCCTTACCGCTGTAGTGAGTGTAAAAAAACCTTTGCTCATAAATCAAGCCTTGTTAAACATGTCAGAAGACTTCATAGACTGGATAGGCCTTTTAAGTGTCCTGAGTGTGACAAGACCTTCAAAAGGAAGACCACCATGAGACTCCATTATGGCTTACACAAAGGGGAAAGACCATTCCCTTGCACAAAATGTGACAAATGCTTCAGCCAACAAATTAAACTCACTGAACACATGAGAGTACACACTGGGGAGAAACCTTACCGATGTCCTGAATGCGGTAAAAAATTTCGCCTGAGGAGAAGTATGATTGCCCATCATAGTGAACACAGTGGGATGAAGTCCTTCATCTGTGGAGAGTGTGGCAAAAGATTCCTTATGCAGTACATGCTCACTGAACACTTCAGAGTACATAGTGGGGAGAAGCCCTTCCAGTGTGGTGAATGTGGAAAGAACTTTACCCGGAGAACCAACTTGAATGCCCACATGCGCATCCATACTGGACAAAAACCTTTCTCCTGTAGCCAGTGTGGCAAATGTTTCCCCCATCATTCTAAGCTCGCTCAACACCTTCAAGTGCACAACAAGGAAAAAACCTTCCAGTGTCCTGAATGTGACAAAAGCTTTCGTCAGAAGAGAAGTCTGAAGGCCCACATGAGCCACCACAGTGGGGAGAAGCCTTTCAATTGTAAAGAGTGTGGCAAAAGCTTTGCCTTGCAACATGTCTTCAATGAACACATCAGAGTTCACAGTGGGGAAAAGCCCTTCCAGTGTCCTGAATGTAACAAATGCTTCTATAGGAAGGCTACCATGAAGGTCCATCAGAACAGACATAAGCAGAAAAAGTCATACCCTTGCTCCAAGTGTGAAAAATATTTTTCCCAGCGCTGTGAACTTACTGAACATGCTAAATCTCACCAAAAAAAGGAGGCCTTCCAGTGTTCAGAGTGTGACAAGAGCTTCTCTCAGGAAAAGTCTCTGAAGGTTCATGAGAGTCTGCATAAAGGGGAGAATACACTTTCCTGTGAGGAATGCGGTAAGAATTTCACCCGGAAGTGTGAGCTAAGTAGACACATCAAGATCCACACTAAAAAGAAATCCTTCCAGTGTCCTGATTGTAAAAAGAGCTTTGTTCATAAGTCATCTTTGAGGGCACACCACCACATACATAAGAAGGAAAGACCATTCTTATGTTCTGATTGTGGCAAGAGCTTTGCTTATGTGGGTGCATTCAATACTCATACTGCAGCCCACGCAAAGGAGAAAGCCAAGAGTTCCAGGTCAGAGAAAAGTTCCAGATCAGAGAAGAGTTCTAGGGCAGAGAAGAGTTCCAGGTCAGAGGTAGTACCCAATAACTCCAGTTCTTTGGACCAATGAGCATCATAGAGTTAATTCTAAGTATAATTCCATAACTTGAGGGGAAACTATACTAGGATACATACCAATCAGAAGTCTGGATGGTTCAGAAGAAATAGAAGGCTGAGTAGATCCAAGAATCTGAGAGACCATGAAGAGCCTTCCTTTTAAACTTTTACATTGAAGCCTCTCTTTGCCCTTTTCTAAGAATGTCCTTTCATTTGAGTTCTCATTGCTCTAATTGACTCCTTTAGTGCCTTCTAAAGGTGTGAAGAACACATTGATCCTTTTCTCCTCCTCTCCTTCTCCAGGAATTTCTGAAAAAGACCATGAATGAAGACATGGGAAGGGGTAGAAAATCTTCTTTAGCTTGATGTAGTCTCAGTTTCCCTTTCCTAGAATTCTTTGATTAAACTTAACAGGATCTTTCCTATGAAATTAATAATTCTTCTAGGGAGCATATTCCTGAGAGACAGCTCTACTTAAAAACAATGGTAATAACATCCCTGTTTTTAGGATAATTTCTTGCTTAAGTCTTAATCATTCCCTTCAGAGTTGTAGTAAACTTTTCTACCAGAAATGACATTGTTGGTTACAAACAGTAGGTTTTTGTTTAACCCGACTTAATTTCCATAGGTATTTGTCACTTCTGAAAAATCTGTTAGGATCGTTAAAGAAAATCCCAGATGAAAAAAATTCAGTTAACCTTGGCTGTTTTTTGTTCCTTTACAGAGGCCGATACTAGTGCTTCTATATACCTTGTGGCATAAACTACCATTGCAAGAATTGTTTTATTTTGTTTTAATGATATGTGCACTTAAGCAACACACCTACTAGGCCTATATACTGTAAGGTAAAATTTCCCTAAGAATAGAAAAATAAGACCTTAGTTTGGTGTTCACTTTTGAACACTCTCAAAAGACTTACAACTTTGTGTTACCTGCTGTGTTATCTTAGACTAGGAGAAATTTAGCAACTACCTTCTGATGTTTAATCCTTAGATGATTATCTATATGTATATAAGTATATGTACATATACATATGTGTATGTGTGCATATACAAATATATACATACAGAGCTGTTTAGAGAGATAGACCTATTTCTATACATAGTAAATGATGATCAATTAACAACCTTTTTATGTACTAAACATTTGCTTCTGGGGTTTCCCTAATAACACATAGGATCACAAAGTTTGAGTTGGAAAAAATTTTTTTAACTTACTGCATTTTAATTACTTGCCCTTTTGAAGCCCACAGTTACTGATAAAGCTAACTTCAGACTGACAATCAAAGATTATGCATTACTCTTCCTTATAAACTTCTTAAAATTTGACTTCTGTTCTTTATTCCTAAATATGTCTCTTTCCCTCCTGAATGTTTTAAAACACTTGAGCAGAATTCTGTTAAAATTAGGATCTTCATAACGGTACAAAGAAAAAAATAAATAATAGAAATATGAAATTCATTAGGAAGATCAGAAAACTTGTATTTGGATCAAACTAGAAATAGCCTGAAAAATCTTTAATCAGCAAACATTCATTTTAAAAGAGCTTCTTCCATTGAGTACTTTATATTCTAGTTGGAGAGAGAAAACATATCCACATAAAAAACTTGAAGTATACAAAGGTATAAGTAAAGTGTTCAGAAATAATTTCCTCTTGGTCTTTGTCATGGAAGAAAAGCAATGTGCATAGTTGCAAGAGCCTTGGACTTAGGAGTCAGAAAATCTGGGCTTAAATTAAGGAACAAAACATAATAATTTGCTGTGTACAAGCAACCTACTTGAAACAAATCTTTATACAAAGTTTAAAAAAGTGTTTGTAGTATAATAGTGTAGTACTTTCCACAGGATCTTAATAGTAACCAAAAACTCTATCAACAAGTGTTCTTGTGACTGATTAGGTAATAATAAGAAACTCCGGAAATATCAAAATCCCACTTACGTAAGTTGCATGAAAAGTAGAGATGGCAAGAACATGGATTATGAAAAGTTGGGTAAACAGCACATTGTTCATGTTTCTCTGGATTACTCATTTGATTTTAGTTCTTTCAGGAGCCAACCCTTCCTGTTCTGGTCAAATAAGTACTTAAAACTGACTGCATCTCTTGGATCTGCTCACTGTACTCTTTTAACATAAAAGCTTTTTAATAAATCCATATTATATGAAGGTCACTTTAAGAAGAATGCCCAAGTAGAGGACAGATATTGCCTTAAGTTCTCCATCACTTGTCATTTTTGCCTAACATGTCCTATACAGGAAAATTTTGTCAGAGATGTTGGAACCAAAACTGTTTCCTTTTAACATACTGTGCTGCAGTTAGTTATGCAGTGTCTCTGAGAGCAAAGGAATTACTTTTCCTTGTATAATTTAGTTAGTCCTCTCTCATTTTATGCTATGGAAGAGTTAAGTGCTAAAAATGGTTTGTCTATGTGGTGTCTCTTAAGTTTGTGAACCTCTCATAAAAGTAATGGAGTGGAATTTTCATTCTGTTGCCTGATGTAGTTAGATTTGAATAACTTTCTAACCATTTAGGAAGCTACTAATCAGTTCTCAAAGGCTGCAATATCTTCATGCTAAAAGCAAATCAAAATTTAATCCAATTGGATGAACAGATAAGTACCTACAAAATAAATATGCAAATAAAATATAATAAATATAAGGAACAATATAGGTAAAAGGAATTATGTCAGGCTCTGAAATGATGAATTATGACAGCAAAAACTGAACTGGATTTGGAGTCCAAGGGTTAAATCTTGACTGGAATCTTGGTTCTGCCACTTTGCTACCCGTGTGACTTTGAGCAAACTGCTCTGGACCTCAGCTTTTTTCACTGTAAAATGAGAGGGTCACTTTATATCAATGGTTCTCAAACTTTTTGGTCTCAAGATTCCTTTATACTCCAGGACCTCCCCCTATCTCAATAAGCTTTTGGTTATATGGTTTATATGTGTTATGTACTGTAGTAGAAATTAAATTGCCTTAGTATTATTATGAAAATAGTTTTGAACTTGAGAACCTCCTGAAGGGATTTCCACCCTCCAGGGTCACTGGACCACAGTTTGAAAACCATTGCTTTAGATGATCTCTAAATTCCCTTCCCAGCTCAAAATCCGTGGTCCCATAATTATGCCTTAGAGGAGTTTTTTTGAAAGCCAAAGTAACAATCATTATCTCAGAAAAGGCAATTAAAATTGATTTCGTTAAGAGAAATAAACAAATTGTTATATGCTTAAAAGTTTTATATATAATGAGTGATATGACTTCTGAGTATTTACAGAAATACTTTAAAGAAAAAAGTAAAAAAATAAGTCCTAAATAGTAAGGCGGTAATTGATGGGGCCCTTCAAATTTAGAGAACTCAAATAAGGAAGAAATTAAAGATATTAAAAAATATTTCTTTCAAAAACTAAGAATAATAGGTGTTTTGGAGATTAGTGTATGGTAATCTTAAGGAATATACCTATTTTGTAGTATTGTACATCATCTCTGTAAAAATTGATCATGTGATTGGGCATAAGGAACTCATAAAGAAATGCAAGAAAAGCCAAGTGGGTGAAGAATGCATATTGTTCAAACTAGTATGTGCAGTTAGATGGAAAACCTATAAGCCTTGTCCATCAATCTGGAATAGAAATTACACATGGACAATTGCAAAGGACATAGAGAACAAGTTGAATTATTTTTGGGAAATTGCAAAATTTTAATGACCTAAAGCTTGTCCCTGAAACAGATGCCATCTTCAGGTGATGTTGTATGGATGAGAGTCATGGGCATCTACAGTCTTCACAGACTTAGGTTGGGGGTCATTTAAAGGGTAGTGGAGAAGAACACAGTGGACATGAGTAGACTGCAACATATTAAGAGCCAGGAATTATTCAAGGGAAGTCGTTTAACAGGCCTCATCAAAGAAATATCTGAACAGATAAAAGATGAGCCAGTCATATAGTAAGAGGAAGGGACAACCAGGCGATGGGCCCATAGGCTATATTTTGTAGCCATAAAAATGGGAAGAAAACACAAGGAAGGCCCTAGCATTTTGGGATCTACTATTATTGTACAATCAAATCAGTGTTTTATAAGTTTTTCATGCTTCACTGGTAAAGCTGTGTACATGTCTGCCTTATATTCACTGGTATTAATTGGGTTTGGAGGTTATTGTGTCTTTTTCTGGTAATTTGATATAGTCTGAATGTAATGAAAGGACAATGGGTATTTGAATTTCAGCTCTTTTGCTTGCTATGTATGTGCCATTTATATGTCCATCTATATGCCTATGGGTCATCATCTGTAAAATAAGAATATTGGACTCAGTGACTTCCAAGGTCCTTTCAGCCCTTAATTTATGATTCTGTGAATTTAGAGAGGAAGAATTTCATTGAGAGAACTTTCTGATCATTCTGATTAAAGTAGGAATAAAAGATTCTTTTCATTTTATTATAGTTAAGCATTTGTAAAATCTCCTATTAAAAAATTTTATCAGACTTTTCCCCTAATGCCTGGCTAACATAACGTTAGTTGAGAAAGATTATATAGACCACTGTAAATTTGTGTATCAATATGCGAGTTTGTGTGAAGAATTTTTTTCCACATAAGAAATCAAAAGGATAGCTGAAGTTGTATTTTCTAAACTTATCTCTATATTTTGCATATTTTACTTCTTCTATAGGTATGCTTTTGCTATTAATTTGTTGGGTCAGAACTTTTAATATTATAGAAAATGGTCCCTGCTTTACTAATTAGAGCTATTTCATGTTTTCTACCCTTATCTCTGTTTTGCATTTTAATTTTATTTCTTCTATAGGTAGACATGATTTTATTTGATGTTAATTTGATGGGTCACAAATTTTAATAGGAGAGAAAATGGCTTTTGATTTACTAATTAGATCTATTTCATCATTTTGGGAATTCAAACTTCTATCAGTGGAATAATGGGGCACATTGTCATTGATGGAAAAAGGTCCCAGAAGAACAGGATGTGGAGAGGGATCAGAATTCAGGGAGCCAAGTGCCAAAAGATGTAGTATATCCCCTTCCCCTGGCTTTGCTTGTTTATCAGTAGTTTGTTCTGCCATGTAAAGATCTGTTTAAAAATCAAAGGAGAGCTTCTAATTGTTTTATCCTCCATCATAAGTGAGATTTTAATGTAATTATTTTTGTTCATGAGCCCCAGAAAATCAAAGCTCTCTCAACATTCAACTGTGATTTTATTTTCCTTTTTCAGGAAAAGCAACTGCTGCAATTATCACGTGGTTGTAAAATCAGTTCTTACAATAGGCTCTGTCTTTGATTTTTTCTTTTTATCTCCATATCCTAAATGCCTATTCTCTTTCTTTTTGTTTAGAGCTAAGGTTTAATCTTTAGTCAAAAGTAAAGAGTAGAGACGACACTCCAGGCATAGCAGCCAGGACAAAGGCATAGAGAAAGAGGTGGGATATCATGTGTGAGGGACAGAGAAAAAGCCATTTTAGTTGGATTATAGAAGGCAAGAGGAAAGAGACTGTTGATATAGGTTGGAGTAAGGTTGTGGATGACCTAAAAAGTTGAATAGAAGAGTTTATTTCTGATCCTAGAGGCAATTGGGAGCCCTGGAGTTTACTGAGTGAGTGACATAGTAAGACCTTAGCATAAGGAAAATCATTTTGGCAGCTTACACTATCTGTATAGTATGGTTTCGAGTATGAGACTTAAGGTAGGGCACTCAATCAGGAGGTCATTGCAATAGACTAGGGAAAAGGTGGGGAAGGCTTGAAATGAAGTAGTGGCTGTGTGAGTAGTAAGACAAGGATGGATGCTTGAGATGCTGGAAAGATAGAAGTGGCAAATGAGGTGAGGAGAAATGAGCAGTTGAAAATAACATCAAGGTTACAAACTTGGGAAACTTGAAGAACAGTGTCCTAGATAGAAATTAAGGAAAACTAAAAGAAATAAGTTTGGAAGGAAAAACAATGAGTTCTGTTTTGGGTGTACTGAATTAGATATGTCTATGAAACATTCAGTTTGAAATGTCTAATAGACAGTTGATTATACGATGGCCTCAGTCTCTGATACATCAAAAGGAAGGGGAGTAATTGTAGAGCCTTGATTTCTGCTTATATAAAGACTAAGTCACCATTTTCCTGCAAGTCTGAACTGGGGAGAAAATTTTGGATTTTGATCACAGAACTAAGATATGTAATGTAGTGGCAAAAGCTCACCCCTGTATAGGAGACTTCATATAAAGACAATGATTTGTATTACTAGATATATTTATGTACACACGTGTATATATATTTCTATTATTGCAACACTTTGACTTACTAAATGTTTAATCACATCTATTTGCAATTAGAGACACAGATAGGTATATTAATATTTAAATGTTATATAATATAGTATACATATACATATAGACTTTTGCTTACCTACTGCATTCCTGAACTTTCAAAAGTTTTTTTTTTTTTTTAAGAGACCTCGCAATGTCAGGCCTATCCTTCCTTGAGGTTATGTGTATGAAACAATCAACAATTGACAAGGCCATGTTAAATAGCCATCTTCACATGTGTATTGTGAATGATACATTTGTTAGACTAATCATAAGTCAGGCTAACCCTCTCTTCCAATTTCCTCCCCTCCCTACATAGTGATATCCAAAGACCTTGTTATATAGACTCAGAAGCCAAGAGAAAAAGTTGCACTTACCGTGTCAACTAAAATGTTGGCCAATCCAAAGTGGGAAACAGGAAATCAGAGCTAGCACTTTAACAAACTGACCCCTTACCCCCCTCCAAAGTACAGTCACAAAGATGGAGCCATCATGTATGCTGTCTCACAAATATTCTGTGCCTTGTGTCATGTTTCACCTTAATTAAGGACCAGCCACTGTGGATGTATGTCCTTGATGTTTTGTTGAATAAAAAATAAAGACATAAATATGAGTTTTGCTTTCAGGTATATGATTTTTCAATGAAGTACAGAATTAGAAAATGGAAAGTGAATGGTCATTCCCATTAATCTTATATGCCTACATACTTACTGCAGAGCTAAAGCCTCTCTTCACAATTACCTTAAGGCAGATTCAGTGAGGTACAGGATGCCAAGGTCCAGTGCAAGGACACATGCAGGGAAATAGCATGGAGCTATAGACAGCTTGTATGGGCTGGCAAGAGCCGATTTTTAAATATTCAATGTGACTATTTCCACCTCAGAAATTGGCAAATGTTACAAGTTAGGGCTTGATGTATTTTTTGTTGATTGTCTAAAGTTAATAAAGTGATGGAGAAAATGTTAACAATGTAGGTTAAACGTAAAACTGTGTTGTGTGTACATAAGTAACTGTTAAATGTATACCAGCACACACCTACATGGAGCACATGTAAAGCAAATCAGCTTTATTGAGGGAACATGTGACCTCAATGTGGCCAATGACTATTGAGTCAGCCCTATATAGACATAAGGGAATATGGGAAGGACTGCAGAAGCAGGTACACTAAGGTAGCAGATAGCAGAGTTTTTCTAACTATATCATTGCTTTACTCCCTTGAAGGGATCAGCTCCCATTGATTGACCTCAAGTCTGTCTATATTAAAACCTTTGAAAAATATGACAACAAAACCCATGGATTGACCATTCTAGAGATTTTCCCCACTACCAAAGCAGGATTAAAAGAAGCTCAGCCCAGCCAAAGTATACACGGTTAGTCTATAATACTCAGCCCTAAGACTTGGCTAGAAATAATCTCACCATGAGAGTTCACACTGCCTTTCCTCCCCACCCCTCTAGTTTTTCTGGCCTTTGAAGAAAACACTTAAGCACTTCTTAATGTTCTTTTCTGTAGCAGCCTATCTGTCTGTCTGTCTATCTAAAACATAAGTATTTACTAAGCCAAACTAAGCTAGAAAGAGATATACTAGGTTTCTCTCCCCTAGGAATCCATTGTTGTAGAAATAATAGAGTGAAGTATGAGAAGAGTGGTCCTTTAACAGTTACTCCCTATGTTCCCATAATTTAAAAATTTAGACAATTTTCTCTTTTTATTTCTTCTCCTTGTATACTTGTGTTTACAGAGCTTGTATTTATAATCCCCTGGGTGGACAGCTCCTACCAAGGAGATTTCATCTGAAAACTTCTGAACCTCAGTGGCTCCCACCACAGGTATCTAATTTTTGATACCACTAGAATAAGCTACCAAAAGCATAACTGCAGCAACATTAGTCACAGTTCCATCAATAGAAAAATGCAGCTTTATTTATTTATATAATCCTCCTGGGATTTATGACAGAGCTGGGTACAAACTTACATGGAATCTTTTTTAAGTTTATTTAAAAATTTTTTCTAACATTTTTTATTTTGAATTTCAAATTACTATCCTCTCTTCAGTCTCTTCCCCACACACTGAGAAAGCAAGCAATATGATACCAATATACATGTGAAGTCATTCAAAACATTTCTATATTGATCATGTTGAGGGAAAAAGAAGCAAGAAAAAATAAAGTGAAAAAATATGCTTTAACCTGCACTCAGAATTCAACCAATTCCCTCTCTGGAGGTAGATAGTATTTTTCATCATGAGTCTTTGGGAATTATCCTGGATCATTGTCTTGATCAGAGTAACTAGGTCCTTCACAATTGTATTCTTAGAGTATATTGCTGTTACTATGTACAATGTTCTCCTGGTTCTGCTCATTTCACTTTGTATTAGTTCATGTAAGACTTCTCAGGTTTTTCTTAAACCATTCTACTCATCATTTCTTATGGCACATAGTATTCCATCACAATAATGTACCACAACTTATTCAGTCATTCCCCAATTGATGGCTATCCTCTTAATTTCCATTGCCACCACAAAAAGAGATTCTATCCTTTTTTCTTTTTCTTTGATCTCTTTGGAATACAGAGAATATCACAAAGAGTAGTGGGTCAAAGTGCTGGGTCAAAGGGAATGCACAGTTTTATAGCTCTTTGAACATAGTTCCAAATTATTCTCCAGAATGGTTAGGTCAGTTCAAAACTCCCCCAACAATACATTAGTATCCCTATTTTCCCCCTCACTTGCTCCCAGCATTTCTGACATTAACTACTTTGAGTCTAGTCATCTAGTCACTTCTGAATCTCCCATATTTCTCTATCTTCTCCCCAAGAATAACATGAGATGCTTTATCTAAAGCCTTATTGAAATCTAGATAAACACATCCAGAGCATTCTCCTCATGTACTTATTTCATAATCCTATCAAAAAAAGATATCAAATTTATCTGGAGTGACCTATTCTTGGTGAAGTAGGCTCTTTGTATCACTGATTCCCTTTCTAGGCATTTGTCAACTATCTCTTTAATGATCCTTTGTCAAAATTTCCCAGGAATCAAAATCAATCTCACTGGCCTATAGGTTGCAGACTGGATTCTTTACTTTTTTTTTTAAATCAGGACATCTGCCCTTCTCTAATCTTGTGATACCTCTCCCATTTTCTCATGATCTTTCAAATGTTGCCAACAGCAGCTCAGCAAATCATGTCTGCCAGATTTTTTTAGGACTCAAGAGATAGATTTCATCTGAGCCAAGGTGACTCAGATACTTAAATACTGATTTAAATACCTCCAGGGTATATATTCCCTTACTGCCTCCTTTCTTGTTTTGGAAATCAATTCATCAACTCAGCATTTTTTTTCGTCATTTTCAGTGTAAAATGCTTTCCTTGGTAGAGAAAATAGAAACAAACTAAGAATTAAAAAACTCAAACCAAGAATCATTAATTAAGTACCTATTATGTGCCAGGCACTATGCTAATCTCTACACAGACCTCTCTTTTGTACCCATCACACCCTTCGGCATCAGTTATTTGTGTACTTTTCTCTCCACTCCTGCCCATCTATACTCCTTCTTACTCTCCCCATACACAATGAGATTGTGAATTCCTTGATACTAGAGTCTTGGTCATGTATATTTCTATTTTCTCACACAGCCAACTTAGCACAGTGCCTTACTCATGCATTGATAGAACTGCATTTAAAAAATATAAAAATCATTCTTAGCTCACAAGCTCTACAAAAAAAAAAAAATAGTAGCCAGGCTGGATTTGGCCCTGAGGCTGTAGTTTGCCCGATGGCTGTCTAACCTCTTAAGTGTAGGAGATCCTTCTAGCAGTGAAGATGCCAACTCCTCCAAACTTTCTCATCCTGTGAGATTTTCAGCCATGTTATTCAGCAAACAACCACAGAGGTCCATTCAAACTTTCTCTGGTTCTTTCAATATCTGGGGATACCAATATACCCCTGAGATGATTCACCTGTTATAACTTTTACATCACCTTGGTTTTTTTTATTGTTAATTTATTTGTTTTCAGTGTTACAATCATTTCCATAAGTCTTAGATTTTCTCCACCTCCTTCCACAAGATGGCATGCAATCTTATATGAGTTCTACACATACATTCTTATTAAACTCATTTTCACATTAGTCATGTTGCATAGAAGAATTAAAATGAATGGGAGAAATCCTGAGAAAAATCAAAACAAAAGAAAATAACACAAGAGAAAATATTCTGCTTCATACTGTGATCCAATTTCATAGTTCTTTTAGGTGTGGATGGCATTTTGCCTCAAGAGTCCATTGACAATGTTTTAGGTCCTTGCATTGCTGTGAATGGCTAAGTCTACCAGAAAAATTCCTTGTGCACTGTGGTTATTACTATGTACAATGTTCTCCTGGTTCTGCTCCTTTCACTCAGCATCAGTTCATATAACTCCTTCCAGGCCTGTCTGAAGGCTTTCTGTTCATCATTTCTTATAGCACAATAGTATCTCATTCATTTATGTACCACAACTTTGTTCAGCCATTTCCCAGTTGATGGGTATCCCCTTGGTTTCCAGTTCTTGGCCACCACAAAGAGAGCTGCTATAAATATTTTTGTACATGGGGGACCCTTTCCCGTTTTTATGATTTCTTTGGGATATAGTACTAGAAGCGACATTGCACATTTTTGTAGCCCTTTGGGCATAGCTCCAAATTGCTCTCCAGAATGATTAGATCAGCTCACAGCTCCACCAACAATGAATTAGTGTTCCAACTCTCCCACATCTTCTCCAACATTTATCATCTTCCTGTTTTGTCATGTAAGACAATCTGATAGATGTGATTGGTACCTTAGAGTTGTTTGGATTTTCATCTCTGTAAACAATAGTGATTTAGAGCATTTTTTCATATGACTATAGATAGCTTTAATTTCTTCCTCTGAAAACTACCTGTTCATATCCTTTGACCATTTATCAACTGGGGAAATTACCTTGTTTTTTTAAGTGATTATAGCAGACTCCTTAAAGACTTGACTGATCTTTTTCTTTACTTTTTTTTTCTGTTTAAAAAATTATACTCCCAAATCTTCTCTCCTCATGTTTTGCAGATGAGTTTGTTTTCTAAGTCTGAGCACACAGGTCACACTTAATACATGTTTTTCAAAATAAACTTTTATTGATATGTTTTGTTTTTACATCACCTACATTTCTCCCTGTAGCCTTCCCTTTCCTAAAGAAACATTTCATATTTTTTTAAAAAGAGAAAAAACAAACCAACAAAACTGATCAATACACTGTATAAAAATCTGACAAAATATTCAGTGTTTCATTCCTATGGAACTCTACTAGCCATGTCCGGACTCTCTGCAAAGGAAACAGGAGAGGGTCCTTCCATAATCTCTTTCTCTTTGTAATTTTTCAGTATTCATTTTGGTTAAGAAATGATTCGATTCAGTTCAATAAACATGTAAATACTAAGTACTACTACGTACCAGACACCGTGCCAAGCGTCGGAGATAGCGCTGACTTCAAGGCGTTTACAGCTAATGGGGCAAACAACATGGAAACAAATGTATACAAAACAAGCTACGTACAGAATAAAGAGGAAACAATTAACAGAGTGGCGTTAAGAGGGGCTGCTTATCGAATTCACTCGTGTTACACTTCCTGAGGGAGAAATGACGGACTCGAGATGCAGAATGAGGCATGTTTCTGGACATGGCCGGTGCAGCGTATTTATTTATTTGTTGAGAGGTGTTTTTTCCCCCGCAAAGGTGGTGGGGGTGGGATGGGAAGGAGAGAATAACATATTTTTGTTTATTGAAAAAATAAAATTTAATCTGCTGTAGCCTTAGGTCTTCCCAGGCTGAATGACGGTCCCTGGAGATCCACAAGCGACTCCAGGCCCAACCAGGTGATGTAAGAGACTTTTAGCGATGCCTCGGGTACCCCGGAGGAGGGATCTCTGGTCCCGGACTCCTCCCACACGCCTTCACTCCTCCACACCGGAGGGGGCGCTGTGGGATAGGATCCCCGCTAAGTGGCAGCGTCCCAGGCTGGTGCCGAGCTGGAGGCCCAGGATGCACCGCGTGTACCCGGCAACTGCTGTGGGTTGCAAGGGGAGATCAGCTGGGGCCGGGGGCCGGGCCGGGCTCTGGTGCTCTGGCGCCGGGGGCAGCCCAGCTCGGGCCGGCCCTCCGGGGGCCCACAGCGACCTGGGACAGCTCGGCTCCCCCGCTCCGGCCCCTGGCTCCGCGCCGACGGCCCCTTCCCCGGCCGGACGTGCTGGGCCGGGCCGCCGGCGGAGCGGGGCGGGAGGAAGGAGGAGGAAAGGCCGGACCCTCTGCAGCCTTCCCCGCCGCAGCCTCCCCGGGGCCCCGGCTCCACACCGGGGGCCATGGCCGCGGCTGCGCCTGCTCCGGTGAGACGCGGGCCCGGCCGGGGAGCGGGCGGGCGGGGGCAGGAGTGCAGCCCCCTGCTGTCCCCGAGTTGTTGCGGGTCCGGGCGCCGGAGACCCTCGGGCCGTGCGGGGACGGCGAGATGTCTAGTCCCTCCCCTTGGCCTGGACCCTGAGAACCCCCGAGTTCGGATAGGCAGTCACCGGGCTAGCCGAGCCGCAAGGGCACCCCATCTTTGGGGTCGGGGGTGCGGAGGCACGGCGGGGCTGATGAGGGGGGCCGGGGCGGGGGGCGAGCTTCAGGAGCAGCTGACAAAAGTCTGGTTCTGGCCAGTTGGGTCGGTCCGTAGAGTTCGGGGGCTGCTTGGTACCCGGCCGAGTTCGGCCTCTGTGGGCAGAGAGAGAAGAACGGGAATGTAGGTAGAAGACAAGAGTTGGGGGGCGGCTGAGAAGGTGATTGCCTTCTTGTAGGTAGTTGAAGGGTAGCTGGTTTTTCTGTTTTTGTTTTTGTTTTGCAGCATTTAACTATTTTTAAAGCACTTACCGTAGCCGTTGTTGAACCATTCCTGTCCCCAAACCCCAAGAAGACCTATAAGGCTGCGATAGGCAGTTTGTCAGTTTATAGAGCTTATCCCTCAGCTAGCATCTTCCCCTTCTCTCTCATACCCGTGTGTGTGTGTATCCGCTTATACACATATGAATATGGATATTGTGAGGAGGGAAAGAGTGTGGCCTGGGAAAGTCACTTAATTCCTGCACCCCACTTTCCTCGTTTGTAAAATGATGCAGTTGGATTAGATGGTTTTCAAAGCTTGTCTCAGACACTTGTGTGACCCTGGGCAAGTCACTTAACTTGTGTTGGCTTGTTTCCTCGACTGTAAAATGTGAATAACAATAGCAGCAGCCCCTCAGGGTCGTTGTAAGGGTCAAATAAATAATATTGTAGAACATTTATCAGTGCCTAGAATATAGTAGGCATTATAAATGCTCCTCCTTTCCTCTTTTGATGGCCATTCTCATCGTAGGTCTACAATCATGCAATGCTGCATATGCTCTCAGACCGGTTCCATGTATTAGTGAAGCGAGAACAACTAATAGTGACCAAACCTGACAGTTTATGCAACATTATCGCGTGTGTATGTGTCTGTATGCCTGCATATATGTGTCTTGGACCAGTATGGAACACTGGACAATCAGCTGGACTCAGAATTGAACAAGAAGAGGGCAAGTTGGATTGCCTTTTGAAATTTACCAAGTTCTTTTCATTACCCAAAATTTATACCTAAAACAAAAATCCAGTTTTTTAAACACCAGTGATCTTCTGTGATGCTATATGGCTACGTGTCATGGAAGTTTATAGTTTCCAAAGAATTGAAGTTGCGCATCACCCCAAAAGCCAATGGAGAATTATCCGGTGTGTGGGAGCACACTGTGATATATTACAAA
Organism: Potorous gilbertii; assembly: GCA_028658325.1. Taxonomy (NCBI): domain Eukaryota; kingdom Metazoa; phylum Chordata; class Mammalia; order Diprotodontia; family Potoroidae; genus Potorous; species Potorous gilbertii. The sequence goes on from CM053770.1 coordinate 75,094,762, forward strand.
CAAGGAATTAAACAAGAGAAGAAGTATAAAGGATATCTTCAAAGACATGTAATTGAAGAAGTTTGGCCAGTAAAATAGATTGAGGAAAAAATTGATGACTGACCTACATAGTGAACCTCTGAGGACAGATTTATGGGAGACCAAAGATATGAGCCACAGGGTAGGCAGGCACAGATGAGTTTCTTTCTGCATTATTGGAGGGTAATACCACATCTACATTAACCGTTCTGTTCCAGTGCTTAGCCTGGCATGTAGTAGGTAATTAATAATTGTTTATTAATTGATTGTTCAAAGTACTAGAAAAATTAGTGAAAGTGATGACAGAGATTTCTGCTAAAATTATAGTTTATAGATCCATTAATCATAGTTCATTTGAATACAGAAGAATATAACATTTTATTTAATGCTCACATCTTGTTGAGGTAGGACAAATTTTACAGTTGAAACTAAGATTCAGAGAAGACTTGGCCAAGGTCAAACAGATAATTACTGGACTAAGTAATAAATAAGAACTATAGGCCCGTATTACTACCTATCTAAGTGTTCTGATGTCTGGCATGATGTTTTCAACTACGTTTCATTGGAAAGCTATAAATAAAACTTAAAGGTCATGAGAGACTTTTTTTTAGAAATTGCATTTGATAAAATCAACATATAGAAACCAGTGGCATACCACTGATAATTAACATTATCCTTATACACACACACACATGTATATATATATATATATATATATATATATATATATACACACACACATATATATATATTCAAATGTATTGTGTGTTTTTTTTTACATAGTTATGAGTGAATGTATAGGAGGCATTGTGGTGTAGTGAATAGAGCTGACCTCAAGAGTCAGGAACTTGGGCTCAAATCACTCCCTTCAACACATGCTGACTGAATAAACCCAAGCAAGTGACTTAACCTCTCAGTGTCCAATGTAACTCTCCAACTTATTAATCATCTACTGTGTATCAGGCACTGTGCTGAGTCCCGGATCCTATGTAACAAGAAAATACCCATTTGCATTTGTAGAGGAAATTTCTCATATGGAATTCCCTACATCAAAGAAATCAGGTTTGATCCCTTCCCACAATCAGTGAAAATAAAGTCTTCCATATCCTTTCTCTCTTGCCTACCCCATTTTGTATCACTTTTTAAAATCTTTTCCATATTTCTCTTTTTTTCAATGGTTATGTGCACCATTGCCTTTGATGTATGACAACTTGTTTAACTATTGCTCAGGCAATTTACATTTACACCGTTTCCAGTTTTTCATTAGTTGGGATTTTTAAATTTTAAACTTTGTGACTTGTTTTTTATACCACATCCTTCCCCTTCCCATCAGCAACAGTGAACTCTTATTTGTAACAAAGAAACCTGTTAAGGAAAACCACCTGACCAAAGCTGATGGCAAAGGTCTATGGTCCTTTACATCTCTTTTGAGAGGGTACTTCACCACTTTTTCTCTAGTCAGACCAAGACTGATCATTGCAATGACTGCTTGTAGTGTTTGTTATGTTCATGTAATCATTGCAGATGTTATTATTTTTTAAAATATAGACTTTTTGTTTTTATATTACTTTAATTTCCAAATATTATCTCTCTTGTCCACCACAGTCATCTCTTATAACAAAAGAGGAAAAAATGCAGTTCAAAACTAATCTGACAAATCCTACGTTCTATGCAATGATCCACATCTGTAGTTTCCTATCTTTGCAAAGAAGGAAAGGAAGTGTATTATATTTCTTGTTTAGAGTCAAGCTTGATCAGTACAGTTTTGTAGTACTCCATTTTGATTTTCTTGTTATTTCCCTTTAGTATTTCTTTCCATTTCTTGTTCTCTCCAGTGCTGCCTTTGATTCTGCTTAATTCATTTTCCATCAGTTCATATAAATCTTTCCATGCTTTTCTGTGTTCTTCAAATTAATTGCCATTATTGGAATAAATTTGTAGCCCTTCTTTGAAACAAATTGCAGAATCTCTTTAAGAACAGCAATGGCATTCATTGGTAAAACTCAGTGTCAATATGATGCTTATAATTCCAGGTCCCAGTGAAGTTTGATGATGTGGCCATATATTTCTCAGAGCAAGAGTGGGATATCTTGGATGACTGGCAGAAAGATCTTTACAAGCATGTGATGAGGGCTAATTACTCAACGCTGGTTTCCTTGGGTAAGTTGTATTTACTAAAAAAAAACTGAAACAACTCTATAAAATTGGAGGGCACAGTGGATAGAGTGCAGGACCTAGAATCAGGAACACTTATTTTTATGAGCTGGAATCCAGCATCTGACACATACTAACTCTGACCTGGATAAGTCACCTAACCTTCTTTGCCTCAGTTCTTTTATCTGTAAAATGAGTTGCAGAAAGAAATGACCAACCACTGCAGTATCTTTGCCAAGAAAACTCCAAAGGGGGTCACAGAGAATCAAACATGACTGAAAAACTTCTGAACAACAACAAGAATGGAATTGGATGGTGGCTATCCAGGTTCGGGAAGACTCAGTGGTTAGCCTGTAGTTGGGTCTGCTAGGGAAGCATGATACAGTGCTTTATCTTCTAAGGGCCTCTGATTGTTGAAAACTGAGCCTTAGACTGATAAAATAAGTAATAAACTATTGGCAAATAAAATGCCAAAACTTTATAATGAAGAAATCAGCTTGGTGGTATATATTGTACATACCATGGGAATTCTGATAAGTGAGAGATTAATGTTTATTGAAATAGAGGAAAGCTTTGTGAAGAGATAGGATTTTATTGTCAATGAGAATGAGGAATGGCTTTTTGAGATGGGAGAGCATTCAAAAAAACCAGAGGGAGGGTACATATGTTCTCTCTCTTTCTCTCTCTTTCACACACACACACTCACACACACACACACACACACACACACACACACACACACACACACACGCATGCATGCACGCGCACACACACACCCCCCAAGAGATTGACTTGGCTGGTATGATGAGTTCATATTAAGGAATAATAATCAATACATGCTTTCAGACAAAACACCCAAGGAAAATAAATTATTTTTATGTGACCTTTTTTGACAGACTATACCATTCCCAAACCAGATTTGATATTCCGGATTGAACTAGGAGAAGTATTATTTGTTGGGAATTGGGGAGATTTGGAACAAACAGAAATAGGAGTCAGCCTGAATGCTTACAAGCATTTCAACTTGAAAGTCACTGAGAAGAAACTTTTTAGGGGTAAGTGAGAACAAATCAGTATCACTTTTCCTAGGCTACAGTTTTGAGAATTTTGATACATTTGAGAATCATGGGGTTTAGGGGTTCCATACCCCTTGAACTAAAATTTCCCCTTATTATGAGAACTGTTATTTCTATTAAATTGAATAAGTGAATATTCCTCAATTTTTCTTGTCATATTTAGGGAATCTGGAATTCTTAACTCTAAAAATTAAAAATGTTATGTGTTAAAGGCAAATGGGGTGGTTAATGAATACTATTTCATGTTGACTTTTCCTTCCCAGTGGACCATTGGCCAGGAGGCCTCTTCAGAGGTGTCTGGCATGCAGTCCACAGGACACTGAGTGCAGTCTAAACTAGATTGAAATACTTAACTAGATAAATAAAAGTAAAACATAGATAACATTTCATTTTAAAATTAAGTCAATATGTGGCCTTTATATATTGATTATGATCCCCATTTCTATTTGAGTTTAATACCAGTACTCTAGACCACTAATATTTTGTTCCCAAAATAATATAATTGGATTCTATGGGTACTTGGTCAGCTCTACTAATAAAACATGTATCCAAAACCAAAATAAGACCAAAGCTATAGCTAAGACTGTAACAATCAAAAGAAAAAAGTTTGAGCCCTATTGTATTCCTTTTCCTAGGGAAAACAAAGTAGCTGATAATTTCACCTAGGTTAAGCAATAAACAGGATGCTTTATCCTGATTAATAGGAAAAGAACAGCTTTAAAGACTTGGGCCTAGGAAATGATGGAATTATTATATCACTGTAAAGAATTATATAAATATAAGCTATTATTAATACTGCTGGCATTATGTTGTATTCATAGTAATAACAGTATTAGGTATACTTTGTAACTAGTTGCAAAACAGTTTTACATACATTGTGGTATTTAATTCAATTCAGCAAATAAAGATTTTTATCGTTTGTACATTTACTTATTTTTTACTTATGCATTTATTTATTCTTGAATTTCAAGTGTAGAAAAGTTCAGAGAAGTTAAATGACTTGTCCAAAGTCACACAGATTTAAGTGACTGGTTCACTTTGTGGACACATAGCCAATATTCTTTTTTTACTACTTAACTATCTCAACTTTGATTTAAAATATGGCATTCCACCCTCCATTTCAACAGTTGCCACTGTTCCTTCTTTTCTCATAATTTTTAGCTGGGGAACATCTTCCATATCCATGTGGCCATCTGCCCTAACACAGGCCTTCTTGGCAAAGAGAGTAAAAATCCTCAGTTAACACCTTTGATCTTTTGATAAGCTTCTTGAAAACCTGGTGGTCCATTTGTTCTGTCTTTTAGGAAATCTTTCTTAAGCAGTGGTAAAAATGGGAGAAATACAGTCCCCCAAACTCTCTACCTTTCCATAGGGTCTAGTCAAAGGTTAGGGCCCATACGCCTCTGCTTCTAAGAACTCATCTCTCATATCTAGTATCTTTAGTAGAATGACTGGAAACAATATTAAAAACATTTTTAAAGGGGGAAAAAAAGTCTGTACAACTTGCAGTTTTTGCCATAGGCCAAAGAAAATGTAACAGCGATGTATATTGTCAAAATACCTTGTTATTATAACCCATAGCCTTATATTCTCTGGATTAATCTGTTCAGGTAATAGGGTTTGACTTATGTTACTAGACACATAGCAACCTTAAGTCCTCATTTTTGTCAGTATTATCTCTGAGTATGTTTTTCACATTTAAACTGGATCCCAGCAGTTTAGTTTTATTTGGGTAGTGTTCAGAGATTTGGGGGCAAAGTTATAACTTCTGTGAAAGAGACCCAGGTAAAGTTAAAAGCTGGATTACCATGTTGGCTCAGAGTAGATTTTCACAAGCTCAATTGTAAAATGGGGAAATCTCTACTTCACTCTAAGGACAAGTAGTGATGGAATCTTTTCTTTTTAATTCCAGGGAATCATGGAACTGCAAAAACAAAAAAGGAGGCAAGTGATTCAGACAGTCTTCAAAGTCAGAGCTCAGAGGAAAGGAAAGAGATTTCCTCCAAATCTTGTCAAAAAGCCTCTGTGGAATATCCGTGCATCCCAGGCACGAAGACTCCAATTCCAAAATTAGAGAACTCCACCCAGAGTGGCAGCTATGAGAGCCACAAAACCTTCAGCTCACCCAATCACCAGGAATCTCCCTTAGGGCAAAAAATTTGCTCTTACCCTGTCTTTGGGAAAAACTTCCAGGCAAAAGGGCATCTAGTGAAACCCCATGGCAACCACACAAAGAACAATCCATGTACATGCTCAAAATGCAAGGAAAAAGTTAGAAAGCAGTCTAACTTACATTTGCATTATGGAAAGAAGTGCTTCCAGTCTAGTGAATGTGAGAAGAACTTTAGCTACAGTGTGAACCGACATTATCGCCAGTTCATTCCTGTAGGGAAAAAACTATTTCAGTGTTCTGAATGTGATAGAAGCTTTCGATGGGAGGCTGGTTTGAAATCCCACCAAAGCCTGCACAGTGGAAATGGACAGTTTTCTTGCAATACATGTGGCAAAGTTTTCATTCGGAAAGCTAGGTTTATCACCCATATCAAATTACACACAAGTGAGAATCCTTTCCATTGCCCAGTATGTGGCAAGAGGTTCTTTAAGAGGAAGTACCTCCTCAGACACCAGCAGCTACATTCGGGAAAGAGGCCCTTCCAGTGCCCTGAGTGTGGTAAGACCTTCTGTCGAAAATCCTACATGAAGGCCCACCAGCGCTTACACAGCACAGAGAGGCCATTTGCCTGCACACAGTGTGAAAAAGACTTCACTCACCAGTATAAACTCACTGAACATATGAGGGTACATAGTGGAGAAAAGCCTTTCCAGTGCCCTGAGTGTGATAAGAGCTTCAGTCGAAAGTCCCACATGAAGGCCCATCGACGTTTACACAGTAGAGATTGGCCCTTTTCTTGTAGAGAGTGTGGCAAAGGCTTCACTCAGAGGTATAGACTTACCAGACATATGAGAGTGCACAGTGGAGAGAAGCCCTTCCAGTGCACCGAATGTGGCAAGAGCTTCCGACAGAAGGCAAGCCTTCTTCATCACCAGCTTATGCATATGGGAGACATAGCCTTTCTCTTCAAGTGCCCAGAGTGTAACAAGAGCTTCCACCAGAAGAAAAGTCTGCTCAACCATCAACTCATGCACACAGGTGAGAGACCCTTTCAGTGCCCCAAGTGTGATAAGAAATTTCGCCTCAAGGGCAACATGAAGGCCCACCAGCGCCTACACAGTGGGATCAGACCATTCTCCTGTGGAGTGTGTGGCAAGGGCTTCACTCATAAATCCAAGCTGACCAGCCACACCAAGGTACATACGGAGGAAAAGCCTTTCCAGTGTCCTCAGTGCAATAAGAGCTTCTGCCACAAGAGGAGCCTAATTAATCACCAGTTGGTACACACAGGGGAGAGACCCTATCATTGCCCTGAATGTAACAAAAGCTTCTCTTCTAAGGCCTATGTGAAAGCCCACCAGCGAATACATAAGGGAGAGAAACCGTTTTCCTGTAGTGAGTGTGGCAAGAACTTCACCAATCAGTTTAGGCTCACAGAGCACATCCGAGTGCACACTGGGGAAAAACCCTTCCAGTGCCCTGAGTGTGACAAGAGCTTCCGTCAGAAGAGAAGTCTTATCAATCATCAGCTTGTTCATACAGGTGAGAGACCCTTCCAGTGCCCTGAGTGTAATAAAAGCTTCCGCTGGAAGGCTGGCATGAAGGCCCACCAGCGTCTCCACAGGGGTGAGAGGCCGTTCCAGTGCCCTGACTGTGACAAGAGTTTCTCTTTGAAGGCCTATCTGAAGGCCCACCAGCGAATACATAAGAGGGAGAAGCCATTTTCCTGTAGTGAATGTGGCAAGAACTTTGCTGATCAGTTCAGGCTCACAGAGCACATCCGAGTGCACACTGGGGAGAAGCCCTTCCAGTGCCCTGAATGTGATAAGAGTTTCCGTCAAAAGAGAAGCCTGACAAACCACCAGCTTGTGCACACAAGTGAAAAACCCTTCCAGTGTCCTGAGTGTAGCAAGAGTTTCCGGTGGAAGGCTGGAATGAAGGCCCATCAACGTCTGCATAAAGGGGAAAGGGTGTTTTCCTGCAGTGAATGTGACAAGTGTTTTTCTAAGCAATCTAAACTTGATGAACATATTCGAGTTCACAGTGGAGATGAGCCCTCCTAGTGTTCTGTATGTGACAAGCTTCCATCAAAAAAAAAAAAGAAAAAGCCTTGGCTGGGCCCACCAGTGCCTAGCTAAAAAAATGGTGAGACACTCTTTTCCTGCAAGCAGGGGAGGCAAAGGCTTCTCCCAGAAGTTTAAGCGCATCCACTGCATGGGCTTAACCACTAGGGTCATGCCCTGGAGTTTCCCAAGTGAACCAGACACTGAATTCGGCAGCACTTTGGACCAATAACAGGGTCACTGGAGCTGAGACAGAATTGACAACATCAAGGATGTCCTTGAGCTTCCAGAGAGTAAATCCCTCCTCACATTTCTTAAAGCACTTTGTCTAAATCTCTCCACTGCCTCTATTACACTCTCTTTTGTGTATCATACTTATATGTGCATGGGCTCCCAACCCTCCCCTCTAATAGCACACCCCTGCTCCTGAATGTAAGCAGCTTGAGGGCAAGGACTGTTATTTTTTATCTTTCTATCCCCAGCATCTAATACAGTACCTTGCACACAGTAGACACTTAATAAGTGTTTTAATTGAATGTGGCAGAAGTTTGGCTATCTGATGAACTACTGCAGCTGACACATAAGCCTGGGAGGTGGAAGTCCAGAACTGAGGACTTTGGTTATGCAAAGACAATAGGCCACCTAGTAAACTTTGAAAATTCACATGGCAACCATGCTTCCTGTTCATTGCTGGAAAAAAATCATTTGGTGTCATAATCCAGTGCCTGCTTTTTTTCATAGTATAACTGGGAAATTTCTCCAGCATATACTGAGAAAACACTATGAAATTGGAACTCAGTTGGGAAATAAAAAACTAACTAGGGAAAGAATGCTTCCCCTGAAGTCTGGAGAATAGAAATGTTAGTTAGCTATTCTTTCTGTTACATTGTGCCTGACTTCTCTCCTCAGGCCTATAACTCCTGTTGAAAGTAGTGGTGGACAAGCCACTTAGTGTTTAGATTCAAATTAAGAGGTACAGAAAATAACGATACTCTAACACTAAAGACTTAAGAAAGTTTGTTCAAAGGATGCCTAGAATCAGGCACAGTTCAGTGGTCTCTTGCTCTAGAGGATACATGGCAGGCCCTGAATTGAGGCAAAGTTTAAAAAAGCCATGCCTCATCCTGATTACCGGGAACCCAGTACACCCCATAATTAATCTTTTAAAAATGCATAATAGGTTTAGCAGACCCACCCTCCCATTTTCTGAGTTGATTCAATGCCCCTGGGTCAAAGGATTGTACAAATCTGGCTGGATATAACACTACTAGCAGTGCCTTTGACATATGGGACATTCTTGTGCCCAGTCCTTAAAGGAAGTCAGGGGCTAAGAGAAGCCTGTGACAGGTGACTCCCATGCCTTCCTTTGGAGGGGACTATGAGCAAAGAGAAACTAATTTCTGGTAAACTGTAACTTAAGCAGAAAAGCACCTACTTGGAATATGAACATGTGCAGTAGTCCAGTAATACAACTATCTTCCACAGTCCCAGTCCTTAATTGCATTAGACTTACATCTAGGAGATATAATTAAGAGAGGCATAAATAGGTAAGGTTGTCTCCTGCTCGTATTGTGTCACCATAGCCTGGGACCAAATTTTTCCTCTTATTGGGTTAAAGCCTGCATTGGAACTAGAGCTAATAGGGGTGGACCTTGAACCATTTCATTATTTGCCATCTTTTGACTCCATCTTTAATGCTAGGTGGAGGCCCAGGCTTGTATACTTAGGTTCAGCCACTGGGGTTCTTTCAGACATGGTATGTAGGTATAAGGTATAGTTCCTTTTGAGGGCTCTTAAAATTGATACTTTTTTTTTAAAATGCCACAACCATTTACTAATATCTTTCTCCCCCCATGGAACCCTGCCTTACAACAAAAATGGTTGTGTATTCAGCATTCTGATCCCATAGTTCCCCATCTTTACTGAGAACAAAGTATTTTGTCTTGTTCTTAGGACCAAAATTGGTCCTTGTAATCTTGAGTTCTTCCTTTTAATGTTACTTTCATTTGCATTATTGTAGTCGTTGTGTATATTGTGCTATTGTTGCTTATTTTGTTTTGTCATTTTGTATAAGTCTTTATGTGTTTCTTGTCTTTTACAGTGCAACAGTATTCCATTACAGTCCTCTGCAACAATTCGTCCAGCTGTCCCCAATTAATGAGCATGTACTGTTTCCACTTTTTTGCTACCACAAAAAGCACATTTTCTTAAGTGAACTATAAACCCACAACAAGTATAAAACCATATGCTAACATAAAAACTCCTAACAATATTACACATAGACTTGCTAGGGGCCCAGGTAAAATCACTGTCTTTGTATTCTAAGGGGAAGATCCTATCAGGAACAAGTAGTTTGTTTTGGGACAGACATTGCTGGCTGATCTTGGTTATAATTTAATATTCTGCCATTCATTGGCAAAACTGCTGAACAATATGCAGATCAGGAGTAATGTCACCCAAGAAGAAGAGATTAATTCAAATGTCTGTCTTGTCCACTCACTGTCTTTTTAACATTTTAGGTTCTCATATGGAAACAGGAAATCCAATCCCAAAATAGGGCCAGTGGGGTAGGGGCCACAACCTATCAAAGATTCTGGGACTGAGCTCATGCCATTGGATTCACCAGCTTTCATTGTCTAACTACAGTTATTGGTCCCTGCTTACAGTATGAAGGTTAACTGAACTTGTTCATTCATCCCCCCAGAGTATCCAAAGGAATACTCAGATATCCTGTTATCCAAAATAGCCATCAAACAGCCCTGTGCCAAGATCTCCAGATTCTAATGGGGGAGGGAGGTAACCTGTGACATAGGTCATTGCATGGGTGCATAGACAAACGTGAGAAGGTAGACCCAAGTGATTTCCTATTGTATCTCTGGCCCCCCAGTTGAAGGCATTTTGGCAACTCCAGTTCATTAAGACCTTGGTATCACTTGTCAGGGCTGCTTGTGCAAAGCCCCAGACCTCAATCTCTTCTGGCCTTTTAGGGAAGAATTGTCAGTAAGTAGGCCAGGCTTAGACCCTTTACATTCATACTCAAACTGAGGAGAGAGCCTCTTAATAGAACTTGCAGTACCTAGGAATAATTTGCCCTGCCACCACCAACCATGAAGATATGAATTGGTCAGACAGTCTAAATGTTTTGTTACCTGACTGTATTCCACATCAGTGTGAGCTTGCCTATCACACTTGCAAAGATCAGTGTTTTTAATTTGGAGTGTAATCCTTTCCCCTCAGCTGCATTCTGAGTTTTAGCTTTAAACTTGTTCTTGATGGCCCCAAATCAGAGAGCCTAATGTTCAGAAGCTCTCCAAGTGGACACTATTCAGCGTTGCATTTGGGAGGTTTTCTCCACTACCAGTCATAACCAGTTGATAACCCTACCTCTTGTGATATAACTCCAATGTCTCCATCCTATTTGGGAGCAGTGATTTGCTCCAGACAACACTCTGCTGGGTTGCTGCTACAACCCCTAACCTGCACGCACCACCTGTCAAGGGCAGTGATTGAGAGCATTCCCTGGCTTTGCCAATCTCAGGCTTAGTTCTGTTCCATCATTCTCTGAAACAGGCAGAATTCTCAAAGAAGATCTTGAAAATTTTAATTCTCATTTTGGTTTGAGGAAGACAAAGTGTCAAAACCTTGTTTCCATCCCCTTAACCTTTTTTTTTGGTTTGTTTCCTCATTTCCCTGTTTCTCATACCATGTGGCCAACTCTTCAGGTGACATATAGCCTTCATGGTTATGGGTGTCAGCTAGCCAGTGAAGTGGAGGACAACAAACACACTATCTCTGAAAGAATGGAAATGTGATAGAGAATAACCAGTTAATGAGTCCAGTTTTACAGTGCTTGGACTAAAAAAATGTATGCCCTGACCAGACATAATCCTCCATGGCATCATATAGGGAAAAATCTAGTTTCTGTTTCAGGCTATGCTAATTCAGGAATGCTAGGAAGATAAACCCCTACCTAGCACAGCTTACGATGAATGACTGAAATGAATGCATATGAGGACATATTTCCAAACTCTGGCTAAAGAGTAGCTCCCTCTCCTCCCACTAATAGCATCTCTGCCCTCAAAACCACCTCATGAAGCAGGGGCTACAGGTATCACTGAAGGAAAAACAGTTCTCTAGAAGTAAAAGGTTAGTTGTGATCAAACTGCTAGTAAACAGGAGATAGATATTTAAGCCAGGACCTTTTGACTCAGAATCCAGCATCTTTGCCTCCACAACATAGCTGTTTATCCCTAGCACCCATGACAATACTGTGCTCATGGTAGATGTGATAGCAAGTGTTTTATGTTATGTAGCTGAACCATGATGATACAGAAATACATTTATTGCTGATGGAATTCCCATTAATGCCTACCCAACCAAAATAGAAGACAAAAGTTTATAAACCAAGCACCAACATTAAAAAAAGTTCATTGTCACTCCAATAACAGCTTAGTGGAATGTGCATCCAAATTATATATTTAAAAGATTGTGACTCCTAATTTTAATATTCTGTGTTGATTATGTTTAAAAAAATGCAGAAAATAGTTACAAATATAAAGTGGCAAAGCCATGACAGCATTGTCCCTCAGTCACTCTCCATAACAAAAATCAATAATTCCATGGGATTTATATGTTGATATAGTTAATCTAATTAGATTTAGTCAGAGGCACTGCTGACTATTGAGATACAAAGACAAACTAAAAGTCCCCGCCCTCAACAAACTCGCATTCTACCTAGAGGTACAACCTTTGCACAATAAGTAAATATTAAATTATCTGACTTGAGAATAAGCACCAGCATTCTAAGTGCTTTAAATTAAACTTGTCTCATTTGATCTTTACAACTCCATAAAGGCTATCATTATCCCTATTTTGCAGTAGAGAAAACTGAGGCAGACAATGGTTACATAGCTTTCCCTGATTTCACAACCAGTAAGGATCTAAGGTCAAGTTTTCACTGGGGTCTTCTGACTTGAAGCCTAGTTGTCCATGGTTCTGCACTACCTCACTAGCTGCCTCTAGGTGGGGCTGGGGTAATCAGGAAAGGCTTTTCATTGGAGAATACATCTGAGCTGACCCTTGAAGGAAGCTAAGGATTTTAAAAGCAGAGAGGGGGGAGTGTATTTCAGAGAACAGCTTGTCAAGAAGCTAAAAGACTGGAGATAGGAGTGCTGAGTTGAAAGGCAGCAAGGATAAATAGTTCCACTAGTAGCAGTGGATAAAGGACCTTATAGGAAATAAGGAAGTCTAGAGCCAAAGGAAGAAGGACTTCAAATACTACTAAGAATTTGTATTTTATCTTAGAGGCAATGAGGAGTCACTGAAATTTCTTGAGCAAGGAAATGAGACCATCATTGTTTTGGGAAGATTATTTTTGACAGCTGTGGAAGATGGGTGAAAGGACTAGTTTTGAAAAGATTTTAATACTTCAGGTTTGAAGTGATGATTGTTCACATTGGCCTGGGAGCTGTGAATAGTTCTGAACCTTTAGTTGGTAGGTATCAGAAGGACCACTGAACTTAGGTCTTCCTGACAATAAGGCTGATCCACTACTCCAGTCATGGTATTATATTAATTCATAACTGGCTTGGCTTTTGTTTATAAAGTGGAAATATTCTCTAATTTATGATATTTCTGATTGATTTACATACAGTGCCCAGATGCTCCTCTTCACCTGGTGGCTGTAATTTCAAGAGCATGTTTAGCTTGCCTTAAAGAAATTTATTTGAGAGTGACCAAACACCACTCAAAACAATATAAAGTGTGTTGTACTTGTTATGGCAGCCTCTCATTGAGAAGGTACATGCTTCTTCCCTTGCATTTTCCATGTCTTTCTGACTCCTAAAGATATAAATACAGAGTTCATAATATACTGTGAAAGATAGCTGTTAGAGATGGATAGCCCTGTGGATTGGGAAAAATTTTTTTTAAAGACTGTATCAATCATCTCTCCAGCTTCTTAAATTCAAGTTTGCAAGTTGGCACAACAAATATTTACTGAGGGCTTATTATGTGTCAGGAATTGCACTAAGAGCTAGGGGTACAGATAGATGCAAAATATAAACAAAAAGAAAGACATATCCTGTCCTCAAGGAGGTTACATTTTAATGAGTGAAGACAACACATTTAAGTGAGCTGGAAGAGGGGAAATCAGGAGCAGAGCCAGGAAAGGAATGAAAGATGGTTGGCCTGGGCCCTTCTTGAAAACAGAGGTTCCAGGAGGCGTTTACTTCTCCATACTAGAACTTCTGGATGTGAAGCCATGCAACTCTAGGAGAAGATCAGAGGAAGCTGACAAGCCCATGCAAGTCATGAAGCAGCAGCTTTGCCTAGAAAGTAATGGGAATTCAAAGGAACTGCAATGGGAGCAGTGAGATGAGGTGAGAGGAAAAGACAAAGAGTGTATTATCTGAAAGGTCACCTTTAACTGGGGTCTGATCTCAGGTGCCCTACATTGGCAGGACCAAACAGGACCCTGAGTTGGAAGTAGCTGGTACATTTGAAATTCTGCTGTACTTGAGTCAGAAAACTTGAATTGGGACCCCAGCTCTGCCTTCTCTGGGCCTCCTTCCTCATCTGTAAAATGAGGGAATTGATTCATTTCACCTTTATGTCTGTTCTCCTTTGATTCCATGGTAACATCACAAAGCATAGTTTAGTAACAGTGGATTGTGAAATCCAGAAGGCTATGGTTGTGACCTTGCTTTGTTATCAATGTCCTTAACATAGAACATCCTTGCAATGTAACTCAGGATATATCTGTGCTGTCTTCACTGAACTTCAGACAGGAGAGCTCAACTTGTGTCATTTTCTTCTCATTGTTAGAAGGTATCTTTAAGGACTCATTTGGACTGCTTCATCATGCCCCAGGAAACTCATCATTAGGAAATCTCATCATCTTGCAAGAGCCAGCATTGGTACTCACATCTCATCAGTATTCTCTGCCTCTCTGACTAGGAGAGAGGAGCCATGAACTCCAAAAACCCCCATTTAAGGAAGGAGCTGAGTTTGCACTCTTTTGGACTTCTCTGTCTGGCTCCCCCTTAACCCTGTGCCGCCCCTTCTTCCCCCCTTTCAGCTTCCTTTTGTGCTGTGTCTTCTTCCATTACATTGCAAACTCCTTGAGTGCAGGGACTGTCATATTTGTATTTGTATCCCTAGCAAATAGTAAGCACTTAATAAACATTTAGTGACTGATTCACCTAATTTTTGTTAATTTTGTAGAATTATCAAAGCTGAAAGGGATCTTAGAGATCATCTAGTATAAAGTGAGCATTTTACAGATAAAAAAACAACAGGTTCAGAGAGGAGCGATTTGCCCCTAATCACATGTTAGTAAATAACAAAGTCTTTGGGCTCAGGCCTTCTGACTCCAGATGCTGTACTCTTTTTACTATTCCCTCAACTGTTCCTATAACTGGTTCTATAAAAACTGGGTGAGCTTTCTCCTAGGGGAGTAGTTCTGCTGTTGGACACCATGGCCAATGTGTGTTTGGGGCAAGGTAAGAGAGGAGCCAGAAAAACCCTCTCTCCCCAGGGAGAATTTAATCACGGGGGTAGGTTCTTCTTCCACTACTGGCTCCAAGCTTCAACTACCTCAAACTCCTCAACTCTTTTTTAGTTATTAGAAAATGACTAAAAGTGTGAAAGATTTCAAAAAGAAGAAAACTCAAAGACTTTGAACATAAACAGAGAAATCAGCATGAAAAACAGTAACAACATAAGGAACTATATCCTCTAAATCTAGTAAATGAGTTCAAACATCTATGAATAAATATTGAAAAATAAAGGAAAATGATCCAACACTTGATGAGACAGAGTACTTTGTGGACTCTGAGAGCAGGGAAGCCACAACACATTACTCCTGAGTGGTTTAAAAGAAATGAAAACAATGAGAGGAATTTATGTCCTACACAGTAAAATAATGAACAGGATAGAAAAACTTGAATCTGCAATGACAAGCCTTACCAAAGAAACAAAGAGAGAAAAATAGACTAGGAATATAAATACACGTAATTGAAGGATATGATGAATGAAAAGTCTGTCATGCCAATGTGATACCCACAGTAGCCACTGTGGATTTGTACCTGTATTTCCAGGGTAAATTCAGAAAATATAAACTCTCTTCCTCAAAGATGAAACCAAAATATTTATTCAGATACCAGAAAGTCAAATCCATCATAACAACAAAGAAGTCTGTACACATTATAAATGCAGGGAGCACAGCCATCCCCAAGCCTTCTCTCAGTCAGGCCTTCCCACAAACAAGCTCTCTTAGGCAAAATCACTATCTCTCTCACTCATTTTAGCTTTTCTGCTCTGCCTGCTCTCTTTTCTCTAGCAGCTGCACCCTTCCTGCTCTGCCTGTTCAGCAACGACTTCCACCATGGGCTTCATGTGACTCAAGCTATGGGCTGGGCCAAAGCTCAATGCAGGTCATACGGGCCTATTAAGGGGCAGGAAAGATCTTCAAAATCCATTACCATTACACAAAGTCTGAGAGACATAGTTCCTAGGTAATTGATAATTTATTAAATATGGCTAGCAAATAATAAAATTAAGTCAGTGGCACTCCTGGAAACCAAAGATGAACTTTGGGGAACACTGACTGCCTTTGGAAAAGGGATTATACTTGGGGGTGGAAATCAACTCTGATCAATGAAGAAATGGATGAAGAGCTAGGCTGAAAAAGCCTTTCACCCCTCCTGCTGAGGACATGAAACTCAGCTGCCTCCGGTTCCCCGGACAAAAGGCATCCATCTCTATCTAATCAATGAACAGCAAACAATGGTGGGGTAAGAATTCCACCTAGATAAGATGGTCTTTGTAAGGTTTTCTAGTTGGGTGGAATGGAAAAGCACCCTGAGAATTTGGGCAGTCTCATCGATCAGCATTGTCCTTCAGAAATTGACAATAACCAACAAGGAGCTGGTTTCTGAAAGAGGAAATAGAAAGGAAAAACCTTAATCCTAATTTAATAATTGGTTATTTAATATATAAGAAAAATAATCATTTCTCTCAAGAATAAACTAGAAGCAAAAAACATCATTAAAAGAAAATATGCTCACTATGCAAGCAAAATATACTAAAGACAGGTAAAATGAAGAAAATAATAGAAAATAATTGTCCAGAATTCCTAAACACAGAAAATGAAATTCCAATTAAAGTAATTCATAGCTCACCTCAAGAAAAAAACCCAAGGTTGTTTTGTAA
This sequence comes from Potorous gilbertii, assembly GCA_028658325.1. Classification (NCBI taxonomy): domain Eukaryota; kingdom Metazoa; phylum Chordata; class Mammalia; order Diprotodontia; family Potoroidae; genus Potorous; species Potorous gilbertii. Next base: position 75,111,399 of record CM053770.1, read on the forward strand.
GCCATCAGGAGAAAGACCTTCAAATACTAAGGAAAAGACATTCGAATAATGCAAGATTCAGGGTCAACTAGCAGGCACAATGGATACAGGATAGAGTGCAGGGCCTGGAGTCAGGAAGACTCACCTTCCTGAGCTCAAATTCAGCTTTAAGTCATTTCACCCTGTTTGTCTCAGTTTCCTCATCTGTAAAATGAGTTGGAGAAGGACATGTCAAACCACTCCAATATCTTTGCCAGGAAAACCCCAGATGTGGTGACAAAGAGTTGGACATGACTGAAACAACCGAACAACAATAAAAATTCCGCATCCACTACAAAAAGGAAGGAATGGAACAGTGTGTTCCAAAGAGCACTGGAGCTTCAGAATACAGCCCAGGGTTACCTATCCTGCAAATCTGAGCTTAACCATACAGGAGCAAAGATGGTTATTCAATAACAAAGAAGAGGTTGAAACATTTTAAGAAATAAGATCAGTACAGAAGAGGTTACTTGCCTCTAGAACACCCCAAGAAACAGAAATGCAGGAGGGAGTAAACAAATGCAGCTGACAGTAACAGCAACAGAACAACAACAGAGAGACATCTTTCTAAATGTGCACAAGGAGACAGAGGTGAAAGGTGGAAATCTGGTAGAGGTAACAGTGAAGAAATAGAATGTGATAACACTGCCTACAGAATGCTTCTTTTGGGGAACTACATTACAACGTGGAAGGATACATAAAAGTGCAGTAAAGAAACAAAAATATAGAGAGAAGTGATATACTGGGGTCAAACTGAGGACTAGCAATGAGGAGAAGGTGACCTCTGTCTACTCAGAAAGAGAACAGCCTAGAGAGTAGGTGAAGAGAAGGGGAAAAGATTGAAAAGGAAATGAAAGAGAAGAGGTATTACATTGGAGGTGAGATGAGGTTCCAATGATGAATGCTCCTGTTAGTGAAGAGAGATGCTCAGTGAGGAAGATGAAAATCTAACATTAGATGAGGACTAGGAGATTTAGTCCTTAAAAAGTCTACTTATCCTGTGTCAAATCTGAAAACAAATAACCAAAAAATCACAAAGAGCTCACATAGGTCACCACAACCACAGTAAAATAAAAACAAGATAAACACAGGAGCTAACAGTGGTCATAAACAAAAAGCTTTCTTTATTCTGTTGGAGGGAAACTAGACACGTGTCTGGGCCTCTCTAGGAGGATATCTGCTTTAGTAAGGCCAAATCTTAATATATATAGCAAAGACTACACAGTGAGTTGTACCCTTGCAATGAGGGGTAACAGCAAAAATGAGACGAGTATTATTCATATCAGGGCTTTATGACCAGAACCTTGGTCCTGCAGGTGCCTGTCTGAGCTCAGGGACTACCTGGTGCTGCTGTAAAACATTTCTGGGATTTTGCTGCAGCTGAGTTCATCCAAGCAGTGAGTGTGACGGATTGTTATTATGCCAAGTTCAGAGAACAGCTTGCTTGCTAGGTAGTCACAAAACTCTCCTTAGTATAGTGATTCTTAATCTGGGGTCTGCTGGATAGATTTTAGGAAACTCATAAACTGGATGAGGGAACAATATATCTATTTTCAATAATCTCTAATGCAAATTTAGCATTCCCTTCTATTACAAACAGGCAACAATACTGTTTACACTCATTATTATTTCTAAGTTAATAAACTATGGAAGCTTTTTTTTCTTTGCAATTCTATATATTTTATTTTTTTGAATTAATTTATTTGTTTTCAGTTTTCTACAATCACTTCCATATCTCTTAGATTTTCTCCTCCTTCCTCCCTCCTTCTTTCTCCCTCCCTCCCTGATATGGCATGCAATCTTATATAGGTTCTACACATACATTCATATTAAATACATTTTCACCTTAGTCATGTTGCATAGAAGAATTAAAATGAATGGGAAAAACCATGAAAACAAAACAAAACATAACACAAGAGAAAATAATCTGCTTCATTCTGTGATCCAATTCCATATTTCTTGAGGCATTTTGCCTCAAGAGTCCATTGGGAATTTTTTAAGTCCTTGCATTGCAATAAAGTACTAAGTCTATCAGAAAGATCCTCGCAATCTGTGGTTGCTACTGTGTACAAAGTTCTCCTGGTTCTGCTCCTTTGACTCAGCATCAGTTCACATAAGTCTTTCTAGGCCTCTCTGAAGTCTTCCTGTTAAGCATTTCTTATAGCACAATAGTGTTCCATTACATTCCTATACCACAACTTGTTCAGCCTTTTTTGAATTGGTGGGCATCCCCTCAATTTCCAGTTCCTTTTTCAAAATTTATTTTTTTATTTTTAAAATTATTTTGTTTTCAGTGTTCTACAATCACTTCCATATATCTTAGATTTTTTCCCCTCCTTCTCCACTCCCTCCTCACTTCCTACTCGAGATGGTGTGCCATCTTATATAGGTTCTATATATATGTTCATATTGAATACATTTTCACCATAGTCATGTTGAATAGAAGAATTAAAATGAATGGGAGAAACCATAAAACAAAGCAAAACATAATACAAAAGTAAATGGTTTGCTTTATTCTGTGATCTAATTCCGTAGTTCTTTCTCTGGATGTGGAAGGCATTTTGCCTTAAAAGTCCATTGGGAATTTTTTAGGTCCTTGCATTGCTATGAAGGATTAAGTCTACCAGAAAAATTCCTCACATGCTGTGGTTGTTGCTGTGTACAAAGTTCTCCTGGTTCTGCTCCTTTCACTTAGCATCGGTTCATATAAGTCTTTCTAGGCCTCTCTGAAGTCTTCCTGTTCATCATATCTTATAGCACAATAGTATTCCAATACATTCATATGCCACAACTTGTTCAGTCATTCCTCAATTGATGGGCATCCCCTTGATTTCCTATTCTTGGCCACCACAAAGAGAGCTGCTATAAATATTTTTGTATATGTGGGATCCTTTCCCATTTCTATGATCTCTTTGGGATAAAGAACTAGAAGCAATATTGCTGGGTCAAAGGGTATGCACATTTTTGTAGCCTTTTGGGCATAGTTCTAAATTGCTCTCCAGAATGGTTGGATCAGCTCACAGCTCCACCAACAATGAATTAATGTTCCAACTCTCCCACATCTTCTCTATGGAAGCTTTAATTGCATTTTTAACAATACATGACATCTATCTCCTTTGCTCTACTCCTAGAGTAACAATCTTAGTTTATAGGTGGTCAATGCTTCCTTGCCTAGATTATGTCTCTCTTCCATACTGCTACCAAAGTGCTGATCTAGCCATGTCACTCACCTACATAATAAATTTCACTGGCTTCCTATTGCTTCTAGGATCAAATATAAAGTCATTTATTTAGATTTTAAACCTGGGTCCAACCTATCTTTTTGGCCTTCTTAGATATTACCTCCCTTTCCCACATTCTACCTCCTGGTCAATAGGTCCCAGGTCAAGCCCTACTTGGTCATTATTTTGACACTCTTTGGCTGAGAATGAATGTCAGTAGCAATTGTTTCTGTTTTGGCCAGAAACCCTGAGGGTCTTTCCCTCCTAGATTATTTTAAAATTTTAGTTATTTTTGACTAGGTAAAGAGGCCATTCTCTGCCTCGTTGATTATTAAATTTTAATCACTGAATGGTCATTGCCTCAGTTAAACTGAGACCTGTTAAAGATCTTACCTTGAAAAGACCAAGGTTCCTCACTGCATCTAGGGCCATATCCAATTGTCCTGATCTATATCTGGCCACTGGACCCACATGGTTATGGAGGACTGGTGGTGACTTTGCACAGCCTTCCCTCACTTAAACCCAATTTATTTGCATCACCTCCCTGAAGTCATGATCCTCTTCGGGAACAAAAGACAAACAACTTCAACCACCCAGCCAAACTGGCCTGGCCTCTTGCTATCCTAGCACCTTTACCCTGCTACCTTCTCACTTCTGGATGATCAAATCCCTCTCTTCCCTCAGCGCCCTGCTCAAGAACAAGCTCTACAGGAAGCCTTCTCAGAACCCCTCAAGTGCTTGTGTCCTGCCTCTCATACTATCTTAGACTTACCTATTTTGTATTTATTCTCTTTATATTAATTCCATATATTTCTATATGAACTTGGCTCTTGTCTTAGAAGATAAGCTCCTTGTGAGTAGGAATTGATTCATCAACTGCAATAATAATAGCTGGCATTTGAGGTTTGTAAAGTGCTTTACAAATTACCTCATTTTATCCTCACAACAACCCTGGGAAGTAAGTGCTACTAGGGTCTCCATTTTACAGATGAGGAAACTAAGGCAGACAGAAGTTAAGTAACTTACTCAGGGTCACACAGCTATGAAGTGTCTGAGGCAGGATTTGAGTTCAGATCCCTCTGACCTCCTAGTCCAGAGCTTTACTCACTGCACCATTTTGCTGTCTCATAAATTGTATTTGTTTCTCCAGCACCTAGCCCAATGGTTTTCATATGGGCAGCACTGAAAAAACATTGTTGACTGATTGACTGACCTTGTTCTTCTACTTCCCTTACTTCTAACCTAGAAGAGCTACTGCTAAGAAGACTAAGGCCCAGCACTGCTACCCTTGGCCCTAGAACACTACCATGTGATGAACACGAATAACTAATCTCACACTTAAGAGTTAAGAAGGCCAATAGAGGAGCTCAAATCCCTCCCTCATACCCCACCAAATATCCAAAGAGAACTCCAAACAGAAGAGTAGGGAAGAAAACTGAAAAGGACTTCTTTCACGTGGGCACCTCTACTCCATCTAGAATTGAAAAATACCATGAAGAAATTCAATGGATTAAGAGGACCCCAAGAGGTAAACTTCACAATAGGTATTATTATAGCTTCTGAGAAAAAAGAAGTCTTGAGTTCGGATAAAAATCTTTTTGGGGATTTAACTGTGATAAGAACCCTCTAAATGGAGTCAGAGGACCTGGGTCCAAATAAAACCCTGCTCTGCCACTCATTACCTCTATCATGTTAGTTAAGTCACTTAACCTCCCTGGGCCTTAGTTTCCTCATCTATAGAATAAGAATGTTGGACTAGATGACTTCTATGGCTCCTTTAAACTCTTGATCTATGGATGATACTATGATCCTGACCCACAGACACAAGAGCAATATCTGAGCTAGTCTATCAAATTGTCTAACTCTTGGCTCTTCAGCACCCTTGCTGATGAGAAGCAGATGAAACAATAAGTGTACAGTCATCTTGGACAACCCTGAATTCACATTAGGTTGCAGAATCTATGTGTTTTTCAGCACATCTGGCAGGTCTGAGTTAGTAGATGGAGGCACTTTTCCCATTGTAACCTCTGGTCATAGAATTTCTGATGATACTGTCATTAGCTGAAAAACAGGAATATCTTTCACTGACAGTGGTGTTTATACCATACAGGTGAAGGTCTAAGTGAAATATGCTCTGTCCTTTAGGACATTTGTCAAGTCTAGGTGACATTTTTATCTTATTTTATCTATTTTTCAAGATATTTTATCTATTTTTCGAGAGTCTGATTGGAAGGGAGGGAGAGAAGAATTGTCTGGACTAAGGCTAAGCAGGGGATGGGGGTGGCTGCTGTTCAGGAAGCTGGTGCAGGGACACCTCTGACTGCTTCAGTTAATGAGGCTGCTAACCAAACTAAAAGAAAAGAGATGGTGGAAACAGTCAACAAGAATGGTTCAAAGGAGACTGAGGAGAAATGTCATGGGGATTAGTCATGGGAAAGAAAATTCTTTCTGCAAGGGAGAAAAATATTACCAGATCATGGATTGTAGGACCTGTGACGGGCCACAAGAAGAAACTGGACCATGATGAATGGTGTCTGCAAATCTGCAAAAGAACTTTGTGTCACCTAAGTCACCATGAAAATGTCAGCTTGGCCTTTGTTTCGGTGATTGGCTCTACCTGTAAACAGATTTTCCTTCTTTTAACTCACATCAAAGGCCACTTATGTTCCACTGACCAAAGCAAACTAGGAGGCAAAGGGGGTGGCCGTAAGAGTATCAGATGGAGCCAGGAGATTGGAAGTTCAGTCCCTGCTTCACCACTTAGTAGCCCTGTGACCTTAGGCATGTCATATGACTTCTGAGTCAAGTCCCTTATCTGTAATTCTTAAAGGGGGAAAGGGGGAAATAGCACCAAATGAGAAATACACATAAAGCATTTTGAAAACTTAAGGTACATGTAAAATATGTTTTTCATTATTAGGATTATGTTGTTTGATTACTAATGAGGTTAATATCTGAAAAATGAGTAAAAAGAGAAAACAGAAGTTCTGCTAAATGTTTAGCAGTAGATGAATAAAGTAGATGAATTTAATGTTCTATTTATGTTACTAATCATCACATCAGTTCCAAATAGTTATCAGTAGCATCAAGTTTTTCACTTTTAGCCATGTAAGGAGGCATCTGATGCCAGCTCTATGCTGACCCTTTGTTCTTGTCTGACAAGGTTCATCTCCAACCCTTTGTTCAAAAGATGAGGAGGGTTTTAAAAACTATGACTTCTGAGTGCTTTTACCTATCACCTCCAATGGAATACATTACCATTCTAAACGTATTCAAAGCTAAACATCTATCAGTGCATCATAATTCTTAATTAAGAACTCTCACAATCCTTAAAACAAGACAGGTAATGAAAAGAAAGTCCTTTCCAGTTTCCATTGGTAGCCATCAAATGAGTTGGGCTGTTGAGAGGGCCAGGAATAAGGCTTCAGTCTCTGCAAAGTATGGAGAAGGCACACTAATACTGAAGAAAATGGGCTACCCAGGCATGGGGTAGGGTGTGTGGGGATGGGGCGGAGGGCAGGGAAAGCAGGACCCAGTTCCTGTACAGCTGGATGTCAACAGAACACCGCACCAGCTCAGTTACTGAAGGCAGGGTATGGCTAGCAAGGTTGACTGGATGCTTCGCTGGTGAATTACTGATTTGTGACTCTTCACAAATTCCCTATGAGATCAAGTCTGGGAAGTTAAGCTAGGTAACAATTTTAAGGGGAAACTTCTATGAGAATTTATTGGGACCCACACTCCATGCATGATTTCTTCCCATGGAAGACTCTCATGACTTCTTCCCATTATGGAGGGTGCCACAATAGAAAACTCCCTCAGATTAATTTGGGTCTTGTTCTGGGGTATGGTAAGCTTCCTTGGAGGATGCAGGGTTGGAAGAAAACAAGAAAGTACAGTACTTACTTTGTAGATCAGAAAGCTGAGGCTTAGAAAGACTAAATGATTTGTCCAGATTGTCCACATAGCTAGTAAGTGTCTGATACGGGTTTCAAACCCAGGTCTCTTGACTCCAAGGTCGTTAGTCTTTTCCTTATACCATGTGGTCCCTCTCTACAACAGGTAATCACTATGTTAAAAGAAGCATGTATTAGTAACCAGGAGGTACCCCAGCTCTAGGTGTCAAGGGAATAGTGAATCACTCCTTCAGGCAGTATCATTCAAGATGCAGCCATCTCTGGCTTTGTCACAATGGTATCATCATTGCCCTGGGGTCCTTGGCTTAGTTTGTAAGACTTCAGACAGTTTTCCACACAGGCCAGTGCACAAGACTTTCCCCAGAGACTCAAATATAGACATATAAGGAAACCAGACTTGCCCCGTGCTTTGCCACAAGATCTCATTTAGCTCTCTTGGCTTCTTTCCTATTTTTGAAAATGTGTCTTACTATTAACTAAAAAATCATGACCATTTGCATATACAAAAATCCAGGAAAATAGTATTTATATGACAGTGCTAAGCAATTACATATAGCTTGGCTTTTAGAAATATGTGTTAAATTTAACATAGTAGTTATTATTTTCCTGCTGTCCTTGTCCCCTTCTGAATTTCCTTCTTCTCTCTTTCCTGTATTTTAAAATTAATTCATTGGCCCTCTTTTAAACATTTTAATTTGAATCACTATTATTAACCTTCCCCTTCTATCCTAACTCAGATAAACGCTCTCCCCTTATAACAAATAAGAATTGTTAAAGTAAAACAAATATGAGGTAGGTATGACTGAATATTCTGAAGGTATATTCTAAACCTATAAACCACCACCCCTTCCATCAAGAGATGAAATTCCAATTATCTAAATTAGAAAAAAGACATAAAGAATAACATAATAGTAGGGGACTAATGTTGTTTTACCTGAAAAACTGTGACAGATATAAACAAAAGGAAAATGTACAATTAAACAATTTGTTGGAGAAAGTAGAGATAAAAGATTTATTGTACCTTCTGAATAGGACCAGTAAAGGATATACATATTTCTCAGCAGCATATGGCAATTTTATAAAAATTGACCATGTATGAGGGTGCAGAGAAATTGCAAATAAATACAAAAAAGTAGAAATATTAAACATATTCTTTACAGACCATAAAGCAATAAAATAATAATCAGTTCTGGTGAATACAAACAAAAGACACTGCAGATGGAAAAATAATAAAATTCTAAATAAGTGGGTCAAAGAACAAATCATAGAAACAATTCATAATTATGAGACAAAATAGCTAAATTTCTGGAATGCAGTAAAGTAGTTTTTAAAGGAATAATTATATTCTCTGGGAATATACATTAATAAAATGTGTGAGGATTAATTGAATATGAATTTTAAAAACAGCCAATAGATGCAAAAGAAGAAATCTTAAAAATTAGAGGAGAAATAGTTAAATTCGAAATCAAAAAGATTACAAAACTGACAAACAAAATGTAAAGCTGGCTGTTTGAAAAGACAAACAAAATTGACAAAACTTTAATCAACCTGATTAAAAAAGAGGGCAAAAGAAATCAAATAAGTAAAAAAATAAGCAAGGAGAATTACTTCAACCATTTATATGTCAAGGAATGTCCCTTATTCTTATATATTTGTATCAGTTCCCTATATATCTTGGAGTATCAGACATTTATTAGAGAAATTTGCTGCAAATTTTTTTCGAGTTAACTGTTTCCCTTCTAACTGTAATTGTATTGTTTTTCTTTGTAGAAAATTTCAAATTTGTAGAATAAAACTGTTCATTTGGTCTCTTGTGATTCTCTTAATCCCTGTCCCTTTCATTCTAAGAAACAGTTCTATCACCAACAGTTTATTATCAACCTAAACATCAGTCCAGAAGGCCAGGCTCTCTCTGCTTTAATCTACTAAGACCCACAGGCAACCTCAGAATGAGAGACTGATGTCCCTTACTTCCAGATATTGATAAAAGTTGCTCCAAGCAAGCAATCTCTTTTATACTCCTGTTAAAAAGAAAGTGTTTAGAAATCTTTAATGCACTATATACTAAAGGTTATTTATTTTTATTCCTAATATTTTCTGAGTTTATCATCCTATTTTAATACTTGAGGATACAGAGACATTTGTGCACTGGAATACTGCTGCAATATGGGACGCTTGCTATAGAATACTGATGCTACCAAAATAAAGAAGTTGTAATTGGAAAAGAAATTTCTCACCACATCCTAAGAAATAGAGGTGGGAGGGATCAAAAGGCAAAACTTGAATGACAGCTAATGAGCCTGAAGAATGGGTAGTTTTATTTAAAACTTGTTCTTCATGTGTGAGATTTTTAAAGGGTTTCTTGTTGCTTCCCTCCACCCCATCCACCAATCCCTGCTTCTCTCCCATTCCAACTTTCTCTTAAACAAAGAAAAGCAAGGAAGTGATGTATTAATATGATATAGTAGAATGAATACTGGCTCTAGAACCTTAGAACAAATCCAGGTTCGGATGTTTATTCTGTGTGACCTTGAGCAAGTCACTGACTTTCTCTAGGCCCCAGTTTCCTCAGCAGTCAAAATGAAGAAATTGGATTAGATCCATTACAGCTCTGAATTCATGATCCTATGGAGTTAAGCAAAACAAACTGATCCCTCCTCAGCAGGATTATTGGGTCAAAGAGTATGAATAACTTTTTCAGTTTCTAGGGCTGTTGGACCAACTTCCAGAATATTCGTAACATTGACTTCCCACAACACATTTTTTACCTTTGCTAATTTGATGGGTATAAGGTAAAACGTCAGTTGTCAATTTGTACTACTTGTCATTATCTGGGGCATTTTTGCAAATTAACAGTAGTTTGTATTTTATCTTTTGAAAATTATTCCTGTCTTTTGTTCAGTTATCTGCTGGGGCATGGCTCTTCATCGTATATATTTATATCAATTCTCTATATATCTTGGACATCAATCAGATGTTTGATGCAAAAATTTCCCCTATCATTGATCGTTTTAAGAGTCTTTAAAAAAAGGCTTGGCTCTTTATGAGGCTAGGTGGATCCATCAGGTGGGATCCACTTCAAGCAAGGGGGTGAGTGGGTCAAGTACATAACATGTAGAAAACGGAGGACAATTATGGTTACCTCCATTGTGAGTCAGGTCAGAGGCCTGGGGTAGAGTATGCAGGAACTGGTGGTTTCTAAGAATAGAAGTGGCTGAGAAATTGAAAGTCAACAATGCTTTGTAACAGGAGTAGATGTTCAGTGAAAATTGTCACAAAGACCTTAGACAAACAAAACTTTCCTTCGGTGAAATTGGCTTGGGTTTTTAGTGGACCATGAACTCAGTATGAGTTAACTGTGCTAGGGCAGCAAAAATGTTCCTGTAACTTTAGGTTACATTAAGAGAGAAACAGATTTCAGGACCACAGAGGTGGTATATACTCTGCTCTGGCCAGATCATATCTTGAATACTGTGTTCATTTCTAGATGCCACATTTTAGGAAGGACATTGACAACATATAAAAATATAAGCATATAAGAATAAATTGAAGAGAATATTTGCATGGAAAAGACAAGATTAAGGGGGGTAGGACAGCTACCTTCAAGTAATTGTAGAAGGGTACTTTTAGTGTGATGTAAGGGAAAAGAAACAACATTTAAATATATTCAAGAATGGAATGGGCACCTTCTCAGTAGAGGCTTTTGAATAAAAGCTGAAGGTAAGAGGGAAGATTATAGAAGAGCTGGAGAGGCTTCTCAGGTCCTTATCAATGCTTTGATTCTTCCAATTAGTTCATGTCTTAAGACATGGGACTAGGAGGCCTGAAAAAGTTCTGAGACAGTTCTAGAATTGGAGCTGGATAAAGGCAGGATTTTTAAAAGTATGTTTTTATTACTATATCACTTTACATCATCTACATTTCCCATTATATTCCCTCCTCCATTGCCCAAAGAGGAAAAAAAGTTTAGCAAAACTAATGTTATATAGCCAGACATGATACAGTCCCCTGCCTCTGCAAAGAAAGGAAGAGGAAGTAAAAAGCAGTCATTTTTTTCAATGAAAAATATGTAATTAATTTAATTTTTTAAAGTTAATTTACTTGAAAAGCAGTAATTTTTAAAGGAACCTGCTAGATGCCACGCACATAGTAAATACCTAATAAATGCTTTATCTATATACCCATGTTTGTATTTTTTTTGCCACCTACTCTAACTGAAATATGTAAAATTTAATCCATCCTGGGAGCACTTGCTATGTCTTCTACAATAATGTAGAGAGATGTAGACTTAGAGTCAGGAAATGAGAAGTTAAATCTTGGTTATCACTCAATAGCTGTGTGACTAAGTCAGTCTTTTTTTTTTTTCTTTCTTTTTGTAAAGGAATGTATTTATTGCTGGTGGAATTTCAAATTAGTAGGATTTCTTCAGAGGATAGTCTAATAGTAGGAAAATGAGAGTTACCAAAATAATCACATACATTTTAAGTCAGTCTTTTTTGAGCCTCAGTTCACAGAATAACTGTGATGATCAAGTAAGCAAATCCATGTGAAAGAGCTTTGTAAGCTGCAAAACCTGTTATTGGAGAGGAAGCATCGTATAGTCCAAAGGGACAAGTTCAGGTGCTGACATTCATGAGCAATGAGACAACAAGCAAATTAAACTCTGAGTCTCAGTTTCCCTATATGAAAAATGGGAAAAAATGGTACTCACTTTTCAGAGCTATAAGGAAGCACTCAACTATATGCTAGTTTTATATATATAGTCCACTGCTCTTGATTATGAGTACCAATTTTTTTTTAAATTTTAAAACATGATTTAATCAGAGTTTTCTATACAGATTGTTGTGTTGTATTTTTTATTTGAGATGCCTCCCTCCCTTCTTCCTCACTGAAATAGTTTCTGGCTGCATTGTATTTTGTGGAGATTTCAGCCTTTTTGAGTCATCATCTCTAGTCATAGGGTAGTATCAGGTTTATCATGTCTTTGAATTTTTCAAAATCTGCTTCCAAGTCCAAGGTTTAACTTGGAGTCAAAGAAAATTTTTAAAAAAATTTAATGATTTCATTATCATTTGTTTCCTTTGCAATTCTATGTGTTTAAAAACACTGTGCAGAGAGGCCTGGAAAGACTTATATGAACTGATGCTGAGTGAAAGGAGCAGAACCAGGAGAACTTTATACTCAGCAACAACCACAGTGTGAGAGGAATTTTTCTGGTAGATTTAGTCTTTCATAGCAATGCAAGGACTTAAATAATTCCCAATGGTCTCTTAAGGCAAAATGCCTTCCACATACAGGGAAAAAACTATGGAATTCGATTGCAGAATGAAGCGGATCATTTTCTTTTGTATGACCTAAAAAATTCCCAATTGATTCTTGAGGCAAAATGCCATCTACATCTAGAGAAAGAACTATGGAATTGGATTACAGAATGAAGCAGAACATTTTCTTCTGTATTATGTTTAGTTTAGTTTTATGGTTTCTTCCATTCATTTTAATTCTTATATGCAACATGACTAAGGTGAAAATGTATTTAATAGGAATGGAAGTGTAGAACCTACATAAGATAGCACACTGTCTCAGGGAGGGAGTGGGGAGGGAAGGGAGAAAGAGGGGGTAAAAAGTATAAGATACGTGGAAGTGATTGTAGAACACTGAAAACAAATAATTAAAAAAAACATTGTGGAAAGGTCTCACCATACTGTGAAAAGAGTCCATGACATAAAAAAATTAACCCCTGGTCTAAGGTATGTGTATGACAATGCTTAGCCTTCCAACAAAATTTCTCTAAGATAACACTAATTTGGAAGTTTTATGATTATACTGTTGTTTTTTCCAAAGGTTCCTATATCACCAACCAAGTCTTATTTTTCAGAATTTAGTCCATTTACTTCCTCAGTTTTCTATAAGTCAACTATGTGTACCAGGCATTTAACACTTCCTAATTTGAATAATTCCTCTACTTCTTTTGGCAAAAATGGGTAAAATTGAGGGAAACATTTCAGAACTTCACACTACTTAAAGATGGCTTTATATGGTTTATAAGTCATCATAGGGAGGGGAAGGGAGAGGAAGAGGGAATCTTATTAAAGTTTATTCTTTAAAGAGTAACAACACTTGATAGATCTTTCTTGCCACAATATATCTGACACATCTTTCCCTTCTCATAGTCAATTAACAAGTACTGTCATTCTTCCTTGGTAATGTCTCAGGAATCTTCCATTTCCTTTACTGTACTATCATCTTTGTTTAAGCCTGTTATCACATCACACAGGGATAAATGAAATAGCTTCATATGTAGTTTTCCTGCTTATACTCCTTTGCCCCTAGTACTACCACAAACGCCATCAGCAGTTTCAGCTTCCTGAAAGACTGATTTCATCACTTCCCTCCCAGCATCTACCAAATAAAGTCCTATTTCCTAAACTTGCATCTTAAAAAATTCTCATGTTCCTATAAACCTTTTGCTCTAGTCTCTTACAGTCCTAGGAATATACTTTGCCCTTATCCTCTTAAAAATGCTATTCCCCATCCTCTAAATCCTACTTCCTCCTTGCCTTTTCCCTGAGCCAGTCCTCTTTTTCCTATTAACAACTACAGCCCTTAGCATCTCTGTCACTTTAGCCTTTCTCTCCTCTGCCAGAGGCTGCACTTGATTCATCTTTGTGTTCCTTCCCTAGCATCTAGCATAATTCTTTATCCATTATCAGTGCTCAATAAACATCTGTTGGTTCTTTTATTTTTTAATTGCCTTTAAGTTCCCTCCAGAGACTTCATATTCTGGTCCAAATGTAAACTCCAAATGCTGCCTTGTGGGCTTCTCTACAAAACCTTGTTTTTTCAGGCATGTGCCATACTCTATAGTATGTATTATGGCCCAAGTTAGGGACATTTTCAGCCTGTCCTGAGACTTAACATTGGAGTCACAGGATCAGGGTTCAAACATTTTGGTTGTTACATAACTTTGGACAAGTCAATTACTCGTCCTGGATACCAGTTTCATCATCCATTAAATGAAGCGTTTGGACAAGATCTTTCCCCAAAATCCACACCAGCTCTAAATTCTATGGGATCTGGGGATCTTCAGGAAAAGCACAAGTTCCACCCCTTAAACTGAACTTCCCTGATAAAATATTAAGATGACTGAAGTTTAAATTTCCTCCATGGAGGGGAAAAAAAATAACTTACATTTGTAAAGTTAACCATTTCCCACTACTTGCACTGAAATTTTCCAAAAGAGATCCATCAAAACAGGCTAAAGTAGTACAAATATCTCAGGTCAGCATCCAGATAGTTCTGGAGTCTAATGCAATTTCTTTCCTCTTAGTATTTGACACAAAATGGCATTATTTGTTTGTAACCCAGTTCTTAGCCTTGGTGTATTACACAGCTCCTCAAGATCAAGAATCATCACTGAAGAATTCCTTCAGCTAATATATACCTCAGAAGTATGATTTTTTTGAATTACTTAACTGGCATTTATTAAGTTCCTTTTATTTACTAGGCACTGAATTAAGTGCTGGAGATACAAAAAAAATCCAAACAACTCTCTGTCACAAACACCCACACACCCACCTCAACCCACCAGCAAACCCAACCATTAGTCCTCGCTCATGGAATTCACGACCCTAACAGCGCTGTAACAACGTTTCAGTAGTCTCTCTAGCTAGGGATTTAAACTACTAGTTAGTTGCCAAAGTAGTTTGCCCCGGGCGGGTCACTCGAGTTGGCCTCGGATTCCCTTTAAACCACGTGCGCTCGGCCGGGTGGAGTGTTTCCCGAGTACAGTCACCTCTGTGCACGCTTCCTCCGTCCAGTAACAGCCCCCTCCCCTCCACCACTGGAGGTCCTGAAAAGACCCCTTCCTCCACAGAGGAAGGTAAAAGGATCGCCCACGCGGCGACCCTGAAGCCGCTCCAAATCCCTGGCGCCCGCGCCTTCATTTCCCCAGCGCCGCCCAGCGTGAGCGGCCTGGCCACTAGGCCGAGCCTGAGCCCGATCAGCGCGGCCTGGAGCCGGCACACGCGTTACTCGGGCATAGGGCACGACCGCAGGAGGGAAAGCCCCGAGATCCGGCAGCCCGGCCCCCAGCCCTGCCCCCAAGCTCGGCCAATGGCCACCCGAGGAGTAGCCCAGGCCCGCGCGGCGCCAGCTGAACGGCCCAGGGCGAGCGGAAGCAACCGCCGCCGTCACCCCGCCCCCAGAGCCCCTACTCCCGCTTTGTTCTCTCCACTCCTCCTCGCGAACTCTGGGAGAGAACCGAGTGGCAGCCGCTGATTGGTAGCCACCAGGCAGCCAATCAGAGAGAGGCACCTCAGAGCAGGCTCGGGGCTTTAAAATGCCCTCGTCCCGCCCCGGGATAGAGACGAGGGGGTGGGCCCGAGGGGCGGGGAGAGGAAGGCCGGAAGGAAGGAAACCCCGAAGGCGGCTCTTTAAAGCCGCGGCGCGAGTGCTGATCCAGCGGATTCGTGGAGGAGCGGGGTTGGCTCCTCCGAGGGGCTGAAGAGCGGGGCGGGGAGAAGGTGGGCGGGGACCTTTTAAGAGGACTCCGCCACGCGCCGTTTCAACGGACGCCCGACTGGGATTGGCTGAGCTGCCGGAGCTTCCCTCCCCGCTGGCCAATCCCCGAGGGGAACTTCCTGGAGGCTTTTTCTCCTTCTCCTCCACGCTTTCCTCACTCCAGTAGGGCAGGAGAGGCGGGGGCGCGTCTGAGCCAAGGAGCTGGAGCCAGAAGCTGCGGAGCCAGGAAGAGAGCGCGGAGGAGGAGCAGTCGGGAGAAGGGACCGCGTCTGGCCTTCCCCCATGAGGCTCCGCACGCCCTGCCTGCTGGTCCTCCTCTTGGGACTGGCCCAGCTGCTGGTGCTGGCGAGCGCCCAGGAAGCGGGCGAGGGTGAGTCTGCGGCGGGCCCCCGAGGCCTGCGAGCCCCGGGGCGTGGGACCGGGCCTCGTCCGAGGGGGCGGGTGGGAGCGCCGGTGAGCGGCGGTTCCTCGGAGTCTCCCCCCAGCTGCGCCTAGCTCGGTGCTAAGGGCTAAGGGCAGGGGAGATGTTGGTCGGGAGCGAGCGCCCCCCCCCCCTTTGCCGTCCGTGGCCTCTGACCCCACCTTTCCATCTCTGGATCTTGGGGCCGACCCGGGAAGGCGGAGGCATCCCAGGACTTGGAGGCGTCTTAACTCTGATGGAGTAACTGTTAGCTGCGTCCTTAAGACTTAGGCCGGGAAGAAAGACTCGGGCATTTTCCTTCTCCCACGAGCCGCTGGTTGCCCTACAGCAGGCACCAGGGACAGTAAACGTGGAGGAGATTCCCGTCCCTTGTTCTCACCTGCTTTCTACTGTCGTGCCCCTGCCGGAGCCCCAGGTCCCTTCGTTCGCAGAGAAGCTGCCGAGATTTCGTTGGCAGAGAGAGGAGGGGATGTCTGTGTTAAAAAGCCAGGGTTTTAAAGAGGACGAGCGTGGGAAAGGGGACAAGCGAAGCAGAGATTGCTAACTGGAGATAGGTGAATGGAAAAGAAATGAGAGTTATTTTTCTTTTAGTTCTGTTGGAGTGGCGGATGATTAACCCAAGGCTCGTAGTTCAAAGTCCGTGGGAGACTTCTTTTGTTTTTTAAAGGGAAGCTCTGTTCGTTGAGTAAGAGGCGTGCGGAAGGACTTTTTCAAATCAAAGCATTGTATAAATGTAAGACCCCAAGTACTGCTTGCAGTAGTAATTGTTAGGCAAAATCGAAGTCTTTATCAGCACTCTTTGCAAAACCTTTTCCATCTAGACGCCTAGTTTATCCCCAGTGGAGGTTGCTGCAGTACAAATACAAAATCCTGTGTATCTTTCACACACAGAGCTATCTTGATCACAGACTCAAGGTAGTCTTTGTCTAATTGGAAATGATCTTAAAATGGACTTTTTAAGTGTGAAATTACAGAGTGTTTTTTTAAGCTTAAGAGATATGTATCATCTTTGTGAGATTTTAAGTTGCATTTCTGGGAAAGTTAGCTTAGCCCTAGTAGATGGACCATCTTATAGTGGGATGGACCTGCTGGTTCCTGGGGGTAAGCAAATAAGGTAGATGGTTGGAGAATATCTGACCACTCTCATGGATTCAGTGAAAGAATTGAGGTAATTTGCCCAGTAAAAAAAAAAGTAAAATAAGTGTCCCAACACCTGAAACAATTCTTCTCTGGCTTTGTGGAAATCGGTCATACAACAACATAGAGTGTCTCCGAGAAACAAGTAACTCACATTGCTCTACTTTCACCTAATCCTTATGATCTGAATTTTAGTAGAGGAAATTAACGGAGTTTAGCTTTTGGGCAGTTGTCAAGGTGAGTTCACTCTAGACTAGGACAAGGGTTCTTAACTTTTTCTATCAAGTACTCTGATGTCCTTGGTGACAGGTGAAGCCTGTGGACTCCATCTCAGAATAAGTTTCTTAAGTACATACAATAAAGTACATAGAATGACAAAGGAAGCCAGTTATATTGAAAGAGTTATCCAGTACGTTTTTTTTGAGTTCCCAGACCCCAGGGTAAGAATCCCTGTTCAGTGTTAGTTTAGTCTCTTACTACTTTCTTGAATCACCCCATTTCAGAAAATAGTGCCACTCTTTGTTTTTCAAACTCCAATTTCAGAGATTTTAAATTTTGGGTTTTTTTAATGCTCTTTTTTCCCAGACCTCCTTTCCCCCTGCCAGAATAGAGCAAAAGTGTTTATTTTTTCCCCCTTAATCTTTACTTTTAAAAGCCAAATGTATCTTGAGGTTCAGATATTTAAAATACCCCCAAAGTATGATCACCAAATTTCTGCTTTGTTAAGTTACATATTAAATATTTTAGATTAGAAAATAACTATCGCTGGGTACTTTTTTTCATTCTGAAGACAAATAGCAAAGGAGAAAAAATCTAAGCCCTTGTTAAAGTTGGACAAATACTCTTTTATTTCGTATTTAATTTGTTCTTAAAAGTACATAGGTCTTGAAAGTGCCAGGAGAACATTAAATGTTTAAAATGCTTTTTTTTCTTGAAGTGGTACCTTTAGCAGCCAAAAAAGTGGACATCTAACCATGTACAACATACGTTTATTAGGCACCTATGATTTATTTGAAAGGAGCTGCTGTACACAGAATTCAGAAACAAAAGCATAACACTCCTCTTTGACCTTAAAATAGATGATAATCTACGTGAAACTGAACTTTTCATGGTTATAAGTAATACTTGATTTGCATTTGGCCTAGTAATGAACTAGAGAATATTCAGGTTTACCAGGTCAGCAGTTTCTCCTTTCGTGTGTTTGAATTTAAATTTTCAGGCATTGCTGTAAGGGAGGACAACATTGCATTCATCTCACAAATGGAGGTATAATCTGGGAAATAGATTGAAATTATTTAGAATCACTTTTGAGAAGTGACTCTAGGATGATTATCTACTCCAAAAAGACCCCTTCCCAGCTTCTGAAGGCAGAGTAGTATTTGTGGAAGAACCCAAACCTACCTGGCATTATGAAGGCCTTGATGCTTGCCCTTTAATGAATCTGAGTTTCTTTACTTGTCAGATGGGGATGAAACCACCACCTCTCTCAGGGTTGTTGTGAAGAAAGTGCTTTTTAAAGCTGAAAAAGCTGTATAAATATATAAGCTAATCCTAAACAGGTTTACATTCTGAAAAGACCTCCAGTGGTTGATTGGGTTGATAGATGAGAGATCCAAGCAGAAGGAAAGTATGTTTGACTGGAAACGTGTAGAATTCAACAAGTTGCTTCTTGACCCTGTAGGTCCTCTGTTAAAGTATAAGAAACAATTTCTAACCTCAGGGTCTCTTTAAGGAGCATTGCCTATCTTTCTGTCTTACAAGTTGCCTATTCCCTAGCTCTGCACCCATCTTGCTGGAACACTTCATGGAAACTTACCCTTATAATTTTCTGGATCATAAACTAATAGTTTTCAGTATGGTTGGTATTTTCCTTGCCTCTGACCTCAGGGGTTAGAAACCAAAAAGACTCACCTTACCAGGCACTTTCCCCATCCTAGAGTTAATCTGACTGGAACTGCCAGCTGCCCTGACCCCTCATGGAACTAATTGCCGGAGTTCCCCTGAAGCATGGACTCTAGCCCATCCTGCTGGCGTCCGAAGACCACTTTGCCCTTGAGTCCTTGACGGTATCCCTATTTGTGTCCCTTCCCTTTACCTTCCCAATGCTGCTTTGGAGGTCCTCTTTGTTCAGGGAGACACTGTTATCAGCTATTGTGAGGGAGTTGATAGGCAACCCTTCATTCAGAGGTGTAAGTTCTGGCTCCACTTAAGCACTTCTTTGGGGATCTTCCTTTAAATATAAAAATAAAAAGGGGTCTGTTCCTTTTTAACTTTTATTGATTTGGCTAATTCTTCTGCAAAGCTTTTTTAGTCCCAGAACTGTATCATGACGTGTAGTTATATGTGAAACTGTTCTTATCTAAAGCTCTGTGTGCACTGTGGGAAGAGCACACAAACAATATATCCTTATATCGTTATTATCCAATTGTGGTTTAGATGGCTATAGTTCAGGGGAAGAGCAGAGCTACCAAGAACTGGAGTAATGAGAGAAGACACACTTGACCTGTGTCCTAAAGAATTGATCAGACTTAGGAGAGAAAATATTCCAGGTTGGTTTATTTTTTTGGAAGATGGAATGGACTTTGGTATGTTTGGAAGGAAAAAAAAATATAGACATAACATGTATACACAGATACACACATGTATGTAGTTTGTATTAGCTTAATAATAATGCTAGTGAACATGAATATAGCACCTGCTGTGTGACAGGTACTAGGCACTTTATGAACGTTACCTCATTTGAGCCTCAAAACAGCCTTGTGAGGTAGGTGCTGTTATTGTTCCCATTTTACAGAAGAGGAAACTGAAGTAAACAAATTAAGTGACTTCCCAATTGTGTGAGGCCAGACTTGAACTCGGATTTACCTCTGTCCACTGCTCCGTAAAACTGTCCTAAGAGAGATAGAATATCTCCGAGCCTCTGAGACTATAGGAAAGAAGGGAAACAAAGAGGGAAGGGAAGGCAATAATACACATTTTTAAAGTGCTGTACTCATAAAGCGCTTTAATGTTTACAAAGTCTCCTCATAACAACCTAGTAAAGTAAGTAATGCAAGTATTATCTCTCTTTTACACTGAGGAAATTAAAGATGAGACTGGTTACATGTGCAGTAGTGTTGGTCTCCTAATTCCAAGTCCACTGTTCTTTTCATTAGCTTCTTAAGGGCAGGACTTGTCTTTTGGCTCTTCTTATATCCCCAACATGTAGCGTAGTGCCTGGCATATTTGTGGCTACTTACAGACTCTAAAACCCTGATAGCTTTTATCAGAGCAGGTTGTGAGATTATCTGCCAGGAGTGGGGAATTTGGGGTTGCTAACTTGAGTATAGATACTACTTAGAAAAGTTGCTTACTAGGGAAGTAACAAATAGCACTGTATTCTGTTTGTTTTTTAATTAATCAACAGCAGGAAGGGATCCATCAAACTGAAAAACACAAACCAGTTTATCCCATTGTGGGTCTTTCTCCAGTGACATTCTGTGGTTTGGAAGCAGGGGGTAAGTGATTCAGGGACTTCAGAAATATGTGAGCACTTTATTTAGGTAGTTGATTCGGAAAGTAGGTACTCATAATGAAAAATACTTTCCACTTCCAAAGAAAGTTTACTGATGGAGTCTGAATGCAGGTCAAAGCATACTATTTTTCACTTTTTTTTTTCCTGTTTTCTTTCACAATGTGACTAATAAGAAAATATGTCTTGTATGATTCCACATATATAACCCATGTCAAATTGCTTGGTGTCTCAGGTGGAGGTTGGGTGGGGGGAGTAGATAGGGAAGGGGAAGACAATTTGGAACTCAAAATTAAAAAAAAAATGTTAAAGTTATTTTTATATAAAAATTATTTTAAAAAACCCCCAACCACAAGATCTACTTTGTAAAGATAGAGAGATTAAGAGATGGAGGCCCTGGTTCTAAAGGTAAATAACATATTCAGTAAGTGCGGAAGAGCTAATGGGTAAGGAGAGACAGGGTAAACTCCATTCACAAGATCTTGAGGCTAAAGGACATGAGGCCCTTGCGTTACAGGTGGTAATTCTTCTTTTGAAATAGTATTTTATTTTTTCTAATTACATGTAAATACAGTTTTCAGAATTCATTTTTTGTAAAATTTTGAGTTCTTCCCGTCACCTTAGATCTGACAGGTAAACGATTTCTTTTTCTCCTAATTTGCTTATGGTATTTGAACTTATCTTGATATATGGTTTATGCGTAGTTTCTGCCATACTGTTTTCCAGTTTTCCCAGCAGTTTTTGTCAGTTAATGAGTTTTTAATCTCAGAAGCTGGAATCTTTGAATTTGTCAATATATTACTGTACTCATTTACTACTGTATCTTGTGTACCTAATCTATTCCACTGATCTACCACTCTGTTTCTTAGCCAGTACCAAATAGTTTTGATGATTGCTGCTTTGTAATATGGTTTTAGATCTGATATGGCCAGGCTTACT
The DNA here is from genome assembly GCA_028658325.1 of Potorous gilbertii. Taxonomy (NCBI): domain Eukaryota; kingdom Metazoa; phylum Chordata; class Mammalia; order Diprotodontia; family Potoroidae; genus Potorous; species Potorous gilbertii. The sequence goes on from CM053770.1 coordinate 75,133,083, forward strand.
CCTTTGCATTTTTTTTTTAATTCCCTTGATATTCTTGACCTTTTGTTCTTCCAGATGAATATTGTTATTATTTTTTTTAACTCTGTAAAATACTTCTTTGGTAGTTTGGTATGGTACTGAATAAGTAAATTAGGTAGAATGGTCATTTTTATTATATTAGCTTGGCATACTCATGAGCAATTGGTATTTTACCAATTGTTTAGATTTGACTTTATTTGTGTGAAGTGTTTGGAAATTGTTTATATATTTCCTGGGTTTGTCTTAGAAAGTAAACTTCCAGATATTTTATATTAACTACGGTTATTTTAAATGGAATTCTTCTATTTCTTGCTGCTGGGTTTTGTTGGTAATATATAGAAATGCAAGCACCGCTCTGGCTACACGCCTTAAGTTTTGATATGTTGTCTCATTAATTGTCATTCTCTTTAATGAAATTATTGTTTCTGTGATTTGTTGTTTGACCCACTAATTTCCTAGGATTAGATTAGTTTCCAATTGATTTTAATCTATCCATCGCCCTTTATTACATGTAATTTGTATTATATCACAACCTGAAAAGGATGTGTTTAATATTTCTGCCTTTTTGCATTTGAATGTGAGGTTCTTATGTTCTAATGTATGGTCAGTTTTTGTGTGGGTACTATGTCTTGCTGAGAAAAAGGTATATATATTCCTTTCTATCCCAATTCATTTTTCTCCAGAGGTCTGTGATGTCTAACTTTTCTAAAATTCTCGTTACCTCCTTAACTTCTTTCTTGTTTGTTTTGTGGTTAGATTTATCTAGTTCTGAGAGGGGGAAGTTGAAGTGCCCCACTTACTATAGTTTTGCTTTCCATTTCTTCCTCTAATTCACTTAACTCTACTTTTAAAGAAGTTGTTTTCTTCAGTGGATTTTTTTTTTTCCATTTGGTCAATTCTGTTTTTTTTAAGTTCTTTTTGTCAATTTTTGTACTTTCTTTTGCAGGGTGTTGACTCTTTTTTCATAATTCTGTTGTATAACTCTCATTTCCTTTCCCAAGTTTTCTTCTACTTTCTCTTATTTTTTTTTTTTTTGGCAAGTCAGAGTTCAGTGGCTTGCCCAGGGTCACACAGCTAGTAAAGTGTCAAGTATCTGAAGCTAGTTTTGAACACTGCGCCATCTAACTTCCCCTTTCTTCCTTGATTTTTTAAATCCTTTTTGTCTTCATCCAAAAAGGCTTTTTGGGCTTTAGACCAATTCATATTTTCCTTTGAGGCTTTGCATGTGGGCATTTTGACATTGTTCTGTTCTGAATTTGTGTTTGGATCTTCCCTGTTGTCATATTAGCTTTCTATGATGAGAGCTCTTTTTTGTTTTTTTGCTCATTTTTTAAAAGTTGAGCTCTGCTCCTACAGTATAGGGCATAACATTTTCTCCTTTGACCAGCAATCCTGAGGGTCTTCCCCTCCCAGTTTGATTTTTTTTTTTTAAATTAAAGGAGTCATCCCTTGATTCATTTCTTTAAGAGACCTATTCCCTGAATGGGCATTGCCACACCCTAAGTGAGTGCCCGAAGAGGCCTTAGCCTTAAAGGGCCAGGGTCTCCTATTGCATCCTCGGCCATCTCCAGTCGTTCTGATGAATATCTGGCTACTGGATCTAGATGGCTCTGGAGGAGAAAGTGAGGCAGGTGACCTTTCACAGCCCTCCCTCACTCAACTCACAGTCAACTGCAAGTCATATCATCATGTTGATGTCATGGTCCTTTTCGAGAAGGACAAACACAATCCCAATCCTCTTGCACTGGTGGCTAAGGCCTGGTCAATAGTTTTCTGCACTGGGGCCTCTGTGATAGGTCAGCTTGGCCTAATCTTGCCTGTTGTGTCCTGGGTACTGGTGCTGGCAGTTTGACTGCTGCGCTGGAGGCCTCATAGCTGGCCTGCTGAGCCAGGACCATGGAGCATCCGGTGTTGATCTTGTGCTGTGACTAAGAGACTCCCACTGATTTACCTGGACATACCTGCCCTGGGCTCTGCTCCTCTTTTACCCCAGTGAGACCTTTCCTGGAGTCCTTTTCAGTTATCTTGTGCTGGAAAATTGTTTCACTGTCTTTTTGTGGATTCTCTTGCTCCAGAATTCTTTTAAAGACTTGATTTCATGTTGTTTCCAAGGAAAACTGGGGAGAGCCCAGGCAACTTCCTGGCTTCTTGCTGCCATCTTGATTCCACCCCTCTTTTTTTCCCCCACTTATCAGATGGATCTCTAATTTAATTTGTTCTCAGTTATTTTCTGTCCCTTCTTCCCCATCCTCCCTCAAAAAGAAAAAAAAGACAAAATCCCAGTAACAAATATTCATAGTCAAGCAAAATAAATCTCCACGTTCTTAATTCAGAAGTCCATATTTCATTCTGCTTCTTGTATCCATTGCCTTTCATATGGGGAGGTGAGCAATGTGCTTCATCATTGGTAAGATGGAATCTTGTTTGGTCATTGTGTTGATCGGAATTCAGAATTTAGTGGCTTTCAGAGCTCAAAGTTCTCAATTCTTTTCCAAAGTCTTTGAAAATATTTACAATGCTGGATATATTGTTCTGATTCTGCTTACTTCACTCAATATCCATTGATATAGATCTTCCCAGATTTCCCTGAAATCATCCCTTTCATCTTTTCTAATGGCATAATGACATTCCATTACATTTATGTGCCATAAACATGCAGCCATGTCCCTACAGTTTATGGGCACTGCTTTAGTTTCTGGGTCTTCACCACTAACAAAAAGAGCTGCTTATAAATATTTTTGTACATATATGGGTCCTTTTCTCTCCTTGATCTCTTCAGACTAGAGATCTCAGAGTGGTAACACTGGATCCAAGGGTACATCCAGTTTAGTGACTTTTTGGACAATTGCATTCCAGAATAGGTAATTGTTAGAGTAGTTCACAGCTCCATCAGCGCATCAGTTTTCCTTCCTTCAGCATTTGTCATTTTTTTTGGTCAGCTTTGCCAGTCTATTGGTTGTGAGGTAGAAACTCAAGAGTTGCTTCAGTTTGCGTTTCTTTCATTATTAGGGATTTGGAGCATTTTTAATATGACTTTTGATAGCTTGGATCCCTTCCTTTTGAAAATTGTTCGTTCATATTTGACTGTCAGTTGGAGAATGGTTCTTACTCTTATAATTCTGAATTCTTTAATATGTATAGGAAATGAGACCTTGTAGTAGAGAAACTTGATACAAAGATCTCCTCCTCCCCTATTGTTTTCTTTCTCATTTTAGTTTTGGTATGAATTCATTCTTAAATGAGTAATTGCAGCAAGCATTTATATAGTGCTTTAAGATTTCCAAGGAATTTTTTACATATATCATCTCCTGATCTTCACTACATCCCTGGGGTTAGGTACTGTTATTCCCATTTCACAGATGAGGAAACTGAGATGGAAAGAAGTAATATGACATTCAAGATCTTACAACTAATAAGTGTCTGAGGCCAGACTTGAACTCAGTTCTTCCTAACTCCAAGTTAGGTGTTGTATTAATTGTGCCGCCTAGCTGCTTAAGTCCCAGGACATTAGAGATCATGTAATTTGATCTTTACAGGTAAGGAAACTAGGATTACATTAATAGACATATTAGAAGAGCTCCTGATTAAAATGGCAAATGATTATGCTTTTTTTTGAAATTCATTATTTCAACAGAAATAAAGAATAATAGCTCCTATTTCTATAGTTTTAAAATTTTATTTCAAAAATTTTTATTTTATTTTTAGTTTCAAATTCTCTTCCTTCCCAGGGCCAAAAAAAAAAAAGTTACACATTATTATAGATTTTTTTTACAGTATTCTCCATTTGTTTCTCAACTACAAAATAAATTCATAAAAACTGCATTTCTCTATTAATCCACAAGTATTAGATGCCTATGCTGAGCCCTGTGCTGGGTGGGGGAGGATGATACAGGTACACACAGAACAAAACTTCTTACTCTGAAGGAGTTTCTGTTCTAATGGAGGCGACAAGTATGTATATACATATAGGTAGTATCAAAAATGCATAAATACAGATAGTTAGAAAGTAGTTGGGCAGGAGGGGCACCAGCAGTCAGAGGGATCTAGGAAAGGGCTGTGTCTTAAAGGAACCAGGGATTCTGGGCCTCAAAGAGGTGAGTAAGCAGGGGATTGCGATCCAGGAATGTGGGGTAGCCAGTGCAGAGGAGCAGAGGCCAGGAGATAGACTCTCCTGTGTAGAGAATAGAAATAAATCCGTTTTTGCTGGGAAAGTAATGCCTGTTTTGGCTGAGAAGATAAGTTAGGGCCAGGCTGTGTAGGGCTTTAAAAAATAGAAGTTTTTGTTAGGTTTAGACCAATAACTAACTTGGGCCATACACCAAAATTCAAGGTGAACGCGTGACTAACATGCTAAACTTCTTACCATTTATTTAAAAACAAAAACAAATGCAAAACTTGAAAAGAAAAATCATTTAACAACCTTTCCCAATAGCTTGAGGGTGAATTTTTAACCTATCAGGGAATGGTGGTGATTGTAAAAGATAATCATTATAAAATATATAAATTATAAAAATATATATAATTATAAAAGATAAAAAACTTTGATTACATAGGATGCAAAAGCTTTTGCATGAATAAGATTAATGCACCTAAGATTAGAAGGTGTCTAGTCCTCTGGGAATCTTGGGTAAAGATCTGATCTCCAAGATATACAGGGTCTCCCAAAAGTCATAGTTCAGTCTCAGGCTTTCATGTATAGCAGACAGTTGACAGAAATATAAAATATAAATAAAGCAGTGACAGGATACTGCTCTGTGACGTATGTACTATGATTATCCACATTTTACTAAAAAAGAAGGTGAAGAATGTCAAGTGTCTTGCCCAGATTTACAAGTGAATATGTGAATGTTTTTTTTATATGTGAATAAAATCATATGTAAAACTCATAATTTGCTTTTTAAAAAAGATGACTTGAAGTAGACTTTAACAATATTTATATGTTCTATCAATTTCTAGTTTTTTTCCTCAGTGTACTTACACAGATTTTGCTGCTGTTACTTTCATTTAGTTTTGTTTGTGAACTCGTTGACCCTTGATAAGAAAGTTTCCTCCAACTATGCAGATTGTCACCTCTGTGCCCTCTGTCCTTCAGGATTGTCTAGGATGTTGAAAGGTTGAATGAATTGTCCAGGGTCATAAGATGAATTACTGTCAGAGGTGAGACTTAAAGTTAGGTCTTCCAACCAGTATAGTCTGTCTCTCTAGGTGCAATATGCTGTGGTATCTGTGCTAAGTCAGTTTTCCCCAGTATGCTCCAAAGGTATGTCAGTTGAAGTTTCTGTTGGCTTCCACAGTACGGCAGTAAGACACCTGATTTGAGAACTTTGGTAATGAGTTTGGTATTCTCTGCTTTTCAGAGCATCCCTGTTAAAAATAGAAACAACAACCAAAAAACTAAACATAGTTGAGTTTAATTTACAGCAGTGTAAATTAACTTGGTTTCATTTGTCTTTGGACCTCAAGGTGTGTTTCGAAGAGTGGGTCCACTTAATAATACCTACTGTTTTACTTTCTCAGCCTCTTGTTTGCTCTGTATTTTTGCATTTTGCCACTCTTAAGTACAAATAGTGAATTTATTTTAAATAACACTTCATAAGTTGAAAAATTGTTCCTTGTGATAGGGCACATTCTGACACGGATTCTGTGAAGTCCACTGATAATCTTGGAAGGAATATGTGGCTCCTAAAGGGATGAAACTCACAGAAATGAAATCTTACCTTCCCAAACACTATTGTAGCAAACATTAGCCAGGATATCGCCTTTAATTCTTCTAATAGCTCTGGCTTCTTTATGTGGCTTATAACCTGGTAACGTTCTTTCTTTTTCAAGTTCCTCATGCTTATTTAGAATTTTTGCCTCTGGTATCCCCACTGGTTTAGCAAAAAGAGAATGCACTTTCATTGATATTCTTAAAGTGGAGGGGTAGGTAGTATGATGAAGTGGGTAGAAAGCAGGTGTAGGTTCAAGTTGAGCCTCCTAACTATGTTGATGGTTGAGGAACCGGAGCCTGAGGTTAAGCAACTTTCCCAAGGGCATGGCTGGATGTTCCAGATCTTTCTGATTCCTGCTCCCATGTGCTTCCACTCCTTTAACACTGTTACTAATTCTCTCGGAAGAAAACATTATTTGCTGATGCAAATCAAGTGAAGGCATGTGGACATGTAAGTAAATGTCCACTGAGATTAATTGGCTTTGCAGATTAATGATCAAGACCATAAGGATTGCTGAGGTACCAAGTTTAGGCTTCTTGGAGTGAAAAAGAGTCTACCTCTGAGCCCAGAGTTTTGCCTTAAGATTTGTAAACCTCTTTTTATGAGAAACAAAATCCATTTTCTTAAATCAAAAAAAAATGCCTGGATTAAAAAGCAGAGATTAAATGCTTGGTGTTACCTTTCTCCTGAAGTTGAAATGTAACAGACATTTAATAAAAAGGATTACTTTTTCCCCTTGGTTCTCTTGTTGTTTCTCCTTAGAACCTATTAGACTGGTGACTCTTTACAATTGCTAATCTTTAAATTTATAATCCCTTAGTTGATTTTCTTAACTAATGTGCATGGGGTTTTGTTTTGTAGATTCTTTTATTAAAGATGATGCCATTGATGAAGAAGAGGAGGAGGAAGATTATGATGAAGATGAAGAAGATGATTCTGAAGTGAAAGAAGACAATGGGGTCCTGGTTCTGAATGACAACAACTTTGACACCTTTGTGGCTGACAAAGACACTGTGCTGCTGGAGTTCTATGCTCCCTGGTTAGTATGCTTTGGCATTACATGAATGGTGTTGTCCAAGGATCTACCTGTCTAGTTTTGGAGGGTCACCCAGTTGGCTAAAGAGCCATACCTCATGAATATCATTTCTTAAGTATCTTTGGTTTCAGTCTATGTCTCTGGAGGGCTTTAGATTACTTCATATTTATTTTTGTCATCACAGTCAATATTTATGTTTAGTTCTTCTGGCTGTAGCAAGTTTCTTCTATCCATTGTCCATACTTATTGGCTTGAGACCTTATGTTTCTTGTCACACTACTCAGGGTCTCTTGAGCCCTTTAGGGGAGAGTGAGAACATTTCTATTAAACCAATATTTTAAAATACTTTAATTTTATGCTGTGCTTTTCATGGAGCTAGGTGCTATGAATACAGATCATCCCTGATCTCAATGAGTTTAAACTCTTATTAGGAGTAGAGATATAGTCTAATAACTCTAATATAGGTTAAAAGATGGCAGCTTCATAGGCAGTGCCAAACAGGGGAATGACTAATATATCAAAAGGAAATAAAATCTCTACTTTGGAAAAGCAGGAAGTGGAGAAGTCTTCGTGAAAGAAGGACCACATAAGCTAGGACTTGGAATGGATTTAAATAGGAAAAGTTACCTGAGGATAGGACTGTCAGGTAATCAGAGCAGTTTGGCTGGAGCATTGTGCATATAAATGAGAACGACATGTAAAATAAGCCTGGAAAAGATGACTGATGATGAATGAACCTTGTGTTAATGACCTCCTGACAGAGAAATAATAGATTTAAGATGCAGAATAAGATGTACATTTTTGGACATGGGTTATGTGGGAGTTTTTCTTGACTATACATTTATTACAAGGGATTTTTCCTCCCTCTTTTTCCTCTTAAATTGGGTGAGTGGTTAGTGGGAAGGAGTAAGTAAGTACTTGTTGCTTAAGGGGTTAAAACAAATAAACCTGGAAATATAAGTTGAAGCCAGATTGTGGAGGACTTTTAGTGCCAGGCTAAATTAGAATATACATTTTATTCACTGGGCATTAAGAAGCCAGTAAAAGTTTTTCAACAGAGTAGTTCAAATTTGTGAATATTAGAAGTTTGTTTTGGCCACTATATAAACAATGGATTGAACAAAGGGGACGTTGCACATACTGCTTTAGGTCATTTTGATAGTCTAGGTGTGAAGTAAGAAAACTGTGAACCAGAGCACTAGAAATTGAAAGGGGATTATTTCCAGGGAGAAAATGAAAAGGACTAAGAAAGAGATGTGCATGTGAAAAAGACTTAAAGCATTAGTATCTGCATGCCTCACATTGGTTATCCTATAATACAACAGCAGTATTTCTTCACTGTAACTTATTCTGTCACTTCCCATTCCTAGTAATGAATGCAGTTTTTTCATACATATAGAACCTTTTCCCCTTCTAGTAACCTTAAGATATTTAGTCCTAGCAGTTAGCTCATTGAATCAAAGAGTGTATGTTACAAGATTAATAATAACTTTTTTTAAGTGGTTATCAAAAATGTCATTATTTTCTTGGAAATGTGTTCATAGCCATGTCTACGTTGGGGAATAAGTATTTTTCTTGGATTTCTGTGAGTTCCATATAAATACTGAATGTTCAGTTTTAAATTATACATAATTTCCATCTAGATCCCCCTTTTTATTTTAGAGATGTTTTTTGTCATGCATAATTCTGTTATTTTGTCTAATCCAGTCTGTAAATTCTCTGATAATTTCCCCTACAAATATTTCATATCTAAAGTGGAAGTCAAGGCATGTCAAAGCTGGAAAGGACCTTAGAGGGCATCTAGCCCATGACTAAACTGAAAGACCTTGAGTGAAGGGGCAACATCTGAGAGTACCTCAGACCTCATTTTGCACCTCTACAGCTTTCATGAAACCTGGGTTTGCCTTCTGAAGCCAGACAATAAAAGTGTAACCCCTGTTCCATGTGACAGTCCTTCAGATACTTGGAAGACACTTACCATGTCCTCCAACTCTATTTCAGATTTTTCTTTTCCAGACTAAATCCCCTCAGTTCCTTCATCTGACCTTCATAGGACATGATCCTGTTTAGTTACCCTTCTCTGGATATTTTCCAGCTTGTTGCCGTCCCTAAAGTGTAACATTCAGAACTGAATACTGTCTTCTAGGTCAATGGTATCAAACTCAAATAGAAATGGGGGTCACAAAATGAGGGCCACATATTGACTTAAGAAAACCACATATTAATGTTATCTGTGTTCTGTTGTATTTTTTTTTAATTGGGTTAGATATTTCCCGATTCCATTTTAATCTGGTTCAATATGCAACATTGACCCCTGCCCTAGAGATCTAACCAGGATGGCATACAGTAGAATGACTTCTCCCTAGTTATGGATATGTTCCTTTGCTTGATACAGCCTAAGATTGTGTTAACTTTCTTAGCTATTTAACTTCTGCTCATTGATCTCACAGGCCCCCAAAACTCAGATCTTTTCCCAAGGAGCTACTTCCAATTCAAACCTGACTTTAAAATTGTCTCATATAAAACACCCATGTGCATACTACTCCTTGCTTTTATATTTATGAAGTTGATTTCTTTTAAAAATCTGAATAAGATTTTACATATGTCCCTGTTGTATTTCATCTTATTGGTTTGGCTCAAGGTTCTAATTTGTCCAGATCTTTTTGAATCTCAACTGTCATTCTGGATATTTGATAAGTTTGCCAACTTTTCCTTTATCCAAGTCATAGATAAAAATGTTAACACAAGGCCAAAAACATAGATCTTTAAGATATTTCACTGGAGGTCAACTTTGTGGTTGACATCAAAAAAATTAATGTTTACTCTTTCCTTTATCTAAAACCAAAAAGCAAGCATCATATGCAGTGAGGATGCTCTAGATTCTTTCCCAGTAAAAATGGGGGTAAAACAAGGATGCCTGCTCTCCCCACTGTTACGTGATACTACAGTTATAGAAATGCTAGCAATAGCAAATAAGATGAGGAAGAAATAAGGCATAATCAAGATAAGCAAAGAGACAATAAAAGTCATTTGCTGATGTTGTAATGGTTTATTTAGAAAATCCTGGGAATCAGTAAAAATACTGATTGAGACCATAGATTCAGCTGAATTGCAGGTTGCAAAAAAAACCCTCAAAAATTAAGAGCATTTCTATATAATAACAAAATCCAGAAGAGAACCCAATAATAGAAAGGTGAATATCATTCCAAATTCTTGGCATCTGACAATCTAAACTACAACTCATCTTTTCCATAAGGCTTAACATAAGAAACTTTGTCACATTCTTTACTAAAATCTAGATACATTATATAGCTTTCCCCTGACTTGACATAGTATAACGCTATCACCAAAGGAAATTAGGTTTATTATTGATGCAGTCACACTGGCACTTTGTGGTTACTAATTCTTTTGCATACTAATCCCTCCATTTAAATGGTATATTTTAGATGAATTAGATTTTATTAGGATACCTTCAACATATTTAATTTTTTAAAATGCTCTTGGTCCTTTCGGAAGGAAAGAGAGTTCTGGTAGAACCTAGCAAGCAGTGATATCTTGTATAGGTTCTGTAGAGGTGAAGTTATATTGAATTTAGAATTATTAAAATATTTTCCATTCAGGTTTATTGCCCTCTTCCCTCCCCACCCCTCCAATGTGAACTGTATCTACCAACTTGGTTAAAACTCCTGCGCCTCACATAAATTTAATTTTACTGTTGTATAATACTTATGTGATATTAAATGTTAGTTAGCTGTTGATATTATCCCTTATTACGTCCTAAGTTCTTTGACAGGTTTTAATTTGTAGTCTTTGAACTTGTTTTTTTAATATTTTGATAACTATATTTCAGTATAATTGCTTTCCTTTTCAATCTAGTGTACTTGTTTTTATGCATTTAAAAACATTACTCTCAGATGGTGTCTATGAAGTTTCATCCGACAGCCCTTACACAACCTTAAAAAAAGTTGCTCTATGAGAACAGAGGCTTTCTTTTCTTTTAAGTTTTCTGTTTCAAAATCCTTAGCACAGTAGTATCTCCATAGAAAGGACTTAATATTTTTGACCGTTCAGTCAATAAACAGTGAAAACCGTTGACTAGTTTAAGGACCATCTAATCCATTTTCTGCCTTATGCCTTCTTACCTCCTCTTTGGGAAGCATTGGGGAAGAGGGTTACCATGGGTCACATACTGTGCTTGTCCCCCTGTTTTTCTATATTTTTTTCTAACTGCTCTTTAGTTAGCTAATTCTCTCTCAGGCTCACACAGAAAGATATCTTCTGAATCAAAAAGGATTTGGAATTCCTGACTTAATTGCAATTATAGTTCTAAAGATCTTATTTTTGCATGTTTTTTATGTGATTAAGTCTTTAACTATTTTCTCTTTGCCTCCCAAATCTTATCCCCTAGGTGTGGTCACTGTAAGCAGTTTGCTCCAACATATGAAAAAATAGCTAAGACCCTTCAAGAACATGACCCTCCTATCCCTGTTGCCAAAATTGATGCAACAGCAGCATCTACATTAGCAAGCCGGTATGATGTGGGAGGCTATCCCACAATCAAAATCCTGAAGAAGGGGCAGGCCGTAGATTATGATGGCCCCAGAACAGAAGATGGTAAGCTGCTCCTTTGGTTTGCTTAGAACCTAAGTCCATGACCTTGTGCGTAGATGGGTGCTGAAATGTTTGGTTGAGTGCTTGGGAGAAGCCCTTCTAGGTATGTAGAGTCAGAGACTCCTCCTTCCCTTTTAAAGGTCACTTAGATGACCTAGAACTATGTTATCCCAGGGATCTTTGTCTTTTATTAATAACTCAGGTTTATATAATGCTTTGAAGCAGTGTAGTCAAACCCAAATGGATCCCTCCTGGCTGCACATTGACTTAGGAAACTACAAAATTAACTTTTTTTATTGTATAAAGTTATATGAAAACAGTGTCATATAATACAAATAAAAACATTAGGAAAGTTGTATAAAACACAACTTTTATTGTATTTTCCATTTATATTTTAATCTGATTCATCTTCACAAGGAAATTTTTCTGGGAAGAGTTTGACACCTGCTATAAAGTACACAAAATGTTTTCCTCATAACTTTCTGAAGTAGGTAGTACAGATGGACTGTTGTCCTCATTTAGTGGCTGAGGCCACTGACCTAATGTTAGTATCGCAGTTGGGACTGGATTTTAGTCTTGGAGTCATATTTACTCTTTTTTCATCTGTTGGATTTGTGAAAATCGAAGCCTAGAAAATGAACAGTGAATGAGCTCCCTCATCCTAAGAACTAAGAGGGGCCAGAATTGCAGCATCTTCTCTTCTCACACAAGGCAGTGGCTTCGAGGTAGTGTCCACCAGTACATGTGATAGTAATAGCTAGTATTTATTGGGCTTTACCGTTTACAGAGTTTTACATACATCAATTCATTTGGTCCCCACAACCACCCTGAAAAGTAAGTGCTATTGTTCCCTTTTTACAAGTGGAGCAAACTGAATCTGATAGAGAATTAACTAAGTGTCCAAAGCAGGATTTGGATTAATCTTCCTTGTCTTCCATTACCCATTAGGCCATCTATCTACCCATATCTCAAAGAATAAGAAAATGTATTCCTTGAAACAGCTATCTGGAAGTTTAGACTTTATGTATTTCTTCATGTCATAGCAGTAAACTTAGAAGGGAGCATATCAGAGGCAGAACTAGATTTCCTGGGTCTGTCGCGTGTAATTCATTCAAAAACCTTTATGAGAAATGTGAATAAAAAAGGATTTAAGAAATATGACTGTGATATCTCTGGGCCTTAGGGAACACAATTAAGTTCCTCCTGGGGCCATGTAAGCAGGTGATTTAAGGGTCATTTAGGGGCAATTAACAGAACCCAAGGGACATAACCCTCTTGGCTAAAGAAAGCTTTGATTAGCTAAAGTAAATAAGATGTAGAAGTTAGTAATCAAATTCAAGGCCAAGGGTAGGATCAAGGTAGTCTGTAGTGGTAGCAATACGAAACAAGGGAATCAAAGACAACACACTGAGAAGGGATTTGTCTCACATCCCTTTGGCAGTTTTCTAAGGCAGGAATTTATGTCTGGCCTTATGCTTGCCATCTCCTACTCCTATTCTTTGGCCCTTTTCAGATGGTTCTAGACTCCCATGACATAGAACCTGTTTATTCTCCTCAAAGACATTCTTTGATGGTGTCAAAGAAAGTGACTGAGAAGTGTGATCATTGCCCTCTGTTTTCTTCCAGACATTGTTGCTAAAGTCAAAGAGGTTTCTCAGCCCAACTGGACCCCTCCACCTGAAGTGACCCTGGTGCTTACAAAAGATAACTTCGATGAAGTAGTGAATGATGCAGATATCATCTTGGTGGAGTTCTATGCTCCTTGGTAAGAGGGACATCACCTGGGTAAATTGGGACTGGTGTATGGTTAAATAATTATTAAGCACCCTCACCTTGCCTAACCCTGAGTTAGATACACAGTGGTGATGAGGCTTTGAAAGAAAGTGTAGCTCACAGATTCATTGGGAAAAGAATATGCACAGTAATTTGGAGCAAAAAATAAGTGAGTACTTATAAAGCAGTACAAATATTGGTAAAAATCAGGGGAGCTATTATCATAAAGTTGATCTCAAAATTGTAGGCATCAGCTAAGTCTTTTTTTAATATAGTAGGTTCTCTACTTTGAAAACTCTTACTGATAGGATAAATAAATATTATAAACCAGATAAGCAGAAAATTAATGCCTGTTTGCATGCAGACATTTGCTCCTTGATTGATTTGAGGAATGTTTCTTCTAATGACCTCATCTAGGCAACAAGTAATACTTAATGCATGCAACAGAAACTAATAAAACTTATCTTTTAGAAAGTAATTTGTAAGTTTTTCTGCTAATTCAGAGTATCTTTAATCTTTTGGTAATTTTTTTTGTCATACATTAATTCTTACATATAAATAAAATGATTACATAAAGCAGCCTTAAATATAGGTATATCAAGGCATCTTCCTCTGATGAACTGTATTTTTTCTTTTTGGACAAGATCCACAATTTCATTGGACTAGGAAGATCCTGATAAGGAAGTTGCTTTTGATGTAGCTGAGCAGCTATAAAGACGAATGGATGATCTCTAGAGACTCAGTTACCTGAGGCACAGACTAGGTTCAGTGACTTCTAGGATCACTCAGCCAGTATGTGTCAGAGCAGAAAATTGCCTATTCTTAATTATAGTTGATTAAGATAAACTCAGTATCCATTATTTCCTTGGATAATTAAGTCTTGATGCATTGATCTGAATTGCTCGGTAAAGGGGTCAGGTGTTCTCTTTGGGAAAACCGCCAGAACTTATACATACATACTTATACATATTAAAGAAATATAAGTTGTCTTCATTTTTCCACTTGTCTTAACTGTGCAGTACTGAATGTTTAATTAGAGATTCCAGGTTGACTTGAAGGGTGGCAGTCAGGATAAATCTTAACAATGTAGGTGCTGCTCATCTCTGACTTTGACTTCTTTTTTGTTCTGTGAATGGAGGATCAGTTTTCTTATGCACTGAGTTAGCTTGACTTTAAGGTTTTGGTGAGGATTCCTTTCCAGATATAGGGTGCCTCTGAGATCCCTTCTGAAATTCTGTGATTCAGTACATCCTTTTTGGAGTTGTTTACTTGAAAAATATGCTTCTCCTTTGACAGGTGTGGACATTGTAAGAAACTTGCTCCAGAATATGAGAAAGCTGCGAAGGAACTCAGTAAGCGTTCTCCACCCATTCCTTTGGCTAAAGTAGATGCCATTGAAGAAAGCGACCTGGCCAAGAGATTCGATGTCACTGGATATCCAACTCTGAAGATCTTTCGCAAGGGGAAAGCTTTTGATTATAATGGCCCACGAGAAAAATATGGTATTGTCCTTTCTGTTAAGACTATACTGGGGGAGTAGTATAGTGCCATGATTTGGGAGTTGTCAGCAAGAGAAGCATGAGTAAAAACCTGCTTCTAAGATACAGTTGAGACAGGAATCAGCCAGCACAGAGGCTGAATTGGTTAGTCTGGAAAGCAACAGTTGATTTGTTTGGACTGAGTTACCCTTCTTAGACCTGTCCTTTGGTTCTAGGTATTGTGGACTACATGGTTGAACAGTCTGAACCTCCATCCAAAGAAGTTCTAGCTGTGAAACAAGTCCAGGAGTTCCTGAAAGATGGAAATGATGTCATTATCATTGGCATCTTCAGCAGCGCTGATGACCAGGCTTACCAGCTGTATCAGGAAACTGGTAAGTTGTGTTTCCAGGAGTGAGAAAGAGAATGACCAGTACAGTGCTCTGAGGTTTGCTGACCTAGGGCATTTGTCCAAATCAAATGTTTCCCCCCTTAAATCCTAGAACTCATTTATGTAGTCCTTAGAGTTTTAACAGAGTGGTTTCCCCATAAAAACCCTGTGAGGCAAGAAGTACAGATCTCTTGGAAAACAATCTCATCTATCCCACTTTTAGGATGCAGTGGTCCTCAGAGGTAGAGTCAGGGCAGGAATTTGATTATTTTTGTTATTGATGTAAAATACTACAACATAAGAAGTGAATGAGAACCCTAAGCACAGTTTTGTCTTTGGGTGATCTCCCTCCTCACTTTTGCCCCTCCCCTTGATGTGTGCCCAGAATCATCCTTGTTCTGTGACTGATGCCCTGACTGCAGTGGCTTCTTCAGGCCTGCTTTCCCTGTTCCCATGATTACAACATCTCAGTGCTCTTCCTAAATTCCTACTCCTTCAGTGTGTTTCAAATGATTTAAAAAACAGTCTGAGGTAATTCATAAAGATGTGATAATGTTTCTCCTCTCTACTACCTAAATATCCACTGTTGGTTTTGTAGTAATGACACAAAATTCTGTTCATGTGTCTTTGATCCTCAAGCTAGTTGTTGTCACTCACAACCTGAAAAAAAAATGAGATCTTGATCTTGACCCTGAAAGAACCAGTAATTAAAAATCTAAAGAAATATAAGACTTTTATTTTGCGGGGGGAGGGGTGGTGGCAAAGGATCTATCAAGACATGATTTTGTCAGCATCTCTTTTCCAACTTAGAATATCTATTGCTGGGGTTGGGGGTGGGGTCACCAAGGGATTAAGTTATGCTGTTGTGGTGATATATGAGTAAGATTTAACCCAAGAGGTCCCGACTTTAAGGCCAGCGCTGTCTTCCGTCTCAAACTGCCTTTCAGAAGACTTCATAGTGCTAACAAAAAGAACAGATAGGTTGGCAGGGAAATTTATAGATATATATAATTAAATGTGTGGATATCTTGAGTTACACCTGAGTTATACGTGTTCCCACTAATGCTGTGAGTGGCAGCTCTTTGTGCTTAAAGGGAAGAGGGTCAGGGGACAGGTTTTGGCAGGAGTAAATTCAGAAAGTGCCAAAAATGTGAATCTATTTAAATACCTGAAGGTCAAGAGGAGAACACCATGAATGTGTGGGTGAAGGAGAGCTGTGTGAAGAGGTCTTTGAGGTAGCTCCTTACCTCCCATTATAACAAGTAGTATTAAAAAAATTGGCATTATCTGGAGACAGGGTATGTTTGATTTCCCTTTTCACAAAAATATCTAAGAGTTACCACTTACAGAGCACCTCTAGTTTTGCAAAGCACTCTTACCACATTGATCTTCACAATAACCCTGTAGGGCAGGTGCTGCTGTTATCCCTATTTTGCAGATGCAGAAACTGAGGCTGAGAATGATTAGCCCAGAGTCACATGGCTAGAAAGTATCCAAAGCAGGATTTTAACCCCTTGTACCCACTTTGCTATCCATTTAATTTCTTGTAAAGCCTGTGTATGGAAGAACCAAGTTAATAGAAGTATTTGACACCAAGTTTATAAAGATTTGGGAGAGTCCTGTTAAAGTGCATTTCTCTAGAATAAAAAATATAAATATAAGTGGAATAAAAGTCTAAACTGTGCTTTAAAAAAAGACTCCCCATCATCACAAGGAAATTACTGAGCCAGAATTGTAGTTTTCACAGCTGATAACAAATACAGATCTTTATTTCATTTAACATAGCAGAGGCACAAGTTGCATGTAAATTACATCTCATTTTTTTCTTCTACTTGCTTTCTCATTTAATTTGCTTCATCTCCATTTGCCACTGTTGGTAACAGCTAATACTTGTAACTTTAAGTTTCTCTTATGTGGGGAAGATTCTCTTGTGTTTTTTAAGTTCCAGTACTTAGGGTCTAAATAGTTTGACCAACTTGAGTAATGAATTTCAGAGATTCTTATTTGCCGCCTCCTTCTTTCATTTCCCAGCAAACAACATGAGGGAAGATTACAAATTTCACCATACTTTCAACAGTGAAGTTGCAAAATTCCTCAAAGTCTCATTTGGAAAGTTGGTTGTGATGCAGCCAGAAAAGTTTCATTCTAAGTATGAACAAAAAATCAATGTTTTAGACATTAAGGTGAGTGATATTTCCCAGGCATCTGAATAGGACTGAAAATTCATTCATTGTTAACTAAAGCACCAGTTACTGGGCAGTTGAGTTTAATGATCTGGCTTTTTTTCTGTTTAAAAAAGTGAGATATCTTTCTTTGGCATGTCATCAGAGTTACATTTACTAGCCTGTGTTCCAGGAGTAAAGGCCAAAACTCCAAAACTGTCCTTGGTTTCAGACCTGCTTGATTAATAAAACACAAACATTACCTATCAATTAATTTTTATTGTTTACTGGAGCACTTGGCATTAGGTTATTGATCTGAATTGTGAGCATGTCCGAGTATCAGTGGCTGCCTCTGGTGGAATGACAGAATCTCAGAGGACGTCAGCCACCCCAGGACAGCTGGCAAGATTACAACTAAGCCAGCCAAAATTATTTTTTTCTGCCCTTGACACTAGTAGGAGAAAGGGTTGCCTTTCATTACCCATTCTACTGTGACATTTCTTAGTGTTTTTTATTTAACTGCCAGGAGGGTTTTTAATCTTAACTTAAAACTCCAGCCTGGACTTTGATAATGATAACTCCCATTTGTTTAGTGCTGTGCTGTGTATTTTGTTTGTTTGTCCTTGCCGGAAGAAGACCATGACATCAGAGAAATAATGACACGACTTGCACTTGACTTTGTTTTGAGTGAGGGAGGGCTATGCAGGTCACCAGCCTCACTTCTTCTCCAGAGCCATCAGAATCCAGTGACCAGATACTCATCAGGATGCCTGGAGATGACCCAGGATGAGGCATTTGGGGTTAAGTGACTTGCCCAAGGTCACACAGTTAGTGAGTGTCAAGTGTCTGAGGTGAGATTTGAACTCAGGTTCTCCTGACTCCTGCAATGGTGCCCTATCCACTGTATCACCTAGCCCCCCACTGTACAAAGTACTTCCTTCATGTAGGTAGTTCTCTGTATGTCAATGTGGATAAATCCCTCCACTTGGGTTGCTCACAATCCTACCATAAATAAAGTCTGCATCTCTATTACCAAAGGACTAGAAGACTCCCCCTTATTTGTAGGCCAATTATGTGTTGTGCATTTTATGCAAAGCATTCACAACTTGTATTATGAAAAAAATTCTGTAGACACAAAAAGATACACTGACTATAGGAACGTGCCCAGGAGCGTTTCAGGGCCCAAATGAGATAATAAATATAAAGCTCTGCAAACCTTTAAATACTTTAGAAATGCCGGTTATTGTCATTGTTACTTACTAGCCTCCAGGTGTGATGACTTCGTTCTCTGAGGCTCACTTCTGAGCTCAGAATATAGAGTAATACATACTGTGGGAAAAGGTGTCTGTTCGTGGTGGTTACAGGGTTTTTGACATTCTCTTGGTTTAATTGGTCTGCTGTTTGGATTCATGCCGTTAAACTCAAAAAGAGCTTTTTGTCATTCCAGTGTAAGTATGCCTAGCTACTTTCCAAAATAATTTTAAGATGTCTGTGCCATTTTTGTCAACTTTCTTCTTTGGTTTAATTATTGGAGTTTGTATTAAGTGAATACTTTCAGTGAACTTGGGGCCTTTACCTTTTTCCTGTTTAGAGTTTAGTTAGTAGTTCCTCTATTTGATCTCTTATTTTGGATGTAAATGAATACTTATGATGATCAAATAAATGCCTGGTGTTAGTAATAAAAATAACGACGTGTGTGGGTCAGAGACCATTGACTTAAATGAAAATCAGAGACTTTTCAAGGTAGAAGCAAAGCAGCAAGATTTTATTACAATCTCGCTAGAAAGGGCATCTCCTTCCTGATAAGTAATCAGGAGAGGCGCTTACAGAAGGCTAGAACAAAGATTATATAGTCCTAACTCAGACAGCCCCCCACCCTCCCTGCAGGCTGTTGCTCTCATTGGCTGGGAGGCAGGCTCACAATCTAAATGCGGCCATTTGCCTTAGAAATAAGGAGCAAGGAAGTAGTCAAATAACCGATGTAAAGCTACCACAACGCTCATTTGGCTTGCAGTGTTATGCTGAGGTGGTGCTCCAAGAGGGGGTTTCTTCAAGGTCACATAATTTCTGGGAGATAGAAACTTAAGCCTAACTGCCTACTAGAGAAGCCTGTTGTCAAGTACTGAGAAGTCTTCACTGACTCACTCACTTGGATCTCCTCATCTAAGGAATTTTAGCCCATTCCCATAGAGTAATGTCAAAATTTTAGAAGGACTTTGTTTAGCCAACGTATTTTAAAAGATCACTTCTCTTTGTACAGTCCTTTTCTTGGGTTTTCCTCTTTCAGTAAGGGCAGATGGGATCCAAGTGTTTATTCTTATTTTAACCTGGTAATAGTGCTATTGTAAGCATGGTCACTATGCTTGCTTCATTGGGTAATTTTTTTAATCTATAAATTCTTTTAGAGTAAGCAACTTTCTATCACGTCACACCTCTCCTTGTCCTTTGTTGATTGAGAACTCTGCTCTAGTGATGAAATCTGAGTGTTCCTTTCAGACATAGCTCCCCTTCTCTGTTGTACCGTACTTTATATCAGTCATATATGTTTGAAACAGGAATCCACTGAAGGAGCTGCCATCAGAGATCATGTGGTAAAGCATGCTGTGCCATTAGTTGGTCATCGAACAACTTTCAATGATGCCAAGAGATATGCTAAACGTCCTTTGGTGGTTGTCTACTACACTGTGGACTTCAGTTTTGATTATAGAGTTGGTAAGTGAGGATGTACATCTTCCATGTAATTACTTTAAACCTTTCTTCAGAGGTCTTTGAAGGTTAATGACTTTTGTGGGAGTAACTGAAGCCATGATACCTAGCTTTTGCACCAGATGTGCACTCTTCATTATGTCATTTCTATTCAGCAAAACCATTTGTTTTATTCTCCCTAGAAATCTTCCAGCATAGATTAGGATCAGAATCATATTGCTGGGAAGCACCATAGGAATTTTTGCAATTGAGGAAACTTTACCTCTTCAAAGTGACTTGCCCCAGTATGCTTTAATATATACATGGTTCTCACCAAACTTACTCAGGATGTGAATTTACATTGAAAAGTTTAGCTTTTTAAAATTATGAACTTCAAAATCATCTGCAAATTAAAATATTCTAATATACAAAGAATCAGAGGGTTATATATAAAACCATGAACTTTGTTATGCCCAATTTGTTTTTTAAAGGCATATATTAAATTTAATAATGGCTTTTTCTGTCCCCTTCTGATTTTTTCTTCTATTTTTAATGCCTTTTGGGGTCTCTTTTACTTTCAAAAGTATAGTTAAGCTTTTTTGTCTAGACATTGTACAGTATTTGTGCCTCAGTGATATATATTCTAAGCAAAACCTTAAACATTTTGTGAAGCTTGAACTAGAAACCTTCAGTGCAGGCTTTTCCATTAATTGTCATGTATTCTGATTGGTTTTAGCTACTCAGTATTGGAGGAACAAAGTCTTGGAAGTTGCTAAGGACTTCCCTGAATACACCTTTGCCATTGCTGATGAGGATGACTATTCTTCTGAGGTGAAGGACTTGGGACTCAGCGACAGTGGTGAAGAGATCAACGTAGCTATCCTAGCTGAGGGTGGCAAGAAGTACGCCATGGAACCAGAGGAGTTTGATTCTGATACTCTCCGAGACTTTGTGTTAGCATTCAAAAAAGGTGAATGAACAGGGATGACAAAATCATGTCAGGAGGGCCTTTCATAGGTGAAATCTTGGAGGTCACTGAAGTTTTTAAAGGCCATACTACCATTAATTCTGTGTTTTGCACGAAGTAGAATCTCAGAGGTCTTTGGTGTTTATTATTTTCAGTACAGGACTAGTCCTATCATCCCTTTTTGAGAAGGTTCCAGCATGCACTCTTTCCACCTGCAGCTTAGTGCCTCTTTTCCTCCTGTGGTTAGAGAACTGAGGCAGCCCCTGCATTTCCTTGCGAAGGGAAGGAGGTCAGCATGATCTCTGGTTCCCCTAAGCAAAACCAAAGGAGAAAGCAGCAACATTTAGAACAAAACCATCTGTGTCTCCTCCCACAAGTGCTTGGCACATAATACAGCAGGGTTTAATAAATGTTGATTGAGTTATATGGTAGGTTCCTAAGCTTTCCCTCAAGGAATACCATCCTCAAGGACTGATTAGAGTCTATTATATTCTTCCCTTTGCTAATGCATATGCATTAGTCTCTTCGTAATCTCGCTTTAAAATGTAAGATTCATTATCCATTTTACAGTTGTGATTACTCATACACAGAATGACGGTTCAGGCAATCTCAACTATCCATAAATAGTCCAAAAAGAAATAAACCAAAAAAGGCCCTGGGGCACACAGCGGGAGGTCATAAAGGCCAGCATGAAGAACACTCGTGGGCTTTATTTTTTTTAAATCATTTCTTTTTGATTACTCTGGATCTAATAAACATGAATATACAAAGAACAGATTAAAAAGGGGATGTCTGAAATTATGGAGTCTGTTATATACCATTTCTTTTCATGTACTTTACTCACCGGAAAACCCCTTAGCCCCTCACTTAGTCTTTTTACTCCAGCTTAAGCTTGTTAGAATGGTATGTGGGGACAAGGTGAGTAGAGAGGCAAGAATATCTTTTCTATTGTTAGTTGGGGCTTGTCAGTGACAAATTAAGCAGAAAGTAGTAGTAATTCTCTATGAAGGACAGGGATGATATATTTTTTAAAACTTGAGTTCCTTGGATCCATCTAAAATTTTTTAAAATACAGCACATTTTGTGGTTTATATATCCCTTGGACACTCAGCTAATGTGCAACACCCCCACCCCCAACGCCCCAGTCCCTAATAGAACTGGATAAATGAAGTGTCACACAATATTTTATCTCTGTGATATCAGGTCAAGAAACACAATTCCTGTCAGATAGGTCTATCTCCAAACAGCTGTGTTGAAGCAGGCATTTTTCCATGTTATCTTTAATGCCTTTATATTAGTTCTGCTCACTCCCCCCCTTCCCACCCCCTTCCTAATAACCAAGTTAGCAGTCCTGCATATGTGGACCTGCCATCTTCTAATTTGGATATTAGGGTGACTGATAATTTACTTTTAAGGAGTTAAGGAGATACTTTTCTAAGGGTTATTTGCATTTTAAAGGGGAGGAGTGGGTGGCTAAAGCCTGGATTATCAAAGATAGAATCCCAGCAGTCCCTGGCATGGGAGTTTAGGGTGGCCTTATGGGAGCTTAGGGTTGGAAAGGAACATCAGAAGCAATCATACTGCACAGTCTTGGCTGCATAGTCTTGGATCTCTAAATAAGCCTAGTTGTGCTTGCCAAGTTGAGAAGCTCTTCCGTTTGAGGCCACCACAGTGAAACCTGTAGAATACCGATCATTTCTCTCCTTTTCCCTATAGGAAAACTAAAGGCAATCATCAAATCCCAGCCTGTGCCTAAAAACAACAAAGGACCAGTAACAATTGTGGTGGGTAAGACATTTGACTCGTTAGTGATGGACCCCAAGTCTGACGTCCTCATTGAGTTCTATGCCCCATGGTGTGGACACTGTAAGCAACTAGAACCTGTGTACACCGAATTGGGGAAGAAGTACAAGCAACGGAAAAACCTGGTCATAGCCAAAATGGATGCCACCGCCAACGATGTGACCAACGACCACTACAAGGTGGAAGGATTTCCTACCATCTACTTCGCTCCTCGCACTGACAAAAATAACCCTATTAAATTTGAAAATGAGAAGAGAGATTTGGAGTCCTTGAGTGCATTTATAGAAGATCACAGCACAAAACTGAGCAGGACCAAAGAAGAACTTTGAAGGCCAATAGGAGGAAGGGAAAGGCCATGGATACACTGTAGTTTTCCAATGAAAGGTTGTTGAATGGGGAACCAAATGAGCCTTGTGGGCAAAAGGGGGTTGGGTGTTAAAGCAGTTGCAGTATCTGATTTTTTTTTTATTTCACATTGTGTTACAAACATGGAACTGACATAAATGCCTCATAATAGTATGGTTCAGATATTTAAGGAAAATACATCTATTTTTGTCATTATTTGGGCTTGATTATTTTCATTTTTTAACCTTCTACTCTTTTTAATACTTCACCAACCCTCAAGCAGATAAGTCTCTGTGTGAATGTTTTTTTAATTTAAATTTTAAAAAAGAAAAAAAAGCCTTTGCCAAATCACTTTGATATTTTGACTTTTTATTTTTCATCATCGTCTGAAATGTTGTAGTTTATAGTGAACTTGTTTTTTATTTTTGTTGCCTTATTTCAAAGAAGCCATTCCATATAAAATTGATCATCAAAACTGACACCAGTCAGTATTTGCCAGTTCCTTTTCTGCCTAAGACATCCTAAGGATAGGTGCACAGTGAGGACCATGAGGAGATAAGACTTCTATGGTACCTGGGTGTTTATAATGGTTGATTGTGTTTGGAGGAACAGTGTTGGTAGCATCTGTGATCCCAGAGATGCCTTTGTAAGACTTTGGGAGAATTGTCTTGGAGAGACCATCTCGTCCAATACCTTCATTAATGCCTCAAACCAAAGCTAAATGACCTGTCCAAAGTCACACCAGACAGTAAATGGTAGTAAAGCCGAGATGTAAAACCTGGGTTCAAATCCAGTATTTTAACCACTGCACCACAACGTTTTTTTCTCCTTAATGCTTCCCTTCTGCGGGGAGAACTTCCTGGAGAAGTGGAAAAATACTAGGAGACCTGGGACTTGCCATTATCTTAAAGTCTTTTGGTAAGGCACTTAACCTAAAGAAGGGAGTTTACCTAAGGTCCCTGCTAGTCCAAAATTCATTGAGGGAAGGTGGAGGTAGCATATTAAGATTTCTACTAGGAAAACTCTAGATATTGAGGTAAAGCTCTTTCTGACTGGAGTTTGAGATTCAGGTGTTCTTTTCTGTCAGATAAGAAACACAGGTTCCTCACTCCCCCTGCAGCTGAGGTTCTGAGTTCTCCTCTAGGGAGCAAAAGGCCTTCTGACCATTGTGGTTTCAACTCCATTCCTCCATATCACCTTTCCTCAAGAATATAAATGACTTATTTTCCTGTTTTGAAAGGAAGGAGAGGGTGAAAAGACAGCGTACTTCTTGGATACCTATATTAACATGTGAATCAGCCATCTGAGGGCCGCAAAAAGATGATCATGAAACAGATTGCAACTTTATCTCTGGCTAATCTTATTTACCTTCTAAGCCAGTAGAAGTAAAACAGAAGGTCCTTGAGGACTGGAATGTTTCATTTTCTAGCCTGGCATCAGAATTGGTCTGCTTATTGGTTGACTGCTAGAAATCTTTTCTTGGAAGCCTTTCTGACCTGCTAATTATGTGATTTTTGAAAGTTTTTTCTTTCCTTGTTTAAAAACATGGATATCCTTATGACACATTTCCTGAGCCATCCTTGATTTAGCAATCAATATTGAGTGTATGTGGGGGGATGAGGGGGTATCATATGCTTTGCTAGGCATTGAGTCATTCACCAGACTTTGTAGAAGTCAGTCAAGGGCACCCAGCTGTAACTGAACTTGGAAGGTGAGGAGGGCGCAGATTCTTCAGGCAGTAGCAGCTGTTGTACAGGGGACTGCTGCCACTCCCTGACCCAGCAAAAAAAGCAAGCACTCAATGAGGATCCTGAGTGTGAAATGAGTTGTATGACTATGGGTAAGTTTGGGGTTAGGGAATGGAACCTTTCCGGATGGCTCTGTGGAAAGTTCTTCATAAGCCTTACAACTTTGACTACATCAAAGTTCACGATTTTATTCTTACAGGTTACGATTTCTGGGATTGAAGAGCCACTTATTTCTTTTTTTTTTTTTAATTTTTAAAAAATTTATTTGTTAACTATTTCCCAATTTCATGAAAAAAATTCTAACATACATTTTTAAAAATTTTGAGTTGTAAGTTCTCTTCCCACCCTTCAGAAGGTATGATATTGATTATACATGTGAAGTTTTGTAAAAAATTTTCCTAAGAGCTATGTTACAACAGAAAAGACACGCAGAAAACAAGAAAAACCATGAATGAAAGAAGGGTACCTCAGTCTCTATTCAGAGTTCCTCCGTTTTCTCTGTGGAGATGGATAACATTAATGATGGCTCCTTTGAGCTCTCTTGGTTCATTGTATTAATCAGAGCAGCTAAGTCTTTCACAGCTGATTATCATTACAAGATTACCATCACTGTGTGTAGCGTTCTCCTGGTTCTGCTCGCTTCATTTTGTACCAGTTCATAAACCATCTTGCTCTTCATTTAAAGAACACTTTATTTCTTAATAGGTATTCTTTATGAATTCCCATGGCCCACCCTTAGGTGATTTCTAGTTATGAACCATACTTGATTCTCAGGGATGGGAAAGTTGTCCTGATCCCACCCTAACGGATAGCTAATTATGGGATACTACCTCACAACACAACTGAATCTCCACCATTCCATCTTCTGTAGTTGATTCAAGTTCCTAGCCTGCCTTCCTTAATGAGGTTATTCGGGACAAACTTGACCAGTGTACCCCCATCAGTACTTGTGCAGGTACCTTTGGGAAAATTGCTTGCTTTCCCCCCAGAAACCAGAAGAAAACTATTATTGATGGGAGTATGGTCAAAAAAAAAAATTGGAAACCACTAATGTTAAGAACTTCCCACGAGGAAGCTCTTGACCAATGTAGTTCTGTGACTTGTCACGGGCACTGGGGTTAAGTGACTTGCTTAGGGTCACACAGCTAGTATAAGACAATTCTTGATCTCAGGTCTAAACTATTTCAAGGCCAGGACGCTCTCCACTAGCCATGCTGCTGCTTTTTTACCGTAATACTAGTATATATAATCTCATTTTCTAGACTAGTGGAAAGTTTAAACTGAAGGTCTTTCTGATCCCAGACCCAATACTCTGCACTGTGGTGCCACCTAGAGGCCCAGTTAACTACTGCTCAAGAGGGTTGGGAGCAAGGAGGGGAGTGGAGGGTAGAAGGGTGTGAAACTTGAATTCCCTTTACTCTCTACTTGTAACTTCCTACCATCTTCCCTGGGCCTTTTGACCCTTCATAGTTACTGTAAAATATTTCCCTGTTGGAAGACAATGCACAATATTTTTAAATATTTTGTCTTCATAAAGTAGAGTGGTAAACTATGATCATTAATCCCCATTGAGCAGAAGAAGGTGGCACAGTTTCAAACAAATTCAGTTTGGTTGCAACCATTTGTTCAGTCCCATAGACCATCACTTGTGTGATTTCAGTTAGTACATTCTGGTGATGACTTGTTGGAATACCAAATGCCAGGGTCTGAGGAAGTACTGCAAAATCCATTCTGTAAACCATCAACAAATCTCTAGCCTACCCACCTCTCCATACATGTGCATAGGTATACATATATATATATGTTCCAAAGTTTGTGATTTTGATTTATATTAGAGAGTGCATTTTATGATCCCAGGTTCTTTCCCTAAGGTTCTAGTACTCTACAGCAATACGTACTGGCCCACTTTACTTTGGCATGAATCAGTTTTCCAGGGCTACTAAATTAGGATTGACCGTGCACAGATTGCTTTCTCTGGAGTCGCCACAGATTTTAGTAGGTAGTAAACCTAGTCCACGGGTTACTCACCCAGGTTGAGTGACAACTGGACTTTGAGGGTGGGTAAATAGGCTGCTATGCCTCCCAGCAAAACTGTATCTTAAAATAGGACCCCGTTTCAAAGTGGCACCTTTTGTTCTGGGTATAATAACCTGAATCTGACTCTCTAGCAAAGATCTTTTTCTGGAGCTAGACTGCCTTTCCCCTTCCCCTTACCCCTTTCAAGGTATCTGTTAATGTATATTATCACAGAATTCCCTATATCCCTAACATACTCTAAGATGTGTATGTGTGGAGTGTTGAAGAAAGCAATATGCATCTGTAATGTATATTTTCAGAGCTGTCCAGAGCACTGAGATTGATACAGAAGTGTATAAAGTGATAGGGGAACGGCCATATGCATACAAGGTATGTACAGTAGAAGGTAATCTCAAAAAGGAGAAAGTGGGATCGGGACTTAAACCTCCTACATATGGTGGGATTTGAGCTGAGATATAGAAGCTAAGGCCTAGGTGAAAAGAGGGCATTCTAGGGGCCAGCCGAAGTGCAAAGCTGCAGTCTGGAAATGGAGTATCCTGTGCAAGATACACCAGTGTAGCTGAACGGTAGAGTGAAGGGGAGTTGAGTGGAAGAAGTTTGGAAAGTGAGCGTCAGGCAGTAAAGACAACTCCCAGTCTGTCTTGTCATTCATTTGCTGCATCATTATCATCTTCAGCCTGTTAAAAAGACTAAGCGGAGGGCTTCGGAATCACAAATGGAATATGGGGGCTGCCCAGTAGAGGTCTCTGTGGAGGAAAGCGGAGGAAGAAGGTGGGGAAGTGAACCCTCAGGCATTTAAGTCACTTAGCCCATAATAGGTTTTATGGTCATCTGGGTTTGTCTCATTTCTGTGCCTCCTCCCCCCGCTTCCCCCAGCAACCCGCACAACATTGCATGCCGATACAGTGAATGTTTGTTTTCAAAAGTGGGGGAGGAGATAAAGCATACCCCTATTTGGTTGGGGGAAGGGGGTGTGGGAAGTTAGCATTTCTAGCTCCCTCCACTCTCCAAATGAGACAAGACCAGGTGGTGGAGATGGTTCAGCATCCTTCCACAGCTTGTCACTTCTAACAGCTGCTTCTCACGTTTTTTCTTTTGCTAGCTATGATGCTATCCTTTTACATTGCTGCTACATTTCCAGTGTAAAAATAAATCTAGTTCCCTCACGTACACATCACATCTAACTTTGTAACTGCATAAGCTTAGGTTGCACAGGCACCATTAGAAGGGAGAGGAGGACCACCTGTCAGATGCCCACAAAGGCTCCTCACGCAGGAGAGAGCGAGAGAAGAGAGAAGGCAGCAAATGGTCCTCTTATGTGGGCAGAGAAAGTGATGGCTGAGTCAGCTGGTCAGCCAAAATCAGGATCAAAAACAGCAGGGCCCGTGAGGAAAGCTCACTTGTTCCCCTCTGACAAAGTATACTTAACTGTTTTCTGACTCAAAAACACCTGCTGAATAGGTTCTATCTCATATCCCCAAAATCTTTCTTTCTCCACCCATCAACCACAGTAGTTGCCAAGTAGTGAACTGCAGTTTAGTATAAGTTTCCTTTAAAAAACAAAACAGCTGTCTAAAAATGGAATGTTATCTTGAGAAATCCTAAATTTTCTCTCACTCGAGGTTCTCAGATAGAGAGTGGTCTCAGATCATATCTAAAGATCCCTGTGGGCTGCATGTTAACTTAGTTTCAAAATGTAATATTACTTATAGTTTATTGTGTTTTTACTCATTTTGTTAAATATTTCTCAATGGAGAGCACTGAGGGATGTTATGGGTAATGCAGGCCACATGTTTGACTCCTCTCTTATAGAGGACATTCCAGTTCAAGTAGGGATTAGGCTGGATGGCCTCTGAAGTTCCTTGGTCCTTGGAGATTCTGTGAGTCTAAATAAAATAGGGTCCTACACCTCTCTCCTGCATTCAGAGACGATGGGTCTAATTGCAAAGAGTCCTGACCTGAGAATCATGAGATTCCCAAGGATTCCTTGTACTCTCCTATGTTCTGTGAACTCTTTACAAATCACAGCCTCTCTGGACCTCGATTTCCTCAGCTATTACAAATAAGAATTGGACCAGATGATATCCAAGACTTTCAGATTCCATGATATTCTCTGTCTCTCTTTGTCCATGCTCTCTGTTTCTCGCTGTTTCTCTCTGCATCTCTCTGTTGGTCTCTGTCTCTCTTGCACTGTGGTGTGATATCCCTGGTTTTGTTCATCTATTACTGTTTTTCTCTTGTATGTCTCTAGCAGAGATTTCTAGGTGGAGGTTCTGCCCAGAATTGTTTTCTATCCTATGATATTAGAGGTAGGAGCATGCCCCTGAGAAGGGGTTTTCTCTGTCTTTTACCTATTTCCTAATTCCAATATGATGCTTTCCCTGCTGGCAGTCCTTGGTTCTGAGGATGCTGGCTCTTGAGCCTTCTAATTCCCCTTATTTAAACCTGACCATCATTATAGCGTACCAAGACGTACTAGAGGGAGCCATGTGGGGTCAAAAATGACTCCCTCTTTTTCTACCTGGCCCCAGGTGTTCATTATGAGTTTTGATTGTGGGTTGGAAAACAGGCAGTGATAGGAAAGGCAATATTATCTTTAGGAAGCTACAATTAAAAAAATAAAACCAATTATATAAAGAGTTCAGGGTAACTCCTGGGAGTTATTATACCTTTCAATACTCTCCACTTTCAGTATGTCCCCTGGGACAGCCCTAATGAGCTACATATCTGCAAGTGTTCACAGCTCAATTGTTTAATCAACAATTCTACCACTACTACTCTTGTTTTCAGCCCTTAGGCTACTAGCTCATAAATGGAAAGTTGGAAGGAAGCTTAGAGGTCATCTGGTCCAATCAGCATATTTAACAGAGGAGGAAACTGAGGCCCAGAACACTAAAGTGATTTACCTACGACCACACAAATAGTAGCACAGGTGAATTTCAACCCAGTTCTGACAGCAGTCATCACTTTCCACTGTTCCATGGAAATCTCTTTAGGAATGCCCCTCCCTACCATGTTTCTTGCCTTCTCAATGGATGGGGAAGCAAGTGAAGGGAGGGAGAGAATGTGGATTTGAAAATAATTTTTTAAAAAATTCCCCCCAAGGGCAGGATAGGATGGGGGAAATATAGTTAGTCTTACACAACATGACTGTTTTGGAAGTCTTTTTGCAAAACTACATTTATACAGCCTATATTGAATTGCTTCCTACTCAGTGGGGATAGAGGAAGGGAGTGAAGTTGGAACTCAAAGTTTTAGGAATGAATGTTGAGAATTGCTTTTCTGTGCAACTGAGAAATAAGAAATACAGGTAATGGGGTATAGAAATCTATTTTGCCCTACAAGAAAAGAGAAGATGGGGATAAGGGAAGGGAGGGGTGTGATAGAAGGGAGGGCAGATGGGGGGAAGGGGTAATCACAATGCATGGCATTTTGGGGGTGGGGGAGGGGAGAGATGGGGAGAAAATTTGGAAGTCAAAATTTTGTGGAAATGAATGCTGAAAACTAAAAATAAATAGAGAAACATAAAAAAAGAAAAAAAATACTGAAAAAAAATCTTCCCAAAAAGACCAATCAAGGAGAATGGGGTGGGGGGGGGGGAAATGGGGGAGAAACAGTGAATTTAGGCCTATACATCTTGGCAAATTAATACCATTAAAATCATCAAGAACATTTGAAAAGCAAAACTTTTCCGATAAGGAATGATACCAGAATCAGAGCTTTTCTCTTCATAAACAAGAGAAATTCATCTGCAAAAGTGTTACTGCTAAAGACTTATCTGACAATAAATACAGGTGCTCATATTGGCATGGAGAAGACTGGCAGAGGACCAGGAACTTTACAGTCTCAGAAGAGTATACCCCACATCTGTAGGTAACCATGGCGGTCTTAGTAGCTTTCAAGCTCCTGGTACCAGCTATTCATCAAAGATTTGGCTGTAGCATGTCCTTTAATAAACTCCATGGAATATATACATACACATGTACATACAAAGACACAACATACACATATGCATATTATACACATGTATGTGCATGTGTGCATACACATTTCTGTATATATGCACATTCATATATACATATGTACTTACATATATACAGTCATATATACATATACACATATTCTCATATATGTGTATATTATATGTATATACACACAAATATGTAAGTTATCTCTCCCCAAGGTTCAGATTGAGATAGTTGATGGAGGTCCTTCACAACAACAACCCTTTCTCCACAGGTACCTTCTTTTTTGGGGGGACTCCTCTGCCTTATTGAGATCATGTGGATGGTTGCAGGCAGGATTATTCACACAGTGTGGGTAAAGGCAAGAGAGCTTGGGAGAATTCCGTGGCAATGAGACAAGACATAGCTGAGGACTATGGAAGTATCTGGGAGCTAAGGGGACAAAACCAACTTTCTCTTCACCTCTCACCCCTTCTCTTGATACCTCTTTAACTACATTCCTCTTCCCCTCAGATTTCTCAACCAGGGAATGAAAAGTTTAAAATAGCCATGACAATGGGGCCTCTGGTGGACTCTAGAAAGAGTGGTTCTAAAGGTTGTATCAAAAGGAATTCATTGAGGTGAATACCAGGTGAACAGAAACATGATCCTAACTTCCCCTATGTGAACACTCACACTCACACACACACTCACACATAAACTCACACACACAGTCTCACACACACTCACACATTCACACTCACACACACTCATACACACACCCCCACACACTCACACTCACACACTCATACACAGACACACGCACACACACAGACATGCACATACACTCATACACACACTCACACAGTCACACACAGTCACACACACACTCACAGATTCACACACAAACACTCATACACACACTCACACAACACACTCAAATTCACACACACACTCAGACACACGCACACACACTCACACATACAGTTGCACACATATGCACACACACATACACACACTCACACATAAATACACACACACACACAGTCACACTCATACATACACACTCACAAACCCTTTTTCTCCTACCTGTCTTAGAAGGGAGATAGAAAAGAAGGCAATAGCTTTCCCTCCTCTATTTCATGTGACTGCCAGAAGGAGGAGTAAAAGGCAGGGAGAGAGAGAAGGGGGCAAAGAGAGGAGGGAGGAGAGGGAAAGGGAAACAGGAGAGAGCAGAGGCCTCTTCAGCGCTGCACCACATGCACCTAGTCATTGAAGATGCTGACAGTATGACAAGACCAAGCCTTGTGGAGGGATGCCCCCACCCCCATCCCTTGAAGTAGAAATGAGAAGGAGGAGAAGGCAGCAGGGCATGAAAAATGGCAGGGTTCAATGGGAGCTTTGGAGGGTGGGGAGGCAGGAGGGATGAGGATGGAAGCATCAAGGACAAGACAGTCAAAGTCGGGTTTTTGCCAATTCCCCATATTCTTTCAATCTCTTCCAGCCAAGGGGTTCTAGGGTGCTGGGGGGGCACATCTCTTCCCAACACCCAGGCTGTGACAAGCAGGCAGGAGGCGCCCCCTGCTGGTCCAATGAGATGGGACAAGATGAGAGGATTCTTTGGTTTCTATGGTGACCGTTCAGAAGGGTCAGAGCTGCCAGGCTGCTGGGCAGGGCTTTCTATGAAGAACATGGGAACGCAGGGAGGGCATGAACCGAGCCGAGGGGAGGGTGAAAGCAGCCAGCTGCTGTTGCTTCTCATGACTGCTGCCATACAACAAATAATAATAAAAAAGTCCAGGCGTTTTAGAGTCATTGTAAAAGGTTTGGGTTATTTTTTAAATTTACATCCTAATTGTTATTGACATTCTCCCCTCCCCTAGAAGAAAAAAAAGAAAATTTTGAAATTGTGGAAATGGATTATTTTTGGAAATAAAATGCAGATTTGGAGCAGAAGGAATCTCAGAAATAAAAAACAACCTAGTTCATAAAATTTGTAAAGTACTTAGCATGGTGCCTGGCACACAGGAGACCCCTAGACCCCTAATAGAAGTTTTGTTCCCTTTCTCATCTCCTCCCGCAATTTTAATAGTGCCTTGCAATTATAGCCCATTTTTCATTTTCAGGACCTTGGCTTAGATGCCTTAGTCACCCTCCCCCACTGACACAGCCAGATCCAAGGATCCTGACTCATCTCACTCCTTCACAAGCTGCCTCGGTATGTGATTTTTTTTTAATACTCCCTGTAAATCTGAAGGCCAGTTTATATATAACTTGGTTTGCTCATAAGCACTTTCTTAGATCTTTAGACTTGGAAGGGGCCTGAGACCCTTAAAAAGTGTACGTAATCATTTAGTTTATTTTTCATCCTCCTATCTCCATCCAAGTTGTTAGTAAAACTATTACAGCAGGGCAGGGCCAGCATAGGGCCCTGTGGCAGACCACTGAAGACCTCCCTCCAGGTTGAAATCAGGGTGTTTATCAACATTCTTTAGGTACAGTGTTCAACCAACTTCAAATGTACCTAAATGCTGCACTTTGATCCAACCCACATCTCCATCTTGTCCATAGAAATATTAGGAGAGGCTCTTGTTTACTATTCTGGTAAAATCAAAACATAATGGCAACCTATCACAAAGGGACATGATGTTTGTTTGGCATGACATGTTCTTAGTGAACTTGTCTCCAAGGGATGGTTGCTCTCCCCTCAAAATAGCCCAAATCATTCCATTTAACCTGTTCTGGAACTTGTCTGAGAGCTAACATCAAGGGTTTCCAAAATCCACAATTTCTCCCCCTATTGAAAATTAGAGCAACATTTTTAAATGTTCGGATATCTTACCCTTTACCCCTTCTCCAAGATTTTGCAAAAGCTATTGCACTCACATCTGTGAATTCATTTTATTTTCTTTGTTACGGTTTGGACTCAGAGACCTAAACTCATCCAAATCAGCGAGGTGCTCTCAAACCATCCTTTTACCTTTTTTTTTATTTTTGGACTTTGATTTTCTAAAAAAAAACAAAACAAAACCAACAACAACAATTAATATTTATTCTACAGTTGTCCTTGATGTAATATGGAAATTTAATTGTTCTATTTTTCTTTTTTTGGTCATTTGTTGTAATCTCCCGAAAACAGCAAACCTAGCTCTTCCTTGTTATTTTTCTTAATCTTAACATAATTTGTAATAGTATTTAATAATTTTAAAAGTTTTTTTCTTTCCTTAGCATTTTCCTTATATGTAGATGTCATCTTGACCTGTTATTAGCCATTCTGATATTTCCAGTCTTTTGTAAGTCTTGATATGCATTCTCTTATTTTCAACCTTGGTTGTCTCCTCTTTGCAATTCTTTGTATCTATCTTTTAAAACTCTGAACTTGCTAGTCATTTTCCTGTGATTTCACACTGGAATTTTGATACATTTGTTTGTTTTTGGCATTCCCCTTTTCTTCCAAATCAGAGTTATCTGTGATATCGTAGCAATAAGAGCTGGTGAGGAGAATGATCTCAGGCAGACAAAATGCTTGGGTTTCCTGCATCTCTGATTCCAGGGGATACTGAGTCAGCTGAGTGTTAGAGATGAAAGCAAGCCTTAACTCCCGAGGAAGGACAGATAGCAACGTGCTGTAGACTCTCCAGTTTCAATGGTTTTTATATCCCCAGGATATTGAAAGATAAAAGGGAACAACAGCCTTGGTAAAGCTCGATTCTGGCTGAGTGCCTCCCACACAATGCACCCTGGGTCTGCGTGATCAGCTACTTTTTTGCATGTTAATTTCCCGGCATGCTCTGCCATAATTTTGACCCCGATTCTAAAGGAATCTGTTATATTTCTAGGTATTTGAATGTCTTCATTAATCTAGGAAGGTATACATGTTGATTACCAACAGGTTTTTAGCCAATTCATTCATAAACAAAACAACACTATAAGGTAAAAATGATTTCCCTGCTGGGCTTTAAATATTCCTAGGCACAAGCTGTTCCTTTGGCTGGTCCGAAGGTAGTGAGTTATCTCAATTGATTGTTCACAGTCAGTTACAGATCGATCTCCTTGTTCTCTCTTTCCCTCCCTTCTCACTACTGCACTCGACTAGTCTTTTGTTATGCATTCCATTTTTGTGTTTGTCTGTTAATGGCTTTCTAAAATTAGTTCTTAAGCTGGGTGGGAGGTGACTTTAAATTTGTTTTTTTTTTAATTGTGGTAACTACTTCAGTATGATTGATTTCCTTTGTGATTGTGTGCATGTGTGTGTATTTGAAGACATGATTCTGAGAAGGGGGTCGGTCCACAGACTACCAAAGGGTCCATGACAGTCATAAAAATAAAAAAGTTGAGAATTCCTGATTTAGAAGTTTGTAGAATTCATAACCACTAATGATCATTTACTGAGCATGTGCTATGACTTTGAAAAGTATAAAGAGAGAGACCCTGTTCTGGTTGCCAAGTTAATGAGAATACACATGTTTTAAGAGTGAATTAACAGTCAATATGGCATGCTATGTGTTACATGAGGCAATAGTTATGTAGAGAAGAGAGATGCAAGGAGGTTGGGAGATGGGATTAACAATGGAGATTTCACGGGGAGAGGGTCTAAACAATGGAGTTTTCAATTCAATTTTTTCAGTAACAATTTTTAAAAAAAAATATTTACAAAAGGATATGAAAGTAGCTAAAAGCATTTTGGAAACCTGGGACTTGAGTTCAGACCAGTTGAATTAGGTAGATTCCAAGGAAAAATTTGAAAGTTTAGGGTACAGATAAGATGACTGTGAAGAAGGTAGCTTGTACATATTCAGAAAAAGGGTAATTTATAGAGAGAGAGGGAAACATGGGGTACGGGATAGAAAGAAACTTAAGAGCTCAAATCCTAGGAAGGGTAATTGATCAGACCCTAGAATGTCTATTAGGAAAATAGTGGAAACAATACTGAAAGGAAGGTTAGGAATCAGCCAGTTGAGCCTCTCATTTTTAGATTTGAGACAGAGGACTAGCTGTGTGACCATGGTAAATATTTCTCTGAGTCTCGGTTTCATTATCTGTATAATAATTTTAGTTTTTTGTCTTGTGTCTCCAGTGCCTAGCATAGTGTCTGCCTGGGACATGGAAGATCCTAAATAAATGTTTGTTGAATAAATGAATAAATTCTAATCCCGCTGTAAAGTTCTTAAGATGTCTATTTAAATTTACTTATCACTTCAATACCAAAGATTTCAAAGCATCATTTTATAGCCTCTAATTTCTCTTAGAACATTCTTGGGGACACATCTTACAAGAGGTCCACTGAGGCATAGAGATCAGACTGGTCCATGTGGAAGAAAGAGCATAGAGCTGGTCTCCAGGCTCTACCACTTAAAAGGAAGAGGGAGAAAATACAAAAATGGCCTATCCGTAGGGGGCTAAAAGATGAAATTTCTATAGAGGTTTAAGGTTTGCAAGATATTTTACATACATGATCTTATCTAAGCCCCATAAGAACCTAGATGTCCTATCAGTCTTACTTCACAGATTAGGGAACCTGATATCCCAGAAAGTCAAATGAATTCATGATCACAGAGGTAGAAATGTCAGAAAGAATTTGAACTCAAGACTATAGCTTTATGTTCAGGACTCTATGCCCTGCACCACTGCCACCTCAATGAGAGAAGGCAAAACTTTGGTAAAGAAAGGATATATAGTGGAAGGTCATTTCTTTCCTTTCGGGAACCAATGACTGGTAGTCTCATCTTCACAGTGATCTGCAGTCACACATCTCATGATAGGAAACTGTACTTGGAGGAACAGCCTTTACGTAGATGAAAAGACAACCTCCTTTAAGTAAGATAGGTGATACAGGGACTCTAGCAATGTCTTTAGAGCCAGAATAATTTTTCAGTTGTGTCCAATCCATCTGAGGTATTCTTGGCAGAGATACTGGAGTAGTTTGCCATTTCCTTGTCAGCTCATTTTACAGATGCGAACTCTAGTCCTCATAGTACATAGTACATAGACTCTGGAGACTATGTATTTCCTAGATGTTTGTTGGCTATACGATCCTAAGAAAACATGTTCCTAGTCATTAATAAGAGACTACTAAGTATCTGAGGTCAAATTTGAACTCAGGTCTTCCTGACTCTAGGACCAGCATTTCATCCACTGTGCCACCTAGTTGTTCCTCGACCCATGTTCAAATGTAGCCTCAGACACTTGTTGACTATATGACCCCAGGCAAGTTACTTGTTACCCATTTGTTTCAGTTTCTTAGTCTACAAAAATGACAATGGTAACAATAGCGTCATATCTCTCAGGGTAATTATAAAGTGGTATTTATATGATGCTATAAATCATTGTCATCATCATCATTATTCCGAAGAATATCTCCCTCCATCTTGCCTAAAATTCTACCAGACACTAGTTTTATCAGTTCTCTTTTGAACTGAAAATAGCCCAAGGTGCTGTTAGGTCTAGGATGGGAGGTGATTAGTTACCCATATTTAATTGTTAATTAGATGAATCTTGGAATTAGTCATTACTTAGAGAAGTCATCCAGTCCAATCTCAGGAGCACAGGGAGGTAACCCACTCTGCACTATTCCTAGCTTGAGTTTCCAAGGGACAGAAAGCCTACTCTCTATTTCTTTGTTGGACAGCTCCAATCCTTAAGAGAGTCTTTTAAGATAATGTGTCAGTGTATGCATATTTGTTTTACAAATATTAAAGCACCGTATAAATGCCAGCTAGCATTATTATGATGGATGCTAAGCCTAAATCTTTCTCCCCATAATTTCACCCATTCTAATACTATCTCCTGGGGCTGCACAGTGTATACTGGCTTTCTCTTCCATATCACAGACTTTCAAATATTTGAAGAAAGCCAGACTGGTTTTATGAGCATTTGTCCTTTGTTTTTCTACACAGGTTATTGCCCTTGGATTTAGTTTCACATTTTTTTTCCCCTTGGGGATGAACATTTAAACAACCTTATCCTCCATGAACAACTTGAGTACATTTGTGATCTGCCTTTAGAGAAAATGGGTAAGATGGTGTGGAAAATTTGAGGGTTAAAAGGAGAGGGGAAAATCTACACAAAGAGGTATGCAGAAGGGATGGTCATGGGCATTCTAAGGTATAGTTCCAGTCTCTGGAGACTATGCATTTGATAGATGCTTGTTGGCTGTAGGATCCTAAGAAAACATGTTCCTAGTCATTAATAAGAGAATGGTGAATTCAAACAACTCTGAGTCTTTACCTTACCTTGCAAATTGGCACAAATGATGAACAATGGAAATAGTCAATGTTGGTGGAGTTGAGGCAAGGCAGGTACACTAATGCGATGGTTCTGGAGTTAGTTGTTCATTTGGTTGGACCAAATTGAAAACAATTTGGAATGTTGCAAGTAAAAATGTCTAAATTGCCCATACAATTTGAGGGAGAGATCCCACAACTGGGACAGATAAATCCAAGCTGGGAAAAATGGAAACTAAGATCCAATGGGGGAGGAGGGGTGAAAGAAGGAAGGAAATAAGCCTTTATTAAGCACTTACTGTGTGCTGGGCCCTGAGTTGAGTACTTTACAAATATTATTTTATTTTATCCTCACAACAACCCTGGGAGGTAGGTGCTGTTGGTGAAGAGGATACAATACTGGCCCAGGAACCAGGAAGACTCATCTTCCTGAGTCCAAGTCTGGCCTCAGACACTTACTAGTTTTGTGACCCTGGGCAAGTCACTTAACCCTGTTTGCCTCAGTTTCCTCATCTGCAAAATGAGCTGGAAAAGGAAATGGTAAATCACTCCAGTATCTTTGCCAAGAAAACCCCAAGTGGGGCCAGGAAGTGTTGAGCATGACTGAACAACAACCCGATGAAAATGAAAAGATCACTTAAAAGAAGTTGTACTGAGTATAACATATCTCTGTTGCAGTAACTGAAAAAAAAATTGCCCTTAAAAAACAATTTACTGCAAAAGAGTAATCTATTTTAGCTTTTTTTGTTTGTTTCAAATATGAAATCTTAACATCAGTAATTTGACTAAATTCCTCCGAAGACTGACTGCTGCTGTTTTCTGTTTCATCTAAACACTGTGGTGAGTTATGGGGTTTAGAATCTTCCTTAGTGTATCTGACAAGTTCATAAAATGAACAAAGTTGCATGGACCCACTTCACCATTAGATAAAATAGGTTACTGTCTTTGTAGTATAATTTCAGTGTTGCTGAGAAAGCCCCTTTTCTTAATAACACAACTCCCACACTATTTGCCACCCTACTCATACCCAATTTTCAACCTTAGAAATTAATTCATTTGGATTAAGACTATAAATCCCTGGGAAACGTAATTAATTCATCCTTATCATTATGTTATGCCTCAATATAAATTAGTTTGTCAGATCCTTCCTGGCACAGGTTTTGGTAGTAAGGATTGTGAAAAAGAGAAAGGAAAAGGCAGCCTAAGGATCCATAAATGAAAGATTTATAAATGGAAAACAGGAAAAGGATTATTAAAAGCAGAAGCTAAGATTACTGATGCCAAAATTTCCCTTCTCCATAGTTTGACCTCAGTCCAGCCCTGATGGGGAAGAAATGTTTTGTAGGATGCAGTCATTCTGAGAGCAGTCTGAGAGAGTAGCAAAGAACAGCACCAAGAAATTAGCTTGGGGACCTGACTGACCATACACCTGCCTTTTCCCTTCTTGTTGTCCAGGCCCACCCCTAAGGAGGCACCCTTTTGTTTTCTGTGCCTTTGTCAACCTGTGCTCCCCATTCATTGTCCATGAAATTATCATCTCCATAGGGTTGCTTCACTCCCTTCTTTGTAAATTTCCTTTGCCTGATGGCTCATTATTTCTCATACCCCACAAACTTTCTCTAAAAGGGGGGAAATAGCAAAATCCATATAAAGATCTCTTAAAAATTCAGTGGAGGCTGTGGTTGTAGTGAAGTCAGACCTAGGTTCTGATTTTGGCTCTGGGGGAAGGGGGTAGAGAAAGTGGGGGGACAGGGATTGGATTAAAAAAACAAGAAAAAAATAGGTCAGAAGGAACCACAGACTAGCAGGACAGCATTGAAAGTCATATATTGAATTAGATTATTTTGGTTAGATATTTTAAAAGAAAAGCAAGCCCTACATATTGACAATAATTTATCATTTCATGTACAATCTCTCCCATGCTGTATTCTACAATATGTATGGAAATGATTATTTTATTGGGTTTTTGGTTAAGTTCAGAATAAAAAAAATGAAAAAGAAAAACAAATCCTAGTATTTTTGCTTACCTTCTGTTACCTTGGGCAATTCATTCACCTGCAGGCCTCAGTTTTCTCATCTATAAAATGATGAGGCTAGCCTCTATGACTCTTAAAGTTCCTTCCAGCTCTCAATAGATGGTCCTACAAATGTTAGTTGGGAGCCTTTGGCCCAAAACCATACTGATAGAATCCCCACTGAGTTGCCTTTTTCCTTTTTTGAATCATGAACCCCATGTCAATATATCTACCCATCTGAGAATGTATGTGACCGCCTCACTGGGGGAGAAAAAAAAAATCTTTGCTTTCATTGCAACTAGGTGGCATCATAGATAGAATGCCAGACTTGGAGTCAGTAACACCTGAGTTGGAATCCTGCCTTAGACACTTCCTAGCTTTGTGAATGATCCTAGCCCAATTCAGCCTTAGTTTCTTTACCTGTAAAATAACAGCACCTACCTCACAGGTTTGGCATAAGGACTGAATGGAAATCATATGTGAAGTGCTTTATAAATGCTAGCTATCTATATGGGGTTTCTAGTGCTCAGCACTTGATCATCGCTCAGCAAAGGAGAAAAAAAGATAATAAATGATCAATTGCCACAAAATGTGCATGAAGACAGAGGTTAGTTTGTACTAACTCCCGCGGAGTGAAAATAAAGGAATGCTCTGTGCCAGCACTTACAACATTCAGGGCGCTGAAAAAATGACAGCTGGGTGCAGAGGTGGTTGTTAGCCAATGGAAGTTTTCAGGCTAGTTTTAAATAAAAAATACAGGAATAAAACATGGGGATGGATAGAAATTTGTCCTCAATACTAACTTTTCTACCCTCCACATGATTTTGGATTATGGCTTTGAAAGAACGAATGATCTATTTGATTTAGCCCTTAATGAACAGCCAGGGACATGCTGTTTTCATTATTGATTTACAAGATACATTGCCTTTCACATGGCCTGTGGCTTTATATTCAACAACAGATGTACAGTCCATTAGCTTCTTTCCAGACCATTCATTATTTTCCATTTTCCCTGTTGTTGCTTCGTTCTCAGTAAAGCTTGGGTTTGAAGGAACAAAGGGAGAGGGCCTCCTGCAACCTTTGGCAACAAGTGGCAAATATTCCCCTGCTGAGTTAAACAAATGTAGCCTTTGTCATAGCTAGGGGCTTGATATCTCATTAGCTTTCAGGCAGATTTAGAATGGAATGTCCACCCATGATCACAGACTTCCATTATGCTATAACCTGGGTCATTGGTCGAGCATAGTGACCCAAGGGATCTTTAGAGCAGAACATAAGGTACCTAGCTCCAAAAACTCAAGCAATTCAGAGGCCTGGTATGAGTAGAGATCCTGGGGTTAGGAATGGCTGGTAGAGAAAGGCTTCCTCCTGGGGAGCTAGCATAGGGTTTCTTGCCTGAACCTAGATGCAATAAAGCCTACCCACCAAAGCTCTCTATAATCTCTTAATTCATTTGTGTCTTCCTTCCTTGCTCAACCTGTGGGTTTTCCCCATGTGTTTCCCTTCATTGACCCTTACTTCTATTGTTGCAATAACCTCCTAACAGGTTTCTCTGCCTCAAGTGTTTACCTCCTGGGACTTATCCGATGCACAGTGCCATACCTTCGATATATCTTCCTTCCCTAATCTTTCCTCCCCCTCCTTCCCTTCATATGCTCCTATGTCACCCAAACAGAACTTCTCTCTTATTCCCAGCTCTATTTTCCCCAAGTTGCTCATGCTGTTACCTCTACCTGTGATGCCCTTCTCTCCCCCTTCCTACCTTTGGGTGTGTCCACTTCCACTCCAGCCTTCAGAGCACAGGTCCAATAGCTTCTCCAAGAAGTTCTTTCTTGCCACCAGCAGTCAGAAGTCATCACTCCTTTCCCATCACTGTGACTCACTTTTATATTTTCCCCTTCTGCCTGGAAATTGTTTACATGTCTTGCTTTCCCCAAATAAAAAGAAAACTCCATCAAGGCAAGAATATCTATTCATTTTTTCAGCCTCTTCATCCGGTACAGCGCTCAATAAGGAGATCGGTGAATGAATAAGTGAAGGAATGAATGCTTTGGGCTGGTCTTGCTTCCTGTTACATAGTTTGCTCGCCTAGTGACGTCATTACTTCTCTCATTGTTGGCATCCGTGCTAACACAGGTGCCTTCCACCCTCAAACATTATCTCACTGATAAAATTACAGTCATATCTCCAAGATCCTGTGGGGTTTACGAAGTCTCTTGGTAGAAATGGAAGGTTAGGAGATAGTCTGGATGCTGGGGCAAACACAAGTTTATTACCAGCCTGCAGGACGCTCACAGTAAGAGGGTCATGGCCCCCTGGTCAGATTTTTGTTCATTTGGAGCATTGTTCTTGTTTTTACAGTGTTAATTTCAAACCCCTTTAAAATTTCCACAGCTCAGGAATGTATTAGTCTCTCAGATCCAATGGAGCTCCAGATCTCTGCAAGATGCCTCTGCCTGGTGTCTCAAGTGCATCTTCACAGGGATCAAGAAAGGTTTGGAATCTTCTTGTAACAAGTCCAAAAAGTTCATGAAATGGATAGTGTCATACAGGCCCGCTTTACCATTAGATAAAATAGACAATTATTTCTCTACTATGATACCAGAGGTACTAAAAAAAGAAAAGGCCCCCCTGTCTAAAAACACTACTTCCCATCCCTCCTCATACTTGAATCTTTACCATTAAAAATTCATTTCTTTCCTTTACCACCTGTTAGACTGTAAATCTCTGGGAAAGGTAACTCATTAATCTGTTTCATTATATTATACTTCAGTGTCAGCTTTATTAGTCTGAACTACACTGTACATGTGTTCTCAAGTTATAACCCCCTATTCTCCTTTACATAAAATGTTTGAGTTACCCTAATCTTGGTGTCCAAGTCATAGGGCCAGATCTTAAGCCTGCCATGGAGGCTAGGTTTGGGGGGCTTGTCCACCTATCAGACATTCCAGAAAGTAGATGTGTTCTGCTACTGAATACTATGCCAAGCTGTGAAGGTGACAAAAACTTGCTTAAGATAAATTTGCTTGTTTTTTTGCCTCAGTGGATCTTCCTTCCTAGCAGGGGAAGAAAAGCTTATGTAAACAATTAACAGTATATAAAGACCAGCAAGGTTATTTCTAATACAGCTTGTGCACATGTTCTGAGATATTAGGGAGTTTAGGGAAATCTGGGAAGGCCAGATGGATTCATGGGATGTTGTGCCTGTTATAATATTTCAATCTCTGGGTCCTTGAATGTCTCATAGGAGCATTGGAATACAGACCAAGTATGTTGTGAACTGTAATTATCTTAGAGACAGCATGTTTTTCACTGATTTCAAGCCACCTGAGACTTCCCAACATCTTGCAGTTCAGGAATCACCCAACTATTGGTCACTTGTAATG
The DNA here is from genome assembly GCA_028658325.1 of Potorous gilbertii. NCBI lineage: Eukaryota > Metazoa > Chordata > Mammalia > Diprotodontia > Potoroidae > Potorous > Potorous gilbertii. Next base: position 75,176,416 of record CM053770.1, read on the forward strand.
GATAAGCCAATCACCAGAGTTCCAATAAACTGGCCTGTTAGGAAGCTACATGTAGTCACTGGCACCACCTTGTGGCACAGAGGATTGTTAATAGTTCTCACTGCAGCAGCAGGACCCACATTATTTAGACTTTACCAGGGTAGAAAACTTGGGTTGATACTCCTCAGTTTTTAAAATTCAACAAATATGGATGGATTGAGAGCTTCCTTTGCATCTAAAAACAATGATAACTACAATGGAAAATATGAACAAAAAACAACACACACACTACTTGAGGAGACCAAGTCAATTCAGTGATTCCATAAATATTTCTTAAGTACTTGTGGTCCATTAGGTTCCACCCTAAACCCTGGAGATGCCAAGAAAAAAGATGCCAAGAGAAAAGAAAATTGGTGCCTGCCAACAAGGGGCTCCCATTCTACTGAGAGATAAAATAAATAAGCAAGTAAATAAACCAATAATCAAATAAATGAGTAAATAGATGAAATCATGGAAGGGTAGATTGACAGATAGGCAGAGCATCTGTTAAGTGACTGCTGCGTACCAGGCATTATGCTAAATGCTGGGGATAGAAAACAAGACAGTCCCTACTCTCGAGGAACTTACATTAAAAGGAACTGGAAAGGAAAGTGGGAAGCAAGGGGGAAAGTAACCATTTGAGGATGAGGGTTCTGTTGGAGAAGTGGAACAGAACAGAGACTGAAGTGGAAGTAAAGGGAACACCCTAGCTGGGGGCTGTCTTTGAACATTTACCTTTGCTTCCCTATACTTTTCAAATCCAAGCTCATCAGAGAGACAACCATAACAACATAGCAATATAATAATTATAAACATTCATATTATGCTTATTATGGGCCAAGTACTATGCTAAGTTTATTAACTCCATTTTACAGATGAAGAAACTGAGGAAAACAGTTTAAGTGACTTGCCCAGGTTTGAGATCAGATTTGAACAAAGGTCTTCTTGATTCCAGGTGGGGCACTCTATCCATATTGTTCTCTTTAAGCTCCTCCCCCTTTATTCCTTGTCAAGGTAGTTCATAACTGGGTGGTCAATGTTTTGTTCTTAATCCAGGTTTCCTCTTAGAGTCTCAGGCTATAGAGTATACCAATCTTTTCTCTAAAATTTCCAGAACTCCCCAGCATTCCCTCTTTGGTTGTGATGAGCCCAAAGGAGGCTGCTTCCATCCTTTCACCATCTCCCACCAACCTTGTAATAATCGGGTCTAGAAGAAAATGTTTCCTTAAATACTTGCTTGACTTTCTGAAGGATGAATGTTGCAAAGGCAAGTCGAGAATTGATCTAATGCTCTACCTTTAGTAGTGAGATACCTCCAGTATCTCTCAGGGAAATTAAAATATAAATGAAGTAGAGGCACCATAGATGTTAGACCCTTTGACTACCACACTCTTGAAGGCTGCCAGAACTAGATTAAGATATAATGAGAAAATATTTAATAAAGTAATAAATAATATAATAAAACATATATATTATTAATATGTGGTTTTCTAAATCAATATGCAGCCTGCAGGGATCCTTATGGATGGGTTAGTAGCTCTTGCTTCTATTTGAATTTGACACCACTGATATACACATAGGCCAAATGAAATAATATATTGTTTTAGTTTTATTTCAAAATACATTTTACTGATACCTTTTGTTATTACATTATAGTCATTCCTGGAAGAATAAAAATCTCCTCTACCTCCCAGTTTGAACTTTTTGTACATCCCTCCCCCCCCCCAAAAAAAACCTAAGCAAAAACTCCCAATACCATATAGGACAATACATAAAACAGAGGGATTCTGTGGGTCCACTCAACTGAAACTATATCTCATGAGCCACCACTAGAATATTTATCTTTAATAGACAGTTGATAGGGTTAGCTTAAAGCAAAAGTACCTGCTTGAAGGAAACAGTATGAACAAACGTTCCTTCCCATAAACTTGGGATGTAGTCTCATATTAATGAGAAGAGAGGGGACACACTTACAGAGCACAAGTAGAGAGGCAGACACACACAAAGGGAATGCCTAGGACCAAGTCAACTCACCCTTCAGATGCAGCATCTCTTCTTAGCATATTGCTCTGCCAGGCTCCTTGGCTGTTCCTTGCTGGGTCTGTTGTCTCCTATTGGACAAGTAGTTCCTCCTGACCACAAGACTCGAGGAGCCCAGTCTTTTAAAGATCTAGGTTTTTCCTTTAGTTGGCTCTCTTTTCAACACCCAGAGCGCAGACTCCTCAGAGCTGCCTCTTGTCAAGAATGACTCCCAATATCTTACTTTTTAAAGTCCACCATGTACATGGCTGATCTTCCACCAGCCAAAGGATGATCCTTGAATTCTAATGAGTTTGATTGAAGAACTTCACTCTTTTTAAAGGAATAACAAACTATGACCACAGCATTAGGATTAAGGTCTTATCACTTTCTCATCTCTGTCACCTGTCCCTATAATTTCAACAAATGGGAAATCAGTCTATCAGTGGTGCCTTCATCATCCATGCTCCAGCCCCACTATGTGAAAGAAGGAATAGACTTATTCTGTGTTGATTTAAACAGCAAAATGAGGATGGATGAGTGGAAGCTTCCAGAACAGTCAGTCAATAAGCATTTTTTAAGCATTTATCTATGAATCAGGGAAACTGAAGCTCCAGCCATACTGTATTACTCATCCTTCCTCTCATAAATCCCATACTTTCCTACCTCCAGACTTTTATTCAGATTTTGCTCAATAACTACATACTCAATTCAGTTCAACAGTGAGCATTTTTAAGCACCTGTAATGTTGGTACTGCAGATACAATGTCAAAAGCAATAGTTACTATCCTGAGGAACTAGAGAGAAACTGTGCATTAGATTAGAGTATGTACATATATATATATGTGTGTGTGTGTGTGTGTGTGTGTGTGTGTGTGTGTGTGTGTGTGTATATATATATATATGTGTGTGTGTGTGTTTTAAAACAAATTCCCCATGCCCTTCAAAACCAGATAAGAAGTTACTCTTTTCTCTTCCTCTATTTTCTTCTCTTTCCTCCCTTTTCTCCTTTCTTTCCCCTTTTCCCTTCCTTCCTTTCTCCTTCTCTCTTCTTTCCCTCCCTCTCTCCTTTCTTTCCTTTTATTTCTTCTTTTCTTCCCTCCTTCCTCTTCCTCTCTCCTTCCTTCCTTTTTTTCTTTCTCCTTTTTGAAAAACTACATCCCCCTCTCATACCCAGGCTGGAAATTCAGCAGTCACTAATGGGACTGATCAACATGGGATCTTTGACCTACTCTGGTTATGCTCTGGTCCAAATCACCCTTTCTTAGATAGCCTGGTGAGGATAGGACTTAGTATATTGGTGCCAGACAATGCTGACACATGATTATCTTGAGCCCTACTGCAGCTCAGGACTCTAAAACTCAAGCCGTCCAGCAGCTTCAAACTTCCCCAATAGCAAGGATTACAAGTCTGTGTGCCACCATGTTCAGAGATGTCACCATTTTCTTCTTTAACTGCCTATTCTTTTCTTATGCTTATCTATTTTTAAAAAGTGAAATTCAGAAAAGAAGTGTGTCCCATAGGGTGAAAATGTCTAAAGAGGATGAGAATGATATTGGTACCAAAAAGCAAGTAGCAAAGACTATCCCAGAGGAAAAGGGGGGAAAAATACTTTCTGATGGGGAGACTTTTAGTATGAACAAGGATAGGTATGTGACCTGTAATGTAAAATATTTTTTTTTGGCTAACAATCTGAAGATTATTTTTCATCATTCATTTTTCTTCAATTAATTCAGTTAATTTATGATTTAGATAATCACTATGGCTAAGGATCATAGTTTCATTGGTGATTCCCTATTGCACCATTTCTGACACAGAAAATCAAACATACCATAATTTTTTGAAGATTACATAGACTTGGTCTGTGAGTTTATTAATATAGAAAGTTCTGAGGTGAGAAAATTCCCTCTACCAAAGCAGGTTAGCACTTTCTCAGGAATTCATACATTTAGAGAGATGCCTAACCTAGAACACGGAGAAGTTGGATGACCTGGCCAGGGGCATACCATCAAACTTCTCACAACAGCCCTACAGGATGGGGGCTATTATCATTCCCACTTTACAGATGAAGAAACTGAAATTTATCTAAGGTTTCCTAGATCTGATGCCAGCTCTTTATCCTTCACATACAAACTTTAAAATATAAATTGGTTGAGAAAAGCTTAATCAAAAAATAAATATTGTTTTTTTTAAAACTCTTCTCTTCAGAAACATATCTGTATGCCCTCCAAACTCCTGAACAAGAAAAAAAAAACCCACTCCTGTCCACAGAAGATTTGGGTTTAACATTCAGAAATAAAACCAATCAACAAATATTTATTAAGCACCTGCTATGTGTCAGTAAACACTAGGAATCCAAGGTCAAAGAATATAACAGTCCCTATTTGCAATGAACTTCTGATTTAGAGAGGAATGATAGGCACATACATCTATAAAAAATGCATATAGATGCACATAAACACCTGTTATATATTAATATATGTAATTAAACTTGTAAATAAAATATGGATAGTAGAAGTATAAATTTAACTATGAAGGGAGAAACAGCGAGATTTGGCTACTTACTGAATACAAGGGGTGAGATAGAACAAGGAGTCCAGGATAATGCAGAATGCATGAGCGTGTGACTGCCAAGCTAAAGCATCCAATTCATTTCCACTGGATTCGAGTGTGTATTCTTCTAAAAGGAAGTGATGCATTATATTTAATCCACTGGAAAGGACAGATAAGAAGAATTTACCTTGGTTTTCCAGGCTTTATTGACCTAACAGCTTGGTTGTCAATGAGGCCCAGTTTGTTTTGTTTAGTTATTACCTTTTCTTTCTGATAATGGAATACCTGTGAGGCTGATGGGAAAGTGGGGGCCTACTTTCCCAGCCTGGAAGGTCATCTGGACCTCTGCCTTCTCATTTTGGCAGTGCTGGTAAGGGAGAGCCTGGCAGCCAGAGGAAAAGGGCAGGTTTCCAGGAGCTGTGAATGCTCAGGTGGATGGATTCTGTCAGAAGAAGTAAAGAGAGTGTGTGTGTTTGGGGGGACATGCTGTAATGAGAAAGTGATGGTGTATTTATTCACATGGATTTTTCCACTCTAGTTACAGTATAAAAGGGCTTTTATTGTATCTGTAGTAGGTACAAGTTAGCTAAAGAACCAAAAAAAAAGTAAAAAGAGAAAGATGGAAGTAAATCTGGTGAAATGGAAGCTCAGTTTGTCATGGAGGCAGAACCTGGGGAAGAGGGTAAATGGGTAAATCACAAATTCTCAAGCAAGAAGGTTGTAGTGTGATCAATCTTGGCTTTTTCCCTCCAAATATGGCGTAGGATGGATGTCCTCTATCAATGTATCACCCTAACACTGGGCCATCTCTAGTTATCCTCATCTATATCTGGCCACTGGAACCTTGATGGCTCTGGAGGAAAAAGTGAGGTTGGTGACTTTGCACGGCCCTCCCTCACTCAGATTCAATTTACTTGAAAGGCATCATCTTTCTGATGTCACGGTCCTCTTCAAGAACAAAGGACAACACCACACACACACACACACACACACACACGCGCGCGCGCGTGCACAGCCTAATAAAGTATAAACTCCTCAAGAGCAAAATCCTACTTATTTTTATATTTGTTTCAATTCCCTACCATTGTGCCTTGCACAAAGAACTTAAAAATGTTCCCTGATTAAGTAAATGCTTGATCAGGAACAACTTATATGGAAGAAAGGAATCAGAGGACTGTAATCCAAGACACCCATCACATCTTACATGTGAGAACCAGTGCAACATGTCAATTCTAGGGTCCTTATATCGTTGACTATCATGCCTTCTGGATACTTCATCCCAATTCCCAAGGATTGTACCAGGGTTATTCTGGAGCCAGCTTGTGCCAGCATCAAAGAGCCAGTTGTTAAATTTCCAGTGTAAGCATGTACACCTGAGAAATTCACAAATTCTACAAATCAGAACTTGGCTCTTGTTGATTTCTAAACTTAAGAAAGTGATAGAGAAAATGTTAATAATTCAGATTGAACTTAAAAGTATGCTGTGCATGTATTTTTTTGGGGGGGAGGGTGGTAGTGATAGGGAAGTCAGTTGTTAAACATTTGCTAGCACACGGTTGCCTGGAATTTACTCTTTTTCTTACTCTCATGTCTCAGAGTCCCTAGTGTGCTTCAGGTGAGGGACAAGTGGGGCCTCCTAAGAAGAAGTCTTCCCTTCTTCTTAAATAATGATGTATTATGTATCATAGCTTGAGAGCTGGAAGAGATCTCATCCCAGTAGAAACTGAGGCCCAAGTTAAGTGACTTGCCCAAGTTCAGATATGCGTTGAAGCTAGGAATTCTACTTCAGAGGCTTTCCGTTATACCACAATGCTTCCTATGTGTATTATATGAAATTCTAGATATTTCTGTATTTATAAGTATCCTCCAGTAGAACATAAACTCCTATTTTCTTTTTGTCTTTATATCTGCTGATCAGTGGGTGTTTAACAAATAAATGTATATTGGATCAGATTGGAGAATACCTTTAAGTAGTTAGGACTGAAAGGATATAATTGCTTACCTAACTCATGCACAAAATAAAAAAAAAGAGTGCATTTGCTTACCTGTTTTGTATTGCAGCAACCCATCCACAGAAACATTTCTTGGAACTGTTTAAGACTATAGGTACAGCTAGGTTGCACAGTAGATAAAGAAATAGTCCTGGGGTCAGGAAGACCCGAGTTCAAATGTGGCCTCGGACACTTACTAGCTGGGTGACTCTGGGCAAATCACTTAATACTGGTTGCCTCAGTTTCCTCATATGTAAAATGATCTGAAAAAGGAAATGACAATCCACTCCAGTATCTTTGCCAAGAAAATCCCAAATAGAATCAGGTAGAGTTGGATACTACTGAACAAGACCTCATAGATTACCTGGTGTTTCCCAGTTACTCATTTCCTGGAAAATGCCTCCAGGGTATGTTGAGAGAACAAGGAAGTTGGGTGACTCATTAAGTATGTAATCAGCACTTTAGCCAAGCTTTAGGTTTATTTTCATCTACTATGGCGGAAAAGAGGAGTTCTCTGTTCTTTGACAGGTATTTGCTCTAAGTAAGTTCACAAAAGAACCTGAATTCCCCAAAAGGGGAAGAAATGAAAGTAGAATTATCAACTAAACTGACCTGAAGAATTTCCCCAAATTAAAAAAGAAATGTCAGACTGAGAATAGTTTTTCATGGGAGTTTTCTTTGGAATGAATGGATGGATTTTTGACAATTGTCAATAGTAGATCTTTTTAAAAATTGCCCATTGCAAGCTTTGTTTTCTTCTACACAATTTCCTATGTGCAGACTTAGAAAATGGAGGCCTTTCTTTAGCAAAAGTCTTTTTTTTTTTTTTACACAAGCAAGTCACTTAACTCCAATTGCCTCATCCTGGGTCATCTCCAGTCATCCTGATGAAAATCTGGTCACTGGATTCAGATGGCTCTGGAGAAGTAACTCTGGTGACCTGCACAGCCCTCCCTCATTCAAAACAAAGTCATGTCATCATTTCTATGATAGTATGGTCTTCTTTGGCAACGAAGGATGAACACACACACATTTCTCTTAAAAGCAAGAGAATTATTTCCAAACATGCAAAATAAAAATACTTAATATTTGATAGCAGATGAATTCCTCAAAGTTCATTGTCACTTTAATTTTCACAGTATCCTTTCCAGGCATTTTTCCGAATGGGGAAAATGAAATAAAATGGACTGCTAGTGGTACTTTGAGGAAGAGGCAGAAACCAAGAAAGGAGCAGATTCCCAAATCTAGGCTAGAATTCCTAACTTAAAGAAACTTTAAGAAGTTTGAAGGATTCTGGGCCTCATATGTCAAAGCCTTAAAAGACTGTGACAATTCTGACGTGTGACAAGTGTGTACTGGAGACTGAGAAAGAATTCAAGAGAAACTGTAGCCAGGGAAGTATCTGCTGCCTAGTCTCTGATATTAAACATGGATTTTCCTGTTGTGCTTGTACTTCTCCAGCAATCCACACGTGACTGGGGTGGTAGTTCTTCTCAGGCTGATGGTGCCACCTGGTGCTTCCTAAAACTAAACTGCCTTACTGTCCAAAGTCCTGCCTTATAGCTAGTCATGGGGCATGGGGGAGGGAGACTGTTTTGATTTCATATTGTTAGTCATTACCCATAATGCATTTGTAGAAAATGCAGCTCAAAAGAATATATTATTTATAAAATGTCTACTAACATAATTATGGATGTCTTTAAACAATTTTATAATTGTTCCATAGTCCTACTTTTTCCCCATATTTTTGGTTTCTAGTGACTTTCACTTGAACTATCAAACACGTCCTAAGTTAGAAAAGAAGAAAAAAAAGGATTCTATATTTCTAGAAAACAGACTTTTACTGTGGTTGGTCCGAGAGTTGTGGGTTATCACTCATGAGTGTTGTTCCCCCCCACCACTGTGTTTGACTAACTACGGTTTTTCTTTTCCATCTATATAAAGCTTGGTTAAATAAAGGACTTTCAAAGCCTAACAAAAACAAACCTCTAAATCTTTGAAAAAGAGAAATTGTTTCAGGTTTTTATTCCACACTTGTGAAAACAAACCACCAAAACATAATCTTGCTAAGGCTATTTCTGTCTTAACGCAGAAACTTCAAGGCAGAATCATATTACAAGAATTCCAGGGAACATTTTAGAAGCCCCATAATTTTCTAATGGATCTATGTGATGCAAATAAAACTACGTTTCCAAAAAGTACATTCTTCTTTATAAATCAGATAGAGGGTAGGAAAAAGGAGACAGGGCTGCTTTCTCATAGTCCTAAACCTTTCTCAAGAGATAATTAAAACTCAGGGGAGTGTAGGAGAAAAGAGTAAGTACACATACAGATGAATTAGATTTTGGCAGAGATTTGGCTATTTCAATTTGTCTCAGATGTGCTGCATATGGACCAGCTGACCTGACCTAATATCTAATCCTAAACCCTAAACAAGGGTTCTTAACCTTTCTTGTGTCATACTTTGGCAATCTGGTGAAACCTGTGGACCCCTTTACAGAATATTTTATAAACTTAAGATAAAATACATAGGCTTATAACAGGAAACCTGTTACAGCATACTGAAAAACAGTTATCAAAAGCAAATTCACAGACCCCAGGTTAAGAAGTCCTGCACTAAAGGGAAAAGAAAAAGTCCACTAAACTGACTCCATGGCCAGCGTCCTTCCCTGTAGAAAGTATCCATTCTACCTTTGTCTGAAGGACTTTAGACAGCACCCTTGGTTGACTTCTCACATCGTCAGCTTTGGATTCAAACAGTAGATGGGATTAACTTTCATGTTGACACCAGCTTCTTTGTGGCTGTGTTGCTGAAAAATGGGAATCATTGGCATGACTGGCAAAAATTGGCAGATTATACCCAAAGCTGTGGAGAAAAAAAATCAAATGGAAGAGTCTGCTTATGCTCACCATAATTTGGGAGGTAAAAAAAACATTAGTGATGCTACAGACAATGACCAACCTACAACTCAATACCACTGGTGACAACTAGTTAATCTAATCAACTTGTCCAGGCTGAAATGCTGAAGGGAGAGGGTAGGCAAAGATATGCTTCAATGTGCCAGCATCATTTAGGACTTAATGTACCCCTATATCAATTGCCTTCCCCTGGCTAATGGAGCATATGCCCTGGCCAGGACTTCTGTCCACTTGATCACAGAACCAGCTCTGCTCAGCCACAGCAAGAAGGAAGGAAGGGGGAGAGAGAGTGAAGATTTGTGAATGAGAGTCAGACATTAGGCCTAGAGAGATGGAGATGAATCTATGGAGCAGCCTTTATGTCATACTTCAGGGGCCGGGTCCCATAGCAGGCAGGGCAGCTGTGGTCCCAGGAGTGGGGACTCCTATCATCTTCTCACCCTGTCACCTGATTTCTCCAGAAAAGGCAAGACCATAGTGCTCCATCTTCCCATCTAGCCTCTGGGAGAAGAATGACTCCAGCTATCCCACCCCCTCCGTTTCTGATCCTTTAATCCACTTTTTGGATTGAGACTTAGTGCCCCCTTCCTTCTCTCTCACCCTGCCCCCTCTTTTCTCCCAAAAGCAACAGTGGTTTAACAGATGGAGAACTGCGCTTAAAGCCAACACCCAGATGTCAGGTCTCTTCTTTATCACATATTGGTTGTGTGACCCTGGGCAAGTCACAACCTCTGAGTGGCCTAGGCAACACTTACACTCTCTAAAAGGCAGAGAAAGTGCTAATGTTTCCCCACCTGGGCATTCCCCACACCAATGAAATCACAGGTCCACTCCCTCTCCCTCTCCCTCTCCCTGTCCCTGTCCCTTCCGGACACTGCCCTAACTCTCCAGTGAGAATTCCTTGCCATTAAGGAGGTGAAATTGAGTCTAGAAGGGGCTAGGAAGGAAGCTAGGTCTGACATGCAAGAGTTCCAGCTCCGGAGCTTACCCTCTCAAAGGCACCCAGAAATAAACATCCCAGCATCCGCACCTTGTGCAGTCCAACTATTGGGTGCGTGAGAGTTCAGGGATAGCAAGGTCAGGGGATCTGGCCTCGGGCCTTTTGGGGTCGGTCCTTTTCCCCGCTCCCTTAGGCCACTCTTTCCAAGTTCACTGTCAGAAAAGAGAAACAAAGCGTTCAGTTGCTACAGTAGCAAAAGACTAGTCAAGTGAAGCAGTGGGAGCGGAGAAAGAACAAAGAAATCTGTAACTGACTGTAATCAATTAATTATAATTACCACTGCAATCGGACCAGCCGAAAACGGCCTCTCACCAGTCAACTATATAAGTCTCCATAGCATCTGTTTCTCACACTTATGGCAACTATTTAAAAGGGTTTTTTTTTTTTGGTTTTTTTGCCCTATGTATGCTGGTTTTAGAACTGCTTTTAAAAATCTACACCCAAACGAAGCAAAAGTAATAACATTTTTAACATGGTCTTGGAAATATTCACCTTTTCCACCAAGAGATAAAAGGAGCGCTGAGCCATGCGAGTTGCATTGTGGGTGCTTCATATGCAAAATAAGCAGCTACCGGTTCCATCCCTAATTTTTCCGAGCACCCTTTCCCGACGGTTTGTTTGGGATCTGAAAGCTCGGTTTTTCTTTGCCCTCAAGGGCTAGGAATGAGCTTTCCTAAAGAGGCTTCCCCCCCTCCTCCTCCCCCTCCCCCTCC
>CM053770.1:75188128-75218519 GCA_028658325.1 Potorous gilbertii
CCCCCTCCTCCTCCCCCTCCCCCTCCCCCTCCTCCGGCTCTTTTAAAACATGTCAACTGGTGTTTGTTTGAAGGAGGTGAATCGGTCATGGCCCTTTTGACTTAGGACAATTTTTTGGCTCCCTTCTGTTTTTACATCATCTTCCTTTCTGAATACCTGTATAGGCAGCCCTTTGCTCTCCCGCCCCCCGCCCCCCCCATACCAGTAGAACCAGGTATAACGAGCATCAGGAAAAGAAAGGGAAAAAATTAGCAAAAACCGACCAACAGGTCGACCAGGTCTGAAAGGAGATGAAATGCACCACACCTATAGTCCCTCCCCTTTGTAAAGAAGGTAGTGAAGGGAACTTCCTCTTTCTTCCGAGGATCTGGGGCATGGTGGTGGAAGTGCCAGCTTGGTGCTTATAATTACACAGCCTCATTATTGAAATAATTGTGTAGACAGTGTCTTACAGGTTCCTTATTTAACTCGGTCCCTAGACTCAGATCTGAATTGAAATTCATGGAGAAAATTATTTTTTAGCTGTCTAATGCCACAGTAGTGCTCTCCTAGCCTTATTCAATCATTTTGCTTTCAAATGAAAACCAGGAAAATTAGGTTTTATTGGAGGGAGATTAGAATCATTCGTTCACTCACTCTTATCAATCAAGTACACTGCTTAAGGATTTAATGTGTCAGGTACTGCCCCACGGCTAGGACTCCTTTATCAGAATAATCTTATAACAAAAAACAAGTAAATTTTGTTCTTGAAGCTAAATTAATACAATTATAAAAAAAATCCCACACAACAAATAATAGTTTTAAAGACACAAAAACAAGGGCTTTGTGTGGATGTGAATCTGCATAGCTACATGGAAAAAGACCACAAATAAGTACATACACCCTGCTTTTTGAAACAATAAACCCACCAAGACTTGTCATGTTTCCTCCTTCTACCTCGTTTTCATTTTCTTTCACTTCCTTAAGATCAATTTGAAACTTTTGTCTGAAGGACTACATTCATTCTCCTAAGAGGAATGCACTTCAAATCCATATAGCATTAGGAAATTCCTCAATTTCCCAATTACTAGGGGAGGTCCTAAGATCCTCCTCTAGTAATTCCTCTCACCTAGGTCGATCTGGCTGGGCCAGGTCAATAAATCCAGAGTCAGGCCTACAAAGATTAAAGAAAATAAATTAGCATTTTTGCTGGGCGGTTGCCCGGTAGCTAACTCCAAGGTACAGTGGGAGATATACAGCCTTAGGGCAGCATTACAGACGACTAAAGGACCCTATCAGGTAGGACTGCTCAGCTTCTTTTATTTTAGAGACCGAGTAATGAGGACTGGGTGTCCAGTGCTTTAGGGAGAACTGTGTTAACCTTAATGTTTCTGGAGCTTCAAAGATCTATTTTGTTCTTCGAAGGAGAGGGTAAGGAAGGAATGTTTTCTTCTCTTATTAATGTCACCAGAATATCTTGGTGGGCTAGTGGAAGCCTCCTTCAAGATAGAATCAATGGATTTATCTTTACTGTTTTTCAGTAAAATACATATTGAATTTTGGTTCTCTATTTACACCACTCTACACATCAGTTTCTTTGACCTCCACAATTACTTTTTCTGGGGAGAAGATAGTTACCCAAAACTCATAGTCTACTTCCTCCACAAACTAAATCATGCTACACTTCTATCATTGTAACACTTTGATACTTTGTAGTTATTTTCAAATTGCCAAAAACACTGATACAATTTTGCATTTTTCTTTTATTTCACTTGAATATTTTCTAATATTCCATACTGTAGATTCAGGCATTCCAACATTTAGTTCTATTTTAGAGTTACTGTGGTTATGTTCATGCCATTTACAAACTTTTGTTGTGATGTAATAAGTCTCTTTATCTTGGTGCTGTGATTGTTTCCATCTTGTTAAGGGCATAAAAAAATTGAGACAATTCTTGGTAATATGGTACTCAGCCCATCACATTCACATGGAAGAATAGGCAGATATAATATGTTAAAATCCTCAACTAGCTCACACCCTTGGTCACATCAATTAAATTGGTTCCCATTAAATTAGACCTGCTATCATTTTATAGTTTTCACTAAATCAAATTTCACACTATTCAATGGGTTTGAATGGGGAATGAGAGTGACTAATATAATTCCAAAGCTTGAGAAATTATGGAGTATCCAACTGGCACACAATTATGGAGTATCCAACAGGCATACAATGCATTAGTAAGTCATTGTGATTATTTAAGAATGAAATTTATGGGTATTTTTTCCCAAGTGAATATGAAGTTTTTAGGACATAAATAGTTATTAAATTATTCGGACACAGCTACTAAGTAAATGAAACTGTTGGGTATTTCTTCTGGCCTTGGATGCCACCAGTACCTTTGTACCTACAGCCTCTGGGTTGTTGAGTTTTTTGTTTTGTTTTTTCTTTCTCTCCATTGGGAGGGAAGTGCGGGGTGGGGGAGACAAAGTAAAGACTTTAACGGGTCATATATTGAACCAACCATAGTGGACTTGGAATGTAGAGTATTTAGTGTGCACAAGGTCTAGCACGTTGTTAGCACTTCATAATTGCTTGTTGTTATGTTGACTTTCTGGGCAATATATAGAACAAACATAGTGATTTGGGTGTGAAGGTTAGCACTAAATCTGAGAGATTAGGAAAAGCTTCCAGAAGGAAATAGCACGCAAATGAAACTTTTAGGGAGCTCAGGGTTCCAAGATGTGGAGGTGAGAAGGGAGAAGGATTTAGGCAAGGGGAATGGATTCCCAAAGGCAAAGAAATAGTTGTTGGTCTGTTGTCTATGAAGATGGCAGATAGGTCATTTCAGCAGCCTATCATAGTTTGAATAGTAGCCATTTTTTCCCCAGCCACTTGGGGTTTGCTATGCGGATAGTTGTTTAATAGCACTTAGCTCAGTGTCTGGCACATAGTAGGCACTTAATAAATGTTGTTGATTGATTGATTTGCTGTGATTGAGTTGTTTCAGTCCTGTCCTACTCTTTGTGACTCCATTTGGCGTTTTCTTGGCAGAGATACTGGAGTGGTTTGCCATTTCCTCCTCCAGTTCATTTTGCAGGTGAGGAAACTGAGGCAAACAGGGTTAAATGACTTGTCCAGGGTCATGCTAGGAAGTGTCTGGGGCCAAATTTGAACTCAGGATGATGTCTTCCTGATCTCAAGCCTAGTGCTCTCCCCTCTGTGCCACCTAGTTTCAAGATTGATTGATAGATGTGCCAGACTCCTAAGTAAAGGTGGATCTCATTTAAGAGGTTCTGAAATATTCTGGAACTTTAAACAATTAGCACATATCTTGAATAGGAGGAGAGTAGGCCAGATTACTCTGAGGAAATGATCCCAAGCTTCTTGAAACAAAGGCCTATCTTTTAATCACCAATATTCTTCTTGAATATGTTTTCTTGAAAGACACATAGTGGGTGTAAACAAGCTGAAATATGTTAACAATGACGCTTACCTATTCAAAGCAATGCTATTTGGCTATGAAGCATATCCAAAGAATTAAAGTTGTTAGATCCCTAAAAGGCAATGAATAGAAGCCAGGTAGGTGTCAGTAATCTGTCATCTTACTAATAAAGAAATGTGCAAGATAAAATGACAAACGTCATCTTAAAATCATAGATTTGGAGCAATAGAGATAATTAGGGAGATAGAGGCAAGCCAAGTAAGAAGAACAAACCATAACTGACAGATAGCCCATGGACTTCATTGATATCCTCACAACATTAAGGGAGGTTTCCAATGGCTGAATGGAACCCATCCTGAGAATTTATGAGGTAACATAGATGACAGTCACATAGAAGGAGAAGTTGAAGTCTTGGATGAGTTGCCATCTGCATTCTTGGAAGGCATATGCACATTGATAATCACACATCAAATATAGGAAATATATAGGAAAGATATAGGAAAAGATAACACATTGTAGAGTTGTAGGCAGCTAGGTGGTGCAGCGGATAAAGTACCAGGCCTAGAGTCAAGAAGACTCCCATCTCCCCGAGCTCAAATTTAGCCTCAGACATTTACTACCTGTGTGACCCTATTTGACCTTGTTTGCCTCAGTTTCCTCATCTGTAAAATGAACTGGAGAAGGAAATGGCAAACCATTTGGAGTCACAAAGAGTAGACTGAACAACAACGACAAAATTGTGGCTTATCATTGTTTCCTAGGAAGGCTAAACACCAATTTCATTCATTGCTTTAACCACATCAACAGATCCATGAAGCTATATAAAGACAGGTCTTGGCATTTGTACAGTTATAAGGCATTTTGCCTTATAACTGAAGTAAATGTGAATCTTGCTTGGGTTAAAACAGTGGGATTAGACTCTTTATTCAAAAGGTTGGCACTGCTAGTTAATCATATGTCAATTTGCTTTCAGGCTCTTGCTCTTTTTTGACCCGACCTGGAATGTTCTGGTTACTGGATCAATGAATCAGTCCACACCAGGGGCTGTATTTAAGACTCAGCAGAGGTTTCCTGAGGCCAAGAGATAAAATTTCAGTTTGTAAAAAGGCATAGGTGCTTGCCTGATTAACTGAGATCCTTCTATGAAATTGAGAGATCACATAGTCCCAGAAAGAGGAGAACCCTGGCTTAGGGCTCAGGTGGTGCTGTCTGTCATACACTTCCTGAGATAAACTTTGAACCTTTGGAAATCTGGCCAATTTCTCTTTGGATTTTTGTCCACTATTATCCAAAGTGATTTTGATTTGAGTAGACTGTAATAGAGACTGACATATTTCATGTCACTAATATGTATGTGGGAACAAAATTTCTCTTGATCATGAACTGAAATGACCTAATAATTTCCCCTTCCCAAACCTAAATCCAGATCCTTAAATTTCAGAACTGGATGAAGGAGCACTTGGGGAGGTAGGTTTTTAGCAGGCAGGAAATCTACATTACACTAGGGAAATGAATTCAACAGCTTGATTTGAAAACGATCTTTATGGATCCAACAACTAAAGCAGAGATTAATGCAAAGACTTTATTGCTTAAGTAGTCTTTGATAAACTAGGATTATTCATGGCTATGGGGATCCTTTACTATAGATCAGTGGTCTCTCCAAGGATTTGTAATTAACATGAACATGAAGAAATAAAGACATTAGCTAGCACTGTCTCTTCTTTTAGTTACACTTAAAAAAAAAAAAGACTTCAAGCAGATGTATATCAAGGAAATTATCTACTTGACCAATCTCAAATCTAGAGGGTTGATGATGAAACACGTACTTCCTTCTTCTCTGGAGAGAGGTGGTAGACTGTGGGTATGGAATGATGCATATAGTTTCTAGATAAGGTAAAATTATCTATTAGTTTTACTTAACCATTTTTCTTATGTGGGAGATTTCTTTGGATGGGGATCTCACTAAGAAATGACAGTGGAAAAAAACCTAAAGCATCAAGAAAACATTTTATTTTAAAAAGAAAATTATTTACTCTAAGGGACTGGGCACACTATCTAGAAAGAGTCTAGAGACCGTCTGGAGAGTACCTCCTTATTCTGAGTAGGTCAGGGATGCTGTCTGGCAGTAGTGGCTACCATACCAGATTTCTCTGGTTTGCCCCTTTCTCTTTCTCACACACACACATTCTCTCAATGTTCAGACCTTATTTCAAAAAGAACTAATGTGTAGAAGACCAGCCTACTCACCAGTTTTCCCTAATGAAACCATGAGTGAGGATGGGCAAAAAAATTTTGTCTTTATCTTCACTAACCTCTAACTGAAATTTAACCTATCCTTCAATTATTTAAAAAAACATGATTCTGAACAGGGATCTGTAGGCTTTACCAGACTGCCAAAGAGGTCCATGACATACCCAAAAAAGGTTACAAATCCATAGTTTTGATATAAGGACATAGTTGTTGTTGCTTAGTTGTATCTGACTGTTCATGAGCACATTGGGAGTTTTCTTGGCAGATATTGGAATGGTTTGCACTTTCCCTCTCCAGTTCATTTTATAGATGAGGAAAACTGAGGCCAACAGGATTAGATGACTTGACCAGGGTCACACAGCTGGTAAGTGTCTGAGGTCAGATATGGACTCAGGCAGATGAGTCTTCCTGACTCCAGGCTTGGCACTCTATCTGCTGTGCTACCTAGCTGCCCTATAAGGTGACCGGGGTGGTGATGGTGGTGGTAACATCTAAGATATAATGACACCTTAAGCTATTAGAGCCCAGCTTTGGAGAAAGCCTAGAAAGATGTACCTGTTTATACAGGACATCCACAAAACTGTCAGAAGGCTCCCACGTTCCACTTCACACTTTGCATATCTGTATAGCCTAAAGAAACACAAACATTGCATATTTCTGATGATAAATCTGTTCGTCTGTAGTCTAATTTTTTTCCCATAAGCCTATACTCCTTTGGCACAGTTTGACTCACTTTATATTGAAAAACTTCATTTTTCCAATCCTGGATTTCAGTTCTTTAAACCAGGTAGGATGGCATATGAAACTTGAGACAATCCCCTGATAACAAGATGAGTGTGATTAACTTAACAAATTATACCAGCTGGTCCAGCTTGGTGCCAAGAGGAGGAGATGATCGATAATTTTCCAGTGCATGACCAACTTGTTCCTGAACAATGGGAGGAAATCAATAATTACATCATTAAACTATTTTTTTAAAATAAACTCATTTTAAAAATTAAAATCTATGTAATTAAGATATTGCCCAGGGAACCAATTTAAGCTTAATGGTACTTCCTGGCAGACACTGATGTCTTAACTGAGCTGGTAATTACACTGCAGAAGGATTGATTGGACTGATTAGCTGGCACATATTACCTGAGATAAACAAAATGTGCTTGAGATTCACTTCCCATGAAATTGCCTTTGTAGTGGAGAAGACAAGAGGTGGCTAACATTTAGTGACTTCCAATGACACTTCACTTTTTACATGCAAGATGGTGATCACTTTAGGTATTTTGAAAAGTAATTGGCAAGACTTAAGATAGTCATGAAAAGGAAAAGGAAGTCTTTGAAAGATGGTGAGGATGTCCAAGATCTCGGGTGATCCATAAAGTCTGGGTAAATGTGGATTATTTCTAAGAAGTTGAAGAGTATCACAATGTCAGAATGGAAAGGGGCTTCAGAGCCCATTTGGTTAGAATATTCACTATGAAATCAAGTTCAGACCCTACTTCTGATGCTTGGTGAGTGACCTTAGGCAATTCACAACCTTTGTTCCTCATCTATAAAATGAGGTGGTTGGACCAGATTGTTCATTCTGACTCTTGATCATCATCAGGTGATCCTACTCCAACCCCATCCCTCAACAAGGCTCCCCTCTACTCAACTGGTGATCATCCAGTCCTTGCTCAAAGATCTCTTAATGAAGGTGAATTCACTTTTGTTCAAGGCAGCCTGTTTCACTTTTGGATAGCTCTAACTTCAGTACAATAGTTCTTATGTCTGGTCTCAATCTAGTTCTTTGCAACCTTCTTTATGACTCCTGGTTCTGCCTTTTGGGGTCACATGGAACAAGTTTAAACCTTCTTCCCTATATCAGTCCTTCAAACTCTTAAAGACCATGGTAGCTAAAGACCATTTTCCAGATCTTAAGTACAATAGCCCATTTCATCCTCTCTTTAGAGTGGTGGGAATTGAGACTCATGGATAAATCATTCCAGTTTTTGTGATTTTAATCACAGAACTCACAGGGCTGAAAGTAATACTAGTGGTTAGCATTTACATAGCACTTTAAGATTTGCAAAGTGCTTTACAAATATCTCATTTGGTCCTCACAACTAGTGGTTAGTGCTCTTATTATCCCTGTTCCCAAATGAGGAAACTGAGGCAGCCAAAAGTTAAATGACTTGTCTGAGGTCACACATTTAGGAAGCCTAAATTTGATCTCAAGCCTTCCAGACTCCAGATCCATTCTACCACCTAATGCCCAGCACACAATTCACTGCACTACCTAACTGCAAAGTTGAAAATGATCTCAGAGGTTAACTACTCTAAATCTCCCCCCTCATACCTTGCCACTGCCAACTGATGTTGGGATGAACACACTGGAATGGAGTTTTAAGCCAGTGACATTAGACATCTCAAACCCTCAGGGATATCACCAGAACCTTGATGGGGAGATGTAGCCTTGCTTGGAGATTCAACTCCAATTGAAGTCTTCTTGGGTCCAATATTCACAATTATTGAAGCATTCTAACTTTGTGAGGGGGGTTGTTATAATGTGTATATATAATGTAATATGATGTATATATAGCATAATATAATATGCAGCATTTGTCTTTTACAATGAAATTTTGCCCCCCTCCCCCAAAAAGGAACTTTATATCTACCACCAAATTCTCTGGACATATTTAAAAATATACATTGTTGTTATTACCTATATGTTTGTGTGTGTATATATATATATATATATATATGTATACATATGTTTTTATATATACATATACAGAGAGGGGGAAGAGAGAGACAGAGACAGAGAGACACAGAGAGAACAGACCTATAATTTCATTGCTATAGGCAAATCTCTCCATCAGTCCTTGAGAATTGCATTGGATATAAGAAGTTAAGTGACCAGGCTAGGGTCACATAGCCAGTATATATGTCAAGAAAGGACTTGAATCCTGATTCTAAAGCTAGCTTTCAGTTCATTACTCAATCTTTTGTTTTTACTGAATAGTAATCTATGTGTCTGTGCAATATTATATCCTGTTTTTTTCTTTAACCATTATTTCATATATACATTTTCATATATCATCATGGTCCAGATTTTGACCTTTTTGAAGAGTATTGTATCATATTAATACACCATTCTTTGCTAAGCCTTTCCCCTGTTATAGAGTATTTGTCTTGGTTACAATTTTTCACTAGTACAAGTTAAATAGTGCTGCTATAAATATCTTCATATGGTTACTTTTTGCCATTTAGGATTATTTCCTCAGGACATATTTCCTGAAATATAATTATTCATTTAAAGAGTATGAACAGTTTCATGGAAGGGTAAGGATGAAATAATTTGAAATGACTAGCTCAACCCTCTCATTTCCCAAATGAGGGAACTGTGACTCAGAAAAATTTAGTGATTTATCTAGGGTCACACTGTCAAAACTTTCTCCAAGGTCTTACAACTCTGAATCCAGCAATCTTTCTACCACACTAGGCAAGCAATCTGTTCTATTAAAGGACTTCAGATGGATTCGGTCACAGGCTAAGGAAATCTCCCTTCTCCTTTAGAACTACATAAATTATTTGAAGTAATTCACTAACTGTTGAGACCTGCTCTTTCTACTTGTCCTGTATTCCCCAACACACTACTTATGGATGCTTCCAATTAGGTTGTAAGCTCATTGAGGGCAGGGACTATCTTTTGCCTCTTTTGTACCCTCACTGATTGGCACAGTGCCTGGCACATAATAAGCACTTAGTAAATGTTAATTTATTTCCATTCACTTGCTTCTTTTCTTTTTCTGGCTTCTAGAGAAACAAGATATATTCGGTCTAGACCAGGGGTATGGCCCTGGGTTGAATTCAGTCAAAGGGCTGCACTTGAGGACCTAGAGAGTCTCATGTGACCTCAAGGCCTAAGGTTTCCCACCCCTGGGCTAGTATAACACGATAATTGTCCCACAAGTGATAAACAGTGACTCAGAAAGACTGGTAAACACATTCTCCAACACATTTATGTGGATGACCCTTAGTGGAAACAAGTTCCCTCCAGATCCAATTGGAAAATTGCAGAAACAAACTGGATAATGGAAGAGGAGGCATTTTTACCTGTAACATTTACTTCAATGAAGCCAAAAATGGTATTTAATGGAATCAAATGAGGATAAATTATTCAGATAATTTTCTTAAATTTAATGTAAGTTGGTCATAGAATGTCAAGAATTGGAAGATCTTCAAACATAATCTAGTCAGATTGCTCATTTTAAAGGGGAGGGGGGTTGACTTTAGAGATGTGAAACACAAGGTCACATGGCTTATTAGTGCTAGAGACAGGATTCAATGGTCCTCTGATGTCCAGATTCCCTCTGGTAGAGTATGTGTCTCTTTGTGTTACATAAGAACCTCTGACATAATTGTTGCACAGTCCAAAGTGAATATTTTTTGACTTAATTGCCATATGGGTATACATCCATTTTTAGTCTGGATTAAGAACATCCTGATTGTTTTCTTTGCCACAATAGTATACCTTGGTTTTCATGCATCTAATCGCAGGTTCATAGGTTTTCATTGTGATTCTTTTCATTACATATCTTTATTTTGAATCAGTACAAAAGGATAAGATCTCAGAAAGGCTTAGGAGCCTTTGGACAAGAACCAGAGCTCTGAATTTTCATGGACCAGGTTCAAACTTAGACCTTTTTACTAAGCATCTCTTTAGCTCATGCCCCACCCAGAATTCCCTCAAGAATATCATCACCATCACCATCACTGTCACCACGACCACCATGATCATCATCATTGTCACCACCACCACTACTGTCATCATTGTCACCACCACCACCACCACCGTTATCATTGTCACTACCACCACCACCATCATCATTGTCACTACCACCACCACCATCATCATTGTCACTACCACCACCACCATCATCATTGTCACTACCACCACTACTACCATCATCATTGTCACTACCACCACCACCGTCATCATTGTCACTACCACCACTACTACCGTCATCATTGTCACTACCACCACTACTACCGTCATCATTGTCACCACCACCACTACTACCGTCATCATTGTCACCACCACCACTACTACCGTCATCATTGTCACCACCACCACCACCGTCATCATTGTCACCACCACCACCACCGTCATCATTGTCACCACCACCACCACCGTCATCATTGTCACCACCACCACCACTGTCATCATTGTTACTACCACCACCATCATGAACATTGTCATCATCATCACCGCCATTATTCACATTTATGTAGTGCTTTAAAGTTTATGCTTTATATACTTTATCCGATTTATCCTTGCCACAACCCTGTGAGTGTTGTTGAGCTATTGTTTTCTCCATTTTACAGAGCTTCTCAAGGAGACATAATCGATGCCAAAACAAAGTCCTTATAAGTGGGGGCAATGAAGATGGGATCAAGACAAGGCCTGAGAATACCTACTATACTTAGTTAAAATTCAAAACATATAGTCCCTGATTGCTACCTGCAATTCCCTCCAACATATCTTTTTACCCAGTCCATGAAGGAGAAAAGGTATGACGTTCCAGTTCTTAGTAGTGAAGGAAAAATGGCTATTTGTGATATTATTTTTCCAAACAGAAATTAGCAGTACAAACTTAAGGAACAGGCTGTCTTTGAAATTCAGAGAGCCAAGAAGAAAAATATGGTACCTCATTTACAAAATAGTCATCTTCTCTGGGGAACTATATCACAGAGTGAAAAGATTTGAGAGTTAGAAGGAACTTCAACAACCATCCAGTTCAACCCATACATTAAGAAGTCCTCATTATGCCATACAGCCTCTGCCCAAAGCCCTCCCCAGCCGTGGAACCTACCACTTCTCAAGGAAGCCCATTTCACTTTTAGATAGATTATTGGGAAGTTTGTCCTGATGCTTAGCCCAAATTGTCCTCTTTGCAATTTTACCCACTGATTCTGCTCACTGGGGTCAAATTAAATAAATCCATTTCCTCTTCCACATAATAGATAGCCTTTTAACTAGTTGAAGACAGCTCTCATATTGCTTCTTAGCCTTCTCTTTAGCCTAAATATTCTCAATTATTTTCATTGATCTCCATATGACATGGACTGAAGATCTTTCACCATTCTGATTGCCCTCCTCTAAATTCAAGTTGACTTGTTAATGTCCTTGAAACATGGCGCCTAGAATTTAACACAGCACTCTAGTTGAGAACTGATAAAGTCAAGTATAGTGGAACATTTTGTTGTTCAGTCATTTTTCAGTTCTGTTCAATTTTTCATGACTCCATTTAGAGTTTTCTTGGCAGACATACTGGAGTAGTCATTTACCATTTCCTTCTCAAGCTCATTTTACAGATGAGGAAACTGAGGCAAACAGGATTAAGTGACTTGTCTAGGATCATATAACTTATAAGTTTCTGAGGCCATAGTTGAACTGAGGAAGATGACGCCATCCCTGGTACTCTATCCACTGTGCCACCTAAGAGCTATTTCTTTCTTAATGCAGACCACAAACATATCACCTTTTTTTGACTGCCATGTCACACTACTGACTTATGTTGATGCAGATCTTTTTCAGAACAACTGTAATCTAATCAAGCCTCCCTTATACTTGTGAAATTGGGTTTTTTTTTATTGTTTCCTAGTACAAGACTTTACATTTATCCCTGCCTGTTGAATTTCATCTAATTAGCTAAATGCCATAGCCTGTTGAGATCTGTTTGCATCCTGACTCCATCATCTATTGTACTAGCTATCCTTCCAAGGTCTGTGTCATCTTCAAAGGTGGTGAGTGTACCATCTTTATCTAGGTCATTGATAATAATATTAAACAGGACAGGACTGAGGACAGATCCCTGAGATATTCCACTGGAAACCAGATGTCACATTGACATCTGAGCTTGTCAGACAATCCATACACGTTTATTAAACACCTACTATGCACCATGACATTTGTGGTTTAAGTCTGGCCATCTGCCCAGTTCTGAATCTATTTCATTATGTTATCATTTCATCAATATCTCAACCTTCTAAATTGAATATTATAATTTGTCAAAAACTTTGCTAAAATCTAGGTAAAATATATCCATAGCATTCCTCTCATCTACTTGTTTAATAATCTTGTCCAAGAAAAAATCATGAAGTGAGTCTGACATAACCTGTTTTTTGCACTCAATAGTATTTTATTTTTTTTTCAATTACATGGAAAGATAGTTTTCAATATTCATTTTGGTAAGATTTTGAGTTCCAAATTTTTTTTCTCCCTCCATCTCTTCCCTCCCCCCTTTCCAAGACAGCAAGCAATCATGTTAAATGTATTTCCACATTAGTCATGTTGTGAAAGAAGATTCAGAACAAAAGGGGAAAACTCTGAGAAAAAAGTGAAAATAGTATGCTTTGATCTGCATTAAGACTCCGTAGTCCTTTCTCTGGATGTGGAAAGCATTTTCTAGCATGCATCTTTTGGAATTGTCTTGGATCATTGTATTCCTGACAAGAGCTAAGTCAGTCACAGTTGACCGTTGCACAATGTTGCTGCTGGTTCAGTGTTCTCCTGGTTCAGCTCACTTCTTTCAGCCTCAGTTCATGTAAGTTTTTCCAGGTTTTTCTGAAATTGGCCTGTTTGCCATTTCTTATGGAACAATAATATTCAATTATATTCATATACCACAACTTGTTTACTTAATCTCCAATTGATGGACATCCCCTCAATTTTCAATTCTTTGCCATCACAAAAAGAGCTGCTATAAATATTTTTGTACATGTGGGTCTTTTCCCCTTTTTTATGATGTCTTTGGGATACAGACCTAGTGGTGGTATTGCTGGATCAAACAGTATGCAGTTTCATAGGTCTTTAGGCACAGTTCCAAAATTGCTTTCTAGAATGGTTGGATCAGTTCACAACTCCATTAGCAGGCATGACCTGTTCTTGATGAAGTCATGCTGGCTCTTTGTAATCACCAATTCTTTTTCTGCATTTTCACCAACTATTTCTTTAATCATTTCCCAGGCACTGAAGTCAAGCTCACTGACCTATTCATTGAAGAATATTCTCTTCTCTTTTTTGAAAAATGGGACAGCAATTGTTCTCTAGTCTTGTGGCACCTCTCCCATTTCCATTTCCTTTCAAATATCATTGCCAGAAGCTCAGCAGTCACATTTACTGTCTCCTTCAGGACCTGAAATATGTATTTCATTGGAGTCAAGTGACTTGCATTTATCAAGGTGCTCCTTTATAGATCTCCTGGTTAGTCATCTTTCCTCTGTCATTTCCAGTGTAAAGATTGTTTTCTTTTTCAGGGAAAACTGAGACATTATCATGACTTAGCCGAATGTCTCTGTTTAGATGCTGAAAAACTTGCCATCATGACATTCCCCACTGGTAGAACTAATGCCTTTATATTGTAACTCTGCTGGCTCATTTTCCAAAGGGACTCAAGGGAACCAAGGTTAGTGCTGCAGGATGAATTGGGGGCAAAGGCTAGGCGACCTTTAAGGAGGGACTTCAAGGTAACTACCTGTCTGCTGCCACTAAAAACAAATGAGAATAAAATTCTTCCTGGTAGATGTTAATGAGGTTCAGAAAATAATACTGGCTATGAAGTTCCTTATAAATATTAAATAATTTTTATCTCTCTCCCCCCTAAAAAGATCCGTACTTGCATATTAATCCTGAAAAGGAAGAAAAAAGGCCAGTCAAATTTAGCAGTGGGGGTGGAATATATTAACTTGTTGTGAAACTAATATTAATAAGTTCTGATAAACCACTGCCATCGGACCAGCCGAAGTAACCCTGGCTTCTCCCTGTATATAAAACTCTCAAGCACAATTCTAAATAACTTAGGATGGTTTCTTCTAAGGCTTACAATGAGATCCAATTTTATGTGAGCCATATATTTTGTGCCTTACATATTATTATGTCACTTAATTTGCTTGTTTTCCTTTTGCATGAAACTACTTAACAGAAACAAATCTTCAAAATGAAATGTAGTTGCATGATGGGAAATATAGGCAAATCACCAATTAGAAGGCAGGATCATACTCTTGATTTCTATTTTAAGAGTTGTTTTAGTTGATGGGTCAGCAAGGAAATGGATATCTGTCTGCCAAGTGTTTAATAGTAGAAATAGCAAGTGTAAAATGTTGACGTAAGAACAAGTTTCAGTATTTTTTTTCTTTTTTCTTGGCTATCTAATCTGCAAAGTAGCCTTTGGATGCAGTGTGGCAGCAGGTGGCAGTAACATACAAAGGATACACAATTCCCTTGCCTTTCTTAAGTTTTCTGAAGCTAGAGAAATTCTTCGACTCGTTAGTTGAGAGCTCTGAGTGAGCTTCAAAAATATCACAAATTTATAGTTCACATTTTAAATATTTAGCATATTTTTCAATAACAGAACCTGGGGCAAATAATTATACCAAGTTAAAAAATTACTACATACCTTAACCTTTAGAGGAACAGAAAAGGTATTTCTTGTACAAAGTTGCTACTTCATACCTAAAATGCTCCTTTCTACTCCTTTTTAATGTTGAAGAACAAATCATACTCAATTATGATTACATAATTCAAACACCCTCTTCTCTTCCCCTGTAGAAATCTCCAACTTGTACCAGGAGAATAGAAGGCAAAATGAAGAGAACTCAGTAATATATCAAAGTCATCCAACATTCATTTTTCCACTTGAATCACTGTTTTTAAAGATATATTTTAAATTCATCTTGAAGGTTTAAACATGCAAAGCTTCATGCATTCTTGCTAGCCTAAATTCCTAAGAAATGTCACTGATAAAAAAAAAACTGTCAAGTTGGAAAAGATCTTTGCATCAGATATCATGGACAAAAGTCTGATATTTAAGATATGTAGGGAATTGACACAAATATAGTAGACCAAAAGGCATTCCCCAATATAAAAGTGGTCAAAGAATAAGGATAGATAGTTTTCCAAAGAAGAAATGCTAGCCATTAACAATAACATGAAAAATGGTAGAAATCACTAAAAGTAAGAGAAATGTAGTGTAAAAGACTTATGAAGTTTCATTTAACCTCTCAAAGACGATAAAAGTCAGAAGCAGTCAGTGCTGGAGGGACTTTGGGAGGACAGGCAGATGGAGGCATTGATGGCAGAGCTGTGAATTGGCCTAGCTGTTCTGGAAAACAATTTAGAATTATAAGAGAAAATGAATGAATGAATGAAGCATTTATTGGATCATTTCTATGTGCAAAGCCCTTGTCTAAGCACTGGGGATATTCATAGAAAAGTAAGTCCATCCTTTCTCTTAAGGAGCTCACATTATAACTGGGGAAACAACACAAAACAAATGGAAAGGTCCTATAATCCTTCAGGTGAAGCAGCAAAGCAGTTGTTAATGCCTCTCTTTTAATGTCTTTTCCATTGATAAAATCCTATCAGTTTCTGATGTTGAACCTTTTGATAGTGTCAAAGACTTTGTGGACAAGAACTTTCTTTTTTTCAGTGACTTTGTTGCTAAACTGTTCATATTCTTCAACTCAGTGATTTTTCTACTGGGCACATAAATCAAAGGAAGTCAATGATAGAAAGAAAGGCCTAATAAATACCAAATATTCATAGTAGTATTTATAATAGGTATAATAAAAAATACTGGAAAGAAAATGTGTGTTTCTTCATTGAAGAAAGGATGAATAAATTATGGCATATGAATGCGATGAAATATGATGTCATAAGAAACAACAAATAGTGTGCAGACCCTTTGAGCCAGCAATACCACTACTAGGTCTATATCTCAGAGAGATCATGAAAAACGCAAAAGAACCTACATATGCAAAAACATTTGTAGCAGCTCTTTTTCTGGTGGCAAAGAACTGGAAATTGAGGGGATGCCCATCAATTAAGGAATGGCCGAACAAGTTGTGGTGTATGAATGTAATGGAATACTATTGTGCTGTTGGAAATGATGAACAGGCAGATTTCAGAAAAACCTGCAAAGACTTGCACAAACCGACACAAAGTCAAATGAGCAGAACCAGGCAAACATTGTATACAGTATCAGCAACATTGTCAATCAGTGAATGACTCAGCTCTTCTCAGCAACACAATGATCCAAGACAAATACAAAGGACTCATGAAGGAAAATGCTATGCATATCCAGATATAGAACAGATGGATTCTGAATGTATATTGAAGTGTATTTTTCATTACTTTATTCTTTCTTGTGTTTTTTCTTTTGATCTGTTCATTCATAACTGTAAAATGGAAACATGTTTTACATGATAGCACATGTATAACCTGTATCAAATTGTCTACCATTTTTGGAAGGGGGAGGAGAGGGAGGGAGGAAGAAAAATACGAAACTCAAAATCTTATAAAAATGAATGCTGAAAATTGTCTTAACATGTAATTGGGAAAAACAAAATACTTTTTAAGTAAATAAATAGGACTCTAACAAAAGAGAAACAACAAATAGTAATTCATAAAAAATTGGGAATACTTTATGAACTCATGAAGAGGGAAGATAAAACAATATACAAAATGACTGCTTTTGGAGGGAAAATTACATTATACTCAGCATCTTAAGTGTATCAGAAATAATCTTAGTAACTTAGCATTTTTCTAAATCCAACCATTCATGGAGAAAGAGATAGCCAGATATCCAAACCAGAAGAATTTCTTTCTCTTACCCTAGGACATATCTCTCACATAAGATAATTTAAAGTAATAAGGAATCTTGAACAATGAAAAAAGTGACAGTATGTTAAAATACTGTTTTAGGGTAATATTTTAGAACTATAATCCTTACTTTTCTATTACTCAAACTACCTGTTTCCTTCCTTGACCACTCCTTGTTAAGATGGATGGAGGTTTTCCTCCTTCCTCAAAGGAGGTGGAGCCAAAAATGTTGTAGTAACAGGAAGTGTAGCCAATTCCCTCCAAAAACACTCCTCCAAACAGATCTTTTAAAAATGTACCAGACAGATTCCTAATCAGGAAATTTTTTTTTTTTAAATCACAAGTCATTTTTCTAGACCAGATCTACACAGAGATACAGAGAGGTCTACAGACAGTGGGGAGAAGCTGTGTGCTAAGGGGGTGGGAGGTGGGGTGGGGGGGTGGGGGGGTCCTCATTTCCAGCCTTCAGTCAAGTCTGAAACCTGCAGCAGAATAATCAGGGCAAGAATCTCAGAATAAAAGGGAGCCTATATGACTCCATGAGACCATAAAAAATATTAAAACAAAGTCAAAAGACTGAAGAAAAAAGAAGAAAATATAAGCATCTCATAGCAAAAACACTCCCTGAATGTCACAGCAAAAAAAATCATATTTCAAGACATCTTAAAAGAAAACATCCCAGACCTGTTAGAACCAGAGGGCAAAGTGGAAGTAAAAAGAATCAACCCATCATCACTTAAAAAAGACTCCAAAATGAAAATTCCCAGGAACATTCTAACCAAAAATACAGAGCTTCCAAGTCAGTGAAAGAATACTGCAAGTAGTCAGAAAGAAAGAATTCAAGTGCTGAGGAGCCAGTCAGGATCATATACAATTTAGCAGCTTTTGCTATAAAAGACCGGAGAGACTGAAATATGCTATTCCAAAAGGCAAAGAATATAAACTTACAATTAAAAATAACTTATCAGAAAAACTAAGTATACTCTTACGGGAGGTTTGGGGGAAATAGATGTTTAATAAAATAGAGGACTTCTAGGCCTTCCTGATGAAAAGAACAGAGCTGTAGAGAAACTATGAAGTGCAAACCCAGAACTCAAGAGAAATATTAAAAGGTGAGCATGTTAGATTGTACAATCAAAAGGGAACTAATTAAACTAGAATAAACTGCCTACCTCCTAAAATGAAGAAGTGATATATGTGTCCCCTCTGAATCCTATAATTACCAAAAGTCTTGGAGGTAGCCTAATTCAACAGAAGATCTGGGAGTGGTTCTAGAATGACTTGATGGTCTTAAAAGAAGGATGAACAGAAAGGGAAAGAGGAGGATGGAAAAAAGTTTAGGGAGATTTATCTAATCAGGGGGCATAAGTAAAAGACTATGAAAAAGGAGAAAGTGATTCGAAGGAAGAACACACAAAATTGAGCACAGAAATATATCTTACTCAGTAGGGAAATAGGAGGTAAAGGGGAGAAGAAGGTGGGAGAATTAGAATGAGGATAGATTAAGAGGACTAGTCCTAAAGCAAACAATCTCCAAGGATTATTGTAACTCTTTTGAGGTGGCAAAGAATGGGTATATAAGGTGGTACACATAAATTGGGAAATGGATGAACAAATTATGGCACATCAATGTAATGGAATATCATTTTGCTGTAAAAAATGATTAATGGATGGTTTCAAAGAAACCTGAGGACATTTCTTTGAACTGATGCAAAGTAAAGTGAGCAGAACCAGGAGAAAAATGCATACTATATTAACATATACTATTATATACTGTATAAATATATTTAATTGATAAATTAAAGGAAAATGCTATCTTATAAAAATCCCAAAGGGAACAATAAATTTTTTTCCCCAAAAAAAGTTATAAATGAAAACAGTACTGAAAAACAACTGAACTTAGATTAAAATAATAAACAATATCGATTCCAGAACACAGAGGATGAAACACGTCTGTCTTCTCTGTAGAGGTGCTAATTAGTAGGTAAGTACATATACTCTAGTAGATTTAGTTATTGTATCAGATGGTTTTGCTTAATCGGTTTCCTTAGTGACTAGGGATGGCACTATAATGGGGAGAATATCAGGGAATATCTATAGTATAAGACACAAAAAGCGTCGATAAAACTTTTTTTTTAAATGTCATTGATGATGCGGATAGAAAGTGCCTCAAACATCCAGAAAGGAAGTGATGATATGTAGCTGACTTTTGTTGGGTTTGGGGGTGCTTATTGGTGTAAAGTACTGAGTACTCTGGAATAGATTTGCAGAAGCAGAGATGACATATCTTCATGAAGCTCATGAATATAGATTTAGAAATTAGAAGGACCTGAAGATCATCTGATTCACTTATTCATTTTTACCAATGGGAAAGAAAAAAACTTAGGTGAAGTACTTTGATATAATTTGTTCTATGACTCACTCATTCTTTAGGATTAGTTATTTAGTTTCCAATTAATTTTTACTCTGTTTTTCAGAGGCCCTTTATCATTTTTGAATTATGAATTTGAATGCAATTTTTATTGCATTATGGTTTTAAAAAAGGTACATCCAATATTTATGCTTTTCCGCATTTGGTTGTGAGGTTTTGATGCCCTAATATGTGGTCAGTTTTTGTGAGGGTGCCATGCACAGCTAAGAAACAGTTATACTGCTCTTTTCAACATTCCCAAAAGACTTTTATATCTAAATTTTTAAAAATTCTATTCAACTCCTTAACTTCTTTTTTGTTTAGTTTATGATTAGATTAATGGGTGAGAAAGAGTTAGAAGCTAAAGATGACACTTAGGTTGTGAGCCTGAGGGACTGAGAGGGTGGTGGTACCGTCAATCAATAGGGAAGTTTGGAAGAAAGATAATGAGATCTGTTTTCAGAAATGTTGAGTTTAAGATGTCTACATGATATCCAGTTTGAGAAATCCAGTGGGCAGCTGGAAATGAAACATCAGAGGTCAGCAGAGAGGTTGGATAAGTAGGTTTGAAAATCACATGACGATGATAATTGAATCCATGGGAGCTAATGAAATCATCAAGTCAAATAGGAGAAGAGAAAAGGACCCAGGACAGAGCCAGCCTACAGTCTGCAGGCATGGCTTGAATGAAGATCCAGCAAGGGAAACTAAGAAGGAACAGAAAGGAAGAGAATCTGGAAAGAGTAGTCATGAAAACCAAATGACAAAAGAGTATCCAGGAAAAGAGGGTATTCAATGGTGTCAAAGGCTGCAGAGTTCAAGAAGGATGAGGATTAGAGCACTGGATGTGAAGCCAGGAAGACCTGACCTCAGACTCTGGGCAATTCATTTAACTTCCATTTATCTCAGTTTCTTCTCCTGTGCAATAGAGATTACAATAGTACCTTCCTCTCAGAGTTGTTAGGAGGATAAAATGGAATACTATTTGCAAAGTGCTTTGCAAACCTTAAAGCATTATATAAATGGTAGCTATTAGCATTATCTCACTGTCCTCCTGGCAACATGGTGAAGTAGACAGTGCTGTTGTTCAATCATTTACAGTCATTTGTCTGACTCTTCATTGACTTCATTTGGGGTTTTCTTGGAAAAGATACCAAAGCTGTTTACCATTTCACTCTCCAACTCATTTTACAGATGAGGAAACTGAGGCAAACAGGGTGAAGTAACTTGCCCAGGGTTACACAACTAGGAGGTATCTGAGGTCAGATTTGAACTAAGGAAAATGAACCTTCTTGACTCCAGGCCCAGCTATATCCATTGTACTACCTACTTGCCTGGTGTAGCTATATTTTTTTTTCTATTTTACAGATAAGGAAACTGAAGTTTGGAGAGATTAAATGTCTTTCCCATGGTCATACAATAAAAAAGTAGCATAGTCAATATTTTATAAACTGGAGTCCAGTGCTTTCCAGTACATTATTTCAATGACCAACTAATTATGAACTTATCATTGGTTTACCCTTCCCATTTGTATTCTCCAAGAAAAGCTTGAGCTCAAAGCGTGTATGGTAGACCTTGCTCAACATGAACCCCCATAGTTGCTACTGTTCCGAACTCACATTGGCGGGGAAGGAAATAAGGATGACAGGGAATCTATCTTTTTTGCATAAAAGGATCATCTGGCTCATTTGTTTTTAGCACTATCATAACATGCCATAGCATCTTGCCTCTCTCTATGCATGTGGCAAAACACATGAACAGATGTGTTTTAAAAATTCAAAACAAAAGCTAATCCTTTAATTCAATAGTGTTGAATGCTCCAGTGGCTTCATACATGCAAGGCACTGGCCTAGGCACAGTAGGGGGATTGAAAGAAAGGAGAATGTTCTCAAGGAATGTGCAGTTCCTGGGTAAATTTAGCAGGGTTAATTTCGTAGTTTGTGAAAATGTGCAAAGAGAAAAATGACTTCATGTGAAATTATCCATAATTGTTATATCAAGCAACAACTGTTTATTAAAGCAACTGTGTTTTAAGTGCCGTATTAGGGGCTGGAGATACAAGGACAAAAATGAAACCTTGCCTTCAAGGAACTTAACGTTCTTTCCAAAGAAACACATATAAGGATACAAAATAAAGAAAGTATACTATTTTTAAAGGGTGTGGTAAATAAAAAATAAAGAATTTCCTCTCTCCCATTACTGGGACTCCAAGGGAGAAGAAAATGATGGAAGAGTTTTCAAAAGCAAGAGCAAATTTTTCTCTTTTGGTTTTTCTCCCAGCCCACAGAATGGGTGACTACTCCTGACTGTGTGGTTAGTCACCTTTGATGCAAACCCCTGCCCATCAATGGTGACCAATCAGGAGTTGCTGGTCATTTTTACAAGGGGTATGTTCTATAAGAAGGGGCCAGAGAACATATCTCTCTGAAAAGGCCAAGAACACATGACCAACCCCATGAGAAGATCAGGAGGTCCCCTTGATTATCTCTATTACACTCCCCTATGAGTTAAGTATTTGTTATCTCTAGCAAATAAACTGAAGTATTTTGAACCCATTTGTCTACATTCTCAATTCCAGATAGTTCTGTGTGCCCCTTTGGAGAAGGAATGTTCCATTATCATTCTTTTGAGTATCTCCCCCAGTGTCCTTGCACTATAGAGTCTTGGTAGGTCAACTAGTCAGTCCATTAACATTTAAGTACCTTCTATGTGCCAGGCACTGTTAAGGGCCAAACTAAGTACTTTTGGTACAGTTCTTAATGGTCTCTTGAATATCATGCAAAAACTCCCAGAAATTCATTCAGCACAGTCCTTAGATAACCTTCAGTTTAAAAGTCTTTTGTGAGATGTGTGTGTATGTGTGTGTATGAGAGAGAGACAGACAGACAGACAGACAGACTCAGACCTCCACATAGTCCTGAAGATTGCACTCCCAAATATTGTAATTGTTATACACATTCAACAACAAACATTTTACAAAATTTTTGTAGGTTTCTGTCTGTGTGATACTTCTAAATGCTTGCTTCAAACCACAGACAATTAGAAAAAAAGAAAAACAACTGAAAAGATAAAAGAAAAAGAAAGTAACCCAAGTTTTCCCTTTGAAGGAAGGTTAGTCTCAAGTGAGTTCCCAGAGCATGTAGGGCTTTCCCCAGCAAGCCCTGGAGACCTAGGGTCAACTGGAAATTGCCCTCTTTTCGTCACATGGAAAACCAAACTATCCTGGCTAAAATTCCTCCCCTGGGTTCCTTGAATACATAGGACAACCCCCCAGATTTCTCCATTGGATCCCTGCCAATGCTTAAGGTACCCCAAATGAAGGTCTAGGCAAAATTATCTCCAATGGGTCCCTTCAAATGCATAAAGCACTCTCAAATTGTCAAGTGGATCTTTTCAAAGTCAGTGGCATCAAGGAAGACCTGAGATTCACCGATATAAGATAACCAGGCTATCTTAAAAAGGAATAAAATGCCTAAGAGAAGCCCTGAAGATGTATGTTTTGTTGTTGAGTCATCTCTGTCATGTCTGACTCTTTGCGACTCCTTTTAGAGTTTTCTTGGCAAAGATACTGGATTATTTGTCCATTTCCTTTTCCAGTTCATTTTACAGATAAGAAAACTGAGGCAAAAAGGGTGAAGTGATTTGCCCAGGGTCCCACACCTAGTAAAGGTCTGAGGTCAAATTTGAACTCAAGTCCTCCTGACTTCAGGGCCAGAATTCTATCCACTGCATGTGTGGGGCTCCCCAAAAGGAAGTAAGTACTTGAGATTTCTGGGACTCAACCCCTCATATCCTGGATAAGTCCACAATATATCACCTGTGGCCCAGGGGTCCTCCAACCTATAAGGTGCTCTAGCTCATGGACAAAGGTCATCCTGAAGGGGCCTAAGGTGGTCAGACTTTTCTCCTTTCTTTTGCTGACTCATTTTCCCAACTAGAGAATCTCTAAAAAGAATTATAATAATAAATGGTACGGCTTATTTTATTAAAGGTAATCATTTGTACAATATGGGGATCAGATATAGAACACTGTTTTATTTCCTCCACCACTGAAAATCCCTAAAACCCCAAAGGCCCCTAAACAAGCATTAACAATAACCCATTACACACATTAAACTTCCTCCAAAAGGGAAAGACAGCCTTATAGGACTGCTGAAATATTAACCTTTCACCTCACACAAGCACGGCCTGAACCACCCAAAGGAACAGACTTCCTGGCCAGCCAGACATGGCTTGGGCTTTCTTAATCCCTTCGACTGTGGCTCTGCCCCTCCCTCAGACCTCTTTTTCTGTGGGAGCTGTACTTCTTCTCCAAGGTGATTGTGGAAATCACCTCCTGTCGGACAGCTGGCTCCTGATCCACATCTAGGTCTCTGATATTTATGATGCTACCACCTGGGCTGCAAATATCCATTTCTCAGGCTTGCTAGCCACTGGCATGGATTCAGGGAAGAAAACAGAGCATTAGAAAGATAATATGCTTATACAACCACATTAGGGCTGGGCCTGCCAGAAAGACAAAGCATCCACTTTGCTTCAGTTTACAGTGCAGTTATCTGCACCCTGTTCTCTCCTTGACCTTAAATGAATACAAAGGAGCGTTTCAAACTGCTTGTCCAAATCATAGTTTGTGCTGCCCGAGGTACATAGATTGCTGGTTATGGCTCTGGACAGATGGCAATGTGAAGAGAATGTGGGAGGGAGAAATAATGGGTGTATTGAGTGAGGTAACATGTTTGGGCAGAAAGAAAAGAGATGAGGCAGAAATTAGATCATATTAAGGAGAACCTGAATAAGCCTGCATAAACCAAACTCCGTGTAGAACAGTAGTGTTAGCAGTAAGCAGTGGGTGTTGCTTCCTTACAAAATAGCAAAGGTCTGGATGAAGCAAAGTCAGCATTAGCAGAACATTGCCTTTTTCAAATCTAGGATGAGGCAAATCCCTACAAATTAGTGCTAGATGTTTCCATGTTCACACTTGTTTTGTGCTTCTAAGATCACATTTTTTCAAGAGGTGCCTGTCTCGAACCCATGTCGTTTTATGTTTTTTAAAATTACTGATTACTAAGGACTACTTTTTGAGCTTTTTCTCCAAGAGGGTGTTGTGGCTCTGAAGTCCTACAGTAGTGGTCTTGAAGGGGGTGCTATAGATTCTGCTCCCAGAGTAGCTTTTCCTAGATAGGTTTAAAGTCACCAATTCAATTCATCAAATACCAAGCATTTTGCTAAGAACTAGAATACAAATACAAAAATATAATCTTTGCCTTCAAGGAGCCTAGATTCGAAGGGGATACCAAGTATATGAGTAAGTAAATACCAGATTAAGGGAAGGGGTTCCTCCAATTGATGTAGTCATGGAACATAGTTTCCTAGGATGAGATTTTAATGTGTAAACAAGATGCAACTAATGATCACCAATCCCTTTTATGAGCTCAAATGCTTCTCTGATTGGCTCATTAAAGAGAACAGTGTGATGGGATGAGAAAACAGATTAACCACATTTCTGGGATCTTCAAATGACTGGGATCTTGAATCAGAATTCAAGAGCTGGAGGTAGTTTTGGCAGAAACCCTTGCCTATACCAGGGGGCATCAGGTGAAGGTAAAGAGAGAGTCTCTCCTTCTCCTACACTGGCCATTTGATTGGAACTACATATCAGTAGGAGAAACAGCATTCTTCAGAGAGC
This sequence comes from Potorous gilbertii, assembly GCA_028658325.1. Classification (NCBI taxonomy): domain Eukaryota; kingdom Metazoa; phylum Chordata; class Mammalia; order Diprotodontia; family Potoroidae; genus Potorous; species Potorous gilbertii. The sequence continues at coordinate 75,213,537 of CM053770.1, forward strand.
AGTTGGATACAAAGAAACAGTTACCTGAAGGAGGAAACAGCTAAAAGGAGTATAACTCCTGAAAAAAAGAGAGGAGAGTTGGATTATGGAGAGAAGCTGACCCTGGCAACCTAGCTGAGCATCCCACCCTTTTATTATAGACAAAGATAATCATGAATAGAGAGTAAACATATTTATCAAATAGCAAATAAAAGTAGTAAAACAGTAACAGGAATGCTATACAAATTAGATTTGTAGGATGGACTATATATGTATATATATAAATGGGTTCTTGTTTCAGTTCTGGAGAGAGAAAACATCTTAGCTTAATCAGAGAATAATCAATCTCCCTGGAGAAGTCTACTCTTAGCAGTGTTTGAGAGGGCAGGGACTGGGAATTATGAGATATGTTGGGAGGCCAGCTTTCCTCATATGTCCAAGTTCCAGAAAGATCTTCCATCTGCCATTCAAGGTTTGAGCTTTGCCTTTTGTCTTCCACCTCTATCCACTTTTCTCTTTCCTGTCTCTCCCCATATAAACTGTACACTGTGTCACAAACAGGGTTCTGCAGCATCATGGGGCTGACCTGCAGAGAACCCCCAAGCCTTCCTAGGACAGAGGTGTCATGTACATGCTGCCTCCCCTGTTGGAGTATAAGCTTCCTGAGGATAACAACTGTTTTACTGGCTGTCTTTGTCACCAGTGTCTAGCATGGGGCTTGTCACTTACTAAATGCTTCATAAATGTCTGATTGCTTGGTTGGTTTTATCCTTTAGCTATCATTTCCATATTCTAAGATTGAATGAGAGTTAGTAAAAGAGCTTTTTTCCCCTTCCTCAGCCCATGGGTAGAGGACCATGATTCACTTACCTTTTCTTGCTTTCATGATTATATATGACTTGTGGGCAGAAAGTCCTTTGGAAATGTGTAGGAGCAAGTACCTGAGTCTAGGGCATGAAAATAAGCCAAGTCAGCAAACCTTCATTTAGTACCTCCTGCAATATCAGGCACTGTGCTGAGAACCAGAGATAGAAAGAAAGGAAAAAAATAGGAGTCTAATAGAGAAGATAACAACTATGCAACAACTATGTAAAAACAAGATCTATACAGGATAAATTGGGGGTAATCTCAGAAGGAACACGTCAGCATTAATGGAACAGAGAATGGCTTGTGGTAGAAGGGGAGATGTTAGCTGAGACCCAAAGCCCACAGACAAAAATGAGAAGGGAGCAAATTCTAGGCATGGAGAATATCCAGTGAAAATGCCCAGAAGATGGAATGCCTTGTGGGAGGAACAGTGTCACTACATTGAGGATATATGGGAGTGAGTAAGGTGTAAGAAGAATGGAAAAGTAGAAAGGGGCCAGTTGTAGAGGGCTTTACAAGCCCAACAAAATTCCATATCTGATCCTGGAAGCAACAGGGAGCCACTGAAGTTTATGGAATAGGGTTTAGGGGTGGACAGACATGGTAGGGAGAGGACATGATCAGAAGGCCTGTGCTTAAGGAGGATCAGTGTGACAACTGAGAATGGAGAGAGACTCGAGGCAGGGAGACCAGTCAGCAGGTTATTATATACAATAGATAATCTATATTTTTTCATCTCATAGAGCGAGGGAAGCTAAGGAATCTAGAATAAGGGTGTGAGATCCCAGAACCGCCTTTGTCAAACTCACTCCCCATCCCTCACCCCCAGGACAGCTCCACACTTCAGCCAGCCTGGGTACATCTTCTGTAATCTCCTCTCACAGCTGAGTTGGGATTATCCACTTGAGACAGCCAAGCAAGCAGAACAGAGGATGAATTAAATGAGGCTCAGGCCCAGGGAATTTTTCCTGGAAGGTGGGGCAGAAGGGAAGAAGTTGCTGTAGCACAGGTCTGGCATTAGACACAAACTCCCTAACCAGGGAAGAGTCTTTGTGAGGGTTTGTTCCTGAAGATTCCTAAGATGCCAACAACATGCCTAGGAATAAAAATCCCCTCTTATATTAATTACAGAGCCCTTCACAGTTTACAGCCTGTTTTTGCCTTTCTTGTCTCACTTGATCCTCATAATAAACCTAGCAGATAGGTTGTTGTGTGTTATTCTCTCCATTTGACAGATGAGGAAACTGAGACTGAGAGAAATTAAGTTTGCTTGCCCAAGTCCACACAGTTGGGAATGAACAGTGTAAGAATTCAAACCCAGCTTTGTTAGTGTTAGTTCTTCCCAGGCCCTGGACGTAACCAGTAGCTTGGAGACAGGATAGAAACTATAGGTAACACCATATTTTGGCATTATTCTTTAGCTGATTGACTAAGTACCCCAAGATCCACTTTCAGCTCAGAGTAAGAAGTGTTCTTCTCTGGACTTTATGGAGTTTTTATTCTGACTGCTACTGCTATTGACCAACCAAGGCTGGCCCCCATGAATGGGGGTAGCCTCAAGAGCTGCAACTGACAATGAAAATTACAAAAAGTCTAGATCTTTACTATCATTATCTAGTAGAAGAATCTTTTTTGCTGTTTCCTCAAATCAGTCTCACCTGATCTTGCCCTTTGGTACAGCTTACATCTGGCCCAGGAATACAGGTTTTCTCCTATGTGGAAAGAACCATTGACCTTGGAAACAAAAGGGTTTGCTTGGTTCCCTCAAATGGGCTACCTATGTGACTGGGGTCAAGTCAGCTCCCCTTTCCACACAGCACCTTCCTCATCTACAAAATGTGGATAAGAACACTGACATGTCCACCACACAAAGCTGTTATGAGGAAAGGATTTCAAAAATCATGCTATTATACTGGGTAGCTATTATTAATTTACCTTCAGTCTGATTTTCTAGAATTTCTCTTATACCAGGCTGTTTTATAAACAGGTCCATACATGTGAGTTCTTTATATTTGTAACCTGGCTGACTCTGGCTATACTCTTCAGGGCTAGGCCTGCCTGTTATATCTCTGCCTCAGGGCTCTCAGGTACCCCAAGGAGTTTGGACAGTTGTTTTTTAACCACCGTCAGCTCAAACCAATGCCAGCTGTGTTCTGCCCATTTGAGATGATAAGTGACAAGGAACCCAGTTCCATTTAACCACTTAAATATCAATTGGCTTCTACAAAGCAATATTTACTTCACAGAGCAAAGACAAATATTTTCCTTTAACATCGTTGGGTCACAATCTCCAGTCTAACACTTTGGTCTGGGAGAGAGGTATCATATCTTAGTTCCCACGTTGCCTTGGTCCCACCAAGCTCACACCTAAAGGTAACATCATTCAGGCCTGTACTCGTCTGGAGTCCTTAACCCATACAGGTTTTCTCCTATGTGGGTCCTTGACCCATACACATTAGATCATTTGGTGTTAGGCTTGGATACTTTGCCTGGATTCTGCTGGATTGAACTCTTGGCCCAGATTAAAGGTTCCATTCTTTGCATTTAGAACAGAAAGATCAAGGACCCAGGCCTATTGGTTGGGTTATCATATGATCTGGTGGGGGGAAGCCCTATGGCACTTTCTCTTACAGCATCTCTCACCAGAAGCTATTAGTGAAGGAGTCACCTGGATTCTTCATCAAACCTAGTGCCCCCAAACCATGGCTGATGACTCAATCCCTTTTGAAGACTCTGAAAGAGTCAGTGGATAAAAGGTTCCTTCCAATTATGTGGGATAGGCCAATGGACTCAGTGGTAGGATGTGTACACATTATTTAGTTCTCACATTTTTTCCAGAAGCAGCAAACTGGTCTCCACATAGATGATTCCATTTTAGCAAATGGATACAGACCCACATTAGATACTGAAGATTAGTAGGAAGAGTTATTTTCTCTATTTAATTTAGCCAGTCTTCCTTAATCTTAATCTCTTCCTTCTGAGACTAGCCCCTATTCCTGTTTATAGACTTTTTTGTACATAGCTGTTTGTACATTCGATCCACAATTAGATTAGGACTATCCAGAAGTGGAGCAGGCTGCCTTGAAATAAGCTGTCCCAGGGAGGAGCCAAGATAGCGGAGTAGAAAGATTCACATATGCTAGCCCCAAACCCACAGCCCATAAAATACCTATAAAGAGGAACTCCCAACAAATTCTGGAGTAGTGGAAGCTGTGCAGCAACGGAGTGGAGGAGATTTCTGTTCCAGAGAGACCTGAAAAACTGACACCAAAGGTCCGTCGCACACCGGACCTAGAGCAGAGCCCAGCCCTGCCCTGGCCACACAGTGAGAGGAGCAGATTCGAGCAGGCTTCAGGGACGGAATCTCCAGATGCTGAGCAGGTCCCTCTGCCCACAGATACTGCAGGTTGGTGAAAGACACTTTTTGGCTGGCTGAGGGGGGAGCGGGGTATCGCCATAACTCGGGTCCCCTCAGGAGGCAGCAGTGGAGGCAGTGGCAGAGAGGGGCTCCCAGGGTGGGCAGGGGCTCGGATCCATTGTTGAAGGTCTCCACGTAAACCCCCTGAGGGAATTGAACCCTGTGAGGTGGCCTTGCCCCCACCTAAGCACCTGAATTTAATCTCACACTGAATAGCAACCCTGCCCCTGCTGAAAGACCTGAGGCTGGAAAGCAGCATTTGAATCTCAGACCCCAAGCACTAGCTGGGCAGATCTGGAGGTGAGGTAGGTGTGGAAATGAATCTCAGAAGTCAAGTAACTGACTGGGAAAATGCCCAGAGAAGGGAAAAAAAGACCATAGAAGGTTACTTTCTTGGTGAACAGATATTTCCTCCTTTCCTTTCTGATGAGGAAGAACAATGATTACCATCAGGGAAAGACATAGAAGTCAAGGCTTCTGTATCACAAACATCCGAAATAAATACTCAATGGGCTCAGGCCATGGAAGAGCTCAAAAAGGATTTTGAAAATCAAGTTAGACAGGTAGAGGAAAAAGTGGGAAGAGAAATGAGAGAGATGCAAGAAAAGCATGAAAAACGGGTCAATAACTTGCTAAAGGAGACCCAAAAAAATGCTGAAGAAAATAACACCTTGAAAAATAGGCTAACTCAATTGTCAAAAGAGGTTCAAAAAGCCAAT
>CM053770.1:75219019-75270916 GCA_028658325.1 Potorous gilbertii
AATATCAGGGCAGTTGTCCTTGATAATTTCATGAAAGATGATGTCTAGCCTCTTTTTTTCATCATGGCTTTCAGGTAGTCCCATAATTTTTAAATTGTCTCTCCTGGATCTATTCCAGGTCAGTTGTTTTTCCAATGAGATATTTCACATTGTCTTCCATTTTTTCATTCTTTTGGTTTTGTTTTGTGATTTCTTGGTTTCTCATAAAGTCATTAGCCTCCATCTGTTCCATTCTAATTTTGAGAGAACTATTTTCTTCAGTGAGCTTTTGAACCTCCTTTTCCATTTGGCTGATTCTGCTTTTTAAAGCATTCTTTTCCTCATTGGCTTTTTGAACCTCTTTGCGAATTGAGTTAGCCTATTTTCCAAGGTGTTATTTTCTTCAGCATTTTTTTGGGTCTCCTTTAGCAAGTTATTGACCCGTTTTTCATGCTTTTCTTGCATCTCTCTCATTTTTCTTCCCAGTTTTTCCTCCACCTCTCTAACTTGATTTTCAAAATCCTTTTTGAGCTCTTTCATGGCCTAAGCCCACTGAATTTTTATTTTGGATGTTTGGGATACAGAAGCCTTGACGTCTATGTCTTTCCCTGATGATAAGCATTGTTCTTCCTCATCTGAAAGGATGTGAGGAGATATCTGTTCACAAAGAAAGTAACCTTCTATGGTCTTTTTTTTTTTCCCTTTTTTGGGCATCTTCCCAACCAGTTACTTGACTTTTGGGTCTTTTGTCAAGAGTAGGGTATACTCTGAGAATCTGTGAGGTCTCAGTTCCTCCCAGGTGGCACAATCAAGTGTGTATTGGTCTAGGCGCAGAAAGGGATTTTTGTGCCCAGAATCTTAGCAGATACCTCTCCACAACCACTTGGCCTCCAGTTCCACAAAGTCAGCACATGGGGCTGATTTTCACATAAGCTGGATGGGCAGGGCCACCATTCAGTTTGAGACAAAGACCAGCTCAGCCAGGGCCTCCACGCAGGGCTGAGGTAAGACTCAGCTCTTCAATGCCCCCAGGGGTTTTTACGCTCCAACAATGGAGCTTCCCTACGGGCTGCTGTGCTGGTTCTGTGGCCTCTGCCTGCTGCCAGTGCTATGGGAAGGCCCTTCTCCCTTCCTGGCCTGCTGATAAAACCCCATCACTGACCTTTGGTGCCTGTGGGCCAAGGGATCTGAGGACCCGCTACTGCGACTGGAGATTCCACCCCCAAGGTGTCGTCCTCCCAGAGTCTTGTTGCTCTGAGGCCAAGGCTGGGCCGGGCTCCACGCTCGGCTCCTGCGTCTGGCGCAACTGAAGTTTCTGTGGGCCTTTCAGGTCATCGTGGGCTGGAAATCTCCTCTACTCTGTTGTTCTCCACTTCTGCTGCTCCAAAATTTGTTGAGATTCCCTCTCTACAGGTATTTTATGGACTGTGGAGGGAACCCTGCATAAGTGTGTCTTTCTAGTCCACCATCTTGGCTTTGCACCATGATGGATCAAGCTTATATTTTAATCAAAGAGGAAACACAGAATAGGAGAATGGTGACTGGGAAGAGGTACTATAAATGGAACCACTTGGGAGTTAGCAGTAGAGTACATGCACAATAGCAAGTCAACTGATTAGAAGAAGGCTAGGAGTAAGTAAGGAGTCAAGAAAAGAGTCCTGCCTGAAATAGTGGGACAGATGAGGCTTTCAAGAGACAGGATAGAGAAGCCCCAGAGGAGAAATTCTGGAGACAAAACTGAAAACCTCCAGGCATGTTCTCAAAGTCAGGCAGCAAGGTAGTTGGTGTGAAGATAGCTGGGAGGTACCCAGGACTAAAATAGGGGTTATTCATTATTATAATGTTCTAAATTTTGTATCATCACCCCCAGCTGTGCTTTATATGTAAGATATGCTTAAATATTTGTTGAAATGAGCCGTTGCCTAAAATCCAAACTTCACAGAACAAATCCCCTTATTTGTTCTGTAGAACTGGGATTCAGTCAAAAAGGGGAACCTAAGGCTGCACCTCTGGTTCTAGCAATTCAATCCAATCCAATCCAAAATTCAGTCAAAAGTCCACCCTTGAGGACCTAGAAGGCTACATGTGGCCTTGAGGCTGCAGGTTCCCAACCTCTGCATTTCACTTGGCATCCTATACCAGTATGAGATTACCCACTTTGAAGATCAATTTTTTTCTACATGCCCACCTGAAATTCCTTTCTAATGTAAACCATTTCTTCTTATACAGTCATCCATGGACCTGAAAAGCAACTAATCAATATCCCCTTCATAAGATCTCCATATATTTGATGAAAGCATTTGCCTGCCCTTTCCTAGCCTTCTATAAGATAAATACTCTATTTCCATTAACCTTCCCTAAGGGAACCTCTTTTCCATAACTAGATTATATTTACAGTTGTTCTCTGAACCTTTCCACATTTTCTGGATATTTTTTAAAAGTATGGTAATCAAGTACAGACACAGAATTCAAATAAGAGTCTGGATGATGCTCATGATAGAGGCACTCTGTGTCAAAAAAGTGCCCAGAGGTGCAACACTAGATTTGAATTCAGAAGACTTGGATTCAGATCCCAATTCTGTCACTTACTACTTGTGTTACCTTGGGCAAATCACTTAATGTCTATGGCCCTCAATTCTTTCATCTGTAAAATGAAGGGGATACATGACCTGTAACATCTTTTCCAGTTCTACTCTCTTGGATGCTCTTACTTATAGGCATCAACCTCCAAATCATTTCACTTTGCCCTATGGCATATTCACTATGACCCTGAGCTGAGCCTTGAATCCTCTTAAAAACAAATGGGCCAAGGAAAGGCCAGGAAGTTCCTTTCAATGACTAGGCTTCTAAAGACCAGGAAAAATATCAACCCTCCTGAATTTCAGTTCATACATGATCCTAAATTACATGCCCATAGACTGACCCAAAATCCTGAGTCCACCTAGATCCCAAGTCCATTTTCTGCTCTACAATCCAGTTTCAGAGTTCCTCCAAAGGTTCCCAGTTCCTAGACATTCTACCTCTTTGCCTATGGAGCAAAAATTCAAAAGGGCACTCCATTGCCCACTCAAAGGAGAAGCAGCGCTGGGGAACTAAAAACAAACTCAAAGAGTACAGGCCCTAGAAGGCCTAGGTCCAGGTTGTACCTTTTCGGGGATACTTCCAGGTTTTTGAAGAGGGCCAGGCTTGTAGTCACTTAGTAGATGTTTTATTGTTTCATTATGCATTGTAGTCCATAGCTATTATATTCTATTTATGTGCTTATTGATTCTATGCTAAGACTAAATTCTGCATACAGAATGCTGCTGTGTAAAGCTGATGCCATCGTGCTAAGGTTACATGACTAACATGCTTTGAAATGTAGCTCATTCAAAGGAAGATAGACTTAAGAAAATGGATGGGAACTTGATGCTGAATTCTAAGGAGTAGACTGACCAATCCATATACTCCCTTGACGATGGATTGGTATCCTATGGAAGGGTGACTGAGATGAAGTACAGAACATGGTGCTTACTCAGCATTGCTTCCCCAGAAGGGGATATAATAACCACTAGGGGGAGCAGGGGATTCTCCAGTGGGTCAATGGCAACAGCACCACTTGATAGTTAAATTCCTATCTGCGAAAACTAATTTCCCATTTATTTTGCCTGGGTAGGGAACCTGTAGCCTTGAGGCCACATGTGACCCTCTAGGTTCTCAAGTATGGACCTTTGACTGGATTTTGGATTGGATTGGATTGAATTGCTAGAACCAAAGGTGCAGGACACTAGATTTGGATTCAGCCCCAGGTTCCCCACCCCAGGTCTGTTAGGGCATATATTTGCAAGGTAGTTGACCAGGTTTAGAAATACAACCATGAAACACAGCAAAACTAATGACATAATTTAAAATGATGACTTCGTTTAAAAAATTATGTAATAATTACATAGGTTGGGATAGGGGAGAGAAGACATCCTCATTCTAACTCCACGTGCACTGGCAGATGGAATCTCAGAAAGCAGCACCATCTCCCCCTCAAGGTTCCAGGGATACTTGAAGGGTTAGGGGTGTCTTTCTAATATTATTGGCTTGAACTCCCATTCTGGTATGCTCCCCACTCATATCAATTGCTAGTTACTATCTCCCCCAATATGTTATTCAGTCATTTCAGTCAAGTTCAGCTCTTTGTGACCCCAGTGGGGGTTTCCTTGGCAAAGATATTGGAGTGGTTTGCCATTTCCTTCTCCAGATCATTCTACAGATGAGGAATTGAGGCAAACAGGGAAAAATGACTTTCCCAGGGTCACACAACTAGTAGGTATCTGAAGTCACTTCCTCACTTCAAGCCCAGCACTCTATCCAGTATACCACCTAGCTGCCTAGTCTCCCCCAATACCATCATTTAATATCACATTATTAATTTAAACAGTAACATCAATTAGCATTTGCAAAGAGAAGACATAACAAAAACATCATCCAAATTAGGGACATACTCTTTTACCACCTCAGTCAGCCCAGTTTTGTTGTACATTTGTTTCAGTCATGTCTGGCTCTTTGTGACCCCATTTGGGATTTTCTTGGCAAAGCACTAACTTAAAGTAGTTGGTTCAAAGCATTTGCCTCACCAAATTTACTCTTGATGTAAAAGTGGCAAAGCTGGTGGACTGAGTCTCTCCTTTGTAGGACATAGAGCTGCACCTGCTTTCTATCCACTGCTGGGATGAGTACCTCAGCTTGCTCCTCAGGGTTACACTGCTACCTATTTATTAGCTACCATGGCTACATCACCATTTCTGGACCTTTGAGTCCTTCTGTATCTCACAAGGCCATTCTGTCTCCAATATGAGACCAAGATCCTTCCCCCACCAGGAGCCCCACAGCAGTTGTTGCTCATCTCTAGGGAGGAGAACCAATCCGGCCAGCAAGTGACTTTTACATACATGCTCCATTCTAGCCAAACAGTCAACCAAACGACCTTTCTTTACTGTGCAGTAATCAGACAGAAAACAGTAATGGAATAACTACTCATGCTTTGAAAAACGAAGAGTCAGGTTCCTCCTCTTCATGTCATCATGAATTTCTAAAGTAGGTGTCCCAAGGCTCCACATGGGTTCCCTATACATAGGAAGGCCTTCATTGGCAAGTCTCAATTATAGTTATGAAGTAACTCTCTTGTAATTGCAGAATTGTCTGTAATAAACAGCCAAAATGTCAACGATATCTTGTTCCTAGAAATATTTCATCACATTATGTTGCCATTTTTTTATGTTAGAGGAAAGTAGTATCCAGGAATATCATATTATTCAGTACGTATAATGCAAAACATTTGCCTGGTCAAAAGGGTTTTGTGCACCAAAAGGGTTGGAGATCATTTTTGCAGAGCCATAACTAAGAATTTTTGTAATTAGGGCCAGTAACAGAAAACTCTAGGCCAAGCAGCAGGAAGCGTGTCTTTAGATGAGCTGAAAAAGAGGCAGATTTAGGCCACAGGGTGGGAGCTCACTCAACCCTTTCCTACCAGCTTCCTTTCTAAACTTCCTTCCTTTCCTATTCTTGCTTGTTAAGTGTTAAGTTTATTGTTTCTTTGCTGCTAAGGGACTACAAATCCTGCCAGTGCCCTCTCTGTGTGGTGCCCTGCCAACAAATCTTTGGTCACTTCACCCTGGTTACTCCTCTGAATGCTTGCAGTGTTCTTAACCTGAGCTGGTTAAAATGTATAGTAAATACTTATAGTAAAACTGTAAGTAGCTTGAAGAGGGAAACACAGTTCAGAACATCAACCTTAAAAATACAACCTTGGACTGATTCCAGAATATAAGGGCCCTGAAGTAAGGTCAAGATAAATAGACTATTTAATAAGAATATTACTACATCTTCATCCAGTTGTCACGTAATTTCTTTCTTGAAGACTTTTCTCAATTCCCCTTTCTCAAATTCCCCTTATATAAAGGGTTATAGATATACAAGATAAATTGGAACTAACCTCAGAGGGAAGACATTAGCATTAAGGGTTCAGGAAAGACTTCTCATGGAAGGGAGAATTTTGTCTGGGACATGAAGGAAACCCAGAAAGTCAACAGGCAGAGATGAGGAAACAGAGAATTCCAGGAATGAGGGACAGCCAGTAAAATTGCCCAAAATTGCCTTGGGAAAGGGAGTATCTTGTGAGAGAAGCAGTCAGGAGACCAGTCTTACTGGATAGCAGAGTATGTGGAGGAGAGCAAGGTATAAGAAGACTGGAATAGTAGGATGTGGCCAAATTGTGACGAGGTTTGATAGCCAAACGGAGGATTTTACATTTGATTCTGGAAATGATAGGGAACCACTTGATTGAATGGAAGAGAGATGATAGTCAGATTTGGACTTTTGGAAGATAGGAGGCCAACCAGCAGGCTATTACAACGGTCTAGGCCTAAAGTGATGAGCACCTGAACCACTGTGGTGGCAGTGCCAGAAGAAAGAGACATATACAAGGGATGTTATGAAGGTAGATTTTGGTATTCATATAGCAACTTCATCAAATTCTCAATGCTTCTAAAAATGTGTTCTTGCAGTTTATCAACCTGTTATCAAATTGTTTTCAACCCACAACAAGGGTTCAACCTTTGAGAACAAACTAATTGCCAACAGATGATTGGACATATATGCATACCCTCACTTGATTTTCATCCACTGCATCAGACAAACTCCCTCATTCCCCTATTACCCTGTAATAGTCATCAGCTATATAATCATGTGATCAAAATGTTACAAGTGCAAGTGTTTGAAAATTATGATTTTTTTCTCCATGCACATTATAAGCCATCAAAGATCATCACAAATATTCTGCAGAAATAAAGCTATTGCCTCTCGGTTTACTATTAAGGCAATTTTTTGATTTGTTTATCTTCCACTTAAGTTACTGTTATTTGGTGGACTTTCTAATGAATTGGTTGGCAACACTGGCCCGTAATTCAGTAGAATTTCCATGAAATTATAGCCAATGTGCCAGTGATAGAAGAGAAGAAAGTCACATCTGAAGAGATTCTTTCCTTACAAAGGTAGTTGATATATAAACATTTTTTTAAATGAAGCAGTATGTGCAATTGAACTTTAAGTAGATTTGTCACTTAATATAGTTTTTGTCATTAGTCAGCAGGAAAGTGAATATTTCACATAGTAGCTAGCTGTAAAGGGGGAATTGACCCATGAAAATGGTAAAAAATAAAAACAAACTCAAAATTTAAGAGGCATGTAATATGTGTCCTACTCTCACAGTTATAGAAGAGGACAGAGTTCTTCCTGGGCTACCATTAGATGTCTCTTGAGGATCTTGTGGGAAATGGGAGTGGACTATGGGAATAAGGGATAACCAGATTTCAGGATCCTCTTACCTAACTCTGTATTATTCTATTTTCTCCCACTGAGATTTTTGTTCATCTCAATATTGGGGTCACGGGTGACATTTGGACTGACTTATTTATAGCTACAGATTCAAAGAATGGAAAGGAACTTCACAGACCATGAAATACAAACTGTGATTGATTAAGAACCCCCACTAAAACATTCTCAACAAATTATCACTCTGGTTTTGGTTCAAAGGCCTCTAGTGACATGGAACTAACTACCTTTTGGGTAGTACCATCCCATTCTACTTTTGAATAGCTCTAGCAGAGGTGTACTGAAGGCAGCTAATCTTCTGATTCAGGAAGCAAGTGTTGAATTTTTGCTATGAGCATTTATATCTTGGTAATTGGCAAATGCTACAATTCAGGGCCTAATTTATTATTTTGTTGATCATATAGAAAGTGACAAAAATAATGTTACTAATTCAGATTAAACTTAGAAGTGTGTGCTGGGTAATACACCACCACCCAAAAGCTAGTTGTTAAACATTTGCTAGCACACCACTGGTTCTAATCATTAGAAAGTCTTTCTCCATAATAAGCATAAATCCAACTATTTGTAATCTACATCTGTTGGCCTTGGTTCTCCCCTCTGAGGTCAAATGAAACATTCTATTTTTGAAAAGCTCCAATTATTAGGAAATTTTTCCTGACATCAAGCCTAAATTTGCCTCTCTGCAACCTCTACCCATTATTCCTAACTCTGCCCACTGGGGTCAAGAAGAACAAGTCTGACATTCTTTGAAATACTTGAAGACAGTCAAATAATGCCCCCCTCATCTTCTCCATTCCTGGTTCCTTCTACTAATTCCCATATGGTGTGATCTCTATTTTCTGGTCATTCTCTAGATTATCAATGGAATATTGGCATTTTCAATCTTCTATTTGTTACTCTACCTCCAGTGATTTAGGAGTCACAATTTGGTACAGTAGAAAAGTAGTATACTATTCTTGAAGTCAGTGAACCTGGGGGTAAATCCTAGCAGTCCAACTAACTGTGTGACCTTGGTAGAGTCATTTAATTTCTCTGTGGTTCAGGTTCCTCATCTGTAATATGAAGGGGATCAGATTCAATTAAGGGCCCTTAACCTTTCTTTCTTGTGTTGTGGATGGCTTTGGCAATCTGATGAACTCTGTGGACTCCTTCTAAGAGTCATGTTTCTAAATGCATAGAATAAGATACATATAATTTGAGAAGAAATCAATTACTTTAAAATACAAATATCAAAGAAGTTTTCAAATAAGTTCACAGACCCCCAGCTTATGAACCTTTAGATGATCTCTGAGATCTCAGCTCTCAGTCTATGATCCCATGAATTATTATGGCATAAGAACATGATTATAGTGAAAAATTAATCTCTTCCTGAAATGACCTAGATAATTGCTCTTAAGAAATGTTTAACATAAAGGAATCTGGCTTCAGTAGTAGACCTCCCAAGCATCTACTTTTTCACAATACTTCCTGTTTTACTTTTTCTATCCCCAGATGCCTACGGTTCTCAGAATTGCCCTCACTTCCAGAAAATAACTGGGGAAGTAGGCCCACTTCACCACTTCTTTCCTGGTCCTGAATCTTGACTCTCTAACTAAAGACAAGACTATTTGAAAGCAGTCCATAAATCTATGTAAGGTAATAGGGAAATCTGTTTTTAAAAAGCATGTAAAAATTTGTTCTAATTTTACTAGGGAAAAAAAAATCTGGTAACCTTATTCAGAGGCTCTTCTCATTACACAGACTTCATTTAACAAAAAAGTTTAAAGTGGGTTTGCTCTAAAATAAAGTAATACCTAGATTAATGAAGTTGTTTTCATTTTGCTATGGATATCTGTGCCAAAATAAAATAGCCTGAACACTAGTCAAACTATGAGGACTTGGGAGAGATGAAATAGAGAACTGAAAATTTTACTTCAAAAGTCACTATATATTCCAAAATATTATCAGCACTTTTTTTGAAACAGCTAAAAATATATGTCTACAAAGTAGATGTCCATTAATTGAGGAATGTCTAGACAAATTGTGGGGCATGTATATGATAGAATATTACTGTGCTTTAAGAAATTGTGTGTGTGATGAATATGTGCATTCGTCCTTCGTTGCCAAAGAAGACCATGCCATCAGAGAAGTAATGACATGACTTGCACTTGACTTTGTTTTAAGTGAGGGAGGGCTGTGCAGGTCACCAGCCTCACTTCTCCTCCAGAGCCATCTTAATCCAATGATCAGATATTCATCAGGATGACTGGAGATGACCCAGGACGAGGCAACTGGGGGTAAGTGACTTGCCCAAGGTCACACAACAGGTAAGTGTTGAGTGTCTGAGGTGAGATTTGAACTCAGGTCCTCCTGACTCCTGCCCTGGGACTCTATCCACTGCACCACCTAGCTGCCCCTATGATGAATATAGAGAAGCGTGGAAAGACCTATATGAACTGATGAAAAACAAAGTAAGCAGAGGCAAGAAAAACACATACACAGTAATCTTCTTGTTCAGTCATTTCAGTTGTGTTTGACCCTTCATGACCCCAGCTGGGGTTTGCTGGGCAAAGACACTGCAGTGGTTTTGCCATTTCCTTCTCCAGCTCATTTTAAAGAGAAGGAAACTGAGACAAACAGGGTTAAGTGACTTGTCCAGAGTCACAACTAGTAAGTGTCTGAGGGCAGATTGGAACTCAGGAAGATGAGTTTCCATGACTCCACTTCGCCACCTAGCTTCCCTCACACAGTAACTAAACATTGTAAATGGAAGGAATGGTACATCAAAAAATTCAAAAGTAAATGTAACAAAATTATAAAGATCCAGCAGGACAGGAATGAAGAGTTATGATGAGACACCCTCAACCTACCCCTTTGTGGAGGTAGGAGGTCCACTGTTATTATCCATTGTATATATTTTCGAGCTTTTTCAATGTCTTCATCAATTGTACTGATTTTTTCCTCTCTGAAAATTTGTCATATGGGATGGCTTTCTGCGCAAGGGATGGGGAGAGATACTTGTAATAACTATGATGATGTAAGAAACAGAAAATGTCAATAAAAATTATTTTTAAAAAAGAAAATTTCAACTTCCTTTTGGGATAAGATATTATTTCTTTTGGCTTATATAATAAGCTCTTTATGTAGGCTTGAGTTCCACAAATTACACATGTAAGAGAATCATGAAGCCCAACTACACAAACAAATGAAAAGAAAATACTCAGACACTCAATGTGGGATGTACCTGTCCAGATGGAGAGAATCACTCATTCATCTCCCTCATAAAAAATTTTCCCTTTTAGAACATGCCTGTTTAATGCCTGGCATAATAATAAGATTAGTGTCTGATTCATAAAACATCAAAACAGTCAAGCAACTGGTGACACAATTTTAAGAGGCAAAGTCAATTGCTTTTACAATTTTGAATCATCAGCATTATTGTTTCTTATCTCTGAATGGAGCCCAGGGGAGACCCTTTACCCTCTCCCAACCTGACCTCTAACCAGGTCCTAATCAAGAAAAAGAAAAACTGGGGACCTGGAAAGTTCAAACCTATCTTCTTATATGTTCCTATCCTAAACTGTAACATAAAGTTTCTAAGTTCTACTCTGCTAATTCAAATATATTGAACTTTTCATGGGTTCCTTTCTCTGGCTATGAGCAACTCTCTAGTTGCCCTCTCCTGCCCTTTTTTTCTCCTGAAGAGAGAATGCAGTCAGGGGAAACTGAGAGTCCTCAGCCTTGTCATGAAGGGCTCGTAATTAAAATTTTCTCTATTCCATCATGGACCATTAGATTAAGAGAGGTTGGAAGCTGAATTCTTATCTCGATGAATCATCCCCATCAAATAGCATTTATGAAGTACTTAATTACTAGAGTGAATGGAGAACAACCAAGGCCCAATTCCTGCTCCTCCCAAGTTTCTATTCCAAGACATGCTAGTGAAAACTTAATTTTCTCCATTCATAAAATGATAATGCTGTTAGGCTGCTGAATGGCAGTAGCATTACGTGATTCCTTTTAGATGGTAAAATCATTTTTAAAAAGTAAATACTGGAAGTGGTTAAGTTTTCCTCCTCATTTGTTCTACCTACATGTGGTATTAAGTAAAACTAGAACAGTTGGTGAAGGGAGGGAGAGAGGATGTTAATAATGTGTCATAGAAAACCTTCCACTTTGATAAAACAGACTATAGTCTACCAGGGGATTCTACAGGATATGACTATAAGTCACACTTGGAAAGAAATCTCCTTGCTCCGTAGCTGTACCTTCCGTCCTGTGGGAGGGCCTCTATGGTAGGAAGCAGGATGTTGATTCAACGTCATCCTTAGGTTCTGAAATGAATGTATGAAGAAAATAGAACTCAAAGTTGTAAAAGACAATTATAAAAATGGATCACAGCTTTTTGAATTATTCAGCTTGGATTAAAATGTATACATGTTTGTGTGGTATGCCCCTCCCATACTTCTTTGTAGAAGGTCCACAGGTGTGTAATATTGCATATATGCTCAGATTTTTTTTTGATGATGTATTAAGGTTTTGCTGATTTTTCTTCTCTTCCTCTTTTTTTTTAATTTCAGTGTTATAGAAACAAAATATGTCAAAATGTGTTTTTAAAAAATTGTGTCTGATATTTTCTTTCATTTTTATTTGGTCCCATAGAAAGGTATTATGGATAACTCTGTGCTCTTTAAAAGTCGGACGTTAATAGCCCATCCTGTTGCATGGGCAGCAACTATAAAAAAATTCTGCCCGCTGGGGTTTTTTTTCTTTGTTTTCCAAGGGATTCTGTACATTTGCATTAATTTTTCAGCTGTAAACACCTGAATTATTCTGTTAGCAGTTGTGAAATATTCTGAGTTGAGTAGGGGCCTGGAGTGTTTGGGAAATTAACACAAACAAGAAAAAGGTGTTCCCAGACATGCTTATTCTCAGATAAACATAGAGCCTGTCAGTGTAACTTCATCAGTGCTGCCTGAGGAGTAGGGGGAAAAGGAACCCCCAAAATGAATATTTATTAATCCTTGGTCTATCCCTCAACTGGCCCTCAGCCATGCCCTGGAAAGGCTCAGAGTGATGCTTTAATTCTTTGGCTACAAGAGGTATAAATCCTGTAATTCAATGAGCATTTAAGGCGTTGCCGTACACAATGTAGCTGCTGGATATTTATAGAAAGGTGACTAGATTTACAGTGCCAGGTTGAGTACTCTAAAAGTTGTAAGTGTCTAAACAAAAATATTATCAGGAAAGGAAAAGAGATAGTGATGAATTATCTATTTTTTTTCAGTATATGTACCATGGAAGCCCTGATAGCATTATCACAATTTCTTTTCATCTTTTCGTGAATGCCATAAGAAAATCCCAAAAGGGGTCACGAAGAGATGAGCAGGACAAAAACTACTGAAAGCAACAGCAGCAAATTCTGCAATCCCCAGCTGGGGTCATGAAGAGTCAGATATGACTGAAAAACAAAGGCGTGAGGTGGCGAGGGCCTGCTCTAGAATGTGGTCGCCATAGAGGAGAGAAGAGGGTATGTTTGAGAGATGATGCAAAGGTGAAATCTACATTGGCAATAGATTGGATATGGGGGGTGAGAGATAGTAACTCAGGATGGCTCTCCCATGTTGGTGAACCTGAGCTACTGGGAGGATAGCGTTGTCTCCAACAGTAATAGGGAAGGTAGAAGAAGGTGAAGGATTTCGTACAGAAGATTATGAGTTTGTTTGTTTCTATTTCTTTTTTTTAAATTAATTTTATTTATTTTCAGTGTGATAATGAATTTTGCTTTGTACATATCAAGCTTAAAATATCTACTGGACATCCTATTGGCGATATCCAAAGGGCAGTTGGACATTCAAGATTGGAGGTCAGCAGAGAGATTGGTGCAGGAGGGATAGATTTGAGAATCATCAACATAGAGATAGTAATTAAATTTGTGGGAACTGATGAGATTGCCAAGTGAAATAGCATAGGAGAAGAGAAGAGGACCCAGGACAGAACCCTGAGGAACACCTAGAATTAGAGGTTGTGATCTGAAAGAGATTACAGCAAAGGAGACAGAGAAGGAGTAGTCAGGTAGATGGGAGGAGAACCAGGAGAGATTGGTGTCCTGGAAACCTAGAGAAAAGGTATCAAGGAGGAGAGTTATCAGAGTGGTCAAGGAGAATGAAAATTAAGAAAAGGTCACTGGATTTGACAATTAAGAAGTCATCAGTATCTTGGGAGAGAGAAGTTTTGGTGGAATGATAAGGACAGAAGCCAGAGTATAAGAAGTTAAGAAAAGAGAGGAGAGAAAGTAGAGGCAGCCAAGGGAGACTGCCTAGACTCCACTATTATGACGTCCTAGCAACTCAAGATACATTCTCCCGTCCCCTTTTCAGCTTCCCTTTGTGTGTTGTCCTTCCCATTAGACTGTAAACACCTAAAGGGCATAGACTGTCTTCCTTTTTCTTATTAGTATCACAAGTATAGGATGTTCAGGGAGGACCAGCATCGCTGGTGTGAGGGCTTTCCAGGCCCTTTCCAGGATTGCTTTTCTACCTTTGGTGTCCACCTATTACCCAACCCTGACCTGTGGTTCCGAGAAACTGTATAACCCACAGAGGCTGCATCCTGGTCAAATCTTCTAGATAGATGGACTAAACAAGGTGAAGGGGAACCAAGAAGTCTCAAACCCTTCAGTGAGGATTTGTCTTGGGCTGTCTATCCCAAGCATGTTGAATGGGCAGTGGAGAAAAATTTGCTCCAAAGGCCATGAAGGCAGCTGAAACAGGTGCTGTGGAGTGCTAAGAACTTGATCAGACATTGAAGATGCCAAGGTAACCTACCACATTCTGGACCACATCCGTTTGTCCTAACTTTTATCTTGCAGCTGGACTTTGAGGATGCTGGAAGAGAGTGAGGCTGGTGACTTTGTGCAACTCTGCTTCACTTAAATCCAATTCATGTCCATATCAAAACACCAGCTGACAAGTCATTGGTCATCTTTGAAAATGGAGGACAAATAGCCGGAAGTATCCCAAGTGCTTAGCAAAGTGCCTGGCAGTAGACACTTAAATAAATGTTTATGCAGGGGTGAGGAAACTTCAACCTCCCTCGAGGTCACATGTGACCCTCTAGATTCTCAAGTGCAACTGAATCCAAACTTCACCAAAAAAAAAGGCCCCACCTCTGGTTTATTGAATTGAACTGAAAGTTTGGAAAGAGAGGATATCTTGTCTTCTTTTGATTTATGCCTTTCTTCATGCACTGAAATGATTGAGTCTACTCAAGGGAAATGCCCTCTATTAAGGCCCAGACCTGCTAGGCTCCTCTCCAGATTTTCTCCACCTTGACACAGAAGCCTCCTCACCCTTGAAATCCATTCTATCCTGGACTGCAGACTCAGTGCACCAGATGTTACCTTCCACCTTTGAAGTCCTTTCCTCTGATTATCTAATTCTTCCTAGACTTGCAGTAATGTAAAGAAAACTCACAGTTTAGCCAGTCTTCATCCCTCTCTAGGCTCCACTCCTAACTCTCTCAGCTTTCTCTATGGTGCTCCCTCTGGGGTACCTACTCTCCTCTCTGCTCCTCTCTTTTTCAGCTTCCTTTTATGTGTTCTCTTCCTCTTCCCTGTAGAACACAAGCTCCCTGAAGGCAAGAAAGATTTTCTTCTTGCATTTCCATTCCCAGTGCTTACTACCAAGCGGTAGTATGTGCTCAGTAAATGCTTCTTGACTTGCCTTGAGCCTATTCAAAGGGAAGTGTACTTTTATGTTATTCAGAAGAGACTCTCTACATTGACTCCAGGAAAGAGTTCTTTGTAATCCTTGAGAGGAATGGTATAGGAAGGAATGGAATGGAGTAGTGACTTTTATTAGATGCCTTCTGAAATGTTATCCCCAAAACTGTATTCTATATTTGTGATTTTTCTTCTTCAGGATTCCAATAAATGTTATTTCGAATCATTTTAGGGTAGGTACATATCCAAGGGCATGGGGGAGGAGAGGGCTGGTTTGAACAGCTGTTAGAAAAATATTTGGATATTAAGTTAATTTTAAATTAAAACTGTATCTAGCAGACTCCTCTAAAACCCAGATTACTGTATTATTAATATTTTCTTTCTTCAAATGGAGAAAGGCTCCTAAGAGATATATTCTGGTTTTTTTTAGTACTTAAAATTCCCTACAGCATGCCAGAATGTGTTGATATTTAAATATTCAGTCTGTCATCTGAACAAGCCAACTGTGTTTAAGTTAATTACATTTTGACAAACATGAATATGTTTAGCATTCTACAATGTAGGAGTCCAGCTAAATAGTAACCTCCCTGAGGGAGGGTCCTGTGGTTGCTACTACTTTTGTATTTGTATTAGCACCCAACAAGAATGGAACTTAATAAATATTATTTAAATGAACAGTCATTTCTTCAAGGGGCATTAATTCTTTCTGGCAACGAGTGGTTCATTTAATGGAGTGCAACAGTGACTCTCTAATGGTCTGCTTGCTGCCTAAGCGAGTAAACGTGTTTCTCTTATACACTTCTAAGTTATTACAATTGGGCAAAAGCTATGGGGGAAAAGGAGGAGAGGAAGAGCCTGACTGAAGGAACCTGACGTCAGTAAGGTGACATCAACTCCTTCAAGTCTTATGATGCTATTGGCTTCAAAAACAAAACATCACGCTACTACTTCATGACATATAAAGCTTAAATGCTACATAGCATCTTCCCTTCCAAAGCTCTGTTGCTGTTCAGTCATTTCATTCATATCCAACTCTTCATGACTCCATTTGGGGTTTTCTTGGCAAAGATACTGGACTCTTGTCATTTCCTACTCCAGTTTATTTTCCAGATGAGAAGCTGAAGCAGAGAAGGTTAAGTGACTTGCCCAGGGTCACACAGCTAGGAAATGACTGAAGTTGAATTTGAATTCAAGTCTTCCTGACTCCAGGGCTGGCACTCTATCCACTGTGCTACCTAGTTGCCCCTCTCATGAAACTTACAATCTCATAACTTGATAGTCTCTGAGGTAGGATATATGTGACAATCCACTGAGGTCAAGGAAGGAAATATTAGAAGTTCTATTTATATTTACTTTTGTCCTAAAAAATGAAATGAAACTTTACTAATAATTACTATATGGATTGACACCAGTGTCCTCCTTCAGACTACATTTTTCATGGTCACATGACATGTACAGGATTCAAGATTTCTTGAGGGAGTTCCCCTTGGCTTGACAATAGCACCCCTACTTAACAGGACATTTAAAAACTCCGCCTTTGATGCTTACAATGGTGTGTGTCACCTTTAAAGACCCATATCTAAAGTTTTAAAAAAAAAACCCATTATTTTATAACCCCAGTTTATCTTCCAATGAGTTTTAAACCTCTCTATTGAAAATACAAAAATGCAACATTTTGATTAGTTTTCATGAACAACTGACATTAGACAAGATAGAAATTATCCAAATTTCAACAAAAATTTTGTATAACTGGTGAGTGGAACTGAAGAATGAATATTATGATTTAATAAGACCAAATATAGGAGTTCTAAAATTTGGATCTATGTAGCTTTGTGAGGTCTCTTTTTTAAGCTATGATTGCCTTTAAAAATCAAATAATGAAACCAGCTCAACTTTGAATCATACTCCAGAGTGGCTTATAACAGAATGGTAAGTCAAAATTTTCAAAAAATTAAGCATATTCAATCACATTGCTCTCACTAAATTATTAATAACTATTGAAAGCAAAAAAAAAGTTTTTTCTAATTTTAATAAAATTGGTTGGTTGGTTGGTTGTTGTCCTTCATCTTTGAAGATGGACCAAATGAAGAGGACCAAAATGACATCACCATGATAAAGTGAAATTTCAGTGTGACTGACTGTGGCTAATAGACCAATATGAGCTCAGAATGCTCTACCACAGGTTGGGCACAGATAGTCTGTATGAATATTTGGGGTGGATATCCCAAATTTGCACATCTTGCATTTACTTTGTGCTGTCTCAATTCTGCTTTGCTCAAAGAGCACAGCACCCTTTCTTATGTGGACATACCATGCTGAGCGTTCTGTGCCAGTGTCTCCCACGTTGCACAGTCAAATTCAAAGTTCTTGAGAGACACCTTGAGAGTGTCCGAGGATCACTTCTTCTGGTCACCGTGTGATCACCTGCCCCATATGAGTTCTCCATAAAATAGTCTTTTTGGCAAGCATACATTTTGCTTTCAAACAACATGGCCAGCGCATTGGAGTTGTGCTCTCTGAAGGATAGTTTGAATACTTGGCAGCTCAGCTCAAGCAAGGACTTCAGTGCCTGGTACTTTATCCTGTCAGGTGATCTTCAGAATCTTCCTAAGACAATTCAAAAGGAAACAATTCAGTTTCCTGGCATGGCACTGGTAGACTGTCTGTTTCACAAGCATATAACAATGAAGTGAGAAAACAGTTCTGTATACCTTCAGTTTGGGAGTCAGTCTAATACCTCTTCTCTCCCAAACTTTTCTTCAGAGCTTCAGCTAGCTTTCTTTCCTTTCCTTTCCTTTTCTTTTCTTTCCTTTTCTTTTTTTCTTTTCTTTCTTTCTTCAGCTAGCTCTGGCAATGTGTGCATCAACCTCATTGTCAATGTGTATATCCCTGGAAAGTATACTACCAAGGTAAGTGAACCTATCCATAGCATCCACATGCAGATGGTGAGTGGAATCATCTTTGCAGATGTTTTTGTGCATTGTACATGTTTTTGTGTTTCAACTGCAGAGTGCAATTCCCCACCTGCCATGGTAATCAGGCCAGGGTTGGGTAAGCAGACAATGTTTAGGGCACCTTTTCTAGCCCCTTCCTCACACCAGGTGAGCAGTGCAATCCTTAAAAAACTGCTCAGACACCCAGGGAGCTGACCAGTCCCACTGCTGTTTCCAGTAAGAAACGACCCTATGGCCTGGGCCTGCTGTGTTCTGGTTTGTGACTACAGCTCCCAGTGTATCTGTACCTGCTACTTCATCACTTGCCTGTCGTCACAGGACTTTGAGGCATAATAGTGAAATGGTATGGGTGATGTCTTTTGATTCATGTGTAAATTGGATTTAAGTGAGGTAGAGTTGCATGAAGTCATCAGCTTCACTCTGTCCTCCAGAGTCATCATAGTCCTGTGGCAGGACAGAGTCAAGACAGCTGATGATGGCTTAAGATGCAATGAATGACCTTGGAGTCTTTGGTGTCTAACCAAGCTCTAAGCGCTCCACATCACCTGCTTCATCTACTTTCATGGTCGTTGGAACAAATTGTTCTAATCTGCCTATTCCACCAGAGAAAGTCTTCACATGCTTGGGGTAGCCCCCCCCCCCCCGCAATTCACCAATGGTTTAGGAACCCTTGGTTCTTGGTTAAGAACCCTAGTTTGGCCCATCTGCCAAAATGGTTTACCAAGGTGTGGCCACTGAACATGATGTGGCTTCTTGGAGCCACAGGTGAGAGTTAAGTGGAACAGGTGGACACCAAAGGTGAAAAGAGCCTCAAAGAGGGCTCAGCAGTCATCACACCAAAGGTCCTAGTCCTCCCTGAACACAGTCTACACCTTAATTTTAATAAAATAACATTATATTAAAATATTGTTCATTTTAAATTTATCTCATCCTCTTAAGGTTTCTATTTTTGTATTTGTTTTATAAAATATATAACATTAATTCAGTAGAATATAATAAATTTGCAGTTAAATCTACATATATGGGAGCTCAAAACATTTTTTTACAGGTAAGGGTACATGATCAAAAAAGTTTTGAGACCATTCTCACCAGGGCATATAAACAAATAACAATGTTACATAATAATATCTAAATGTAAGCAAACAGTATGTAAATTACTTATGGCAAGTTTCTCTGATAAAGGCCACATTTTTCAAATATATAGAGAACTGAGTCCAATTTTTAAGAGTACAAGTCATTCTCCAATTGATCAGTGGTCAAAGGACATGAACAGGCTGTTTCTAGATAAAGAAATCAAAGCTATCTATAGTCACATGAAAAAATGTTCTAAATCACTACTGATTACTACAATACAAATTAAAACATTTCTAAGTTACCACCTCATACCTTTCAGATTGATTAATATAATAGAAAAGGAAAATGGCAAATGTCAGAGGAGGTGTGGAAAAATTGGGATACTAATGTGCTGTTGAAGTTGTGAACTGATCCAACCATTCTGGAGGATAATTTAGATTTATATCCCAAAGAGCTATAAAACTGTGTGTACCCTTTGACCCATCAATACTACCATTAGGTATATATCCTAAAGAAATCAAAGAAAAAGGAAAATTGCAAAATTGTTTATAACAGCTCTTTCTGTGGTAGCAAAGACTTGGAAATTGAGGGGATGCCTATCCATGGGGGAACGACTGAACAAGTTGTGGTATATGATTGTGACAGAATACTATTGTGCCATAAGAAATGATGAACAGGATGTTTTCAGAAAAGCTTGGGAAGACTTAAATAGACTGATGTAAAGTGAAATGAACAGAACCAGAAGAATATTGTACATGGTAATAGCAATATTGTGTACAATGACCAACTGTGAATGACTTAGCTATTCTGATCAGTACAATTCTGAAGGATTCATGATGAAAAATACCATCCACCTCCAGAAAGAACTGATTGAGTCTGAATGCAAATTGAAGCATGTAGGTTTTTTTTTTTACTTTCTTTGTCTTGCCTTTTTTTGGCAACAGGGTTAATATGGAAATATGTTTTGCATCATTTCACATGTATAAGTGATATCACATTTCTTGATTTCTCAATGGATGGGGGAGGAATGGAAGAGAGGGAGAGAATTTGGAACTAAAAAAAGATTTTAAATGAATGATAAAAATAAATGATAAATTTAAAAATTTTTTTAAAAATTTAATCCATAAAGAAAGTTTTTGCCACCAAAGTTCTTGGCACTATCAAACGGCTCAGCATCAGAAAATGATATGATTCTATCAGTCGCAGAGACATTTGAAAAGAGGCATTAACATGTACTTTGCTGCTGCACCCTAAGGACCATGAGATCTTCCTATCTGACTTACATGTGTTGTCCCCTCCATGAGAATGTAAGCTCTGAGAACAGGGACTGTCTTATTTTTCTGTTTGTATACCTATTTGTATTTCTATTGTACAAAGTATTGCTTTGTATATAGTGAGTAATTTAAATGCTTTATTCATTCAAAGTGGATAATACATATGTAGATAATTAGAGTCTGCTGTCTAGTTCAAAAGCAATTTTTTTTCTTTGCTCACAATACATTTGTGATGCCAGAGTTCTTTATTTCAAAACTGCTCCATGCCCAGAGACTACTAGACTGAAAATCAGGAAGTTTGGGTTCCAGTGCTGGCCCTGCTCCTAACTAGCAGCATGATGTTGGACAAAACCAATGTTTTTAGTCATTTAAAAACAAATATTTATTGTTGTTATTAATAACTGTGGTAATATTATTGACCAGATAATCTCTAAGGTCCCTTCTATTTCTAAAAAAAACCCAACCTTTTACTTTTAAGATATAGCTAAATATAAAATAAAGAAAAAGAAAATGATTTCCTGAGTTAGTTGAGTGGGTCACTTTAAAACCATATTACCACTATAGTTCTCTTTTTCTCTTGGTACTTATGAATTATGAAGCAAATGGATTGATGGCCTTATCAAGTCATCAAAAGATTTGCTGTTGCTTAATCGTTTCCAACTCTTCATGACCCCATTTGGGGTTTTCTTGACAGATACTGGAATGGTTTGCCATTTCCTTCTCCAGTGGATTAAGGCAAACAGAGATTAAGTGATTTGCCTGGAGTCACAGAGCTAGTAAGGTAGGATTTGAACTCATATCTTCCTGACTTGAGGCTGGGTAGTCTATTCACTGTGTCACATAGCTGTCCTACTTTTAAGTAGGCCTAGCTGCATATTTTTAACAACTTTGGGGAAAATATAAGGTTATGGCAAAATGTAGTCAAATGGTAAATTCAGCCGTGGAATGAGTCAAATCGTAAGTTCAGCTGTGGAATGATTCACTGTACTCAGAGTCTGATTCATTGTCTGACATTTGAAGTGGAGGTACATGTCACTTTTCCACAGAATTAGGAGGGAATTCCAATTGTTCGGTCAATGTGTGTTATGTGTTAATGAATTATTTGTGCTATACCTCTCTCTGTTTAATCATGCCTTTACTTCAGCCAATGACATAGGCGGCTTACTGCTCTGCAGAAACAAGCAGAACTGAAGAGATATGGTGCGACTGTAAGATGAAAAGTGAAAGCAGGAGTAACGTCAAGAAACTGATCTCAGAGACCTCTTGATTTATAAAGGAGGAGACCAAAGCTAGAGAAGTAAGGTAACTTGCTCCAAGCTGGTCACTTCCAGCTTTAAGAAGACAACAGAACTCAGTTACTTTTATTTACTTTTTGCTAGTTGCTATTTACTTTTTATTTACTGTTATTACAGGTGATCAGGATTACAATATAATCATATAAGACAATAAGATATCATGCATGAATAGCTAAACTTTATTGTTCTCAACAAAAAATTTGGAAGTCAAGGGGACCTGAGTTCAAATCCGAACTCAGACATTTGCTACCTGGGTGACCTCAGACAAGTCACTTAACCCCCCACTTCCTTCCCCCAAAACCCCTAAAGTAAAAAAAAAATACCTACAAAACAATCTTATAGTGGCAGCTAGTGGATGGAGCACTGGCCCTGGAGCAAAACTCAGTTTATTCAGCAAAGAATTGTAAATGTCAAACTTTAAAGTTTACATGTTGGTGTCGATGGCCATGTGTGGGGATGGGATAAAGAAGTGATAGAAATAATACAGGCTTTTGGATACCCTAGGTGTTCAGCACTTCTGGCCGAGAGGCTAGGAGTTAGCACAGGTGAATATGTTATTTATTCCTTCCTCTCCTAACACATTCTGGCTCTTAGGAGGAATAACTGTCTGCTCTCATTTGCTTCCTACTAAAAACAACCAAATCCCCCTAAAAGAGTCATTTGGAAAGTTCAAGTAAGAACTGCAAACTATTTTCTGTAGACTAGAACAACTCTAACTTTGAAACCTTTCCATCCGCTTCCTGCCCCCTGCTCCCCAACTGCTTACTCAGAACACAAACCCAAAGCACCCACTGACAGTTCCTCTTTCAGAATTAGCCCTGGCAAATTCTCCCAGAGGACTCATGACTCAAAGTAGACCAATAATAGAAGGCAAGTATTCTCAAGAAAACAGAGCATGGTGAGCAGAATTTTATTGCCACCATGCCATCATTTGAGTCCCCACCAAACCTGGGACCTTCCTCTCTCGCAGGACCCCTCCTTTAGGGAACTTTACCAAGCTAGGGGCCATTTTCACATCATTCAGGTTAGATTGTGGCAGTGTGCTCACTCTCTGAAGCCAGGTCTGTTTGCCAGAGGCAGGACAGGGAGTCCATGAACCATGTGCCCATGCACAAATACACCTCAGCACACAACTCCTATTTGTGCTTGGGTAATTGAAGGACCAGCCCTAGGCAACAATGGAAAAAGAGGCGGTATGCAGCATCTCCTTTCTGAGTCCTATTTTTCTACCTTTGGTACAAACTTTCCCCCTTCCCTCCTTCAAACACCGCAAATCCTCTATCTTCCCAAGGGTCTTCCCATTGTCAAAACGAGAAAGAATCTGATTTCTGTCACTGATCTCTTCTCTCCCTGTCTTAGGGAGTTACATTGTGTCTTAAGAATGCAGATTCCACTTACACATTGTAAGAACTTAATACATCTTTTCTAAATTGAATTTTCAGTGCGCTTCTCCTCCATTTTCCCATCTCATCCTCCTTTTCTCCATCCAGGGCTCTCTGAAACTCTCCAGTAAGTATGGTGATCATCCTGAAAACCATGTCTCTCAATAGTCTCTATGGCTATGTTTTCTTCAGTGCCTTAGGCCTTCCTTCCTATGTGAAGGACAACTGGGGTGGGAAGGGGCAAGATGAAGGGAGAAAGTAAATATTCAAGGACTCTTCATGTTCTGAGGAGGGTCACAGGAAAGAGCACCGAGAACCTGAGCTCAAGACCATGGGCAAGAGTTGGGGTGGGGGGCACATGAAAACTGTAATAGAACAAACCTCTATAGAACAGACCTATACCTACTGAGTCATAGGAAACAATATGGTAGAGTGGAAATAGCACTGATTCTAAAGTCAAAGGGACTGGGTTCAAATTCGCCTTTGATATTTTCTACTATCATGACCTTGAGAAAGTTAATCTCATTTATAAAATGAGGAAGTTAGATTAGATACCCACCTATGTCCTTTCCACTTTAGTGTGTGTGTGTGTGTGTGTAAGAGAGAGAAAGAGAAAATGTGTACATGTGAGAAAGAAGGGAGAGAGAAGGAGAGAGGAAGAGAGAGAGAGAGAGAGAGAGAGAACACAAGAACATGAGAACGGAAGACCACCTCCATGGAGAGAAAACACTGCACCTGGGACCAAGACAACTAATTAAGGCCCATCTACACCACTTAAATTCAACAAATCCTTATTAAATACCAACTATTGGCTATACAAAGCAGCAAGTTAAGTAGTTTGGGGAATTCAAATCCTAGAAAACTAAGGCCCTCTGTCCTTGAGAAAGGAGAAGGAATGGGAAGTGGAAAGGAGAGAGGTTACAACATGAACACAGATAAGTAAATACAAAATATTTTGAGGAGTGTGAGTGGCAATTTGATTGATTACTAGTTGTATAGCAATAGACAAATTGCTTTACCTCTCTGCTCCTCAGTTTTCTCATCTGTTAAATGTGGGGGGTTGGACCATATGATCAATAAAGTCCTTACCAACTCTAATTATCTATGAAATATGTCACTGTGTGTGTGTATATATATATATGTATATATACATACATATATATGTATATATACATACATACATATATATATATATATATATATATATATGTATGTATGTATATATACATATATATATATACATGGGACAGGGAAAACTATGGCCATTGATGAGTGAGAGAGTGGAGGGAAAACTAGCCAGTGAGCACAGGCAATATGATTGGTCTTCCTGCCACATTCTATATGAAGGCTTGGTGGGCCCACTTGGTGGAGGGACTCTTTACCCATTCGGAGTATGTGTAGGTATCCTCTATGTCTTGTTGACTTGTACCAAGGTTTTTTAATTGGCTGCTGAATCAGAACTAAGTATACATATAAAACTGATTGGGAGAGAGAAGATGTATTTCCTAGGCCTACTTTTGCCACTAATGAGTATATTAACTGGATCAAATCTCTTCATTTCTCTGGCCTCAGTTTCTTCATCTGAACAGTACTTCATCTGTGTCATGGACCCCTTTGGTAGTCTGGTGAGGCCTATGGACCCTTCTTAGAATATTTTTAAATCCATAAAAGGAAGGAAGGAAACAAGTATTTATTAAGCACCTACTATGTTCCAGGCACCCTGCTAAGTACTTTAAATATTATTTCATAATAACCTTACAGCAACCCTGGGAGGTAGGTGCTATTAATATCTCCCTTTTCAATGAAAGAAACTGGAGTAAATAAATAAACTGGAGTAGTTAAACTGGAATAGTTAAGTAACTTGTCCAGTTATTTATCCAGTTAGGAAATAGCTGAGGTTGGATTTGAACATGGGTAGTGACTGGAGGCTCAGTAATCTACCCATTGCTCCATCAGCTGCCTGGATTAGAAAATAAACCAATGTATATTAAAGTACAAGTTATCAGGATATTAAAACAAACAAACAATTTTCACAGATCCCAATTCAAGAGCACCTGGATTAAATGGTTTCTATACTCACTTCCATTCTACAATTCTAAAAGAAAAAAACACACCTACAAGTTTGTTCTGGCCTTATAAAAGGTAATACTAATTACAATCAACAACACTGCTTGACAGTTGTCTAAGTGACAAGCAATGCGAGAATTCATAGAATTAAAATGTGTTTATCAATTTATTTATGTTATAAATATTTTTATATCTTTATATTATCAATTTACTTAGGCATTTCATTTAATTTCAACACTAAACCATTCACATATACCTTTTTTGTTTATCATTTATGTAGCATCATTATATCTTTTTAAAAAAATTTTTCCAATTACATGTAAAACAATTTTTTTTGAGTTCCAAATTCTCTGTCCCTCCTCATTGAGAAGGCAAGCAATTTGATGTAGAGTATACAGCATCATTATGTCTGTCTTTTTTTTTTTTTAGGCTACTGGGGTATAAGTGACTTGCCTAGGATCATACAGCTAATAAGTGTCTGAGACCAGATGTGAACTCAGACCCTGCTGACTCTGGGGTCAGTGCTCTATCCACTAAACCACCTAGCTACCCTGGAATTAGGAGATATAATGGATAGAGTAATGAACTTGAAATCAGGAAGACTCAAGTTCAAATCCTGAGGCCCTCCTAAAGACTCAGTTTCCTCATTTGTAAAACAGCATCTGTCTTACAGGATTGTTGGGATATTCAAATGAGGTAATATATACAAAGGACTTAGCCATCCTTAAAGCTCTATAGCAACACTAAAGCTATTATTGTGGTTCACAACTCTACATAAAGCTAGCAGAGAACATTGTATACAGTAACAGCAACGTTGTGGACCATCAACTGTGATTGACTTAGCTCTTCTCAACCATACAAGGATCCAAGACAACTCCAATGGATTCCTGATGGAAAATGCTATCCACATCCAGAGAAAGAACTGATAGAGTCTTCATGCAGATCAAAGCATATTATTTTCTCTATTCTTTCTTTTTTTTCATGGTTCTTTTCTTTTGGCCTGTTTCTTCTTTCATGACATGACTAATACGGAAATAAGGGGCAGGAGGACCTGAACTCAAATCTCACCTCAGACACTTGACACTCACTAGCTGTGTGACCTTGGGCAAGTCACTCAACCCCAATTGCCTCATCCTGGGTCATCTCCAGGCGTGACTCTGGAGGAGAAGTGAGGCT
This sequence comes from Potorous gilbertii, assembly GCA_028658325.1. Taxonomy (NCBI): domain Eukaryota; kingdom Metazoa; phylum Chordata; class Mammalia; order Diprotodontia; family Potoroidae; genus Potorous; species Potorous gilbertii. The sequence goes on from CM053770.1 coordinate 75,245,282, forward strand.
GATGACCTGCACAGCCCTCCCTCACTCAAAACAAAGTCAAGTGCAAGTCATGTCACTATTTCTCCAATGGCATGGTCTTCTTCGGCACTGAAGGATGAACACACACAATATGGAAATATTTTATATGATTGCCTACGCATAACCTATATTAAATTGCTAACTATCTTAGTGAGGGAGTGATGAGGGAGATAATTTAAGAACTCAAAAATTTTTTAATGAATGTTAAAATTGTCTCTGCATGTAACTGGAAATATATATTATGTACACATATTTAAAAACTCTAAATAAAGTGAGAGAACATTGCCTATGGGTATGCTGATAGCCCTACTATGTTAGAGAACACAAGTGCTATATAGATGAGACTGGGCCCTAAGAATTAACCAAAAGACAGTTGTAAGAAAATAGAATCCTCCTCATTTTGTTGCCTGAAATAAGACTTTATGAATCAAAGAATCGCAGAGTTGGAAGGGACTTCTGCCATCTAGTCTAACATAAATAAATAAAGATCTTTTTCTAAAAACATGCCTAAGGATTGGTCTTATGTAATATTTATTTTTTAAAACATATGTTTCCTGCCTAACATTACTGAACAAAGTAAATATTTCCCTGAACAAGAACTGATCAGCTTATTAACCTTGAATTGCATTATCTGAAAAACAATCAATATTATTTTGGAACACAGAGTGCTCCTAACAGATAATTTCAAATCACATTAGCTGACAGAGAAGCCCAAGAGAGATTTCTCAGTTGTGATGATGTTTGATGCTGCTATAGCTATGTTTCAAAATTCCAGATACAAACTCAGGAATTCGAGCTGAACATCTATTACTGCCATGGAAAAGAACAATTTTCCATCGATAAAAGCAATTACTGCTAATTGTAGGTGAAGAAATAGCACATTCCACTTGGGATATTCCAAATAAAACATTTATTCCTTCATCCAACCATGATTTACTGAGTGACTATTGTATACGTAGCTCTGTGTCACTCAATTTCTGGGATGTAACAAAGACATAAACAATTTCTGCTTTTACCAAGCTTACTTTGGGAATCTGGGCCTATTAGAGGTCATCAAGAATAGGATGACTGACCAGCTTATTAACCATGAATTGCATTATCTGAAAAATAATCAATATTTTGTTATGGATACAGCAATATCTTTGTGTTCATGCCATACAGACAAAATAGACTACAAAATTACATTATTCAAGGCAAAACTTTGGCAAAAAGATACCTAGTTGAGTCCAGGACCCCAGAAAGAGTCATTGTACACCTTGGGGAAACTACCTTCAAATATCAGTGGGGTTAGCTAGGAAGTAGCTATGACTCTCTTTTCTATTTGAAGAGCATTCTCCATTTGAAAGAATAGACACATCCCAACATTATCATGATATATTTTCCCAGTGATTTTCATTATATAGTTGGAGATACTTTCTTCTAGAACATATCTTGACACTTAAATTTAAGAAAAACTACACTTAAAATGTAGGAAACCTTTCAAAATTGTGTATGTATTTTAAAAGCTACTAAACCAGCAATAATCTTCAAATTAATGAAAATATATTAAGCCTTCTTTATTAGTCCTAACGATGCCATAAACCTTGAATTTGAAGTAGGGAAGACAAGTTCAAATCCAACTTCAGATGCTTAACTAGCTCTATGACTGAGTAAATCACTTAACTGCTGTTTCCTTATTTCTAAAATACTTAATACTATATTAAAACACAAAACAAAGATACTTAATTAATGCTATATTACTTAATTACTTCAAGCTATATTCAAACACAAAACAGATATAATAAAAGTAAAAATACTTCAAAACTGTAAATTACCCCTGGCATACAATTTGTCAATTCAATAAATATTTATTAAGCCTCTAAGTACAAGGTATTGTATTAAGTACTAGGGACACAATGACAAAAACACAAGTTTTCTTGCCCTGAAGAAGCTTATATTCTACCAAGGTGGGCTTACAATACATACACATAGAAGTATGATGCAAAGTAATGAGAAAGGACAGGATATAAGCCGTCACAGGAGTCCAGGAAGGCTTCCTGAAGGATGGTAGGAGCTAGAGCAGGAAAAAAACTCAGAGACCATTTGATCCAACTTCATTTTGCAAAAATGCTGAGGCTTAGGGAGGCTAAGTAAGCATCAGAGTGGGGATTTGAATCCAGATTCTCCTGGACAGTGTAGGCCGTCATTCTGGGCAATGAACTCTGGCTGTATCCAAGTGATCCACAGTGCCATCCAAACCGTGCCATCAAAGTCAGCTGGCCAGGAGCCCAATGCTAGCGCCAGTGCTGGATCAGTTCCTGAGGTTCTGACAAGGTTCACTCCTTCATACATTGTTCTCCCTATCAAGCACAGTATTTCCTGCTGCCTTAGTGGTCTAGTTCTTCCACAAGCCTCTGACCTTCTCATGTCCAACTTCATGGAAATATGACAAGGACCCCTGATTTCCTGAGTGTGGAAACTCCCTTCCTCTATTTCTCACCTGAATCATTCTTTGTTTTTGTTTGTATCTTTCCCATATTTGAGCTTTGGGCTGATTGTCATATTTCTTCATGGAGTAACATATCTACAGTTAATTTATGGCATCCTTAACACTATTACCAAAGGCAATATTATGTGAAACTAAGCCTGAAATGTCCTTGACTCACAATGGTCTAATTTACTTGCAAAAATCTCTTTATATTTTTATATATATAATTTTTTATATTTTTATATATCATATATGTACTGCATGACTTTTATCCTAGGTGTATTTGAGTATAATAAAGTGAAATCATCAAATTAATTACTCCCATACATCTCATGACAAAGCTGTTACCTCTTGACATTTCTTTTTGTAATTTCTATTGTTAAGTTTCCTTAGTTTTCAATAACCTTCACTGAAATTTTCTTAAGCATCCACTAAGCTAGGAGATTCAGTGCTGCATATAATCAAAGTTGCTTTCTCCAAAATTAAAAATGGCATGTCTTCTGTGTAAACTCACCCTGCATATTCATAACCATGGCTTTCTATTTTTATATATCAAAGATATTTCTCTTTCTTAAAACAAGTAAACTTTAAATTAATACCAAATGTTTACATTTCATACTTCTTCAGAGGAAAATTTTCAAAATGAATATACATCCTAGGTAAGTAATGATGTTTTCTTACTGGATCCTAACTGTTCCTGGGTTCGATGCACTTTAAAAAAATTACTTTGATAATTACATTTCAATGTAACTGGCTTCTTTTGTAATTCTATATATTTTATTTTATGCATTTAAAAACATTATTCTGAGAAGAAATCCATGGGCTTCCCCAGACTTTCCAAGAGGTTCAAGCCATGAAAAAAAATTTAAGAACTACTTGTTATCATAGATTGTGGAATTTTAGAACTGAAAATCTGCATAAAGATCATCTAGTGATTAATTCCTTCATTTTGTGGATGGGGAAACCAAGGCCCAGCGAAACCAAAAGTGACTTACTTGTTAAAGGTCATACAGTTTATGTCAATCCACATTTTCTAAAAATAGTGAAATGTTTCTGTTCACATAAGCAAATGAAGTAAAGGAAAGGGAGAAGGCAAACCCTCCTTCAAAACCCAAGACAAAAGAAAAGATTAGGCATGATTATATGTTTGAAAAGAAAACCTAAAAAAGTGAGAATTTTGGCAGATGCCATTCTGAGCTAGAATTTCATTCAACACATTCTTTAGAGGTGTATCTATGTAACTGCATATATATAGGACTTTTGCTAAAAATCAGGCACAAAAGATAAAAATGCAATCCACATTTTTTAATCCAAGATTCTAGCTAGAATTCTAACCTTCCTCATTCGCCCTTTAGGCATTAGACTCTTCTTGGCAATTTGTCTCTCAGTTCTACTTTCTTTGAGCAACAGGCAATCTGATTACTGGGCCAAAGGCCTCTGTTTCTCTTAGTAACATTTGACTGCAATGATTCTTTAGTCTTTTTCTAGATTTCTCATTTTACTTTCCTTAGTCAAGAAACCTGAGCCCCAAACCTCTGTTCATTAGGTACGCCAGCTGCCTACAAGGCCTTCTCTTTTTTTTACATTACTAAAAGAGGGCAATCACTTCAGCCTTCCCATCTGCTCTCTAACTGGAGCTATGTGCTTGCCTTAATCTATACACAATGCTTTTTAATTAATTACGAAGCTAAGTTATTTGATTATTCCTAGCAACCTTAGGTCTTTTGTAGAAAGTTGGTTCAGATATAAAGCAGAAAATAATTTTTTTTATAGACCCAAACAGATAATTAAACTGATCTGATTAAGCCCTGAAGTTGTTTTAGTTTGAATTTTGAACTGGTGCTGTTTACAGGATTTCAAGTCCATAACATTTCATGTGACTCCTCCCCTCAATGCAGAGTGTTTGTGGACTGACAAAAACAGAGGTGTTTTCTTTTATGCCACAATTTTGATAGGAAATTCTAATATTTACAATCCAATTCTTAACTTTTGTGGTGTCACACACCCCTTTGGCAGCCTGATAAAGCTTACAGACCCTTTCTCAGAACAACGTGTGAAATAAAATATGTGAGATTACAGAGAATATCAATTCCATTGAAATATAGTTATCAAAATATTTTTAAAATAAGTTCATGGACCCCAGGTTAAAAATTCCTGAGCACTCCTTCATTTATACAGATGATGAAATTGAGTCTAGGAGAGGGTAAACAACTAAGTCAAGCTTGCATAGTTAAGTAATAGTGTAAGATTGCATCCTAGGTCACCTGATGTCAGAGTTCACACTCTACTGTACCAGAGTTGAATCACGCTATTTAAGAAGGTTATGTGCTGTCATGGAAAGAATCCAGGACATGGAATCAGAAAACCTAGGTTAGAATTCCAGCAATACCACTGACTAGCTTTGTGACTCTGGGCAAATTATATAAAATCTCAAAGATTCAGTTTCTTTATCTGTTAAATGGGGATAATGCCTGATCTATTTCACAAGGTTGTTGTGAGAGCCACATGAAATAAAGTATATAAACTTCTATACAACTATTATCTGTTGTTGTTATCATACTGCTGGCATTACTGGGTGATCCACATCTGCCTTCCGTGATTAATTCCATAGGCCAACTGTAACCTGTGTGATTCATTCTGAATCTCTTCCAAACGTTTTAATTGATGTAGTCATAAAGCAATTCCTCTTAAAACATGCCCTGCTATTATTTCACCATGGTCTATATCAGATCATAGATTTTAGAGGTGGAAGGGACCTTAAAGGTCAACTGGTCTAGCCTCTTTCTTCATCTAATGGAAGAGGAGCTGGAAGGGACTTTCTTGGTTACCAGTCCCCTCCTTTCATTTTACAGCTGAAGAGCTGGAAGAGACCTTCGTTCAGTTGTGTCTGACCCTTCATGACCCCATTTCTTGGTGAAGATGCTAGAGTGGTTTTCCATTTCTTTGTCCAGCTCATTTTACAGATGAAGAAATTGAAGCAAACAGGATTACATGTGTCTGAGGTCAGATTTGAATTCAGGAAGATGACTGCTCCTGATTTAGGTACTCTAGGTTAGGTACTCTGTGCACAATGGTGCCACCTACTTGCCCTAACTGGAAGGGACCTTAGCAGTTACCTACACCAATCTATTTCCTCATTAAAATGGATGAGGAACTGATACTTTAAAAGCCACTTTGCCCACCCACTTCATTTTACAGGTAAAGAAAATTGATGAGGGAGGAGGTTGGGCAAAATGGTCCCTAAGATTGCCTCTGCTTCTAAAAGGGCCCTATTGTGAGGTTCCTCTCCAGTTGTCCTGATCCGTATCTCACCACTGGACTCAGATGGCTCCGAAGGAGAAAATGAGGCTGGTGACTCTGCACAGACCTGCCTCACTTAAATCTAATTCACTTACATGTCATGGTATCACTCCTTGATGTCACCATCCTCTTCCAGAACAAAGGACAAACAACAAGACCTCTTATTAAATGTAAAAAAGAAAATAAAAAATTCCTACTGCAAAAAAAAATTTGGATTGAGGGGAAGGGGAAGCCAGAGATAAGAAAGGAATCGTTACAATTTCATTACAAATCACACAACTTAGGATTTTAGGATGTGTTTGGGCGTATCCCCAGGTCAACGTGTGAAGCAAAACACTTCACATCTTGACTTGGAGAATACCTGGGCTGTTACTTTGTAGCTACTCTGTTCAATTTAATATACATTTTTTAAAAAAAATGCATAGTAACAGAAGTTCACAATCTTCTTTTTTTCTAGGTTCTTTATAAAATAGAGAGTGTGTTTGTTGCTCATATGACCATAACTCTAGATTGGGAAGGGACCTCAGAGACTATCTACCCCAAAGGTGAGGAATCTGTGACCTTCTAGGTCCTCAAGCACAGCCCTTTGACTGAATACAAACTGCACAGAACAAATCCCCTTAACAAAAGGATTTGTTCTGTAAAACTTGGACTTAGTGAAAAAGCTGCACCCAAGGACCTAGAAGGCCACATGTGGCCCACTCCTTCTTTAGGAAGATTGTTTCTTGTTGTTTTTACTACAGCTGACATTGCTGTGTGATCAACATCTTAGTACCAATTCGACGTTGCCTCATAAATCTATCTATCTATCTATCTATCTATCTATATATATATATATATATGTATGTATGTATGTCTTATATATACATATATATGTGGAGATTGAACCCAGGTCCTGTGACTGCAGAGTGAATGGAGGATTATTAAATTCATGATGAAAATTTATTTGATTTAGTGTTGAAAAATGTTTGGGCTATCTACACAACCAGCAGTTATGGTCCAAGAATTTGGCAAGAATCTCTGAGGGTCCTTGGTTGCCTTTTCAGAGGTTAAAACTAATCAGTCCTTAATGATCTCCTTTTCAAATGGCAGACTAGATGAAAATCATCTTCATTTAGTTTTTTTTCTTTTAAACAGTGAGTTCAGATCTTTCCTATTATATTCATTAGGAAATTATGACCTTCAGAATATGGCAGAATCAATCAATCAACAAGTTTGGTAGCAAGTGGATAAAGTACCCAACTTGGAGTAAGGAAGACCCAGGGTTCAAATATGGCCTCAGATCTTTAATAGCTGTGTGATCCTGGGCAAGTCAGTTAACCCTGCCTGCCTCAGTTTCCTCACCTGTAAAATGAGCTGAAGAAGGGAATGGCAAACCATTCCAGTATCTCTGCAAAGAAAACCTCAGAAGAGTTGGACAAGAATGAACAACAATTAAGTATGCTAAAAACTGATTCCTTCATCTTCCTCTCTACACAAGTATGCCTTTCTAATTTCTGGATTACTGCTGACTAGCAATTCTTGTGTGTGGGACAAGGCTTGGGGGAAAAGGGTGGAATTCTAAGGATGTGGCTGCTGGGGGTAGAGGAAACATGCTGCAGGACAGTGCTTCCGGTAGCTTTAAATTCCTGCTCCCAGAGCCTGGGCAGTTCTGAGTCATGCCTCAGATATCAACAACTATCTTTCCTGGGATCTTGAGCTGGGACTCCTCACTTATTCCTGTGCCTCTCTCCCTCTCTTTCTCTCCCTCCTCCTCCCCACATCCACACAGTTAGGTATCAACCCCACAGCTAAGTGGTATAAGCAGAAAGAGTGCTGGGCCTGGGATCAGGAAGACCCAAGTTCAAATCCAGCTTTAGACCCTGTCTAAATCACTTAGCCTCTGTCTGCCTCAGTTTCCTCAACTATAAAATAGGGATAATAACAGTACTTACCTCCCAGGTTGCTGTGAGGACCAAATACGAGGAGTCTCATTTGTAAAGCACGGTGCCTGGCACGTGTACCTAGGTGTTTAATAAACGCTTATTCCCCTTCTCCAAAATTTCCCTTGGCCTTGTCTCTTCCTTTTTTATTTTTTCATTGAATTCAGTTCCCTGGCCCATGTCTTTACTACTTCCCACCTAAACTTCAACAACAATGGGTCTCTAGGGTCTCCTCCCTCTTTCTAGTCTCTTGCCCCATCTTAGCCCGTTAGAGACTTTGCTGCTAAATTTCCTTAAATTATCGAATCATGAATCAGAAGGTAGAAAGGACCTCAGAGATCAGTCTGACTCTCTCCTTTTACAAAGGAGGAAACTGAAATCCAAAAGGGTTGAGTGACTTGCCCAAGATCCAGGATTCAAACTCAGGTTCCAAGAGTATATAAGGTTAGTACTTCAAGTTCAGTGTTCTTTTTACTAGACAATCGTTTCATTTGGTCATTTCCCTATTTAAAACCTTATGGAGGTTTCTTATTATCAAATTCTATCTCTTTGAGCTATTTTTTAGGGTCACTTCCAAATGTTCCTCTCATCTTAATAAATTCATTTCCTCCTATTCATCTGAATGAACTCATTTTCACCATACTAATCAAATCTTACCCCCTACTTGATTATTTCCATAATAATATATTAGCACATTATTTCCCCTATCTTAAAAGTTCTCCTTTTACCAACCCATATCTCTCATTTCTTTTAAAAACACTTCTCAAAATTGTCTAGAATGCAACTTGGAAACAAAGACCCTAGATTCAAATCTAGATTCTGATACTCATCATTTTGGGTAAGTGATTTTCCTTCTATAGGACTCAGTTTCTTATCTGCAAAATGAGAGACTTGGCCAAAATGGTTTCTAAGGTCCTTTCCAATCCTATACTTCTATGACTTCCCAGAAGCATTCTCCCATAATCCTAACCAACTCTGGTTTTAATTTTCCTGTAGGTCACGTTTGCAAACTCAGCTTGTACTGTGTCCATTTTCATTTCCCTTTACTTATAGTAGGGGAGAGGAGAGAGGAGTGAGAGCAGAGGTCACTTCAGGAGAGGCAGTTCTGGGTGAGATGCCACATGGGGAACTATGAGCTGGATACACAGGCAATGAGAGACAGTGTGTGCCAAGAAATGAGGAGAATGGAAAAGGAGGTGGGAGGCGGCCAAAGGCAAATTTTGCCTACTCTGGGACTGTGCTTAGGGTGCCTATAGCAGCAATGACTCAGTCTGCTACTGAAAAATCACTTGAGAACTACCTTCAAGTTTCTGATGCTTGCTTTAGATGTTTCTCTTTGTACACTTTGCTGTCAGCCTTCAAAAGAATTGAATTTATCATTAGGATTAGGGACCACCAAATAGTTGGGACATCTTGGCCATGTGGTCTGATCTGTAAATATGCCTGTCTTAGCTGCAATTTGCTTGAGATTGAGATAAACACACACATACTCTCTCTCTCTCTCTCTCTCTCTCTCTCTCTCTCTCTCTCTCTCTCTTTCTCTCTCTCTCTCTCTGATTTGTATCACCACTTCTGGGCCATTCCTTCCCTCAATCCCTACTCAGATTAGGCAGGTTGGATTTCCAGAGGGCAATTGTCACTCTTTTCAGAGTTACAAGGGATTGTGGTTTATAACACTCACACCCTGGGTGCTTACTAATTAGCCAGTCAGACTTAATTAGCTTTTAGAAGCAGATATTTGCTGAGAAAGTATAACAAGAACAGAAGTTATAAAAAAGAATACACAACTGGGAGAGCAGGATTTGTGGGTATTTGTCTTCCTACACCCAAGGTCTCTGAAAAGAGTAGGCTCAAACTGGAAAACCATGCGTAGACAAAGAGTAATTCACAGCTCTGTTACTGGAGGTCTTTTTCTCTCTCTGTGGAGACTTCGTGAAATTCCCTTAGGAACTCTCTTCTGGACTATAAGGACCACGTTTTACTATTCTTTGATTCCCTGACATTATCCAGCACATAGAAGTCATGTAGTCAATACAGGTTAACTAAAAGCAACTAAGCAGTTTTGATTGAGCAAATGTTATTCTCTACATTTTGGGGGTAAAGAAACAAGCATGGAGAAATGAAATGCGTCATCCACAGGCACACAGTTAGTTGATGGAAACTGCAAGATTATAATCCTGGCATCCTGTGCCCTTGATCTCAATCATTTCCATTATAATATCTGTCTGTGAGAGTGTCTCCAGTGAGTACAGGATCAAAGAGGAAAAGGAAAAGTTGTGTATCTTGGAAGGGCAAGGAAACAGGAACAAAATTGGAAGACAATCCAGTTTTATTTTCTCTGAAGAAAGCATACTTCCTTTTCAAGATCTGAAAGTCTAGAAAATCCAGCATACACGCCCAGCTCAGTCAGAATAGTTGGGGATTCGGATGTTCCGGTTGTTAGGATGGTTTTACTCATATATATTTTTTTTACATCTTACATTTCCCAAGGTAGCAGGGGATACCTTTTCCTGTCTCTTTTTTGGGTCCAAACTTGGTCATTATGTTTTCACAGCTCTTGGTTTTGATTGCTTTGTTGGAGGTGGCCTTTGAGTTTTCATTGTTATACTTACTGAACATACATATTTCCCCTAGTTCCACTTGCTTCATCTTGTACCTGTTTATATAAGTCTTCCCATATTTCTCTATATTCAACATATGCATTGTTTTTGACAGCACAATAATATTCAATTATGTTCTCATACTATAGCTTGTTTAACTACTCCCTAATCAATGAGTATATACTTCATTTCTAACACTACCTTACTATCAACAGTGCTGTTATAAATATTTTGGCATATATGGGGCCGTTTTTATCATGGAATTCCTTGGTGTATATACCTAATAATGTAATCTCTGAGTTAAAGAATATAAATATTTTATTCACTTTCTTCACATGGTTCCAAATTACTTTCCAGAATGGTTGGGTCAGCTCACAAGTCTACCAACAATTAATTAGTGTGCTTGTCTTTCTACCTCCCCTGAAGAGGGGGGGTTCTTGTTCAGGTATGAGTTAGTTGAACTCTTGAGGTTGTTTCCAGTTCAGACATGTTACCACAGTCCTTTTATGAGGATATTATATGCAATTCATTTAAAAATGCGAGTTGTATGTGTTTATTTTAGTTGTCTAAAGGCAAATGTACAATATATTATTTTTTTAATTTTAAAAAATGGCTTTTTTAAAACCACCATTCTCTATTATAAGAAGGTCTACATTTTCTACATCAAGTGATTTATTGAGGAGTAAAACACATTACCAAGCTAACATTTAAAAAATGGTATTAGAAGGATGAGTGAAATATGGAAAACCAAAATGTGTAGAATACCAAGAGGGAATCACTTTTGGAAAGAAAAGGCAATTTTCTCTTTTCTCCCTTACTCCACCAATAGTCTTGTCATTAGAAAAACTGGATCAGTAGGAGATAGTGAATCCCCCTGGGAGCAGAGAAAGACAAGGAGGATAGACGGTTTCATAGAAACAATTATTCAAGAGAAGAGACAGTTTCAGAGAGCATAACCCCTCCTGGTGAGCAAAAGTTCCAAAATGAAGCTGATCCTAAGAACCCAATGGAGCTGCCCTCCCAGAAGAGCCATGCGCCCAAGGGGAGCTACAAGGGAACTCTACAAAGAAATAAAGGTTGATTATCAGCTGTTATAAGACACATACATATAATACATGTGTCATTTGCCACTAAATATACTCTTCTACAAGGATGATGTATATATTTGTGGGAAAATTTTTCCAAAGGTTTGGAGGGAGGATGGATATATTTCTAACAGTTGTTCCTACTATATCACCTTAGGAATTCATTTGCTAAAAACTATTTAATTCTAGTGGTTGGTTGTAAATGGGAAACATATTGTTGGGGGATCATGAGTTAGAAGTCACATCCTGCAAGGTTACCCCTACAACCCTTTGAGTTGTAGCAGTCACGCTGACCCCTCCCCTTTTCTGAATGACCCTAGGGACCCAACTTATAAGTGAGAGTTAAAGAAAAGAGGCCTTACATAAGGAATCATGATGTGTGAAAAGAATTTTAGATTTAAAATTATAGGGTCAGGGTTCAAATCCCAGTTCTGGCATTTACCACTTAGGTGGGGTTGAGCAAGTCACAGTCTCTCTGGGTCTGTTTCCTCATGTATAAAAATGAGAGAGGTGGGAATAAATGATCTTTGATATCCCTTCCAGTTCAAAACTATCTGCTCTATAGATGAAATAAATTGTGAAACTACCTTCTCTATAGATGAAATAAATTGTGATAGGTCAATGTGAAGATCTAAAGTGTTCTCAGAAAATTTGTAGAGGGAGGAATCATAGCTTTTTGTACATCTCTCATGTGCTCATCAGGTTTTCTCTTATACTTTAATTACTTTAAATACTTGTCTTCCCTTCTCTGTTAAACTTCTTGAAGGCAATGTGTCTTATTTCTCTTTGTTTTTCTCCAGTGACTAGATACTTAAGTTTTTATTGAGTGAGTGGCTATATGGGATGGTTCTCTGGAAGAGATAGAAGAAAATTTAGATGATATAAAAACAAAAGATATCATTAAAATTTGATTTTAAAAGATAAACTGTTTGGGGGAAATGTATTCACAAAAGGACTTGTTTGAGTAGTTGTTGACAAGTTTTCATTCTGTCAAAACCAATGCATTCATACCCTTTTAAAGAGAAAATAAAATTTAAAAACTATATCAATATTGGGAGGGTGAATAGTTAGAAAATTAAACCTTAGGAGGTGCCAAGGACTGTCTACTACAAAGTATACTTCCCAAAAGAAAAAAACAAACAGCCTCCATTGGAAAGTTAGCCAACCCATTCAGCATATGTTTGATCCTTTTTTAGTCCTGCAGATGAATTTTCTTCACTTCAAATGCAAAGCTCCATAATCTCCTTGCATAAATAGTAATGTATGTGTGTGTGTTCATCCTTTGTTGCCAAAGAAGACCACACCATCAGATAAATAATGATGTGACTTGTACTTGACTTTGTTTTGAGTGAGGGAGGGCTGTGCAGGTCACCAGCCTCACATCTCCAGAGCCATCTGAATCCAGTGACCAGATATTCATCAGGATGACTGGAGATGATCCAGGATGAGGCAAATTCGGGTTAAGTGACTTGCCCAAGGTCACATAGCTAGTGAGTGTCAAGTGTCTGAGGTGAGATAATATATGTCAATGAAGTAAACTGACCATAACCAAGAGTACACCATTTCTTCTACTTCAACCCCAGACATGTTGATCTATTTTATTTCAAAAGAACTAAATTATTTTCCTTTTGCAGTAGATGCTCCTCTATCTAGAAAAGATGCATCCCCTCATCACCACCCACTAAACTTGCCATGTGATTTTCTTCACTAACTGTGAACACAGTTATGTGTATATTATAAGGCTGGCTATAGAGACCTAGCACACATTTTGATTTGGCAGAAATCAACTGTCTAGGAAAGCATAAAAATAACACGCTTACGTAGTACTTGAGGGCTGGAAAGGGATTGCACTGCTTGAATCTTACTTGATCCGTACAGTGACCCTGTTGTGTAATCAGTAGTTCAAATAGTGTTACTCTCATTTTTACTTTTTTGCCTAGGGTTAAATGCTAATATGAGTGACCTATGACAGATGACCTCTTGTTGTCGGTACTATGACCCCTAAAGGCACCCCATTCAATTCAATTCTACTGGACAAGTGTAGGAAGCACCTATTATGTTCCAGGAAAGGTGTTAAGGACTGAGGATACAAAGACAGAAGTAAAAGAGGCCTTGTTCTCAAGAAGTTTACATTCTACCTTTCCCTTGGCAAGGGAAAAATGTGCAGTCTTTTCACTGAGTCCAAGTTTTACAGAACAAATCATTTTATTAAGAAGATCTGTTCTGTGAAGTTTGGATTCAGTCAGACGGCCACACTTGAAGACCTAAAGGGCCACTGTGGCCTCGAGGCTGCAGGGTCCCCATCCCTGCCTACAACCATTCTGCAAAGCAATTTGGAACTAGGCCAAGAAAGTGATGAAAATATACATACTCTTTGACTCAGAGATCCCATTTGGAAGCATATATACCATGGACACGAAAAATAAAAAGTCCATTATAGACACTGAAATATTTACACTAGCATTCTTGGTAGCACTCTTTGCTGAGAAGGGACCTTAAAGAACACCTACTTCAAATTCCTTTCTCTATAGATGAGGTAGATTATGATACATCAATGGAGAGATCCAAAGTGCCCTTGGGAAATTTGAGGAGGGAGGGAATGGAGTGTTTTGTACATCTCTCACATGCTCATTAGATTCTATTTTAACTTAATTATTTTGTATAATTCATCTTCCCTATCCTAATGTAAGCTTCTTGAAGGCAGTCTGTCTTATTTGTCTTTTCTCTACTAACAAGACACTTAACATGTACTTGTTGAGTAAATGGATGTATAGATGAAATGTTATCAACTCAAGTTTTGGAAAGTTGCCCATTTCTAAAAGTGTGTGTGTGTGTGTGTGTGTGTGTGTGTGTGTATTTGTGTGTGTGTGTTTTGGACAATTTCCTGGTTTTGCCTACATAGGAGGACAAATCAGTAGCTAGCTAGAAATTCCCCAAGGAGTAGGTTGTATTTTGAATTGAGGGGAGGAGGAAAGTAAATTTACAAAATAAGACCTTATAAAAACAGAGAAAAAGTAAAATAGCCACAGAAAAAAAACTGCAGATGATGGTGATACAGAAAGTTTCCAGTTAAACTACTTGGAATCACTTACTATTTTTAGTTCCAAGAACAGAATGAATAGATACAACATCAAAATGCTAAATGCCATTTTCAGATATTATATGTACACATAGGCACACATATATAATACATACATATATTGCAAAACACACATATAATATATGAAAATTGCATATATACAAACACATTTTTTGGGTGTTTTTTGTTTTTGAGATTAGGTCACTTTATCTCTGTGAGGCTGGAAGCCCAGTCCATTGCCGATGTGCACAGAAGCTTTGACCTACTCTGTTTCTAACCTGGGCTAGTTTGCTCCTTTTTAGGCAGCCTTTATTAAGTCTCTCCCCACCAGGAACTCACCATATTAACGTGGACATTGGCTCTAGACCTACTGAAGCTCAGAACTTCCAAACTCAAGTAATCCACTAGACTCATTCTCTCCAGCAACAGGGATTCCAGGTGTGTGCCCACCACATTTGACTCAGATATCTTTTCTTTCACCCACACTTCTCACTGGTTTCCCAAAGTGGGATATATCCTATTGTCCAGGCAAACTGGTCTACTTACTTTTCTTTTTTTATGTAATTAATTTATTTGCTTTCAATTTTCAATAATCACTTCCATAAGCTTTACAGTTTTCTTCCCCTCCCTCCCCATGATGGCATGTAATCATATATGAATCTACACATAACATGCTTTTTAAACACATTCTCACATTAGTCATGTTACACAAAAGAATTAAAACAAAGTGGAGAAAGCATGAGAAAAAAACAAAACAAAACAAAACATAGCAAAATAGAAAAGTCTCCTTCATTCTGCATTCCAACTCCGTAGTTCTCTAGGTACTTTTCTTATCTCCCATCTCCTTGCTTTTGTATATAGACTGTGCTCCATGACAGAAATGAGCTCATTTCCAACTTCTATCTCCTAGAATCCCTAGCTTTCCTCAAGGCTAAGTTCATATACCAGAAAAAGAGTTAATAAATCTCCCTAGCTGTTACAACTCTCCTTCCTTCTCACATGATCACTTATCCAGTGCTTACACATATGCTTATCTTTTTACAAGTTGTATTCCTCAGGTTAAATGTAAGTTGAGGGCAGAAACTGTTTTTTTTTTAATCTTTCTATCTCCAGTGCCTAACAGTACTTGGTACATACTAGATGCTTATGTTTAAGACTAAGAGTAATAATTGTGTAATATAAAATTATTAGAAGGCCCTGACTCCTGACCTTGTTAAGGTATGTCCCTGGTATCTACCTGCACCACCTTTGGAAATAGCAATCTTCACACTGAGCTATTCTCAGCAAGATTAGTACCCATACTGTGATATCAAGTTTCTAGATACCTTGAACCTCGACCTCTGTGGGATTATGTATGCCTGGCACCCCCTGTACTCTCTCCCTGGTTCCTGTAAATTCACCTTATTTTACATAGCAGAATTTTCTTGGCATGTTTATACCTACTCCTCCAGAGGAGATCAGCCCTACCGGAAAGCACCTTCTTGCAGGTGGTTTGGCCACCTGCAGTCAGAATGGGTATAAAACCACTGAGAATCAGAACTATCTGAGAAGAGTGGGGCTCAGCACCATGCATGACCATAGCTCTCTCCTTGTGAGTATGACTGTATAATTTTGGCTATTTCTGCCTTTATTGCTTATTTCCTTGAGGCTGCACCTGGACTCCAGCCCCATGTCCTCTATCTCCTCTGCTGACCCCACTTTGCTAATAAACTGCCTGCTGAAGCATGAAGTCAAGTTTGTCAAGTTTTCATTTCACAGGAATACGGAACCCTTCTGGACTCTTTCTGGAACAACTGGGGTTGAGGATGAGATTTTCTTGAAATGAATAATTGCTGGATGGCTCTGGGCCACTAATTAGGGGATGAAATTAATTCTGACCTTAGCTGGGTCTTGGCCCTCTGGAGGGGCTTAGCTATATGTCGCTGTTGCCCATTTTGTTGATGTCCTTACCCAAGAATTTTCTGTTTGGAACATACTTAAGAACTTTTCCCTAGCTATGAGAAAGGCCTGTGGGGATCCAGTGATCTGCCCATTCCCTTGCAGGTGACCCAAATACCCCAATACCATCTGTGACAAGGGACTGAGGACGTGTATGTGTATATGTCCAGTCATTAAAGCTCTCAGGCTTAGGTGTACTGGTATGCACCATTTCCCTCTATAATTTCCATGTTTGTCCTGTCCTCAAAGCTGGTGCCAGGAGTGGCACCTCACTGTGGACCACTACCTACTAAACTCTGTGGTTCCCCTTCTTAAAGTCCCCGTTCCAAATGTTATCACTGAAGCCAGCCAGCCTCAGCTTGCCTCACTTTTGAAAGCACCTGGTAGCCCTTTACACATCTCCTGAATAGCCTCACTATTTACAGCTCATGGGTTGTGTTGACAAGACTTGGAACTTTTTAACTGCCCCCCAACTGCCAGTGGTGTCATTATGTGGATGACATACCAATCCAGTGCCTCACCCAAGAAGTTGCTTTTCTATTTGTAGCCTCCCTGATATCATATCTCACCCACTGCAGATGGGCCATAATGTTACAGAAAGTACAGGGTCCTACAGAGGTTATAAAGTTCCTGTACCCAAAGACAAAACATCATTTGCCTGGGCTATGACAAGGCTTCATCCTCTGGACACCATGGAGTCCCAATATATGGTTGGCCTTTGGTTTTGGGACAGTAGATGGTGCATACAGACTCTGGACACCGTAACATGCCATATTAAAGCCTGAGCTAAAGCATCAACAATGCCATCTACCATCCCTTAAAAGCAGTTGGTTGCATCTCAGGAACCTCCAGATTTCCATGGCTTAGAAACTTCACAAGGTAGCTAACCTCATCAGCTGCTAAGCTGATGGCCCTTCTCTCCCTGGCTGGACTGCATAAACTCACCATATCAGAAAAATAAGTCTTTCTCTATGACTTAGATACCAGCTGAGTCCCCATGCCACCCTCCAACCAATTGTACCTCCCAAGAATGTCTAGTTCCCAAATACAACCACAGCAGCTGCTGCTCTGGGCAGCAAGACCCCAACAGCATTACAGCTGAAACATCAATGATGATCTTACCAAACCAGCTGAGGTCACATCTCCCACTGGAGGATAGTAGAGATGTATTTGGGACCAAGGTACAGATAACGTTTAGCATCAAGTTCATACCCACCTTCCTTGACCTTTCTTTTTTAACATTATCTGCTACGTTATAGCCATGAAGGCACCATTTGGATTAATTCCAAAGAAAGAATTCTGCTCCTGCCCATGCTAGATGCAGATTTCCTGCCATCATTGACAGCCTTATCTTAGGAAGTATATTAGTACCTTATGGGACTCTGCTGACACCACCCTCCACAAGGCTCAATTATCAATGGCCCAAGAACTAGCCACACAAATCAA
Source organism: Potorous gilbertii (assembly GCA_028658325.1). Taxonomy (NCBI): domain Eukaryota; kingdom Metazoa; phylum Chordata; class Mammalia; order Diprotodontia; family Potoroidae; genus Potorous; species Potorous gilbertii. Next base: position 75,263,137 of record CM053770.1, read on the forward strand.
TCAGAGTTGTTGCCCTGTGCCTGTTGGCCAAAGATCAATGGGTTATAAGGGAAGAAATACATGGCCCTAGCTGATCTAGGAAGAGTCTATGCGATGGTGAATTTTTCTAGCTGCTTTTGGGTTGGTCAGACCCACAAAGTTCTGGCCATTTCTCATGAAATGGAACTCTGAGCAGAGCAAATGCAGGAAACAGTCAAAGCCATAAATCAAGGCAAAACCCTGGACTTTTCCACAACTATTGGCCAACTATCCCAAAAGAATGGGGGAAGTATCATGCGTAGCCTCCTTGAGATTTTGGGTACTCACTGACTTTGCAGTTCTGATTGTAATCTGTTCGCTATAGGTAAGGTTAAGCCATCATATCTGGAAACAGACTGGTGATAAAGTAGCAGCTTTATGATATGGCTTCCACAGTCAAGGTGTGGATTATAATATAAAGCTATAAGACAAGACACTCAGTCTCTAAAGCTTCTGGTCTCTGGCAACCACCTGCCTGCACCTTGCAACAGCAAACTGTTCCTGGAATGTGATCATTTGTCTAAGTATGTATTCTTGGCATGCTTGCCTCTACTCCAAGGAGGGATGTAACTGCATATTGGCAGCCCTTTGGAGTATACCCCAACCTGTACCTGATTCTGCCATCTGGGCCCCTAAAGGGTATAGATCCTTTGACAGTCAAACAGGCCCTCAAAAGGTTGACTCATCCTTGTCTATGTGAATATGACCATGTAACCCTGGGTACTCTCTTTATACACTGCTGTCTTTATCTGATGTTGGACTTTACTGGCTTATTGCCTTGTCTCTGGTCCCATCTTTCCAGTACTCCATTAACAAATCTCTTGCTGAAGCATCAGTCCAACATGTCAAGTTTCCATTTCATAGGAATCTGGAACCACTCTGGATAAGCCTCAGAACATAATTGCTTATCCATTTTAAGTGCAACACATGTTAAGGTGCAACCTTACGTTCCTGAGCACAAAAACACATTATTGTAACTTTTAAGTCCTCAAAGATTGCCTAGATGATGTTTCCCAATCAATTTTTGGAAAAACAGCTCCATGCTAGGCTGAGAGAACGGGGAAGTAATTTAAAGGTAACTTAAAGAAGTAGTTTAAAGCACTTAGCATGCTTCCAAAAAATAAGCACTTTAGCCAAGCCAGGAATTTCTTCAGGTGGTATTTTTACCAAAAAATAGGAAAGTTTCTTTCCTTGATACATGATTACTTTCAATACCTGACAAGAAAAACTGAATTTCTAGAAGAAGAAAAGGAAATGCAATTGCTAACAGCTAAACTAGCCTCAAGATTTCCCCCATAACAATATTAATTTTATAGGAAGTTATTAGAGGAATCAAATAGTTTCTTGTGGGAGATTTCTTTGAGAAGTATGTGAAATAAAGAAAACGAAAGTGTCTCCATTTTACATAAAGTACACAAACTCTTAAAAGTCATTTAAAAAACAAAACCTAATGACTACATGATAAAATAATTTAGATTCAAAACCTGATGGATTTCTCAAGGTACATTGCTTTTTTAAGTTTCACAATATCCCTGCTAGGCGTTTTCCTGGAGGGGGAAAGTGAAACAGGAAGTTGATAGACTAGTGCCTAAGTCATCTGGCCCCTAGAGGGAGAGGCAGAAACTAAGACAGAAGCAAATGTTTCTCAAATCCTAATTTGAAGGAGGTTAAAAGGTTTGGTGCCCCAGATAGCTAGGAACCAGAAAGGTTGCAGTGATTCTGAAATGTAACAAGTGCATTCTGGGAACTGGGGTAGAGAAACTACAACTGGAGATATATACCACAGTCCAGCCTTGATGCAAAGCAGTCACTTCTCTACTGTGCCCTGATTTTTCTACCAATACAGGTGTTCATTAGGGGATTATTGATTCTGCCTATCTGTGCGGTCCTTCATTTTCTAACATTAATGATCCTTTTACTGGCAAAGGTACCACCTTATCATTTATCAGTCCAGTTGTGCAGCTTTCCTCTTCAATACATTTGTAGAAAAGGAAACTCAAAAGAAAGTTATATATTTATATAATATCTACTAACATTATTGTAGAGACAGCAAGTGCTCTATACTCCTTGTTTATTCTCTTTGGCAATCTTCATCTTGTGGTTTCTCATGATTACAACTTTGACCATATAAAATACTCTAATTTAGCATGAAAAGAATACTTAACGTATTACCAGCTCCAAGGAAGTGGCCCAATCTGGCAGAGTAGATTGATTCTACTGATTTTTCTCATTCAGTCATGTCCAATTCTTCATGAGCCCCCCCACCTTTTTTGGCAAAAATACAGGGGTGGTTTGCTTCTCCAGCTCATTTTACAGATGAGGAAACTGAGGAAGGCAGGGTTAAATAACTTGCTCAGGGTCATACAGCTAGTAATTGTTTGAGGACACATTTGAACTTGGGAAGATGAGTCCTCCTTACTCCAGGCCTGCCACTCCATCCACTGAACTACCTACCTGCCCTAGACAACTATGAGTTATCTTTGAATTGGAGATATTTCTACATGACAAGTCGACTCGCCTCCAGGAATGGTCGGTTTGTGTTTTGTTTGTTTTTTGCCATTGCTCTATAAATATCATTTGGGTTAACCCAGGCAACATTCCTAATACAATTAGGTTTGCTCTAATGCAATATAAAGCATTTCCAAAACAACACCAAGATCTGCAAAATCACACAGTAAAAACGACACAATACTCAAAAACTTCATCAGTAATTTGGGAAAAAAAAGATATGAACCTATTTTTCTTTTTTTTGTTGTTGTTTATTTATTTCTTTTTAGTTTTCAACATTCATTTCCGCAAAATTTTGAGTTCCGAATTTTCTCCCCATCTCTCCATAATCCCATCCCAAAACGCTGTGCATTCTAATTACCCATTCCCCCAAACTGCCCTCCCTTCTATCACACATACCCCTTCCTTATCCCCATCTTCTCTCTTTTTTTGTAGAGCAAGATAGATTTCTATACCCCATTACCTGTATTTCTTATTTCCCAGTTGCATGCAAAAACAATTCTCAACATTTGTTCCTAAAACTTTGAGTTCTAAGTTCTCTCCCTTCTTCCCTCCCCACCCATCCCCACTGAGAAAGCAAGTAATTCAATATAGAGTATATATATATATATATATATATATATATAGTTTTGCAAGACTTCCATAATAGTCATGTTGTGAAAGACTAACTATATTTCCCACCATCCTATCCTGCCCCCCATTTATTCTATTCTTTCTTTTGACCTTGTCCCTCCCCAAAAGTGTTTACTTCTAATCATTCCCTCCTCTCATTTGCCCTCCCTTCTATCATGCCCCCACCCTACTTTATCCCCTTCTCCCCAACTTTCCTGTAGTGTAAGACAGATTTTCATATCAGATTGAGTGTGCATGTTATTTCCTTCTTAAGCCAAATGTGATGAGGGTAAGCTTCACACCTTTCCTCTCACCCCCCCCCTTTTCCCCTCCATTGAAAAAGTTTTTTCTTGTCTCTTTTATAAAAGATAATTTGTCCCATTCTATTTCTCCCTTTCTCCTCGAAATATATTCCTCTCCCACCCTTTAATTTTATTTTTTTAGATATCATTCCTTCCTATTCAACTCACCCTATGCTCTCTGTCTATATATGTATATGTGTATATAATTCCTCCAACTACTCAAATACTGAGAAAAATCTCAAGTTACAAATATTATCTTTTCATGTAGGAATGTGAACAGTTCAACTTTAGTAAGTCCCTTATGATTTTTCTTTCTTGTTTATCTTTTCATGCTTCCTTGATTCTTGTATTTGAAAGACAAATTTTCTATTCAGCTCTGGTCATTTCATCAAGAATGCTTGAGAGTCCTCCACTTCATTGAATGACCATTTTTTCCCCTGATAATACTTTATACTCAGTTTTGCTGGGTAGGTGATTCTTGCTTTTAATCCTAGTTCCTTTGACTTCTGGAATATTCTGTTCTAAGCCCTTTGATCCCTTAATGTAGAAGCTTCTAGATCTTATATTATCCTCATTGTATTTCCACAGTACTCAGATTGTTTCTTTCTAGTTGCTTGCAATATTTTCTCCTTAAACTGGGAACTCTGGAATTTGGCTACAATATTCCTAGGAGTTTTTCTTTTCAGATCCCTTTCAGGAGGTGATCGGTAGATTCTTTCAATATTTATTTTGCCCTCTGGTTATAAAATATCAGGGAAGTTTTCTTTGATAATTTCATGAAAGATAATGTCTAGGCTCCTTTTTTGATCATGGCTTTCAGGCAGTCCCATGATTTTTAAATTGTATCTCTTGGATCTATTTTCTAGGTCAGTTGTTTTTCCAATGAGATATTTCACATTATCTTCTATTTTTTTATTCTTTTGGTTTTGCTTTGTAATTTCTTGGTCTCTCACAAAGTCATTGACTTCCATCTGCTCCATTCTAATTTTTAAAGAACTATTTTCTTCAGTGAGCTTTTGAACCTTCTTTTCCATTTGGCTAATTCTGCTTTTTAAAGCATTCTTCTCTTCATTGACTTTTTGGACCTCTTTTGCTAATTGTTAGCCTATTTTTAGAGGTGTTATTTTCTCCAGCATTTTTTGGGGTCTCCTTTAGCAAGCTGTTGACTTGCTTTTCATGATTTTCTTACATTGCTCTCACTTCTTTTCCCAATTTTTCCTCCACCTCTCTTATTGCTTTCCAAAATACATTTTGAACTCTTCCATGGCCTGAAACCATTGCATATTTATTTTGTAGGTTTTGACAAAAGCCTTGACTTTTAGGTCTTCCTCTAATGGTATGCATTGTTCTTCATCTGAAAGGATGGAAGAAAACACCTGCTCACCAGAAAAGTAACCTTCTATTGTCTTATTCTTTTCCCCTTTTGGGGACATTTTCTCATCCAGTTACTTGACTTTCAAGTCCTTTATCAAGAAGAGGGTATACTCTAGGGACCTGTAAGTTCTCAGTTCCTCTAAGGTGGCACAATCAAGGGAAAGGAGTTTACTCCTCTCCTGGCCTGTGCTCTGGTCTGGTAGCAACCACAAACACTCTGTTCTTGCCAGGATCTGCCAGTAGGGTTCCCTCTCCAGAGCCACCTCCAGCTCCACCACCAGCACTCTTCCTCAACCCAGGAGAGCCACTTGGGGCTGAGATCAGATCAGTCACTCAATTCCCCCAGGGGCTTTAAGATGAGGGCTCCAAAAATGGGTGCTGCAGCTTCAGCGGCTGCTGCTGATGGGGCCAGACCATGTTCCCTTTTCCCCTGATGAAAGAGCTTTCTCACTGACCTTTGAAGCTGCCTTTGGCATTTGTGAGTTGAGCAATCTGAGAACTGCAGCTGCTAGCAGGGATTCTGCCCCTGAGATGTGCTCTGGTTCTGTCCCTGCTGATGCCGCATGGCCAAGGCTGGGTTGAACTCCACTCCACACCCGATGTGATTCCTGGTGCACCATTGTGATTCCTGGTGCACTGTTGTGATTCCAGCCTTCCAGTAGGTCTTGGGCTGGAAATCTCTTTCACTCCATTGTTTTGTGGCTTCTCCTGCTCTAGAATTTGTTTAGGGTTCTATGGGCTATGGAGGGAGAGCTAGGGTAGCTGCATCTTTCTGCTATCTTGGCTCTGCCCCTGAACCTGATTTTTAAAAAAATACATTTTAAATGGTAAAAAAGTACATAAATAGTACAATAAATAGGGGCAATGTCTAAGCCCCTAGGCTGTCTGACTCCTGCTCCGCCTGCATCCCAATTCTTTTAGGACTAGAGGCCATTGTAGAAAGTGGGGGAGGCGAGTTCAGAGCAACTTTCATCCACAGCTCCTACTGTACCATAAGATAATACATTAAATATGGCACTTTACCTTGACCAAGATCTGAGGTGATATTGTCGAAGCAGGCTTCTGTCTGGTGAAGATTTAATTAAAACTACATTTTCATGAAGTACATCCTTCTTTACAAATTAGATAGAAGGTGAGAAAGTAAGGATTGCTTTCTCCTACTTAGTCCTAAACCTTCTTCAAGAGATGATTAAAACTCAGTGGAGTGTGGGGTGGAGTGAGAAGAGAAGGAGTGAATACACACATGAATTACATTTTGGCAGATGTTTGTGTATTTCAATTTGATTTACGTGTGCTGCATGTAGACTAAGCCATTAGAATGTAACCCATCCTAACTTCTAATCCTAAATCATATAGGGAAGGAAAAGCCAATTCACTGACTCTATGGCCAGTATCCTACCCTGCAGAATGTATTCATTATGCCTCTGCTCCTTGGATAGCTGCTGGGCACTGTCTGTTGTTTGGTTTCTAGAATCGTTAGCCTTGGATTTTAACAACTTGTGGGATTAACAAGATTCCCTCCATGAGTACATCAGCCTCCCAGTGGTTGTTTCTGCTAAGAAATGGGCACCCTCTATTGGCAAATGGAATGGCAATATGGAAAAAAACTAAAGGAACATTCTGCTAACTTTACAGCTTCATGGGTAAGAGGGTCATTGGTAGAACTTCCCAAAATAGTGACTATTCATAGTAGATGAAAGTATATTTTTTTAATTCACCAAAGTTGTCTAAAACAAATTCCCTATTGCCATTGTTTTCAAAAGACCATTACATTATTTATTGGCAGAAAGACTCTAAAATTTCTAGCTAATGTTTTTATATTCACCACCATCTTGTTTAATGTTGTCTACAGAGAGGGTTGTTGTTGTTATTCATAAAAGTAACGTTTTATGAATGCTTAAAAAACATAGTTTGCATTTCCTAATACCACCATCCTCCCCCTACAACTATTTCTCATAGCAAAAAAGGCACATTGATCATGTCCAATAATGTATGACTCAGTCTGAACCGGTAGTCCAACATCTCTCTACCGAAAAGAGGAGTGTGTTTCATTATTACCAATAAATATTTGCCCATAAACAAAATGATCTTTTTAAAGTCAGGCCCACAGCAGTTGAAATGAACTCAAATCATACTTATTAAAAAAAAATCACCTCTTTTGCTAATTGCTTATGTTCCATAAGGAAATTGAAATCACAGAATCTTTATTATTCCTTAATGCTATTTTTTATACTTAATGTCTTTTAAAAATTAATTTATTTATTTTTAGTTTTCAACATTCACTTATGCAATTTTTTAAGGTAGAAAATTTCATAAAAGTCAAATACCATTGCAACAAATTCATTTACAATAAAAATTGTATGCCTATTAGAAAACCTATAAGTTCTGCTAATGGGTATCTTCTTTAAAAGCATTAATCAAAGCAGCTTAAGGTGTGTGTGTGTGTGTGTGTGTGTGTGTGTGTGTGTGTGTGCGTGTGTATGTGTGTGTGTATGTACATATATATACATACTATAGATGTATATATATATGTGTATGTGAATAGATAGATAGATAGATTGCAAAATATCAGACTATCAAATCTGACCCATATGAGAGAGAATTCCTTTATAATATACCAGACAAGTGGTCAGTCAGCTTTTGCTTGAGGATTTCCAGTAAGGGCTTCCTGGGTACAGGAATTCACAGCAGGTATTGTAACCAACCTAGCACCAGATGAGCTGATATGCTTGGGTTCTGAACTCTAGACTGGAACAAGCTGGAAGTGATGCTATATTTGGGTGTGAGCTTGGTGGAACAGCTTATTTCTTTCTTTTTTAAATAAATTTATTTATTTAAATTTTTACATTTATTTTCACAAAATTTTGGGTTCCAAATTTTCTCCCCCATTTGTCCTCTCCCCCAGATCACTGAGCATTCTAATTTCCCCTATCACCAATCTGCCCTCTCTTCTATGATCCCTCCCT